>JBBMRM010000108.1:1200000-1800000 GCA_037962945.1 Sarcoramphus papa
TGCCAGCACTGAAAGCTGTTGCTAGCCAGCACCCTTCCTTGGAAGCGCTTTCACAGGCGCAGCAACACTGGGGCTTTGCGCTTCTCTAGCCACCAAACGTCACGGTCCTTCTCTTTCCGTCTCCTAGACACGAGCTGAGAAATTGCAAACGTCGAGCAATTGCTCAGAGATGAAAAGTGCCAGCACTGAAAGCTCTTGCTAGCCACCACCCTTCCTTGGAAGCGCTTTCACAGGCGCAGCAACACTGGGGCTTTGCGCTTCTCTAGCCACCAAACGTCACGGTCATTCTCTTTCCGTCTTGTAGACACGAGCTGAGAAATTGCAAACGTCAAGCAATTGCTCAGAGATGAAAAGTGCCAGCACTGAAAGCTCTTGCTAGCCAGCACCCTTCCTTGGAAGCGCTTTTGTAGGCCTAAGAACACTGGGGCTCTGGGCTTCTCTAGCCACCTAATCTTCTGCTCATCCTCTCGCGCACTCTAAAGAGAGCTCAGGTGAGAAATTACAAACGTCGAGCAATTGCTCAGAGATGAAAAGTGCCAGCACTGAAAGCTCTTGCTAGCCAGCACCCTTCCTTGGAAGCGCTTTCACAGGCGCAGTAACACTGGGGCTTTGCGCTTCTCTAGCCACCAAGCGTCACGGTCCTTCTCTTTCCGTCTCGTAGACACGAGCTGAGAAATTGCAAACGTCCAGCAATTGCTCAGAGATGAAAAGTGCCAGCACTGAAAGCTGTTGCTAGCCAGCACCCTTCCTTGGAAGCGCTTTCACAGGCGCAGTAACACTGGGGCTTTGCGCTTCTCTAGCCACCAAACGTCACGGTCCTTCTCTTTCCGTCTCGTAGACACGAGCTGAGAAATTGCAAACGTCGAGCAATTGCTCAGAGATGAAAAGTGCCAGCACTGAAAGCTCTTGCTAGCCAGCACCCTTCCTTGGAAGCGCTTTTGTAGGCCTAAGAACACTGGGGCTCTGGGCTTCTCTAGCCACCTCATCTTCTGCTCATCCTCTCGCGCACTCTAAAGAGAGCTCAGGTGAGAAATTGCAAACGTCGAGCAATTGCTCAGAGATGAAAAGTGCCAGCACTGAAAGCTGTTGCTAGCCAGCACCCTTCCTTGGAAGCGCTTTCACAGGCGCAGCAACACTGGGGCTTTGCGCTTCTCTAGCCACCAAACGTCACGGTCCTTCTCTTTCCGTCTCGTAGACACGAGCTGAGAAATTGCAAACGTCGAGCAATTGCTCCGAGATGAAAAGTGCCAGCACTGAAAGCTGTTGCTAGCCAGCACCCTTCCTTGGAAGCGCTTTTGTAGGCCTAAGAACACTGGGGCTCTGGGCTTCTCTAGCCACCTCATCTTCTGCTCATCCTCTCGCGCACTCTAAAGAGAGCTCAGGTGAGAAATTGCAAACGTCGAGCAATTGCTCAGAGATGAAAAGTGCCAGCACTGAAAGCTCTTGCTAGCCAGCACCCTTCCTTGGAAGCGCTTTTGTAGGCCTAAGAACACTGGGGCTCTGGGCTTCTCTAGCCACCTCATCTTCTGCTCATCCTCGCGCGCACTCTAAAGAGAGCTCAGGTGAGAAATTACAAAAGTCGAGCAATTGCTCAGAGATGAAAAGTGCCAGCACTGAAAGCTCTTGCTAGCCAGCACCCTTCCTTGGAAGCGCTTTCACAGGCGCAGCAACACTGGGGCTTTGCGCTTCTATACGCACCAAACGTCACGGTCCTTCTCTTTCCGTCTCGTAGACACGAGCTGAGAAATTACAAACGTCGAGCAATTGCTCAGAGATGAAAAGTGCCAGCACTGAAAGCTCTTGCTAGCCAGCACCCTTCCTTGGAAGCGCTTTCACAGGCGCAGCAACACTGGGGCTTTGCGCTTCTCTACCCACCAAAAGTCACGGTCCTTCTCTTTCCGTCGGTAGACACGAGCTGAGAAATTGCAAACGTCGAGCAATTGCTCAGAGATGAAAAGTGCCAGCACTGAAAGCTGTTGCTAGCCAGCACCCTTCCTTGGAAGCGCTTTTGTAGGCCTAAGAACACTGGGGCTCTGGGCTTCTCTAGCCACCTCATCTTCTGCTCATCCTCTCGCGCACTCTAAAGAGAGCTCAGGTGAGAAATTGCAAACGTCGAGCAATTGCTCAGAGATGAAAAGTGCCAGCACTGAAAGCTGTTGCTAGCCAGCACCCTTCCTTGGAAGCGCTTTCACAGGCGCAGCAACACTGGGGCTTTGCGCTTCTCTACCCACCAAACGTCACGGTCCTTCTCTTTCCGTCTCGTAGACACGAGCTGAGAAATTGCAAACGTCGAGCAATTGCTCAGAGATGAAAAGTGCCAGCACTGAAAGCTCTTGCTAGCCAGCACCCTTCCTTGGAAGCGCTTTCACAGGCGCAGCAACACTGGGGCTTTGCGCTTCTATACGCACCAAGCATCACGGTCCTTCTCTTTCCGTCTCGTAGACACGAGCTGAGAAATTGCAAACGTCGAGCAATTGCTCAGAGATGAAAAGTGCCAGCACTGAAAGCTCTTGCTAGCCAGCACCCTTCCTTGGAAGCGCTTTTGTAGGCCTAAGAACACTGGGGCTCTGGGCTTCTCTAGCCACCTAATCTTCTGCTCATCCTCTCGCGCACTCTAAAGAGAGCTCAGGTGAGAAATTGCAAACGTCGAGCAATTGCTCAGAGATGAAAAGTGCCAGCACTGAAAGCTCTTGCTAGCCAGCACCCTTCCTTGGAAGCGCTTTCACAGGCGCAGTAACACTGGGGCTTTGCGCTTCTATACGCACCAAACGTCACGGTCCTTCTCTTTCCGTCTCGTAGACACGAGCTGAGAAATTGCAAACGTCGAGCAATTGCTCAGAGATGAAAAGTGCCAGCACTGAAAGCTGTTGCTAGCCAGCACCCTTCCTTGGAAGCGCTTTTGTAGGCCTAAGAACACTGGGGCTCTGGGCTTCTCTAGCCACCTCATCTTCTGCTCATCCTCTCGCGCACTCTAAAGAGAGCTCAGGTGAGAAATTGCAAACGTCGAGCAATTGCTCAGAGATGAAAAGTGCCAGCACTGAAAGCTCTTGCTAGCCAGCACCCTTCCTTGGAAGCGCTTTTGTAGGCCTAAGAACACTGGGGCTCTGGGCTTCTCTAGCCACCTCATCTTCTGCTCATCCTCGCGCGCACTCTAAAGAGAGCTCAGGTGAGAAATTACAAAAGTCGAGCAATTGCTCAGAGATGAAAAGTGCCAGCACTGAAAGCTCTTGCTAGCCAGCACCCTTCCTTGGAAGCGCTTTCACAGGCGCAGCAACACTGGGGCTTTGCGCTTCTATACGCACCAAACGTCACGGTCCTTCTCTTTCCGTCTCGTAGACACGAGCTGAGAAATTACAAACGTCGAGCAATTGCTCAGAGATGAAAAGTGCCAGCACTGAAAGCTCTTGCTAGCCAGCACCCTTCCTTGGAAGCGCTTTCACAGGCGCAGCAACACTGGGGCTTTGCGCTTCTCTACCCACCAAAAGTCACGGTCCTTCTCTTTCCGTCGGTAGACACGAGCTGAGAAATTGCAAACGTCCAGCAATTGCTCAGAGATGAAAAGTGCCAGCACTGAAAGCTGTTGCTAGCCAGCACCCTTCCTTGGAAGCGCTTTTGTAGGCCTAAGAACACTGGGGCTCTGGGCTTCTCTAGCCACCTCATCTTCTGCTCATCCTCTCGCGCACTCTAAAGAGAGCTCAGGTGAGAAATTGCAAACGTCGAGCAATTGCTCAGAGATGAAAAGTGCCAGCACTGAAAGCTGTTGCTAGCCAGCACCCTTCCTTGGAAGCGCTTTCACAGGCGCAGCAACACTGGGGCTTTGCGCTTCTCTACCCACCAAACGTCACGGTCCTTCTCTTTCCGTCTCGTAGACACGAGCTGAGAAATTGCAAACGTCGAGCAATTGCTCAGAGATGAAAAGTGCCAGCACTGAAAGCTCTTGCTAGCCAGCACCCTTCCTTGGAAGCGCTTTCACAGGCGCAGCAACACTGGGGCTTTGCGCTTCTATACGCACCAAACGTCACGGTCCTTCTCTTTCCGTCTCGTAGACACGAGCTGAGAAATTGCAAACGTCGAGCAATTGCTCAGAGATGAAAAGTGCCAGCACTGAAAGCTCTTGCTAGCCAGCACCCTTCCTTGGAAGCGCTTTCACAGGCGCAGCAACACTGGGGCTTTGCGCTTCTATACGCACCAAACGTCACGGTCCTTCTCTTTCCGTCTCGTAGACACGAGCTGAGAAATTGCAAACGTCCAGCAATTGCTCAGAGATGAAAAGTGCCAGCACTGAAAGCTCTTGCTAGCCAGCACCCTTCCTTGGAAGCGCTTTTGTAGGCCTAAGAACACTGGGGCTCTGGGCTTCTCTAGCCACCTAATCTTCTGCTCATCCTCTCGCGCACTCTAAAGAGAGCTCAGGTGAGAAATTGCAAACGTCGAGCAATTGCTCAGAGATGAAAAGTGCCAGCACTGAAAGCTCTTGCTAGCCAGCACCCTTCCTTGGAAGCGCTTTCACAGGCGCAGTAACACTGGGGCTTTGCGCTTCTATACGCACCAAACGTCACGGTCCTTCTCTTTCCGTCTCGTAGACACGAGCTGAGAAATTGCAAACGTCGAGCAATTGCTCAGAGATGAAAAGTGCCAGCACTGAAAGCTGTTGCTAGCCAGCACCCTTCCTTGGAAGCGCTTTTGTAGGCCTAAGAACACTGGGGCTCTGGGCTTCTCTAGCCACCTCATCTTCTGCTCATCCTCTCGCGCACTCTAAAGAGAGCTCAGGTGAGAAATTGCAAACGTCGAGCAATTGCTCAGAGATGAAAAGTGCCAGCACTGAAAGCTCTTGCTAGCCAGCACCCTTCCTTGGAAGCGCTTTTGTAGGCCTAAGAACACTGGGGCTCTGGGCTTCTCTAGCCACCTCATCTTCTGCTCATCCTCGCGCGCACTCTAAAGAGAGCTCAGGTGAGAAATTACAAAAGTCGAGCAATTGCTCAGAGATGAAAAGTGCCAGCACTGAAAGCTCTTGCTAGCCAGCACCCTTCCTTGGAAGCGCTTTCACAGGCGCAGCAACACTGGGGCTTTGCGCTTCTATACGCACCAAACGTCACGGTCCTTCTCTTTCCGTCTCGTAGACACGAGCTGAGAAATTACAAACGTCGAGCAATTGCTCAGAGATGAAAAGTGCCAGCACTGAAAGCTCTTGCTAGCCAGCACCCTTCCTTGGAAGCGCTTTCACAGGCGCAGCAACACTGGGGCTTTGCGCTTCTCTACCCACCAAAAGTCACGGTCCTTCTCTTTCCGTCGGTAGACACGAGCTGAGAAATTGCAAACGTCCAGCAATTGCTCAGAGATGAAAAGTGCCAGCACTGAAAGCTGTTGCTAGCCAGCACCCTTCCTTGGAAGCGCTTTTGTAGGCCTAAGAACACTGGGGCTCTGGGCTTCTCTAGCCACCTCATCTTCTGCTCATCCTCTCGCGCACTCTAAAGAGAGCTCAGGTGAGAAATTGCAAACGTCGAGCAATTGCTCAGAGATGAAAAGTGCCAGCACTGAAAGCTGTTGCTAGCCAGCACCCTTCCTTGGAAGCGCTTTCACAGGCGCAGCAACACTGGGGCTTTGCGCTTCTCTACCCACCAAACGTCACGGTCCTTCTCTTTCCGTCTCGTAGACACGAGCTGAGAAATTGCAAACGTCGAGCAATTGCTCAGAGATGAAAAGTGCCAGCACTGAAAGCTCTTGCTAGCCAGCACCCTTCCTTGGAAGCGCTTTCACAGGCGCAGCAACACTGGGGCTTTGCGCTTCTATACGCACCAAACGTCACGGTCCTTCTCTTTCCGTCTCGTAGACACGAGCTGAGAAATTGCAAACGTCGAGCAATTGCTCAGAGATGAAAAGTGCCAGCACTGAAAGCTCTTGCTAGCCAGCACCCTTCCTTGGAAGCGCTTTTGTAGGCCTAAGAACACTGGGGCTCTGGGCTTCTCTAGCCACCTCATCTTCTGCTCATCCTCTCGCGCACTCTAAAGAGAGCTCAGGTGAGAAATTGCAAACGTCGAGCAATTGCTCAGAGATGAAAAGTGCCAGCACTGAAAGCTCTTGCTAGCCAGCACCCTTCCTTGGAAGCGCTTTCACAGGCGCAGTAACACTGGGGCTTTGCGCTTCTATACGCACCAAACGTCACGGTCCTTCTCTTTCCGTCTCGTAGACACGAGCTGAGAAATTGCAAACGTCGAGCAATTGCTCAGAGATGAAAAGTGCCAGCACTGAAAGCTGTTGCTAGCCAGCACCCTTCCTTGGAAGCGCTTTTGTAGGCCTAAGAACACTGGGGCTCTGGGCTTCTCTAGCCACCTCATCTTCTGCTCATCCTCTCGCGCACTCTAAAGAGAGCTCAGGTGAGAAATTGCAAACGTTGAGCAATTGCTCAGAGATGAAAAGTGCCAGCACTGAAAGCTGTTGCTAGCCAGCACCCTTCCTTGGAAGCGCTTTCACAGGCGCAGCAACACTGGGGCTTTGCGCTTCTCTAGCCACCAAACGTCACGGTCCTTCTCTTTCCGTCTCGTAGACACGAGCTGAGAAATTGCAAACGTCGAGCAATTGCTCAGAGATGAAAAGTGCCAGCACTGAAAGCTGTTGCTAGCCAGCACCCTTCCTTGGAAGCGCTTTCACAGGCGCAGCAACACTGCGGCTTTGCGCTTCTCTACCCACCAAACGTCACGGTCCTTCTCTTTCCGTCGGTAGACACGAGCTGAGAAATTGCAAACGTCGAGCAATTGCTCAGAGATGAAAAGTGCCAGCACTGAAAGCTGTTGCTAGCCAGCACCCTTCCTTGGAAGCGCTTTCACAGGCGCAGCAACACTGGGGCTTTGCGCTTCTATACGCACCAAACGTCACGGTCCTTCTCTTTCCGTCTCGTAGACACGAGCTGAGAAATTGCAAACGTGGAGCAATTGCTCAGAGATGAAAAGTGCCAGCACTGAAAGCTGTTGCTAGCCAGCACACTTCCTTGGAAGCGCTTTTGTAGGCCTAAGAACACTGGGGCTCTGGGCTTCTCTAGCCACCTCATCTTCTGCTCATCCTCTCGCGCACTCTAAAGAGAGCTCAGCTGAGAAATTGCAAACGTCGAGCAATTGCTCAGAGATGAAAAGTGCCAGCACTGAAAGCTCTTGCTAGCCAGCACCCTTCCTTGGAAGCGCTTTCACAGGCGCAGCAACACTGGGGCTTTGCGCTTCTCTACCCACCAAACGTCACGGTCCTTCTCTTTCCGTCGGTAGACACGAGCTGAGAAATTGCAAACGTCCAGCAATTGCTCAGAGATGAAAAGTGCCAGCACTGAAAGCTGTTGCTAGCCAGCACCCTTCCTTGGAAGCGCTTTCACAGGCGCAGCAACACTGGGGCTTTGCGCTTCTCTACCCACCAAACGTCACGGTCCTTCTCTTTCCGTCTCCTAGACACGAGCTGAGAAATTGCAAACGTCGAGCAATTGCTCAGAGATGAAAAGTGCCAGCACTGAAAGCTCTTGCTAGCCAGCACCCTTCCTTGGAAGCGCTTTTGTAGGGCTAAGAACACTGGGGCTCTGGGCTTCTCTAGCCACCTCATCTTCTGCTCATCCTCTCGCGCACTCTAAAGAGAGCTCAGGGGAGAAATTGCAAACGTCGAGCAATTGCTCAGAGAAGAAAAGTGCCAGCACTGAAAGCTCTTGCTAGCCAGCACCCTTCCTTGGAAGCGCTTTCACAGGCGCAGTAACACTGGGGCTTTGCGCTTCTATACGCACCAAATGTCACGGTCCTTCTCTTTCCGTGTCCTAGACACGAGCTGAGAAATTGCAAACGTCGAGCAATTGCTCAGAGATGAAAAGTGCCAGCACTGAAAGCTGTTGCTAGCCAGCACCCTTCCTTGGAAGCGCTTTTGTAGGCCTAAGAACACTGGGGCTCTGGGCTTCTCTAGCCACCTCATCTTCTGCTCATCCTCTCGCGCACTCTAAAGAGAGCTCAGGTGAGAAATTGCAAACGTCGAGCAATTGCTCAGAGATGAAAAGTGCCAGCACTGAAAGCTGTTGCTAGCCAGCAGCCTTCCTTGGAAGCGCTTTCACAGGCGCAGCAACACTGGGGCTTTGCGCTTCTCTAGCCACCAAACGTCACGGTCCTTCTCTTTCCGTCTCGTAGACACGAGCTGAGAAATTGCAAACGTCGAGCAATTGCTCCGAGATGAAAAGTGCCAGCACTGAAAGCTGTTGCTAGCCAGCACCCTTCCTTGGAAGCGCTTTCACAGGCGCAGCAACACTGGGGCTTTGCGCTTCTCTAGCCACCAAACGTCACGGTCCTTCTCTTTCCGTCTCGTAGACACGAGCTGAGAAATTGCAAACGTCGAGCAATTGCTCAGAGATGAAAAGTGCCAGCACTGAAAGCTCTTGCTAGCCAGCACCCTTCCTTGGAAGCGCTTTTGTAGGCCTAAGAACACTGGGGCTCTGGGCTTCTCTAGCCACCTCATCTTCTGCTCATCCTCTCGCGCACTCTAAAGAGAGCTCAGGTGAGAAATTGCAAACGTCGAGCAATTGCTCAGAGATGAAAAGTGCCAGCACTGAAAGCTGTTGCTAGCCAGCACCCTTCCTTGGAAGCGCTTTCACAGGCGCAGCAACACTGGGGCTTTGCGCTTCTCTAGCCACCAAACGTCACGGTCCTTCTCTTTCCGTCTCGTAGACACGAGCTGAGAAATTGCAAACGTCGAGCAATTGCTCCGAGATGAAAAGTGCCAGCACTGAAAGCTGTTGCTAGCCAGCACCCTTCCTTGGAAGCGCTTTTGTAGGCCTAAGAACACTGGGGCTCTGGGCTTCTCTAGCCACCTCATCTTCTGCTCATCCTCTCGCGCACTCTAAAGAGAGCTCAGGTGAGAAATTGCAAACGTCGAGCAATTGCTCAGAGATGAAAAGTGCCAGCACTGAAAGCTCTTGCTAGCCAGCACCCTTCCTTGGAAGCGCTTTTGTAGGCCTAAGAACACTGGGGCTCTGGGCTTCTCTAGCCACCTCATCTTCTGCTCATCCTCGCGCGCACTCTAAAGAGAGCTCAGGTGAGAAATTACAAAAGTCGAGCAATTGCTCAGAGATGAAAAGTGCCAGCACTGAAAGCTCTTGCTAGCCAGCACCCTTCCTTGGAAGCGCTTTCACAGGCGCAGCAACACTGGGGCTTTGCGCTTCTATACGCACCAAACGTCACGGTCCTTCTCTTTCCGTCTTGTAGACACGAGCTGAGAAATTACAAACGTCGAGCAATTGCTCAGAGATGAAAAGTGCCAGCACTGAAAGCTCTTGCTAGCCAGCACCCTTCCTTGGAAGCGCTTTCACAGGCGCAGCAACACTGGGGCTTTGCGCTTCTCTACCCACCAAAAGTCACGGTCCTTCTCTTTCCGTCGGTAGACACGAGCTGAGAAATTGCAAACGTCCAGCAATTGCTCAGAGATGAAAAGTGCCAGCACTGAAAGCTGTTGCTAGCCAGCACCCTTCCTTGGAAGCGCTTTTGTAGGCCTAAGAACACTGGGGCTCTGGGCTTCTCTAGCCACCTCATCTTCTGCTCATCCTCTCGCGCACTCTAAAGAGAGCTCAGGTGAGAAATTGCAAACGTCGAGCAATTGCTCAGAGATGAAAAGTGCCAGCACTGAAAGCTGTTGCTAGCCAGCACCCTTCCTTGGAAGCGCTTTCACAGGCGCAGCAACACTGGGGCTTTGCGCTTCTCTACCCACCAAACGTCACGGTCCTTCTCTTTCCGTCTCGTAGACACGAGCTGAGAAATTGCAAACGTCGAGCAATTGCTCAGAGATGAAAAGTGCCAGCACTGAAAGCTCTTGCTAGCCAGCACCCTTCCTTGGAAGCGCTTTCACAGGCGCAGCAACACTGGGGCTTTGCGCTTCTATACGCACCAAACGTCACGGTCCTTCTCTTTCCGTCTCGTAGACACGAGCTGAGAAATTGCAAACGTCGAGCAATTGCTCAGAGATGAAAAGTGCCAGCACTGAAAGCTCTTGCTAGCCAGCACCCTTCCTTGGAAGCGCTTTTGTAGGCCTAAGAACACTGGGGCTCTGGGCTTCTCTAGCCACCTCATCTTCTGCTCATCCTCTCGCGCACTCTAAAGAGAGCTCAGGTGAGAAATTGCAAACGTCGAGCAATTGCTCAGAGATGAAAAGTGCCAGCACTGAAAGCTCTTGCTAGCCAGCACCCTTCCTTGGAAGCGCTTTCACAGGCGCAGTAACACTGGGGCTTTGCGCTTCTATACGCACCAAACGTCACGGTCCTTCTCTTTCCGTCTCGTAGACACGAGCTGAGAAATTGCAAACGTCGAGCAATTGCTCAGAGATGAAAAGTGCCAGCACTGAAAGCTGTTGCTAGCCAGCACCCTTCCTTGGAAGCGCTTTTGTAGGCCTAAGAACACTGGGGCTCTGGGCTTCTCTAGCCACCTCATCTTCTGCTCATCCTCTCGCGCACTCTAAAGAGAGCTCAGGTGAGAAATTGCAAACGTTGAGCAATTGCTCAGAGATGAAAAGTGCCAGCACTGAAAGCTGTTGCTAGCCAGCACCCTTCCTTGGAAGCGCTTTCACAGGCGCAGCAACACTGGGGCTTTGCGCTTCTCTAGCCACCAAACGTCACGGTCCTTCTCTTTCCGTCTCGTAGACACGAGCTGAGAAATTGCAAACGTCGAGCAATTGCTCAGAGATGAAAAGTGCCAGCACTGAAAGCTGTTGCTAGCCAGCACCCTTCCTTGGAAGCGCTTTCACAGGCGCAGCAACACTGCGGCTTTGCGCTTCTCTACCCACCAAACGTCACGGTCCTTCTCTTTCCGTCGGTAGACACGAGCTGAGAAATTGCAAACGTTGAGCAATTGCTCAGAGATGAAAAGTGCCAGCACTGAAAGCTGTTGCTAGCCAGCACCCTTCCTTGGAAGCGCTTTCACAGGCGCAGCAACACTGGGGCTTTGCGCTTCTATACGCACCAAATGTCACGGTCCTTCTCTTTCCGTCGGTAGACACGAGCTGAGAAATTGCAAACGTCGAGCAATTGCTCAGAGATGAAAAGTGCCAGCACTGAAAGCTGTTGCTAGCCAGCCCCCTTCCTTGGAAGCGCTTTTGTAGGCCTAAGAACACTGGGGCTCTGGGCTTCTCTAGCCACCTAATCTTCTGCTCATCCTCTCGCGCACTCTAAAGAGAGCTCAGCTGAGAAATTGCAAACGTCGAGCAATTGCTCAGAGATGAAAAGTGCCAGCACTGAAAGCTCTTGCTAGCCAGCACCCTTCCTTGGAAGCGCTTTCACAGGCGCAGCAACACTGGGGCTTTGCGCTTCTCTACCCACCAAACGTCACGGTCCTTCTCTTTCCGTCGGTAGACACGAGCTGAGAAATTGCAAACGTCCAGCAATTGCTCAGAGATGAAAAGTGCCAGCACTGAAAGCTGTTGCTAGCCAGCACCCTTCCTTGGAAGCGCTTTCACAGGCGCAGCAACACTGGGGCTTTGCGCTTCTCTACCCACCAAACGTCACGGTCCTTCTCTTTCCGTCTCCTAGACACGAGCTGAGAAATTGCAAACGTCGAGCAATTGCTCAGAGATGAAAAGTGCCAGCACTGAAAGCTCTTGCTAGCCAGCACCCTTCCTTGGAAGCGCTTTTGTAGGGCTAAGAACACTGGGGCTCTGGGCTTCTCTAGCCACCTCATCTTCTGCTCATCCTCTCGCGCACTCTAAAGAGAGCTCAGGTGAGAAATTGCAAACGTCGAGCAATTGCTCAGAGAAGAAAAGTGCCAGCACTGAAAGCTCTTGCTAGCCAGCACCCTTCCTTGGAAGCGCTTTCACAGGCGCAGTAACACTGGGGCTTTGCGCTTCTATACGCACCAAATGTCACGGTCCTTCTCTTTCCGTGTCCTAGACACGAGCTGAGAAATTGCAAACGTCGAGCAATTGCTCAGAGATGAAAAGTGCCAGCACTGAAAGCTGTTGCTAGCCAGCACCCTTCCTTGGAAGCGCTTTTGTAGGCCTAAGAACACTGGGGCTCTGGGCTTCTCTAGCCACCTCATCTTCTGCTCATCCTCTCGCGCACTCTAAAGAGAGCTCAGGTGAGAAATTGCAAACGTCGAGCAATTGCTCAGAGATGAAAAGTGCCAGCACTGAAAGCTGTTGCTAGCCAGCACCCTTCCTTGGAAGCGCTTTCACAGGCGCAGCAACACTGGGGCTTTGCGCTTCTCTAGCCACCAAACGTCACGGTCCTTCTCTTTCCGTCTCGTAGACACGAGCTGAGAAATTGCAAACGTCGAGCAATTGCTCCGAGATGAAAAGTGCCAGCACTGAAAGCTGTTGCTAGCCAGCACCCTTCCTTGGAAGCGCTTTCACAGGCGCAGCAACACTGGGGCTTTGCGCTTCTCTAGCCACCAAACGTCACGGTCCTTCTCTTTCCGTCTCCTAGACACGAGCTGAGAAATTGCAAACGTCGAGCAATTGCTCAGAGATGAAAAGTGCCAGCACTGAAAGCTCTTGCTAGCCACCACCCTTCCTTGGAAGCGCTTTCACAGGCGCAGCAACACTGGGGCTTTGCGCTTCTCTAGCCACCAAACGTCACGGTCATTCTCTTTCCGTCTTGTAGACACGAGCTGAGAAATTGCAAACGTCAAGCAATTGCTCAGAGATGAAAAGTGCCAGCACTGAAAGCTCTTGCTAGCCAGCACCCTTCCTTGGAAGCGCTTTTGTAGGCCTAAGAACACTGGGGCTCTGGGCTTCTCTAGCCACCTAATCTTCTGCTCATCCTCTCGCGCACTCTAAAGAGAGCTCAGGTGAGAAATTACAAACGTCGAGCAATTGCTCAGAGATGAAAAGTGCCAGCACTGAAAGCTGTTGCTAGCCAGCACCCTTCCTTGGAAGCGCTTTCACAGGCGCAGTAACACTGGGGCTTTGCGCTTCTCTAGCCACCAAGCGTCACGGTCCTTCTCTTTCCGTCTCGTAGACACGAGCTGAGAAATTGCAAACGTCCAGCAATTGCTCAGAGATGAAAAGTGCCAGCACTGAAAGCTGTTGCTAGCCAGCACCCTTCCTTGGAAGCGCTTTCACAGGCGCAGTAACACTGGGGCTTTGCGCTTCTCTAGCCACCAAACGTCACGGTCCTTCTCTTTCCGTCTCGTAGACACGAGCTGAGAAATTGCAAACGTCGAGCAATTGCTCAGAGATGAAAAGTGCCAGCACTGAAAGCTCTTGCTAGCCAGCACCCTTCCTTGGAAGCGCTTTTGTAGGCCTAAGAACACTGGGGCTCTGGGCTTCTCTAGCCACCTCATCTTCTGCTCATCCTCTCGCGCACTCTAAAGAGAGCTCAGGTGAGAAATTGCAAACGTCGAGCAATTGCTCAGAGATGAAAAGTGCCAGCACTGAAAGCTGTTGCTAGCCAGCACCCTTCCTTGGAAGCGCTTTCACAGGCGCAGCAACACTGGGGCTTTGCGCTTCTCTAGCCACCAAACGTCACGGTCCTTCTCTTTCCGTCTCGTAGACACGAGCTGAGAAATTGCAAACGTCGAGCAATTGCTCCGAGATGAAAAGTGCCAGCACTGAAAGCTGTTGCTAGCCAGCACCCTTCCTTGGAAGCGCTTTTGTAGGCCTAAGAACACTGGGGCTCTGGGCTTCTCTAGCCACCTCATCTTCTGCTCATCCTCTCGCGCACTCTAAAGAGAGCTCAGGTGAGAAATTGCAAACGTCGAGCAATTGCTCAGAGATGAAAAGTGCCAGCACTGAAAGCTCTTGCTAGCCAGCACCCTTCCTTGGAAGCGCTTTTGTAGGCCTAAGAACACTGGGGCTCTGGGCTTCTCTAGCCACCTCATCTTCTGCTCATCCTCGCGCGCACTCTAAAGAGAGCTCAGGTGAGAAATTACAAAAGTCGAGCAATTGCTCAGAGATGAAAAGTGCCAGCACTGAAAGCTCTTGCTAGCCAGCACCCTTCCTTGGAAGCGCTTTCACAGGCGCAGCAACACTGGGGCTTTGCGCTTCTCTAGCCACCAAACGTCACGGTCCTTCTCTTTCCGTCTCGTAGACACGAGCTGAGAAATTGCAAATGTCGAGCAATTGCTCAGAGATGAAAAGTGCCAGCACTGAAAGCTGTTGCTAGCCAGCACCCTTCCTTGGAAGCGCTTTTGTAGGCCTAAGAACACTGGGGCTCTGGGCTTCTCTAGCCACCTCATCTTCTGCTCATCCTCTCGCGCACTCTAAAGAGAGCTCAGGTGAGAAATTGCAAACGTCGAGCAATTGCTCAGAGATGAAAAGTGCCAGCACTGAAAGCTGTTGCTAGCCAGCACCCTTCCTTGGAAGCGCTTTCACAGGCGCAGCAACACTGGGGCTTTGCGCTTCTCTAGCCACCAAACGTCACGGTCATTCTCTTTCCGTCTCGTAGACACGAGCTGAGAAATTGCAAACGTGGAGCAATTGCTCAGAGATGAAAAGTGCCAGCACTGAAAGCTGTTGCTAGCCAGCACCCTTCCTTGGAAGCGCTTTCACAGGCGCAGCAACACTGGGGCTTTGCGCTTCTCTACCCACCAAACGTCACGGTCCTTCTCTTTCCGTCTCGTAGACACGAGCTGAGAAATTGCAAACGTCGAGCAATTGCTCCGAGATGAAAAGTGCCAGCACTGAAAGCTGTTGCTAGCCAGCACCCTTCCTTGGAAGCGCTTTTGTAGGCCTAAGAACACTGGGGCTCTGGGCTTCTCTAGCCACCTCATCTTCTGCTCATCCTCGCGCGCACTCTAAAGAGAGCTCAGGTGAGAAATTGCAAACGTCGAGCAATTGCTCAGAGATGAAAAGTGCCAGCACTGAAAGCTCTTGCTAGCCAGCACCCTTCCTTGGAAGCGCTTTCACAGGCGCAGCAACACTGGGGCTTTGCGCTTCTCTAGCCACCAAACGTCACGGTCCTTCTCTTTCCGTCTCCTAGACACGAGCTGAGAAATTGCAAACGTCGAGCAATTGCTCCGAGATGAAAAGTGCCAGCACTGAAAGCTCTTGCTAGCCAGCACCCTTCCTTGGAAGCGCTTTCACAGGCGCAGCAACACTGGGGCTTTGCGCTTCTCTAGCCACCAAACGTCACGGTCATTCTCTTTCCGTCTTGTAGACACGAGCTGAGAAATTGCAAACGTCAAGCAATTGCTCAGAGATGAAAAGTGCCAGCACTGAAAGCTGTTGCTAGCCAGCACCCTTCCTTGGAAGCGCTTTTGTAGGCCTAAGAACACTGGGGCTCTGGGCTTCTCTAGCCACCTCATCTTCTGCTCATCCTCTCGCGCACTCTAAAGAGAGCTCAGGTGAGAAATTACAAACGTCGAGCAATTGCTCAGAGATGAAAAGTGCCAGCACTGAAAGCTGTTGCTAGCCAGCACCCTTCCTTGGAAGCGCTTTCACAGGCGCAGTAACACTGGGGCTTTGCGCTTCTCTAGCCACCAAGCGTCACGGTCCTTCTCTTTCCGTCTCGTAGACACGAGCTGAGAAATTGCAAACGTCCAGCAATTGCTCAGAGATGAAAAGTGCCAGCACTGAAAGCTGTTGCTAGCCAGCACCCTTCCTTGGAAGCGCTTTCACAGGCGCAGCAACACTGGGGCTTTGCGCTTCTATACGCACCAAACGTCACGGTCCTTCTCTTTCCGTCTCGTAGACACGAGCTGAGAAATTGCAAACGTCGAGCAATTGCTCAGAGATGAAAAGTGCCAGCACTGAAAGCTCTTGCTAGCCAGCACCCTTCCTTGGAAGCGCTTTTGTAGGCCTAAGAAGACTGGGGCTCTGGGCTTCTCTAGCCACCTAATCTTCTGCTCATCCTCTCGCGCACTCTAAAGAGAGCTCAGGTGAGAAATTGCAAACGTCGAGCAATTGCTCAGAGATGAAAAGTGCCAGCACTGAAAGCTCTTGCTAGCCAGCACCCTTCCTTGGAAGCGCTTTCACAGGCGCAGTAACACTGGGGCTTTGCGCTTCTATACGCACCAAACGTCACGGTCCTTCTCTTTCCGTCTCGTAGACACGAGCTGAGAAATTGCAAACGTCGAGCAATTGCTCAGAGATGAAAAGTGCCAGCACTGAAAGCTGTTGCTAGCCAGCACCCTTCCTTGGAAGCGCTTTTGTAGGCCTAAGAACACTGGGGCTCTGGGCTTCTCTAGCCACCTCATCTTCTGCTCATCCTCTCGCGCACTCTAAAGAGAGCTCAGGTGAGAAATTGCAAACGTTGAGCAATTGCTCAGAGATGAAAAGTGCCAGCACTGAAAGCTGTTGCTAGCCAGCACCCTTCCTTGGAAGCGCTTTCACAGGCGCAGCAACACTGGGGCTTTGCGCTTCTCTAGCCACCAAACGTCACGGTCCTTCTCTTTCCGTCTCGTAGACACGAGCTGAGAAATTGCAAACGTCGAGCAATTGCTCAGAGATGAAAAGTGCCAGCACTGAAAGCTGTTGCTAGCCAGCACCCTTCCTTGGAAGCGCTTTCACAGGCGCAGCAACACTGCGGCTTTGCGCTTCTCTACCCACCAAACGTCACGGTCCTTCTCTTTCCGTCTCGTAGACACGAGCTGAGAAATTGCAAACGTCGAGCAATTGCTCAGAGATGAAAAGTGCCAGCACTGAAAGCTGTTGCTAGCCAGCACCCTTCCTTGGAAGCGCTTTCACAGGCGCAGCAACACTGGGGCTTTGCGCTTCTATACGCACCAAATGTCACGGTCCTTCTCTTTCCGTCGGTAGACACGAGCTGAGAAATTGCAAACGTCGAGCAATTGCTCAGAGATGAAAAGTGCCAGCACTGAAAGCTGTTGCTAGCCAGCCCCCTTCCTTGGAAGCGCTTTTGTAGGCCTAAGAACACTGGGGCTCTGGGCTTCTCTAGCCACCTAATCTTCTGCTCATCCTCTCGCGCACTCTAAAGAGAGCTCAGCTGAGAAATTGCAAACGTCGAGCAATTGCTCAGAGATGAAAAGTGCCAGCACTGAAAGCTGTTGCTAGCCAGCACCCTTCCTTGGAAGCGCTTTCACAGGCGCAGCAACACTGGGGCTTTGCGCTTCTCTACCCACCAAACGTCACGGTCCTTCTCTTTCCGTCGGTAGACACGAGCTGAGAAATTGCAAACGTCCAGCAATTGCTCAGAGATGAAAAGTGCCAGCACTGAAAGCTGTTGCTAGCCAGCACCCTTCCTTGGAAGCGCTTTCACAGGCGCAGCAACACTGGGGCTTTGCGCTTCTCTACCCACCAAACGTCACGGTCCTTCTCTTTCCGTCTCCTAGACACGAGCTGAGAAATTGCAAACGTCGAGCAATTGCTCAGAGATGAAAAGTGCCAGCACTGAAAGCTCTTGCTAGCCAGCACCCTTCCTTGGAAGCGCTTTTGTAGGGCTAAGAACACTGGGGCTCTGGGCTTCTCTAGCCACCTCATCTTCTGCTCATCCTCTCGCGCACTCTAAAGAGAGCTCAGGGGAGAAATTGCAAACGTCGAGCAATTGCTCAGAGAAGAAAAGTGCCAGCACTGAAAGCTCTTGCTAGCCAGCACCCTTCCTTGGAAGCGCTTTCACAGGCGCAGCAACACTGGGGCTTTGCGCTTCTCTAGCCACCAAACGTCACGGTCCTTCTCTTTCCGTCTCGTAGACACGAGCTGAGAAATTGCAAACGTCGAGCAATTGCTCCGAGATGAAAAGTGCCAGCACTGAAAGCTGTTGCTAGCCAGCACCCTTCCTTGGAAGCGCTTTCACAGGCGCAGCAACACTGGGGCTTTGCGCTTCTCTAGCCACCAAACGTCACGGTCCTTCTCTTTCCGTCTCCTAGACACGAGCTGAGAAATTGCAAACGTCGAGCAATTGCTCAGAGATGAAAAGTGCCAGCACTGAAAGCTCTTGCTAGCCACCACCCTTCCTTGGAAGCGCTTTCACAGGCGCAGCAACACTGGGGCTTTGCGCTTCTCTAGCCACCAAACGTCACGGTCATTCTCTTTCCGTCTTGTAGACACGAGCTGAGAAATTGCAAACGTCAAGCAATTGCTCAGAGATGAAAAGTGCCAGCACTGAAAGCTCTTGCTAGCCAGCACCCTTCCTTGGAAGCGCTTTTGTAGGCCTAAGAACACTGGGGCTCTGGGCTTCTCTAGCCACCTAATCTTCTGCTCATCCTCTCGCGCACTCTAAAGAGAGCTCAGGTGAGAAATTACAAACGTCGAGCAATTGCTCAGAGATGAAAAGTGCCAGCACTGAAAGCTGTTGCTAGCCAGCACCCTTCCTTGGAAGCGCTTTCACAGGCGCAGTAACACTGGGGCTTTGCGCTTCTCTAGCCACCAAGCGTCACGGTCCTTCTCTTTCCGTCTCGTAGACACGAGCTGAGAAATTGCAAACGTCCAGCAATTGCTCAGAGATGAAAAGTGCCAGCACTGAAAGCTGTTGCTAGCCAGCACCCTTCCTTGGAAGCGCTTTCACAGGCGCAGTAACACTGGGGCTTTGCGCTTCTCTAGCCACCAAACGTCACGGTCCTTCTCTTTCCGTCTCGTAGACACGAGCTGAGAAATTGCAAACGTCGAGCAATTGCTCAGAGATGAAAAGTGCCAGCACTGAAAGCTCTTGCTAGCCAGCACCCTTCCTTGGAAGCGCTTTTGTAGGCCTAAGAACACTGGGGCTCTGGGCTTCTCTAGCCACCTCATCTTCTGCTCATCCTCTCGCGCACTCTAAAGAGAGCTCAGGTGAGAAATTGCAAACGTCGAGCAATTGCTCAGAGATGAAAAGTGCCAGCACTGAAAGCTGTTGCTAGCCAGCACCCTTCCTTGGAAGCGCTTTCACAGGCGCAGCAACACTGGGGCTTTGCGCTTCTCTAGCCACCAAACGTCACGGTCCTTCTCTTTCCGTCTCGTAGACACGAGCTGAGAAATTGCAAACGTCGAGCAATTGCTCCGAGATGAAAAGTGCCAGCACTGAAAGCTGTTGCTAGCCAGCACCCTTCCTTGGAAGCGCTTTTGTAGGCCTAAGAACACTGGGGCTCTGGGCTTCTCTAGCCACCTCATCTTCTGCTCATCCTCTCGCGCACTCTAAAGAGAGCTCAGGTGAGAAATTGCAAACGTCGAGCAATTGCTCAGAGATGAAAAGTGCCAGCACTGAAAGCTCTTGCTAGCCAGCACCCTTCCTTGGAAGCGCTTTTGTAGGCCTAAGAACACTGGGGCTCTGGGCTTCTCTAGCCACCTCATCTTCTGCTCATCCTCGCGCGCACTCTAAAGAGAGCTCAGGTGAGAAATTACAAAAGTCGAGCAATTGCTCAGAGATGAAAAGTGCCAGCACTGAAAGCTCTTGCTAGCCAGCACCCTTCCTTGGAAGCGCTTTCACAGGCGCAGCAACACTGGGGCTTTGCGCTTCTATACGCACCAAACGTCACGGTCCTTCTCTTTCCGTCTCGTAGACACGAGCTGAGAAATTGCAAATGTCGAGCAATTGCTCAGAGATGAAAAGTGCCAGCACTGAAAGCTGTTGCTAGCCAGCACCCTTCCTTGGAAGCGCTTTTGTAGGCCTAAGAACACTGGGGCTCTGGGCTTCTCTAGCCACCTCATCTTCTGCTCATCCTCTCGCGCACTCTAAAGAGAGCTCAGGTGAGAAATTGCAAACGTCGAGCAATTGCTCAGAGATGAAAAGTGCCAGCACTGAAAGCTGTTGCTAGCCAGCAGCCTTCCTTGGAAGCGCTTTCACAGGCGCAGCAACACTGGGGCTTTGCGCTTCTCTAGCCACCAAACGTCACGGTCATTCTCTTTCCGTCTCGTAGACACGAGCTGAGAAATTGCAAACGTGGAGCAATTGCTCAGAGATGAAAAGTGCCAGCACTGAAAGCTGTTGCTAGCCAGCACCCTTCCTTGGAAGCGCTTTCACAGGCGCAGCAACACTGGGGCTTTGCGCTTCTCTAGCCACCAAACGTCACGGTCCTTCTCTTTCCGTCTCGTAGACACGAGCTGAGAAATTGCAAACGTCGAGCAATTGCTCCGAGATGAAAAGTGCCAGCACTGAAAGCTGTTGCTAGCCAGCACCCTTCCTTGGAAGCGCTTTTGTAGGCCTAAGAACACTGGGGCTCTGGGCTTCTCTAGCCACCTCATCTTCTGCTCATCCTCTCGCGCACTCTAAAGAGAGCTCAGGTGAGAAATTGCAAACGTCGAGCAATTGCTCAGAGATGAAAAGTGCCAGCACTGAAAGCTCTTGCTAGCCAGCACCCTTCCTTGGAAGCGCTTTCACAGACGCAGCAACACTGGGGCTTTGCGCTTCTCTAGCCACCAAACGTCACGGTCCTTCTCTTTCCGTCTCGTAGACACGAGCTGAGAAATTGCAAATGTCGAGCAATTGCTCCGAGATGAAAAGTGCCAGCACTGAAAGCTGTTGCTAGCCAGCACCCTTCCTTGGAAGCGCTTTCACAGGCGCAGCAACACTGGGGCTTTGCGCTTCTCTAGCCACCAAACGTCACGGTCCTTCTCTTTCCGTCTCCTAGACACGAGCTGAGAAATTGCAAACGTCGAGCAATTGCTCCGAGATGAAAAGTGCCAGCACTGAAAGCTCTTGCTAGCCAGCACCCTTCCTTGGAAGCGCTTTCACAGGCGCAGCAACACTGGGGCTTTGCGCTTCTCTAGCCACCAAACGTCACGGTCATTCTCTTTCCGTCTTGTAGACACGAGCTGAGAAATTGCAAACGTCAAGCAATTGCTCAGAGATGAAAAGTGCCAGCACTGAAAGCTGTTGCTAGCCAGCACCCTTCCTTGGAAGCGCTTTTGTAGGCCTAAGAACACTGGGGCTCTGGGCTTCTCTAGCCACCTCATCTTCTGCTCATCCTCTCGCGCACTCTAAAGAGAGCTCAGGTGAGAAATTACAAACGTCGAGCAATTGCTCAGAGATGAAAAGTGCCAGCACTGAAAGCTGTTGCTAGCCAGCACCCTTCCTTGGAAGCGCTTTCACAGGCGCAGTAACACTGGGGCTTTGCGCTTCTCTAGCCACCAAGCGTCACGGTCCTTCTCTTTCCGTCTCGTAGACACGAGCTGAGAAATTGCAAACGTCCAGCAATTGCTCAGAGATGAAAAGTGCCAGCACTGAAAGCTGTTGCTAGCCAGCACCCTTCCTTGGAAGCGCTTTCACAGGCGCAGTAACACTGGGGCTTTGCGCTTCTCTAGCCACCAAACGTCACGGTCCTTCTCTTTCCGTCTCGTAGACACGAGCTGAGAAATTGCAAACGTCGAGCAATTGCTCAGAGATGAAAAGTGCCAGCACTGAAAGCTCTTGCTAGCCAGCACCCTTCCTTGGAAGCGCTTTTGTAGGCCTAAGAACACTGGGGCTCTGGGCTTCTCTAGCCACCTCATCTTCTGCTCATCCTCTCGCGCACTCTAAAGAGAGCTCAGGTGAGAAATTGCAAACGTCGAGCAATTGCTCAGAGATGAAAAGTGCCAGCACTGAAAGCTGTTGCTAGCCAGCACCCTTCCTTGGAAGCGCTTTCACAGGCGCAGCAACACTGGGGCTTTGCGCTTCTCTAGCCACCAAACGTCACGGTCCTTCTCTTTCCGTCTCGTAGACACGAGCTGAGAAATTGCAAACGTCGAGCAATTGCTCCGAGATGAAAAGTGCCAGCACTGAAAGCTGTTGCTAGCCAGCACCCTTCCTTGGAAGCGCTTTTGTAGGCCTAAGAACACTGGGGCTCTGGGCTTCTCTAGCCACCTCATCTTCTGCTCATCCTCTCGCGCACTCTAAAGAGAGCTCAGGTGAGAAATTGCAAACGTCGAGCAATTGCTCAGAGATGAAAAGTGCCAGCACTGAAAGCTCTTGCTAGCCAGCACCCTTCCTTGGAAGCGCTTTTGTAGGCCTAAGAACACTGGGGCTCTGGGCTTCTCTAGCCACCTCATCTTCTGCTCATCCTTGCGCGCACTCTAAAGAGAGCTCAGGTGAGAAATTACAAAAGTCGAGCAATTGCTCAGAGATGAAAAGTGCCAGCACTGAAAGCTCTTGCTAGCCAGCACCCTTCCTTGGAAGCGCTTTCACAGGCGCAGCAACACTGGGGCTTTGCGCTTCTCTACCCACCAAACGTCACGGTCCTTCTCTTTCCGTCTCGTAGACACGAGCTGAGAAATTGCAAATGTCGAGCAATTGCTCAGAGATGAAAAGTGCCAGCACTGAAAGCTGTTGCTAGCCAGCACCCTTCCTTGGAAGCGCTTTTGTAGGCCTAAGAACACTGGGGCTCTGGGCTTCTCTAGCCACCTCATCTTCTGCTCATCCTCTCGCGCACTCTAAAGAGAGCTCAGGTGAGAAATTGCAAACGTCGAGCAATTGCTCAGAGATGAAAAGTGCCAGCACTGAAAGCTGTTGCTAGCCAGCACCCTTCCTTGGAAGCGCTTTCACAGGCGCAGCAACACTGGGGCTTTGCGCTTCTCTAGCCACCAAACGTCACGGTCCTTCTCTTTCCGTCTCGTAGACACGAGCTGAGAAATTGCAAATGTCGAGCAATTGCTCAGAGATGAAAAGTGCCAGCACTGAAAGCTGTTGCTAGCCAGCACCCTTCCTTGGAAGCGCTTTTGTAGGCCTAAGAACACTGGGGCTCTGGGCTTCTCTAGCCACCTCATCTTCTGCTCATCCTCTCGCGCACTCTAAAGAGAGCTCAGGTGAGAAATTGCAAACGTCGAGCAATTGCTCCGAGATGAAAAGTGCCAGCACTGAAAGCTCTTGCTAGCCAGCACCCTTCCTTGGAAGCGCTTTCACAGGCGCAGTAACACTGGGACTTTGCGCTTCTCTACCCACCAAACGTCACGGTCCTTCTCTTTCCGTCTCGTAGACACGAGCTGAGAAATTGCAAACGTCGAGCAATTGCTCAGAGATGAAAAGGGCCAGCACTGAAAGCTGTTGCTAGCCAGCACCCTTCCTTGGAAGCGCTTTCACAGGCGCAGCAACACTGGGGCTTTGCGCTTCTATACGCACCAAACGTCACGGTTCTTCTCTTTCCGTCTCGTAGACACAAGCTGAGAAATTGCAAACGTCGAGCAATTGCTCCGAGATGAAAAGTGCCAGCACTGAAAGCTGTTGCTAGCCAGCACCCTTCCTTGGAAGCGCTTTTGTAGGCCTAAGAACACTGGGGCTCTGGGCTTCTCTAGCCACCTCATCTTCTGCTCATCCTCTCGCGCACTCTAAAGAGAGCTCAGGTGAGAAATTGCAAACGTCCAGCAATTGCTCAGAGATGAAAAGTGCCAGCACTGAAAGCTCTTGCTAGCCAGCACCCTTCCTTGGAAGCGCTTTCACAGGCGCAGCAACACTGGGGCTTTGCGCTTCTCTAGCCACCAAACGTCACGGTCCTTCTCTTTCCGTCTCGTAGACACGAGCTGAGAAATTGCAAACGTCGAGCAATTGCTCAGAGATGAAAAGTGCCAGCACTGAAAGCTGTTGCTAGCCAGCACCCTTCCTTGGAAGCGCTTTCACAGGCGCAGCAACACTGGGGCTTTGCGCTTCTATACGCACCAAACGTCACGGTCCTTCTCTTTCCGTCTCGTAGACACGAGCTGAGAAATTGCAAACGTCCAGCAATTGCTCAGAGATGAAAAGTGCCAGCACTGAAAGTTGTTGCTAGCCAGCACCCTTCCTTGGAAGCGCTTTTGTAGGCCTAAGAACACTGGGGCTCTGGGCTTCTCTAGCCACCTAATCTTCTGCTCATCCTCTCGCGCACTCTAAAGAGAGCTCAGTTGAGAAATTGCAAATGTCGAGCAATTGCTCAGAGATGAAAAGTGCCAGCACTGAAAGCTCTTGCTAGCCAGCACCCTTCCTTGGAAGCGCTTTCACAGGCGCAGCAACACTGGGGCTTTGCGCTTCTCTAGCCACCAAACGTCACGGTCCTTCTCTTTCCGTCTCCTAGACACGAGCTGAGAAATTGCAAACGTCGAGCAATTGCTCAGAGATGAAAAGTGCCAGCACTGAAAGCTCTTGCTAGCCAGCACCCTTCCTTGGAAGCGCTTTTGTAGGCCTAAGAACACTGGGGCTCTGGGCTTCTCTAGCCACCTCATCTTCTGCTCATCCTCTCGCGCACTCTAAAGAGAGCTCAGGTGAGAAATTGCAAACGTCCAGCAATTGCTCAGAGATGAAAAGTGCCAGCACTGAAAGCTGTTGCTAGCCAGCACCCTTCCTTGGAAGCGCTTTCACAGGAGCAGCAACACTGGGGCTTTGCGCTTCTATACGCACCAAACGTCACGGTCATTCTCTTTCCGTCTCGTAGACACGAGCTGAGAAATTGCAAACGTCGAGCAATTGCTCCGAGATGAAAAGTGCCAGCACTGAAAGCTGTTGCTAGCCAGCACCCTTCCTTGGAAGCGCTTTTGTAGGGCTAAGAACACTGGGGCTCTGGGCTTCTCTAGCCACCTAATCTTCTGCTCATCCTCTCGCGCACTCTAAAGAGAGCTCAGGTGAGAAATTGCAAATGTCGAGCAATTGCTCAGAGATGAAAAGTGCCAGCACTGAAAGCTCTTGCTAGCCAGCACCCTTCCTTGGAAGCGCTTTCACAGGCGCAGCAACACTGGGGCTTTGCGCTTCTCTAGCCACCAAACGTCACGGTCCTTCTCTTTCCGTCTCCTAGACACGAGCTGAGAAATTGCAAACGTCGAGCAATTGCTCAGAGATGAAAAGTGCCAGCACTGAAAGCTGTTGCTAGCCAGCACCCTTCCTTGGAAGCGCTTTCACAGGCGCAGCAACACTGGGGCTTTGCGCTTCTATACGCACCAAACGTCACGGTCCTTCTCTTTCCGTCTCCTAGACACGAGCTGAGAAATTGCAAACGTCGAGCAATTGCTCAGAGATGAAAAGTGCCAGCACTGAAAGCTCTTGCTAGCCAGCACCCTTCCTTGGAAGCGCTTTCACAAGTGCAGTAACACTGGGGCTTTGCGCTTCTATACGCACCAAACGTCA
The DNA here is from genome assembly GCA_037962945.1 of Sarcoramphus papa. Classification (NCBI taxonomy): domain Eukaryota; kingdom Metazoa; phylum Chordata; class Aves; order Accipitriformes; family Cathartidae; genus Sarcoramphus; species Sarcoramphus papa. Next base: position 1,224,857 of record JBBMRM010000108.1, read on the forward strand.
CGGTCATTCTCTTTCCGTCTCGTAGACATGAGCTGAGAAATTGCAAACGTCCAGCAATTGCTCAGAGATGAAAAGTGCCAGCACTGAAAGCTGTTGCTAGCCAGCCCCCTTCCTTGGAAGCGCTTTTGTAGGCCTAAGAACACTGGGGCTCTGGGCTTCTCTAGCCACCTCATCTTCTGCTCATCCTCTCGCGCACTTTAAAGAGAGCTCAGGTGAGAAATTGCAAACGTCGAGCAATTGCTCAGAGATGAAAAGTGCCAGCACTGAAAGCTGTTGCTAGCCAGCCCCCTTCCTTGGAAGCGCTTTTGTAGGCCTAAGAACACTGGGGCTCTGGGCTTCTCTAGCCACCTCATCTTCTGCTCATCCTCGCGCGCACTCTAAAGAGAGCTCAGGTGAGAAATTGCAAACGTCCAGCAATTGCTCAGAGATGAAAAGTGCCAGCACTGAAAGCTGTTGCTAGCCAGCACCCTTCCTTGGAAGCGCTTTCACAGGCGCAGCAACACTGGGGCTTTGCGCTTCTCTACCCACCAAACGTCACGGTCCTTCTCTTTCCGTCGGTAGACACGAGCTGAGAAATTACAAACGTAGAGCAATTGCTCAGAGATGAAAAGTGCCAGCACTGAAAGCTGTTGCTAGCCAGCACCCTTCCTTGGAAGCGCTTTTGTAGGCCTAAGAACACTGGGGCTCTGGGCTTCTCTAGCCACCTCATCTTCTGCTCATCCTCTCGCGCACTCTAAAGAGAGCTCAGGTGAGAAATTGCAAACGACGAGCAATTGCTCAGAGATGAAAAGTGCCAGCACTGAAAGCTCTTGCTAGCCAGCACCCTTCCTTGGAAGCGCTTTCACAGGCGCAGCAACACTGGGGCTTTGCGCTTCTCTACCCACCAAACGTCACGGTCCTTCTCTTTTCCGTCTCGTAGACACGAGCTGAGAAATTGCAAACGTCGAGCAATTGCTCAGAGATGAAAAGTGCCAGCACTGAAAGCTCTTGCTAGCCAGCACCCTTCCTTGGAAGCGCTTTCACAGGCGCAGCAACACTGGGGCTTTGCGCTTCTCTAGCCACCAAACGTCACGGTCCTTCTCTTTCCGTCTCCTAGACACGAGCTGAGAAATTGCAAACGTCGAGCAATTGCTCAGAGATGAAAAGTGCCAGCACTGAAAGCTGTTGCTAGCCAGCACCCTTCCTTGGAAGCGCTTTCACAGGCGCAGCAACACTGGGGCTTTGCGCTTCTCTACGCACCAAATGTCACGGTCCTTCTCTTTCCGTCTTGTAGACACGAGCTGAGAAATTGCAAACGTCGAGCAATTGCTCCGAGATGAAAAGTGCCAGCACTGAAAGCTGTTGCTAGCCAGCACCCTTCCTTGGAAGCGCTTTTGTAGGCCTAAGAACACTGGGGCTCTGGGCTTCTCTAGCCACCTCATCTTCTGCTCATCCTCTCGCGCACTCTAAAGAGAGCTCAGGTGAGAAATTGCAAACGTCGAGCAATTGCTCAGAGATGAAAAGTGCCAGCACTGAAAGCTGTTGCTAGCCAGCACCCTTCCTTGGAAGCGCTTTCACAGGCGCAGCAACACTGGGGCTTTGCGCTTCTCTAGCCACCAAACGTCACGGTCCTTCTCTTTCCGTCTCGTAGACACGAGCTGAGAAATTGCAAACGTCGAGCAATTGCTCCGAGATGAAAAGTGCCAGCACTGAAAGCTGTTGCTAGCCAGCACCCTTCCTTGGAAGCGCTTTTGTAGGGCTAAGAACACTGGGGCTCTGGGCTTCTCTAGCCCCCTAATATTCTGCTCATCCTCTCGCGCACTCTAAAGAGAGCTCAGGTGAGAAATTACAAACGTCGAGCAATTGCTCAGAGATGAAAAGTGCCAGCACTGAAAGCTCTTGCTAGCCAGCAGCCTTCCTTGGAAGCGCTTTCACAGGCGCAGCAACACTGGGGCTTTGCGCTTCTCTAGCCACCAAAAGTCACGGTCCTTCTCTTTCCGTGGGTAGACAAGAGCTGAGAAATTGCAAACGTCGAGCAATTGCTCAGAGATGAAAAGTGCCAGCACTGAAAGCTGTTGCTAGCCAGCACCCTTCCTTGGAAGCGCTTTTGTAGGGCTAAGAACACTGGGGCTCTGGGCTTCTCTAGCCACCTAATCTTCTGCTCATCCTCTCGCGCTCTAAAGAGAGCTCAGGTGAGAAATTGCAAACGTCGAGCAATTGCTCAGAGATGAAAAGTGCCAGCACTGAAAGCTGTTGCTAGCCAGCACCCTTCCTTGGAAGCGCTTTCACAGGCGCAGCAACACTGGGGCTTTGCGCTTCTCTAGCCACCAAACGTCACGGTCCTTCTCTTTCCGTCTCGTAGACACGAGCTGAGAAATTGCAAACGTCGAGCAATTGCTCAGAGAGGAAAAGTGCCAGCACTGAAAGCTGTTGCTAGCCAGCACCCTTCCTTGGAAGCGCTTTTGTAGGCCTAAGAACATTGGGGCTCTGGGCTTCTCTAGCCACCTCATCTTCTGCTCATCCTCTCGCGCACTCTAAAGAGAGCTCAGGTGAGAAATTGCAAACGTCGAGCAATTGCTCAGAGATGAAAAGTGCCAGCACTGAAAGCTGTTGCTAGCCAGCACCCTTCCTTGGAAGCGCTTTCACAGGCGCAGCAACACTGGGGCTTTGCGCTTCTCTAGCCACCAAACGTCACGGTCCTTCTCTTTCCGTCTCGTAGACACGAGCTGAGAAATTGCAAACGTCGAGCAATTGCTCAGAGATGAAAAGTGCCAGCACTGAAAGCTCTTGCTAGCCAGCACCCTTCCTTGGAAGCGCTTTCACAGGCGCAGCAACACTGGGGCTTTGCGCTTCTCTAGCCACCAAACGTCACGGTCCTTCTCTTTCCGTCTCGTAGACACGAGCTGAGAAATTGCAAACGTCGAGCAATTGCTCAGAGATGAAAAGTGCCAGCACTGAAAGCTGTTGCTAGCCAGCACCCTTCCTTGGAAGCGCTTTCACAGGCGCAGCAACACTGGGGCTTTGCGCTTCTCTAGCCACCAAATGTCACGGTCCTTCTCTTTCCGTCTTGTAGACACGAGCTGAGAAATTGCAAACGTCGAGCAATTGCTCCGAGATGAAAAGTGCCAGCACTGAAAGCTGTTGCTAGCCAGCACCCTTCCTTGGAAGCGCTTTTGTAGGCCTAAGAACACTGGGGCTCTGGGCTTCTCTAGCCACCTCATCTTCTGCTCATCCTCTCGCGCACTCTAAAGAGAGCTCAGGTGAGAAATTGCAAACGTCCAGCAATTGCTCAGAGATGAAAAGTGCCAGCACTGAAAGCTCTTGCTAGCCAGCACCCTTCCTTGGAAGCGCTTTCACAGGCGCAGCAACACTGGGGCTTTGCGCTTCTCTAGCCACCAAACGTCACGGTCCTTCTCTTTCCGTCTCCTAGACACGAGCTGAGAAATTGCAAACGTCAAGCAATTGCTCAGAGATGAAAAGTGCCAGCACTGAAAGCTCTTGCTAGCCAGCACCCTTCCTTGGAAGTGCTTTTGTAGGCCTAAGAACACTGGGGCTCTGGGCTTCTCTAGCCACCTCATCTTCTGCTCATCCTCTCGCGCACTCTAAAGAGAGCTCAGGTGAGAAATTACAAACGTCGAGCAATTGCTCAGAGATGAAAAGTGCCAGCACTGAAAGCTGTTGCTAGCCAGCACGCTTCCTTGGAAGCGCTTTCACAGGCGCAGCAACACTGGGGCTTTGCGCTTCTCTAGCCACCAAAAGTCACGGTTATTCTCTTTCCGCCTCGTAGACACGAGCTGAGAAATTGCAAACGTCGAGCAATTGCTCAGAGATGAAAAGTGCCAGCACTGAAAGCTGTTGCTAGCCAGCACCCTTCCTTGGAAGCGCTTTTGTAGGGCTAAGAACACTGGGGCTCTGGGCTTCTCTAGCCACCTCATCTTCTGCTCATCCTCTCGCGCACTCTAAAGAGAGCTCAGGTGAGAAATTGCAAACGTCGAGCAATTGCTCAGAGAGGAAAAGTGCCAGCACTGAAAGCTGTTGCTAGCCAGCACCCTTCCTTGGAAGCGCTTTCACAGGCGCAGCAACACTGGGGCTTTGCGCTTCTATACGCACCAAACGCCACGGTCCTTCTCTTTCCGTCTCCTAGACACGAGCTGAGAAATTGCAAACGTCGAGCAATTGCTCAGAGATGAAAAGTGCCAGCACTGAAAGCTCTTGCTAGCCAGCACCCTTCCTTGGAAGCGCTTTTGTAGGCCTAAGAACACTGGGGCTCTGGGCTTCTCTAGCCACCTCATCTTCTGCTCATCCTCTCGCGCACTCTAAAGAGAGCTCAGGTGAGAAATTACAAACGTCGAGCAATTGCTCAGAGATGAAAAGTGCCAGCACTGAAAGCTGTTGCTAGCCAGCACCCTTCCTTGGAAGCGCTTTCACAGGCGCAGCAACACTGGGGCTTTGCGCTTCTCTACCCACCAAACGTCACGGTCCTTCTCTTTCCGTCTCGTAGACACGAGCTGAGAAATTGCAAACGTCGAGCAATTGCTCAGAGATGAAAAGTGCCAGCACTGAAAGCTCTTGCTAGCCAGCACCCTTCCTTGGAAGCGCTTTCACAGGCGCAGCAACACTGGGGCTTTGCGCTTCTCTAGCCACCAAACGTCACGGTCCTTCTCTTTCCGTCTCGTAGACACGAGCTGAGAAATTGCAAACGTCGAGCAATTGCTCAGAGATGAAAAGTGCCAGCACTGAAAGCTCTTGCTAGCCAGCACCCTTCCTTGGAAGCGCTTTCACAGGCGCAGCAACACTGGGGCTTTGCGCTTCTCTAGCCACCAAATGTCACGGTCATTCTCTTTCCGTCTTGTAGACACGAGCTGAGAAATTGCAAACGTCGAGCAATTGCTCCGAGATGAAAAGTGCCAGCACTGAAAGCTGTTGCTAGCCAGCACCCTTCCTTGGAAGCGCTTTTGTAGGCCTAAGAACACTGGGGCTCTGGGCTTCTCTAGCCACCTCATCTTCTGCTCATCCTCTCGCGCACTCTAAAGAGAGCTCAGGTGAGAAATTGCAAACGTCCAGCAATTGCTCAGAGATGAAAAGTGCCAGCACTGAAAGCTCTTGCTAGCCAGCACCCTTCCTTGGAAGCGCTTTCACAGGCGCAGCAACACTGGGGCTTTGCGCTTCTCTACCCACCAAACGTCACGGTCCTTCTCTTTCCGTCTCGTAGACACGAGCTGAGAAATTGCAAACGTCAAGCAATTGCTCAGAGATGAAAAGTGCCAGCACTGAAAGCTGTTGCTAGCCAGCACCCTTCCTTGGAAGCGCTTTTGTAGGCCTAAGAACACTGGGGCTCTGGGCTTCTCTAGCCACCTCATCTTCTGCTCATCCTCTCGCGCACTCTAAAGAGAGCTCAGGTGAGAAATTACAAACGTCGAGCAATTGCTCAGAGATGAAAAGTGCCAGCACTGAAAGCTGTTGCTAGCCAGCACCCTTCCTTGGAAGCGCTTTCACAGGCGCAGCAACACTGTGGCTTTGCGCTTCTCTACCCACCAAAAGTCACGGTCCTTCTCTTTCCGTCGGTAGACACGAGCTGAGAAATTGCAAACGTCGAGCAATTGCTCAGAGATGAAAAGTGCCAGCACTGAAAGCTGTTGCTAGCCAGCACCCTTCCTTGGAAGCGCTTTTGTAGGCCTAAGAACACTGGGGCTCTGGGCTTCTCTAGCCACCTCATCTTCTGCTCATCCTCTCGCGCACTCTAAAGAGAGCTCAGGTGAGAAATTGCAAACGTCGAGCAATTGCTCAGAGATGAAAAGTGCCAGCACTGAAAGCTGTTGCTAGCCAGCACCCTTCCTTGGAAGCGCTTTCACAGGCGCAGCAACACTGGGGCTTTGCGCTTCTCTAGCCACCAAACGTCACGGTCCTTCTCTTTCCGTCTCCTAGACACGAGCTGAGAAATTGCAAACGTCGAGCAATTGCTCAGAGAGGAAAAGTGCCAGCACTGAAAGCTGTTGCTAGCCAGCACCCTTCCTTGGAAGCGCTTTCACAGGCGCAGCAACACTGGGGCTTTGCGCTTCTATACGCACCAAACGTCACGGTCCTTCTCTTTCCGTCTCCTAGACACGAGCTGAGAAATTGCAAACGTCGAGCAATTGCTCAGAGATGAAAAGTGCCAGCACTGAAAGCTCTTGCTAGCCAGCACCCTTCCTTGGAAGCGCTTTTGTAGGCCTAAGAACACTGGGGCTCTGGGCTTCTCTAGCCACCTCATCTTCTGCTCATCCTCTCGCGCACTCTAAAGAGAGCTCAGGTGAGAAATTACAAACGTCGAGCAATTGCTCAGAGATGAAAAGTGCCAGCACTGAAAGCTGTTGCTAGCCAGCACCCTTCCTTGGAAGCGCTTTCACAGGCGCAGCAACACTGGGGCTTTGCGCTTCTCTAGCCACCAAACGTCACGGTCCTTCTCTTTCCGTCGGTAGACACGAGCTGAGAAATTGCAAACGTCGAGCAATTGCTCAGAGATGAAAAGTGCCAGCACTGAAAGCTGTTGCTAGCCAGCACCCTTCCTTGGAAGCGCTTTTGTAGGCCTAAGAACACTGGGGCTCTGGGCTTCTCTAGCCACCTCATCTTCTGCTCATCCTCTCGCGCACTCTAAAGAGAGCTCAGGTGAGAAATTGCAAACGTCGAGCAATTGCTCAGAGATGAAAAGTGCCAGCACTGAAAGCTGTTGCTAGCCAGCACCCTTCCTTGGAAGCGCTTTCACAGGCGCAGCAACACTGGGGCTTTGCGCTTCTCTAGCCACCAAACGTCACGGTCCTTCTCTTTCCGTCTCGTAGACACGAGCTGAGAAATTGCAAACGTCGAGCAATTGCTCAGAGATGAAAAGTGCCAGCACTGAAAGCTCTTGCTAGCCAGCACCCTTCCTTGGAAGCGCTTTCACAGGCGCAGCAACACTGGGGCTTTGCGCTTCTCTAGCCACCAAACGTCACGGTCCTTCTCTTTCCGTCTCGTAGACACGAGCTGAGAAATTGCAAACGTCGAGCAATTGCTCAGAGATGAAAAGTGCCAGCACTGAAAGCTGTTGCTAGCCAGCACCCTTCCTTGGAAGCGCTTTCACAGGCGCAGCAACACTGGGGCTTTGCGCTTCTCTAGCCACCAAATGTCACGGTCCTTCTCTTTCCGTCTTGTAGACACGAGCTGAGAAATTGCAAACGTCGAGCAATTGCTCCGAGATGAAAAGTGCCAGCACTGAAAGCTGTTGCTAGCCAGCACCCTTCCTTGGAAGCGCTTTTGTAGGCCTAAGAACACTGGGGCTCTGGGCTTCTCTAGCCACCTCATCTTCTGCTCATCCTCTCGCGCACTCTAAAGAGAGCTCAGGTGAGAAATTGCAAACGTCCAGCAATTGCTCAGAGATGAAAAGTGCCAGCACTGAAAGCTCTTGCTAGCCAGCACCCTTCCTTGGAAGCGCTTTCACAGGCGCAGCAACACTGGGGCTTTGCGCTTCTCTACCCACCAAACGTCACGGTCCTTCTCTTTCCGTCTCGTAGACACGAGCTGAGAAATTGCAAACGTCAAGCAATTGCTCAGAGATGAAAAGTGCCAGCACTGAAAGCTCTTGCTAGCCAGCACCCTTCCTTGGAAGTGCTTTTGTAGGCCTAAGAACACTGGGGCTCTGGGCTTCTCTAGCCACCTCATCTTCTGCTCATCCTCTCGCGCACTCTAAAGAGAGCTCAGGTGAGAAATTACAAACGTCGAGCAATTGCTCAGAGATGAAAAGTGCCAGCACTGAAAGCTGTTGCTAGCCAGCACGCTTCCTTGGAAGCGCTTTCACAGGCGCAGCAACACTGGGGCTTTGCGCTTCTCTAGCCACCAAAAGTCACGGTTATTCTCTTTCCGCCTCGTAGACACGAGCTGAGAAATTGCAAACGTCGAGCAATTGCTCAGAGATGAAAAGTGCCAGCACTGAAAGCTGTTGCTAGCCAGCACCCTTCCTTGGAAGCGCTTTTGTAGGCCTAAGAACACTGGGGCTCTGGGCTTCTCTAGCCACCTCATCTTCTGCTCATCCTCTCGCGCACTCTAAAGAGAGCTCAGGTGAGAAATTGCAAACGTCGAGCAATTGCTCAGAGAGGAAAAGTGCCAGCACTGAAAGCTGTTGCTAGCCAGCACCCTTCCTTGGAAGCGCTTTCACAGGCGCAGCAACACTGGGGCTTTGCGCTTCTATACGCACCAAACGTCACGGTCCTTCTCTTTCCGTCTCCTAGACACGAGCTGAGAAATTGCAAACGTCGAGCAATTGCTCAGAGATGAAAAGTGCCAGCACTGAAAGCTCTTGCTAGCCAGCACCCTTCCTTGGAAGCGCTTTTGTAGGCCTAAGAACACTGGGGCTCTGGGCTTCTCTAGCCACCTCATCTTCTGCTCATCCTCTCGCGCACTCTAAAGAGAGCTCAGGTGAGAAATTACAAACGTCGAGCAATTGCTCAGAGATGAAAAGTGCCAGCACTGAAAGCTGTTGCTAGCCAGCACCCTTCCTTGGAAGCGCTTTCACAGGCGCAGCAACACTGGGGCTTTGCGCTTCTCTACCCACCAAACGTCACGGTCCTTCTCTTTCCGTCTCGTAGACACGAGCTGAGAAATTGCAAACGTCGAGCAATTGCTCAGAGATGAAAAGTGCCAGCACTGAAAGCTCTTGCTAGCCAGCACCCTTCCTTGGAAGCGCTTTCACAGGCGCAGCAACACTGGGGCTTTGCGCTTCTCTAGCCACCAAACGTCACGGTCCTTCTCTTTCCGTCTCGTAGACACGAGCTGAGAAATTGCAAACGTCGAGCAATTGCTCAGAGATGAAAAGTGCCAGCACTGAAAGCTCTTGCTAGCCAGCACCCTTCCTTGGAAGCGCTTTCACAGGCGCAGCAACACTGGGGCTTTGCGCTTCTCTAGCCACCAAATGTCACGGTCATTCTCTTTCCGTCTTGTAGACACGAGCTGAGAAATTGCAAACGTCGAGCAATTGCTCCGAGATGAAAAGTGCCAGCACTGAAAGCTGTTGCTAGCCAGCACCCTTCCTTGGAAGCGCTTTTGTAGGCCTAAGAACACTGGGGCTCTGGGCTTCTCTAGCCACCTCATCTTCTGCTCATCCTCTCGCGCACTCTAAAGAGAGCTCAGGTGAGAAATTGCAAACGTCAAGCAATTGCTCAGAGATGAAAAGTGCCAGCACTGAAAGCTGTTGCTAGCCAGCACCCTTCCTTGGAAGCGCTTTTGTAGGCCTAAGAACACTGGGGCTCTGGGCTTCTCTAGCCACCTCATCTTCTGCTCATCCTCTCGCGCACTCTAAAGAGAGCTCAGGTGAGAAATTACAAACGTCGAGCAATTGCTCAGAGATGAAAAGTGCCAGCACTGAAAGCTGTTGCTAGCCAGCACCCTTCCTTGGAAGCGCTTTCACAGGCGCAGCAACACTGTGGCTTTGCGCTTCTCTACCCACCAAAAGTCACGGTCCTTCTCTTTCCGTCGGTAGACACGAGCTGAGAAATTGCAAACGTCGAGCAATTGCTCAGAGATGAAAAGTGCCAGCACTGAAAGCTGTTGCTAGCCAGCACCCTTCCTTGGAAGCGCTTTTGTAGGCCTAAGAACACTGGGGCTCTGGGCTTCTCTAGCCACCTCATCTTCTGCTCATCCTCTCGCGCACTCTAAAGAGAGCTCAGGTGAGAAATTGCAAACGTCGAGCAATTGCTCAGAGATGAAAAGTGCCAGCACTGAAAGCTGTTGCTAGCCAGCACCCTTCCTTGGAAGCGCTTTCACAGGCGCAGCAACACTGGGGCTTTGCGCTTCTATACGCACCAAACGTCACGGTCCTTCTCTTTCCGTCTCGTAGACACGAGCTGAGAAATTGCAAACGTCGAGCAATTGCTCAGAGAGGAAAAGTGCCAGCACTGAAAGCTGTTGCTAGCCAGCACCCTTCCTTGGAAGCGCTTTCACAGGCGCAGCAACACTGGGGCTTTGCGCTTCTATACGCACCAAACGTCACGGTCCTTCTCTTTCCGTCTCCTAGACACGAGCTGAGAAATTGCAAACGTCGAGCAATTGCTCAGAGATGAAAAGTGCCAGCACTGAAAGCTCTTGCTAGCCAGCACCCTTCCTTGGAAGCGCTTTTGTAGGCCTAAGAACACTGGGGCTCTGGGCTTCTCTAGCCACCTCATCTTCTGCTCATCCTCTCGCGCACTCTAAAGAGAGCTCAGGTGAGAAATTACAAACGTCGAGCAATTGCTCAGAGATGAAAAGTGCCAGCACTGAAAGCTGTTGCTAGCCAGCACCCTTCCTTGGAAGCGCTTTCACAGGCGCAGCAACACTGGGGCTTTGCGCTTCTCTACCCACCAAACGTCACGGTCCTTCTCTTTCCGTCGGTAGACACGAGCTGAGAAATTGCAAACGTCGAGCAATTGCTCAGAGATGAAAAGTGCCAGCACTGAAAGCTGTTGCTAGCCAGCACCCTTCCTTGGAAGCGCTTTTGTAGGCCTAAGAACACTGGGGCTCTGGGCTTCTCTAGCCACCTCATCTTCTGCTCATCCTCTCGCGCACTCTAAAGAGAGCTCAGGTGAGAAATTGCAAACGTCGAGCAATTGCTCAGAGATGAAAAGTGCCAGCACTGAAAGCTCTTGCTAGCCAGCACCCTTCCTTGGAAGCGCTTTCACAGGCGCAGCAACACTGGGGCTTTGCGCTTCTCTACCCACCAAACGTCACGGTCCTTCTCTTTCCGTCTCGTAGACACGAGCTGAGAAATTGCAAACGTCGAGCAATTGCTCCGAGATGAAAAGTGCCAGCACTGAAAGCTGTTGCTAGCCAGCACCCTTCCTTGGAAGCGCTTTCACAGGCGCAGCAACACTGGGGCTTTGCGCTTCTATACGCACCAAACGTCACGGTCCTTCTCTTTCCGTCTCGTAGACACGAGCTGAGAAATTGCAAACGTCGAGCAATTGCTCAGAGAGGAAAAGTGCCAGCACTGAAAGCTGTTGCTAGCCAGCACCCTTCCTTGGAAGCGCTTTTGTAGGCCTAAGAACACTGGGGCTCTGGGCTTCTCTAGCCACCTCATCTTCTGCTCATCCTCTCGCGCACTCTAAAGAGAGCTCAGGTGAGAAATTGCAAACGTCCAGCAATTGCTCAGAGATGAAAAGTGCCAGCACTGAAAGCTGTTGCTAGCCAGCACCCTTCCTTGGAAGCGCTTTTGTAGGCCTAAGAACACTGGGGCTCTGGGCTTCTCTAGCCACCTCATCTTCTGCTCATCCTCTCGCGCACTCTAAAGAGAGCTCAGGTGAGAAATTGCAAACGTCGAGCAATTGCTCAGAGATGAAAAGTGCCAGCACTGAAAGCTCTTGCTAGCCAGCACCCTTCCTTGGAAGCGCTTTCACAGGCGCAGCAACACTGGGGCTTTGCGCTTCTATACGCACCAAACGTCACGGTCCTTCTCTTTCCGTCTCGTAGACACGAGCTGAGAAATTGCAAACGTCGAGCAATTGCTCAGAGAGGTAAAGTGCCAGCACTGAAAGCTGTTGCTAGCCAGCACCCTTCCTTGGAAGCGCTTTCACAGGCGCAGCAACACTGGGGCTTTGCGCTTCTATACGCACCAAACGTCACGGTCCTTCTCTTTCCGTCTCCTAGACACGAGCTGAGAAATTGCAAACGTCGAGCAATTGCTCAGAGATGAAAAGTGCCAGCACTGAAAGCTGTTGCTAGCCAGCACCCTTCCTTGGAAGCGCTTTTGTAGGCCTAAGAACACTGGGGCTCTGGGCTTCTCTAGCCACCTCATCTTCTGCTCATCCTCTCGCGCACTCTAAAGAGAGCTCAGGTGAGAAATTGCAAACGTCGAGCGATTGCTCAGAGATGAAAAGTGCCAGCACTGAAAGCTCTTGCTAGCCAGCACCCTTCCTTGGAAGCGCTTTCACAGGCGCAGCAACACTGGGGCTTTGCGCTTCTATACGCACCAAACATCACGGTCCTTCTCTTTCCGTCGGTAGACACGAGCTGAGAAATTGCAAACGTCCAGCAATTGCTCAGAGATGAAAAGTGCCAGCACTGAAAGCTCTTGCTAGCCAGCACCCTTCCTTGGAAGCGCTTTTGTAGGCCTAAGAACACTGGGGCTCTGGGCTTCTCTAGCCACCTCATCTTCTGCTCATCCTCTCGCGCACTCTAAAGAGAGCTCAGGTGAGAAATTACAAACGTCGAGCAATTGCTCAGAGATGAAAAGTGCCAGCACTGAAAGCTGTTGCTAGCCAGCACCCTTCCTTGGAAGCGCTTTCACAGGCGCAGCAACACTGGGGCTTTGCGCTTCTCTACCCACCAAACGTCACGGTCCTTCTCTTTCCGTCTCGTAGACACGAGCTGAGAAATTGCAAACGTCGAGCAATTGCTCAGAGATGAAAAGTGCCAGCACTGAAAGCTGTTGCTAGCCAGCACCCTTCCTTGGAAGCGCTTTCACAGGCGCAGCAACACTGGGGCTTTGCGCTTCTCTAGCCACCAAACGTCACGGTCCTTCTCTTTCCGTCTCGTAGACACGAGCTGAGAAATTGCAAACGTCGAGCAATTGCTCAGAGAGGAAAAGTGCCAGCACTGAAAGCTGTTGCTAGCCAGCACCCTTCCTTGGAAGCGCTTTTGTAGGCCTAAGAACACTGGGGCTCTGGGCTTCTCTAGCCACCTCATCTTCTGCTCATCCTCTCGCGCACTCTAAAGAGAGCTCAGGTGAGAAATTGCAAACGTCGAGCAATTGCTCAGAGATGAAAAGTGCCAGCACTGAAAGCTCTTGCTAGCCAGCACCCTTCCTTGGAAGCGCTTTCACAGGCGCAGCAACACTGGGGCTTTGCGCTTCTCTACCCACCAAACGTCACGGTCCTTCTCTTTCCGTCGGTAGACACGAGCTGAGAAATTGCAAACGTCGAGCAATTGCTCCGAGATGAAAAGTGCCAGCACTGAAAGCTGTTGCTAGCCAGCACCCTTCCTTGGAAGCGCTTTTGTAGGCCTAAGAACACTGGGGCTCTGGGCTTCTCTAGCCACCTCATCTTCTGCTCATCCTCTCGCGCACTCTAAAGAGAGCTCAGGTGAGAAATTGCAAACGTCGAGCAATTGCTCAGAGATGAAAAGTGCCAGCACTGAAAGCTGTTGCTAGCCAGCACCCTTCCTTGGAAGCGCTTTCACAGGCGCAGCAACACTGTGGCTTTGCGCTTCTCTAGCCACCAAACGTCACGGTCCTTCTCTTTCCGTCTCGTAGACACGAGCTGAGAAATTGCAAACGTCGAGCAATTGCTCAGAGATGAAAAGTGCCAGCACTGAAAGCTGTTGCTAGCCAGCACCCTTCCTTGGAAGCGCTTTCACAGGCGCAGCAACACTGGGGCTTTGCGCTTCTATACGCACCAAACGTCACGGTCCTTCTCTTTCCGTCTCGTAGACACGAGCTGAGAAATTGCAAACGTCGAGCAATTGCTCAGAGATGAAAAGTGCCAGCACTGAAAGCTCTTGCTAGCCAGCACCCTTCCTTGGAAGCGCTTTTGTAGGCCTAAGAACACTGGGGCTCTGGGCTTCTCTAGCCACCTCATCTTCTGCTCATCCTCTCGCGCACTCTAAAGAGAGCTCAGGTGAGAAATTGCAAACGTCGAGCAATTGCTCAGAGATGAAAAGTGCCAGCACTGAAAGCTGTTGCTAGCCAGCACCCTTCCTTGGAAGCGCTTTCACAGGCGCAGTAACACTGGGACTTTGCGCTTCTATACGCACCAAACGTCACGGTCCTTCTCTTTCCGTCTCGTAGACACGAGCTGAGAAATTGCAAACGTCGAGCAATTGCTCAGAGATGAAAAGTGCCAGCACTGAAAGCTCTTGCTAGCCAGCACCCTTCCTTGGAAGCGCTTTCACAGGCGCAGCAACACTGGGGCTTTGCGCTTCTCTAGCCACCAAACGTCACGGTCCTTCTCTTTCCGTCTCCTAGACACGAGCTGAGAAATTGCAAACGTCGAGCAATTGCTCAGAGATGAAAAGTGCCAGCACTGAAAGCTGTTGCTAGCCAGCACCCTTCCTTGGAAGCGCTTTTGTAGGCCTAAGAACACTGGGGCTCTGGGCTTCTCTAGCCACCTCATCTTCTGCTCATCCTCTCGCGCACTCTAAAGAGAGCTCAGGTGAGAAATTACAAACGTCGAGCAATTGCTCAGAGATGAAAAGTGCCAGCACTGAAAGCTGTTGCTAGCCAGCACCCTTCCTTGGAAGCGCTTTCACAGGCGCAGCAACACTGGGGCTTTGCGCTTCTCTAGCCACCAAACGTCACGGTCCTTCTCTTTCCGTCGGTAGACACGAGCTGAGAAATTGCAAACGTCGAGCAATTGCTCAGAGATGAAAAGTGCCAGCACTGAAAGCTCTTGCTAGCCAGCACCCTTCCTTGGAAGCGCTTTTGTAGGCCTAAGAACACTGGGGCTCTGGGCTTCTCTAGCCACCTCATCTTCTGCTCATCCTCTCGCGCACTCTAAAGAGAGCTCAGGTGAGAAATTGCAAACGTCGAGCAATTGCTCAGAGATGAAAAGTGCCAGCACTGAAAGCTCTTGCTAGCCAGCACCCTTCCTTGGAAGCGCTTTCACAGGCGCAGCAACACTGGGGCTTTGCGCTTCTCTACCCACCAAACGTCACGGTCCTTCTCTTTCCGTCTCGTAGACACGAGCTGAGAAATTGCAAACGTCGAGCAATTGCTCAGAGATGAAAAGTGCCAGCACTGAAAGCTGTTGCTAGCCAGCACCCTTCCTTGGAAGCGCTTTCACAGGCGCAGCAACACTGGGGCTTTGCGCTTCTATACGCACCAAACGTCACGGTCCTTCTCTTTCCGTCTCGTAGACACGAGCTGAGAAATTGCAAACGTCGAGCAATTGCTCAGAGATGAAAAGTGCCAGCACTGAAAGCTCTTGCTAGCCAGCACCCTTCCTTGGAAGCGCTTTTGTAGGCCTAAGAACACTGGGGCTCTGGGCTTCTCTAGCCACCTCATCTTCTGCTCATCCTCTCGCGCACTCTAAAGAGAGCTCAGGTGAGAAATTGCAAACGTCGAGCAATTGCTCAGAGATGAAAAGTGCCAGCACTGAAAGCTGTTGCTAGCCAGCACCCTTCCTTGGAAGCGCTTTCACAGGCGCAGTAACACTGGGACTTTGCGCTTCTATACGCACCAAACGTCACGGTCCTTCTCTTTCCGTCTCCTAGACACGAGCTGAGAAATTGCAAACGTCGAGCAATTGCTCAGAGATGAAAAGTGCCAGCACTGAAAGCTCTTGCTAGCCAGCACCCTTCCTTGGAAGCGCTTTCACAGGCGCAGCAACACTGGGGCTTTGCGCTTCTCTACCCACCAAACGTCACGGTCCTTCTCTTTCCGTCTTGTAGACACGAGCTGAGAAATTGCAAACGTCGAGCAATTGCTCAGAGATGAAAAGTGCCAGCACTGAAAGCTGTTGCTAGCCAGCACCCTTCCTTGGAAGCGCTTTCACAGGCGCAGCAACACTGGGGCTTTGCGCTTCTCTACCCACCAAACGTCACGGTCCTTCTCTTTCCGTCTCGTAGACACGAGCTGAGAAATTGCAAACGTCGAGCAATTGCTCAGAGAGGAAAAGTGCCAGCACTGAAAGCTGTTGCTAGCCAGCACCCTTCCTTGGAAGCGCTTTTGTAGGCCTAAGAACACTGGGGCTCTGGGCTTCTCTAGCCACCTCATCTTCTGCTCATCCTCTCGCGCACTCTAAAGAGAGCTCAGGTGAGAAATTGCAAACGTCGAGCAATTGCTCAGAGATGAAAAGTGCCAGCACTGAAAGCTGTTGCTAGCCAGCACCCTTCCTTGGAAGCGCTTTCACAGGCGCAGCAACACTGGGGCTTTGCGCTTCTCTACCCACCAAACGTCACGGTCCTTCTCTTTCCGTCTCGTAGACACGAGCTGAGAAATTGCAAACGTCGAGCAATTGCTCAGAGATGAAAAGTGCCAGCACTGAAAGCTCTTGCTAGCCAGCACCCTTCCTTGGAAGCGCTTTCACAGGCGCAGCAACACTGGGGCTTTGCGCTTCTCTAGCCACCAAACGTCACGGTCCTTCTCTTTCCGTCTCGTAGACACGAGCTGAGAAATTGCAAACGTCGAGCAATTGCTCAGAGATGAAAAGTGCCAGCACTGAAAGCTCTTGCTAGCCAGCACCCTTCCTTGGAAGCGCTTTCACAGGCGCAGCAACACTGGGGCTTTGCGCTTCTCTAGCCACCAAATGTCACGGTCATTCTCTTTCCGTCTTGTAGACACGAGCTGAGAAATTGCAAACGTCGAGCAATTGCTCCGAGATGAAAAGTGCCAGCACTGAAAGCTGTTGCTAGCCAGCACCCTTCCTTGGAAGCGCTTTTGTAGGCCTAAGAACACTGGGGCTCTGGGCTTCTCTAGCCACCTCATCTTCTGCTCATCCTCTCGCGCACTCTAAAGAGAGCTCAGGTGAGAAATTGCAAACGTCCAGCAATTGCTCAGAGATGAAAAGTGCCAGCACTGAAAGCTCTTGCTAGCCAGCACCCTTCCTTGGAAGCGCTTTCACAGGCGCAGCAACACTGGGGCTTTGCGCTTCTCTACCCACCAAACGTCACGGTCCTTCTCTTTCCGTCTCGTAGACACGAGCTGAGAAATTGCAAACGTCAAGCAATTGCTCAGAGATGAAAAGTGCCAGCACTGAAAGCTGTTGCTAGCCAGCACCCTTCCTTGGAAGCGCTTTTGTAGGCCTAAGAACACTGGGGCTCTGGGCTTCTCTAGCCACCTCATCTTCTGCTCATCCTCTCGCGCACTCTAAAGAGAGCTCAGGTGAGAAATTACAAACGTCGAGCAATTGCTCAGAGATGAAAAGTGCCAGCACTGAAAGCTGTTGCTAGCCAGCACCCTTCCTTGGAAGCGCTTTCACAGGCGCAGCAACACTGTGGCTTTGCGCTTCTCTACCCACCAAAAGTCACGGTCCTTCTCTTTCCGTCGGTAGACACGAGCTGAGAAATTGCAAACGTCGAGCAATTGCTCAGAGATGAAAAGTGCCAGCACTGAAAGCTGTTGCTAGCCAGCACCCTTCCTTGGAAGCGCTTTTGTAGGCCTAAGAACACTGGGGCTCTGGGCTTCTCTAGCCACCTCATCTTCTGCTCATCCTCTCGCGCACTCTAAAGAGAGCTCAGGTGAGAAATTGCAAACGTCGAGCAATTGCTCAGAGATGAAAAGTGCCAGCACTGAAAGCTGTTGCTAGCCAGCACCCTTCCTTGGAAGCGCTTTCACAGGCGCAGCAACACTGGGGCTTTGCGCTTCTATACGCACCAAACGTCACGGTCCTTCTCTTTCCGTCTCGTAGACACGAGCTGAGAAATTGCAAACGTCGAGCAATTGCTCAGAGAGGAAAAGTGCCAGCACTGAAAGCTGTTGCTAGCCAGCACCCTTCCTTGGAAGCGCTTTCACAGGCGCAGCAACACTGGGGCTTTGCGCTTCTATACGCACCAAACGTCACGGTCCTTCTCTTTCCGTCTCCTAGACACGAGCTGAGAAATTGCAAACGTCGAGCAATTGCTCAGAGATGAAAAGTGCCAGCACTGAAAGCTCTTGCTAGCCAGCACCCTTCCTTGGAAGCGCTTTTGTAGGCCTAAGAACACTGGGGCTCTGGGCTTCTCTAGCCACCTCATCTTCTGCTCATCCTCTCGCGCACTCTAAAGAGAGCTCAGGTGAGAAATTACAAACGTCGAGCAATTGCTCAGAGATGAAAAGTGCCAGCACTGAAAGCTGTTGCTAGCCAGCACCCTTCCTTGGAAGCGCTTTCACAGGCGCAGCAACACTGGGGCTTTGCGCTTCTCTACCCACCAAACGTCACGGTCCTTCTCTTTCCGTCGGTAGACACGAGCTGAGAAATTGCAAACGTCGAGCAATTGCTCAGAGATGAAAAGTGCCAGCACTGAAAGCTGTTGCTAGCCAGCACCCTTCCTTGGAAGCGCTTTTGTAGGCCTAAGAACACTGGGGCTCTGGGCTTCTCTAGCCACCTCATCTTCTGCTCATCCTCTCGCGCACTCTAAAGAGAGCTCAGGTGAGAAATTGCAAACGTCGAGCAATTGCTCAGAGATGAAAAGTGCCAGCACTGAAAGCTCTTGCTAGCCAGCACCCTTCCTTGGAAGCGCTTTCACAGGCGCAGCAACACTGGGGCTTTGCGCTTCTCTACCCACCAAACGTCACGGTCCTTCTCTTTCCGTCTCGTAGACACGAGCTGAGAAATTGCAAACGTCGAGCAATTGCTCCGAGATGAAAAGTGCCAGCACTGAAAGCTGTTGCTAGCCAGCACCCTTCCTTGGAAGCGCTTTCACAGGCGCAGCAACACTGGGGCTTTGCGCTTCTCTAGCCACCAAACGTCACGGTCCTTCTCTTTCCGTCTCGTAGACACGAGCTGAGAAATTGCAAACGTCGAGCAATTGCTCCGAGATGAAAAGTGCCAGCACTGAAAGCTCTTGCTAGCCAGCACCCTTCCTTGGAAGCGCTTTTGTAGGGCTAAGAACACTGGGGCTCTGGGCTTCTCTAGCCACCTCATCTTCTGCTCATCCTCTCGCGCACTCTAAAGAGAGCTCAGGTGAGAAATTGCAAACGTCGAGCGATTGCTCAGAGATGAAAAGTGCCAGCACTGAAAGCTCTTGCTAGCCAGCACCCTTCCTTGGAAGCGCTTTCACAGGCGCAGCAACACTGGGGCTTTGCGCTTCTATACGCACCAAACGTCACGGTCCTTCTCTTTCCGTCGGTAGACACGAGCTGAGAAATTGCAAACGTCGAGCAATTGCTCAGAGATGAAAAGTGCCAGCACTGAAAGCTCTTGCTAGCCAGCACCCTTCCTTGGAAGCGCTTTTGTAGGCCTAAGAACACTGGGGCTCTGGGCTTCTCTAGCCACCTCATCTTCTGCTCATCCTCTCGCGCACTCTAAAGAGAGCTCAGGTGAGAAATTACAAACGTCGAGCAATTGCTCAGAGATGAAAAGTGCCAGCACTGAAAGCTGTTGCTAGCCAGCACCCTTCCTTGGAAGCGCTTTCACAGGCGCAGCAACACTGGGGCTTTGCGCTTCTCTACCCACCAAACGTCACGGTCCTTCTCTTTCCGTCTCGTAGACACGAGCTGAGAAATTGCAAACGTCGAGCAATTGCTCAGAGATGAAAAGTGCCAGCACTGAAAGCTGTTGCTAGCCAGCACCCTTCCTTGGAAGCGCTTTCACAGGCGCAGCAACACTGGGGCTTTGCGCTTCTCTAGCCACCAAACGTCACGGTCCTTCTCTTTCCGTCTCGTAGACACGAGCTGAGAAATTGCAAACGTCGAGCAATTGCTCAGAGAGGAAAAGTGCCAGCACTGAAAGCTGTTGCTAGCCAGCACCCTTCCTTGGAAGCGCTTTTGTAGGCCTAAGAACACTGGGGCTCTGGGCTTCTCTAGCCACCTCATCTTCTGCTCATCCTCTCGCGCACTCTAAAGAGAGCTCAGGTGAGAAATTGCAAACGTCGAGCAATTGCTCAGAGATGAAAAGTGCCAGCACTGAAAGCTCTTGCTAGCCAGCACCCTTCCTTGGAAGCGCTTTCACAGGCGCAGCAACACTGGGGCTTTGCGCTTCTCTACCCACCAAACGTCACGGTCCTTCTCTTTCCGTCGGTAGACACGAGCTGAGAAATTGCAAACGTCGAGCAATTGCTCCGAGATGAAAAGTGCCAGCACTGAAAGCTGTTGCTAGCCAGCACCCTTCCTTGGAAGCGCTTTTGTAGGCCTAAGAACACTGGGGCTCTGGGCTTCTCTAGCCACCTCATCTTCTGCTCATCCTCTCGCGCACTCTAAAGAGAGCTCAGGTGAGAAATTGCAAACGTCGAGCAATTGCTCAGAGATGAAAAGTGCCAGCACTGAAAGCTGTTGCTAGCCAGCACCCTTACTTGGAAGCGCTTTCACAGGCGCAGCAACACTGTGGCTTTGCGCTTCTCTAGCCACCAAACGTCACGGTCCTTCTCTTTCCGTCTCGTAGACACGAGCTGAGAAATTGCAAACGTCGAGCAATTGCTCAGAGATGAAAAGTGCCAGCACTGAAAGCTGTTGCTAGCCAGCACCCTTCCTTGGAAGCGCTTTCACAGGCGCAGCAACACTGGGGCTTTGCGCTTCTATACGCACCAAACGTCACGGTCCTTCTCTTTCCGTCTCCTAGACACGAGCTGAGAAATTGCAAACGTCGAGCAATTGCTCAGAGATGAAAAGTGCCAGCACTGAAAGCTCTTGCTAGCCAGCACCCTTCCTTGGAAGCGCTTTTGTAGGCCTAAGAACACTGGGGCTCTGGGCTTCTCTAGCCACCTCATCTTCTGCTCATCCTCTCGCGCACTCTAAAGAGAGCTCAGGTGAGAAATTACAAACGTCGAGCAATTGCTCAGAGATGAAAAGTGCCAGCACTGAAAGCTGTTGCTAGCCAGCACCCTTCCTTGGAAGCGCTTTCACAGGCGCAGCAACACTGGGGCTTTGCGCTTCTCTACCCACCAAACGTCACGGTCCTTCTCTTTCCGTCGGTAGACACGAGCTGAGAAATTGCAAACGTCGAGCAATTGCTCAGAGATGAAAAGTGCCAGCACTGAAAGCTGTTGCTAGCCAGCACCCTTCCTTGGAAGCGCTTTTGTAGGCCTAAGAACACTGGGGCTCTGGGCTTCTCTAGCCACCTCATCTTCTGCTCATCCTCTCGCGCACTCTAAAGAGAGCTCAGGTGAGAAATTGCAAACGTCGAGCAATTGCTCAGAGATGAAAAGTGCCAGCACTGAAAGCTCTTGCTAGCCAGCACCCTTCCTTGGAAGCGCTTTCACAGGCGCAGCAACACTGGGGCTTTGCGCTTCTCTACCCACCAAACGTCACGGTCCTTCTCTTTCCGTCTCGTAGACACGAGCTGAGAAATTGCAAACGTCGAGCAATTGCTCCGAGATGAAAAGTGCCAGCACTGAAAGCTGTTGCTAGCCAGCACCCTTCCTTG
The DNA here is from genome assembly GCA_037962945.1 of Sarcoramphus papa. Taxonomy (NCBI): domain Eukaryota; kingdom Metazoa; phylum Chordata; class Aves; order Accipitriformes; family Cathartidae; genus Sarcoramphus; species Sarcoramphus papa. The sequence continues at coordinate 1,245,808 of JBBMRM010000108.1, forward strand.
GAAGCGCTTTCACAGGCGCAGCAACACTGGGGCTTTGCGCTTCTCTAGCCACCAAACGTCACGGTCCTTCTCTTTCCGTCTCGTAGACACGAGCTGAGAAATTGCAAACGTCGAGCAATTGCTCAGAGAGGAAAAGTGCCAGCACTGAAAGCTGTTGCTAGCCAGCACCCTTCCTTGGAAGCGCTTTTGTAGGCCTAAGAACACTGGGGCTCTGGGCTTCTCTAGCCACCTCATCTTCTGCTCATCCTCTCGCGCACTCTAAAGAGAGCTCAGGTGAGAAATTGCAAACGTCGAGCAATTGCTCAGAGATGAAAAGTGCCAGCACTGAAAGCTGTTGCTAGCCAGCACCCTTCCTTGGAAGCGCTTTTGTAGGCCTAAGAACACTGGGGCTCTGGACTTCTCTAGCCACCTCATCTTCTGCTCATCCTCTCGCGCACTCTAAAGAGAGCTCAGGTGAGAAATTGCAAACGTCGAGCAATTGCTCAGAGATGAAAAGTGCCAGCACTGAAAGCTCTTGCTAGCCAGCACCCTTCCTTGGAAGCGCTTTCACAGGCGCAGCAACACTGGGGCTTTGCGCTTCTATACGCACCAAACGTCACGGTCCTTCTCTTTCCGTCTCGTAGACACGAGCTGAGAAATTGCAAACGTCGAGCAATTGCTCAGAGAGGAAAAGTGCCAGCACTGAAAGCTGTTGCTAGCCAGCACCCTTCCTTGGAAGCGCTTTCACAGGCGCAGCAACACTGGGGCTTTGCGCTTCTATACGCACCAAACGTCACGGTCCTTCTCTTTCCGTCTCCTAGACACGAGCTGAGAAATTGCAAACGTCGAGCAATTGCTCAGAGATGAAAAGTGCCAGCACTGAAAGCTGTTGCTAGCCAGCACCCTTCCTTGGAAGCGCTTTTGTAGGCCTAAGAACACTGGGGCTCTGGGCTTCTCTAGCCACCTCATCTTCTGCTCATCCTCTCGCGCACTCTAAAGAGAGCTCAGGTGAGAAATTGCAAACGTCGAGCGATTGCTCAGAGATGAAAAGTGCCAGCACTGAAAGCTCTTGCTAGCCAGCACCCTTCCTTGGAAGCGCTTTCACAGGCGCAGCAACACTGGGGCTTTGCGCTTCTATACGCACCAAACGTCACGGTCCTTCTCTTTCCGTCGGTAGACACGAGCTGAGAAATTGCAAACGTCGAGCAATTGCTCAGAGATGAAAAGTGCCAGCACTGAAAGCTCTTGCTAGCCAGCACCCTTCCTTGGAAGCGCTTTTGTAGGCCTAAGAACACTGGGGCTCTGGGCTTCTCTAGCCACCTCATCTTCTGCTCATCCTCTCGCGCACTCTAAAGAGAGCTCAGGTGAGAAATTACAAACGTCGAGCAATTGCTCAGAGATGAAAAGTGCCAGCACTGAAAGCTGTTGCTAGCCAGCACCCTTCCTTGGAAGCGCTTTCACAGGCGCAGCAACACTGGGGCTTTGCGCTTCTCTACCCACCAAACGTCACGGTCCTTCTCTTTCCGTCTCGTAGACACGAGCTGAGAAATTGCAAACGTCGAGCAATTGCTCAGAGATGAAAAGTGCCAGCACTGAAAGCTGTTGCTAGCCAGCACCCTTCCTTGGAAGCGCTTTCACAGGCGCAGCAACACTGGGGCTTTGCGCTTCTCTAGCCACCAAACGTCACGGTCCTTCTCTTTCCGTCTCGTAGACACGAGCTGAGAAATTGCAAACGTCGAGCAATTGCTCAGAGAGGAAAAGTGCCAGCACTGAAAGCTGTTGCTAGCCAGCACCCTTCCTTGGAAGCGCTTTTGTAGGCCTAAGAACACTGGGGCTCTGGGCTTCTCTAGCCACCTCATCTTCTGCTCATCCTCTCGCGCACTCTAAAGAGAGCTCAGGTGAGAAATTGCAAACGTCGAGCAATTGCTCAGAGATGAAAAGTGCCAGCACTGAAAGCTCTTGCTAGCCAGCACCCTTCCTTGGAAGCGCTTTCACAGGCGCAGCAACACTGGGGCTTTGCGCTTCTCTACCCACCAAACGTCACGGTCCTTCTCTTTCCGTCGGTAGACACGAGCTGAGAAATTGCAAACGTCGAGCAATTGCTCCGAGATGAAAAGTGCCAGCACTGAAAGCTGTTGCTAGCCAGCACCCTTCCTTGGAAGCGCTTTTGTAGGCCTAAGAACACTGGGGCTCTGGGCTTCTCTAGCCACCTCATCTTCTGCTCATCCTCTCGCGCACTCTAAAGAGAGCTCAGGTGAGAAATTGCAAACGTCGAGCAATTGCTCAGAGATGAAAAGTGCCAGCACTGAAAGCTGTTGCTAGCCAGCACCCTTCCTTGGAAGCGCTTTCACAGGCGCAGCAACACTGTGGCTTTGCGCTTCTCTAGCCACCAAACGTCACGGTCCTTCTCTTTCCGTCTCGTAGACACGAGCTGAGAAATTGCAAACGTCGAGCAATTGCTCAGAGATGAAAAGTGCCAGCACTGAAAGCTGTTGCTAGCCAGCACCCTTCCTTGGAAGCGCTTTCACAGGCGCAGCAACACTGGGGCTTTGCGCTTCTATACGCACCAAACGTCACGGTCCTTCTCTTTCCGTCTCGTAGACACGAGCTGAGAAATTGCAAACGTCGAGCAATTGCTCAGAGATGAAAAGTGCCAGCACTGAAAGCTCTTGCTAGCCAGCACCCTTCCTTGGAAGCGCTTTTGTAGGCCTAAGAACACTGGGGCTCTGGGCTTCTCTAGCCACCTCATCTTCTGCTCATCCTCTCGCGCACTCTAAAGAGAGCTCAGGTGAGAAATTGCAAACGTCGAGCAATTGCTCAGAGATGAAAAGTGCCAGCACTGAAAGCTGTTGCTAGCCAGCACCCTTCCTTGGAAGCGCTTTCACAGGCGCAGTAACACTGGGACTTTGCGCTTCTATACGCACCAAACGTCACGGTCCTTCTCTTTCCGTCTCGTAGACACGAGCTGAGAAATTGCAAACGTCGAGCAATTGCTCAGAGATGAAAAGTGCCAGCACTGAAAGCTGTTGCTAGCCAGCACCCTTCCTTGGAAGCGCTTTCACAGGCGCAGCAACACTGGGGCTTTGCGCTTCTATACGCACCAAACGTCACGGTCCTTCTCTTTCCGTCTTGTAGACACGAGCTGAGAAATTGCAAACGTCGAGCAATTGCTCAGAGATGAAAAGTGCCAGCACTGAAAGCTGTTGCTAGCCAGCACCCTTCCTTGGAAGCGCTTTTGTAGGCCTAAGAACACTGGGGCTCTGGGCTTCTCTAGCCACCTCATCTTCTGCTCATCCTCTCGCGCACTCTAAAGAGAGCTCAGGTGAGAAATTACAAACGTCGAGCAATTGCTCAGAGATGAAAAGTGCCAGCACTGAAAGCTGTTGCTAGCCAGCACCCTTCCTTGGAAGCGCTTTCACAGGCGCAGCAACACTGGGGCTTTGCGCTTCTCTAGCCACCAAACGTCACGGTCCTTCTCTTTCCGTCGGTAGACACGAGCTGAGAAATTGCAAACGTCGAGCAATTGCTCAGAGATGAAAAGTGCCAGCACTGAAAGCTCTTGCTAGCCAGCACCCTTCCTTGGAAGCGCTTTTGTAGGCCTAAGAACACTGGGGCTCTGGGCTTCTCTAGCCACCTCATCTTCTGCTCATCCTCTCGCGCACTCTAAAGAGAGCTCAGGTGAGAAATTGCAAACGTCGAGCAATTGCTCAGAGATGAAAAGTGCCAGCACTGAAAGCTCTTGCTAGCCAGCACCCTTCCTTGGAAGCGCTTTCACAGGCGCAGCAACACTGGGGCTTTGCGCTTCTCTACCCACCAAACGTCACGGTCCTTCTCTTTCCGTCTCGTAGACACGAGCTGAGAAATTGCAAACGTCGAGCAATTGCTCAGAGATGAAAAGTGCCAGCACTGAAAGCTCTTGCTAGCCAGCACCCTTCCTTGGAAGCGCTTTTGTAGGCCTAAGAAGACTGGGGCTCTGGGCTTCTCTAGCCACCTCATCTTCTGCTCATCCTCTCGCGCACTCTAAAGAGAGCTCAGGTGAGAAATTGCAAACGTCGAGCAATTGCTCAGAGATGAAAAGTGCCAGCACTGAAAGCTCTTGCTAGCCAGCACCCTTCCTTGGAAGCGCTTTCACAGGCGCAGTAACACTGGGACTTTGCGCTTCTATACGCACCAAACGTCACGGTCCTTCTCTTTCCGTCTCCTAGACACGAGCTGAGAAATTGCAAACGTCGAGCAATTGCTCAGAGATGAAAAGTGCCAGCACTGAAAGCTCTTGCTAGCCAGCACCCTTCCTTGGAAGCGCTTTCACAGGCGCAGCAACACTGGGGCTTTGCGCTTCTCTACCCACCAAACGTCACGGTCCTTCTCTTTCCGTCTTGTAGACACGAGCTGAGAAATTGCAAACGTCGAGCAATTGCTCAGAGATGAAAAGTGCCAGCACTGAAAGCTGTTGCTAGCCAGCACCCTTCCTTGGAAGCGCTTTCACAGGCGCAGCAACACTGGGGCTTTGCGCTTCTCTACCCACCAAACGTCACGGTCCTTCTCTTTCCGTCTCGTAGACACGAGCTGAGAAATTGCAAACGTCGAGCAATTGCTCAGAGAGGAAAAGTGCCAGCACTGAAAGCTGTTGCTAGCCAGCACCCTTCCTTGGAAGCGCTTTTGTAGTCCTAAGAACACTGGGGCTCTGGGCTTCTCTAGCCACCTCATCTTCTGCTCATCCTCTCGCGCACTCTAAAGAGAGCTCAGGTGAGAAATTGCAAACGTCGAGCAATTGCTCAGAGATGAAAAGTGCCAGCACTGAAAGCTGTTGCTAGCCAGCACCCTTCCTTGGAAGCGCTTTCACAGGCGCAGCAACACTGGGGCTTTGCGCTTCTCTAGCCACCAAACGTCACGGTCCTTCTCTTTCCGTCTTGTAGACACGAGCTGAGAAATTGCAAACGTCGAGCAATTGCTCAGAGATGAAAAGTGCCAGCACTGAAAGCTGTTGCTAGCCAGCACCCTTCCTTGGAAGCGCTTTCACAGGCGCAGCAACACTGGGGCTTTGCGCTTCTATACGCACCAAACGTCACGGTCCTTCTCTTTCCGTCTCGTAGACACGAGCTGAGAAATTGCAAACGTCGAGCAATTGCTCCGAGATGAAAAGTGCCAGCACTGAAAGCTCTTGCTAGCCAGCACCCTTCCTTGGAAGCGCTTTTGTAGGGCTAAGAACACTGGGGCTCTGGGCTTCTCTAGCCACCTAATCTTCTGCTCATCCTCTCGCGCACTCTAAAGAGAGCTCAGGTGAGAAATTGCAAACGTCGAGCAATTGCTCAGAGATGAAAAGTGCCAGCACTGAAAGCTCTTGCTAGCCAGCACCCTTCCTTGGAAGCGCTTTCACAGGCGCAGCAACACTGGGGCTTTGCGCTTCTATACGCACCAAACGTCACGGTCCTTCTCTTTCCGTCTCCTAGACACGAGCTGAGAAATTGCAAACGTCGAGCAATTGCTCAGAGATGAAAAGTGCCAGCACTGAAAGCTCTTGCTAGCCAGCACCCTTCCTTGGAAGCGCTTTCACAGGCGCAGCAACACTGGGGCTTTGCGCTTCTCTACCCACCAAACGTCACGGTCCTTCTCTTTCCGTCGGTAGACACGAGCTGAGAAATTGCAAACGACGAGCAATTGCTCAGAGATGAAAAGTGCCAGCACTGAAAGCTGTTGCTAGCCAGCACCCTTCCTTGGAAGCGCTTTTGTAGGCCTAAGAACACTGGGGCTCTGGGCTTCTCTAGCCACCTCATCTTCTGCTCATCCTCTCGCGCACTCTAAAGAGAGCTCAGGTGAGAAATTGCAAACGTCGAGCAATTGCTCAGAGATGAAAAGTGCCAGCACTGAAAGCTGTTGCTAGCCAGCACCCTTCCTTGGAAGCGCTTTCACAGGCGCAGCAACACTGGGGCTTTGCGCTTCTCTACGCACCAAATGTCACGGTCCTTCTCTTTCCGTCTTGTAGACACGAGCTGAGAAATTGCAAACGTCCAGCAATTGCTCAGAGATGAAAAGTGCCAGCACTGAAAGCTCTTGCTAGCCAGCACCCTTCCTTGGAAGCGCTTTCACAGGCGCAGCAACACTGGGGCTTTGCGCTTCTCTAGCCACCAAACGTCACGGTCCTTCTCTTTCCGTCTCGTAGACACGAGCTGAGAAATTGCAAATGTCGAGCAATTGCTCAGAGATGAAAAGTGCCAGCACTGAAAGCTGTTGCTGGCCAGCACCCTTCCTTGGAAGCGCTTTCACAGGCGCAGCAACACTGGGGCTTTGCGCTTCTCTACCCACCAAACGTCACGGTCCTTCTCTTTCCGTCTCATAGACACGAGCTGAGAAATTGCAAACGTCCAGCAATTGCTCAGAGATGAAAAGTGCCAGCACTGAAAGCTGTTGCTAGCCAGCACCCTTCCTTGGAAGCGCTTTTGTAGGCCTAAGAACACTGGGGCTCTGGGCTTCTCTAGCCACCTCATCTTCTGCTCATCCTCGCGCGCACTCTAAAGAGAGCTCAGGTGAGAAATTGCAAATGTCGAGCAATTGCTCAGAGATGAAAAGGGCCAGCACTGAAAGCTGTTGCTAGCCAGCACCCTTCCTTGGAAGCGCTTTCACAGGCGCAGCAACACTGGGGCTTTGCGCTTCTATACGCACCAAATGTCACGGTCCTTCTCTTTCCGTCTCGTAGACACGAGCTGAGAAATTGCAAACGTGGAGCAATTGCTCAGAGATGAAAAGTGCCAGCACTGAAAGCTGTTGCTAGCCAGCACCCTTCCTTGGAAGCGCTTTCACAGGCGCAGCAACACTGGGGCTTTGCGCTTCTATACGCACCAAATGTCATGGTCCTTCTCTTTCCGTCTCGTAGACACGAGCTGAGAAATTGCAAACGTCGAGCAATTGCTCCGAGATGAAAAGTGCCAGCACTGAAAGCTGTTGCTAGCCAGCACCCTTCCTTGGAAGCGCTTTTGTAGGCCTAAGAACACTGGGGCTCTGGGCTTCTCTAGCCACCTCATCTTCTGCTCATCCTCTCGCGCACTCTAAAGAGAGCTCAGGTGAGAAATTGCAAACGTCCAGCAATTGCTCAGAGATGAAAAGTGCCAGCACTGAAAGCTGTTGCTAGCCAGCACCCTTCCTTGGAAGCGCTTTCACAGGCGCAGTAACACTGGGGCTTTGCGCTTCTCTAGCCACCAAAAGTCACGGTCCTTCTCTTTCCGTCGGTAGACACGAGCTGAGAAATTGCAAACGTCCAGCAATTGCTCAGAGATGAAAAGTGCCAGCACTGAAAGCTCTTGCTAGCCAGCACCCTTCCTTGGAAGCGCTTTTGTAGGCCTAAGAACACTGGGGCTCTGGGCTTCTCTAGCCACCTCATCTTCTGCTCATCCTCTCGCGCACTCTAAAGAGAGCTCAGGTGAGAAATTGCAAACGTCCAGCAATTGCTCAGAGATGAAAAGTGCCAGCACTGAAAGCTCTTGCTAGCCAGCACCCTTCCTTGGAAGCGCTTTCACAGGCGCAGCAACACTGGGGTTTTGCGCTTCTCTAGCCACCAAACGTCACGGTCCTTCTCTTTCCGTCTCGTAGACACGAGCTGAGAAATTGCAAACGTCCAGCAATTGCTCAGAGATGAAAAGTGCCAGCACTGAAAGCTGTTGCTAGCCAGCACCCTTCCTTGGAAGCGTTTTTGTAGGCCTAAGAACAGTGGGGCTCTGGGCTTCTCTAGCCACCTCATCTTCTGCTCATCCTCTCGCGCACTCTAAAGAGAGCTCAGGTGAGAAATTGCAAACGTCGAGCAATTGCTCAGAGATGAAAAGTGCCAGCACTGAAAGCTCTTGCTAGCCAGCACCCTTCCTTGGAAGCGCTTTCACAGGCGCAGCAACACTGGGGTTTTGCGCTTCTCTAGCCACCAAACGTCACGGTCCTTCTCTTTCCGTCGGTAGACACGAGCTGAGAAATTGCAAACGTCCAGCAATTGCTCAGAGATGAAAAGTGCCAGCACTGAAAGCTGTTGCTAGCCAGCACCCTTCCTTGGAAGCGTTTTTGTAGGCCTAAGAACAGTGGGGCTCTGGGCTTCTCTAGCCACCTCATCTTCTGCTCATCCTCTCGCGCACTCTAAAGAGAGCTCAGGTGAGAAATTGCAAACGTCGAGCAATTGCTCAGAGATGAAAAGTGCCAGCACTGAAAGCTCTTGCTAGCCAGCACCCTTCCTTGGAAGCGCTTTCACAGGCGCAGCAACACTGGGGTTTTGCGCTTCTCTACCCACCAAACGTCACGGTCCTTCTCTTTCCGTCGGTAGACACGAGCTGAGAAATTGCAAACGTGGAGCAATTGCTCAGAGATGAAAAGTGCCAGCACTGAAAGCTGTTGCTAGCCAGCACCCTTCCTTGGAAGCGCTTTCACAGGCGCAGTAACACTGGGACTTTGCGCTTCTCTACCCACCAAAAGTCACGGTCCTTCTCTTTCCGTCGGTAGACACGAGCTGAGAAATTGCAAACGTCCAGCAATTGCTCCGAGATGAAAAGTGCCAGCACTGAAAGCTGTTGCTAGCCAGCACCCTTCCTTGGAAGCGCTTTTGTAGGCCTAAGAACACTGGGGCTCTGGGCTTCTCTAGCCACCTCATCTTCTGCTCATCCTCTCGCGCACTCTAAAGAGAGCTCAGGTGAGAAATTGCAAACGTCGAGCAATTGCTCAGAGATGAAAAGTGCCAGCACTGAAAGCTCTTGCTAGCCAGCACCCTTCCTTGGAAGCGCTTTCACAGGCGCAGCAACACTGGGGCTTTGCGCTTCTCTAGCCACCAAACATCACGGTCCTTCTCTTTCCGTCTCGTAGACACGAGCTGAGAAATTGCAAACGTGGAGCAATTGCTCCGAGATGAAAAGTGCCAGCACTGAAAGCTGTTGCTAGCCAGCACCCTTCCTTGGAAGCGCTTTTGTAGGCCTAAGAACACTGGGGCTCTGGGCTTCTCTAGCCACCTCATCTTCTGCTCATCCTCTCGCGCACTCTAAAGAGAGCTCAGGTGAGAAATTGCAAACGTGGAGCAATTGCTCAGAGATGAAAAGTGCCAGCACTGAAAGCTCTTGCTAGCCAGCACCCTTCCTTGGAAGCGCTTTCACAGGCGCAGCAACACTGGGGCTTTGCGCTTCTCTAGCCACCAAACGTCACGGTCCTTCTCTTTCCGTCTCGTAGACACGAGCTGAGAAATTGCAAACGTCCAGCAATTGCTCAGAGATGAAAAGTGCCAGCACTGAAAGCTGTTGCTAGCCAGCACCCTTCCTTGGAAGCGCTTTCACAGGCGCAGCAACACTGGGGCTTTGCGCTTCTATACGCACCAAACGTCACGGTCCTTCTCTTTCCGTCTCGTAGACACGAGCTGAGAAATTGCAAACGTCCAGCAATTGCTCAGAGATGAAAAGTGCCAGCACTGAAAGCTCTTGCTAGCCAGCACCCTTCCTTGGAAGCGCTTTTGTAGGCCTAAGAACACTGGGGCTCTGGGCTTCTCTAGCCACCTCATCTTCTGCTCATCCTCTCGCGCACTCTAAAGAGAGCTCAGGTGAGAAATTGCAAAAGTCGAGCAATTGCTCAGAGATGAAACGTGCCAGCACTGAAAGCTCTTGCTAGCCAGCACCCTTCCTTGGAAGCGCTTTCACAGGCGCAGTAACACTGGGACTTTGCGCTTCTCTACGCACCAAACGTCACGGTCCTTCTCTTTCCGTCTCGTAGACACGAGCTGAGAAATTGCAAACGTGGAGCAATTGCTCAGAGATGAAAAGTGCCAGCACTGAAAGCTGTTGCTAGCCAGCACACTTCCTTGGAAGCGCTTTTGTAGGCCTAAGAACACTGGGGCTCTGGGCTTCTCTAGCCACCTAATCTTCTGCTCATCCTCTCGCGCACTCTAAAGAGAGCTCAGGTGAGAAATTGCAAACGTCGAGCAATTGCTCAGAGATGAAAAGTGCCAGCACTGAAAGCTCTTGCTAGCCAGCACCCTTCCTTGGAAGCGCTTTCACAGGCGCAGCAACACTGGGGCTTTGCGCTTCTATACGCACCAAACGTCACGGTCCTTCTCTTTCCGTCTCCTAGACACGAGCTGAGAAATTGCAAACGTCGAGCAATTGCTCAGAGATGAAAAGTGCCAGCACTGAAAGCTCTTGCTAGCCAGCACCCTTCCTTGGAAGCGCTTTCACAGGCGCAGCAACACTGGGGCTTTGCGCTTCTCTACCCACCAAACGTCACGGTCCTTCTCTTTCCGTCGGTAGACACGAGCTGAGAAATTGCAAACGACGAGCAATTGCTCAGAGATGAAAAGTGCCAGCACTGAAAGCTGTTGCTAGCCAGCACCCTTCCTTGGAAGCGCTTTTGTAGGCCTAAGAACACTGGGGCTCTGGGCTTCTCTAGCCACCTCATCTTCTGCTCATCCTCTCGCGCACTCTAAAGAGAGCTCAGGTGAGAAATTGCAAACGTCGAGCAATTGCTCAGAGATGAAAAGTGCCAGCACTGAAAGCTGTTGCTAGCCAGCACCCTTCCTTGGAAGCGCTTTCACAGGCGCAGCAACACTGGGGCTTTGCGCTTCTCTACGCACCAAATGTCACGGTCCTTCTCTTTCCGTCTTGTAGACACGAGCTGAGAAATTGCAAACGTCCAGCAATTGCTCAGAGATGAAAAGTGCCAGCACTGAAAGCTCTTGCTAGCCAGCACCCTTCCTTGGAAGCGCTTTCACAGGCGCAGCAACACTGGGGCTTTGCGCTTCTCTAGCCACCAAACGTCACGGTCCTTCTCTTTCCGTCTCGTAGACACGAGCTGAGAAATTGCAAATGTCGAGCAATTGCTCAGAGATGAAAAGTGCCAGCACTGAAAGCTGTTGCTGGCCAGCACCCTTCCTTGGAAGCGCTTTCACAGGCGCAGCAACACTGGGGCTTTGCGCTTCTCTACCCACCAAACGTCACGGTCCTTCTCTTTCCGTCTCATAGACACGAGCTGAGAAATTGCAAACGTCCAGCAATTGCTCAGAGATGAAAAGTGCCAGCACTGAAAGCTGTTGCTAGCCAGCACCCTTCCTTGGAAGCGCTTTTGTAGGCCTAAGAACACTGGGGCTCTGGGCTTCTCTAGCCACCTCATCTTCTGCTCATCCTCGCGCGCACTCTAAAGAGAGCTCAGGTGAGAAATTGCAAATGTCGAGCAATTGCTCAGAGATGAAAAGGGCCAGCACTGAAAGCTGTTGCTAGCCAGCACCCTTCCTTGGAAGCGCTTTCACAGGCGCAGCAACACTGGGGCTTTGCGCTTCTATACGCACCAAATGTCACGGTCCTTCTCTTTCCGTCTCGTAGACACGAGCTGAGAAATTGCAAACGTGGAGCAATTGCTCAGAGATGAAAAGTGCCAGCACTGAAAGCTGTTGCTAGCCAGCACCCTTCCTTGGAAGCGCTTTCACAGGCGCAGCAACACTGGGGCTTTGCGCTTCTATACGCACCAAATGTCATGGTCCTTCTCTTTCCGTCTCGTAGACACGAGCTGAGAAATTGCAAACGTCGAGCAATTGCTCCGAGATGAAAAGTGCCAGCACTGAAAGCTGTTGCTAGCCAGCACCCTTCCTTGGAAGCGCTTTTGTAGGCCTAAGAACACTGGGGCTCTGGGCTTCTCTAGCCACCTCATCTTCTGCTCATCCTCTCGCGCACTCTAAAGAGAGCTCAGGTGAGAAATTGCAAACGTCCAGCAATTGCTCAGAGATGAAAAGTGCCAGCACTGAAAGCTGTTGCTAGCCAGCACCCTTCCTTGGAAGCGCTTTCACAGGCGCAGTAACACTGGGGCTTTGCGCTTCTCTAGCCACCAAAAGTCACGGTCCTTCTCTTTCCGTCGGTAGACACGAGCTGAGAAATTGCAAACGTCCAGCAATTGCTCAGAGATGAAAAGTGCCAGCACTGAAAGCTCTTGCTAGCCAGCACCCTTCCTTGGAAGCGCTTTTGTAGGCCTAAGAACACTGGGGCTCTGGGCTTCTCTAGCCACCTCATCTTCTGCTCATCCTCTCGCGCACTCTAAAGAGAGCTCAGGTGAGAAATTGCAAACGTCCAGCAATTGCTCAGAGATGAAAAGTGCCAGCACTGAAAGCTCTTGCTAGCCAGCACCCTTCCTTGGAAGCGCTTTCACAGGCGCAGCAACACTGGGGTTTTGCGCTTCTCTAGCCACCAAACGTCACGGTCCTTCTCTTTCCGTCTCGTAGACACGAGCTGAGAAATTGCAAACGTCCAGCAATTGCTCAGAGATGAAAAGTGCCAGCACTGAAAGCTGTTGCTAGCCAGCACCCTTCCTTGGAAGCGTTTTTGTAGGCCTAAGAACAGTGGGGCTCTGGGCTTCTCTAGCCACCTCATCTTCTGCTCATCCTCTCGCGCACTCTAAAGAGAGCTCAGGTGAGAAATTGCAAACGTCGAGCAATTGCTCAGAGATGAAAAGTGCCAGCACTGAAAGCTCTTGCTAGCCAGCACCCTTCCTTGGAAGCGCTTTCACAGGCGCAGCAACACTGGGGTTTTGCGCTTCTCTAGCCACCAAACGTCACGGTCCTTCTCTTTCCGTCGGTAGACACGAGCTGAGAAATTGCAAACGTCCAGCAATTGCTCAGAGATGAAAAGTGCCAGCACTGAAAGCTGTTGCTAGCCAGCACCCTTCCTTGGAAGCGTTTTTGTAGGCCTAAGAACAGTGGGGCTCTGGGCTTCTCTAGCCACCTCATCTTCTGCTCATCCTCTCGCGCACTCTAAAGAGAGCTCAGGTGAGAAATTGCAAACGTCGAGCAATTGCTCAGAGATGAAAAGTGCCAGCACTGAAAGCTCTTGCTAGCCAGCACCCTTCCTTGGAAGCGCTTTCACAGGCGCAGCAACACTGGGGTTTTGCGCTTCTCTACCCACCAAACGTCACGGTCCTTCTCTTTCCGTCGGTAGACACGAGCTGAGAAATTGCAAACGTGGAGCAATTGCTCAGAGATGAAAAGTGCCAGCACTGAAAGCTGTTGCTAGCCAGCACCCTTCCTTGGAAGCGCTTTCACAGGCGCAGTAACACTGGGACTTTGCGCTTCTCTACCCACCAAAAGTCACGGTCCTTCTCTTTCCGTCGGTAGACACGAGCTGAGAAATTGCAAACGTCCAGCAATTGCTCCGAGATGAAAAGTGCCAGCACTGAAAGCTGTTGCTAGCCAGCACCCTTCCTTGGAAGCGCTTTTGTAGGCCTAAGAACACTGGGGCTCTGGGCTTCTCTAGCCACCTCATCTTCTGCTCATCCTCTCGCGCACTCTAAAGAGAGCTCAGGTGAGAAATTGCAAACGTCGAGCAATTGCTCAGAGATGAAAAGTGCCAGCACTGAAAGCTCTTGCTAGCCAGCACCCTTCCTTGGAAGCGCTTTCACAGGCGCAGCAACACTGGGGCTTTGCGCTTCTCTAGCCACCAAACATCACGGTCCTTCTCTTTCCGTCTCGTAGACACGAGCTGAGAAATTGCAAACGTGGAGCAATTGCTCCGAGATGAAAAGTGCCAGCACTGAAAGCTGTTGCTAGCCAGCACCCTTCCTTGGAAGCGCTTTTGTAGGCCTAAGAACACTGGGGCTCTGGGCTTCTCTAGCCACCTCATCTTCTGCTCATCCTCTCGCGCACTCTAAAGAGAGCTCAGGTGAGAAATTGCAAACGTGGAGCAATTGCTCAGAGATGAAAAGTGCCAGCACTGAAAGCTCTTGCTAGCCAGCACCCTTCCTTGGAAGCGCTTTCACAGGCGCAGCAACACTGGGGCTTTGCGCTTCTCTAGCCACCAAACGTCACGGTCCTTCTCTTTCCGTCTCGTAGACACGAGCTGAGAAATTGCAAACGTCGAGCAATTGCTCAGAGATGAAAAGTGCCAGCACTGAAAGCTGTTGCTAGCCAGCACCCTTCCTTGGAAGCGCTTTCACAGGCGCAGCAACACTGGGGCTTTGCGCTTCTATACGCACCAAACGTCACGGTCCTTCTCTTTCCGTCTCGTAGACACGAGCTGAGAAATTGCAAACGTCCAGCAATTGCTCAGAGATGAAAAGTGCCAGCACTGAAAGCTCTTGCTAGCCAGCACCCTTCCTTGGAAGCGCTTTTGTAGGCCTAAGAACACTGGGGCTCTGGGCTTCTCTAGCCACCTCATCTTCTGCTCATCCTCTCGCGCACTCTAAAGAGAGCTCAGGTGAGAAATTGCAAAAGTCGAGCAATTGCTCAGAGATGAAACGTGCCAGCACTGAAAGCTCTTGCTAGCCAGCACCCTTCCTTGGAAGCGCTTTCACAGGCGCAGTAACACTGGGACTTTGCGCTTCTCTACGCACCAAACGTCACGGTCCTTCTCTTTCCGTCTCGTAGACACGAGCTGAGAAATTGCAAACGTGGAGCAATTGCTCAGAGATGAAAAGTGCCAGCACTGAAAGCTGTTGCTAGCCAGCACACTTCCTTGGAAGCGCTTTTGTAGGCCTAAGAACACTGGGGCTCTGGGCTTCTCTAGCCACCTCATCTTCTGCTCATCCTCTCGCGCACTCTAAAGAGAGCTCAGGTGAGAAATTGCAAACGTCGAGCAATTGCTCCGAGATGAAAAGTGCCAGCACTGAAAGCTCTTGCTAGCCAGCACCCTTCCTTGGAAGCGCTTTCACAGGCGCAGTAACACTGGGACTTTGCGCTTCTATACGCACCAAACGTCACGGTCCTTCTCTTTCCGTCTCGTAGACACGAGCTGAGAAATTGCAAACGTCGAGCAATTGCTCAGAGATGAAAAGTGCCAGCACTGAAAGCTGTTGCTAGCCAGCACCCTTCCTTGGAAGCGCTTTCACAGGCGCAGCAACACTGGGGCTTTGCGCTTCTATACGCACCAAACGTCACGGTCCTTCTCTTTCCGTCTTGTAGACACGAGCTGAGAAATTGCAAACGTCGAGCAATTGCTCAGAGATGAAAAGTGCCAGCACTGAAAGCTGTTGCTAGCCAGCACCCTTCCTTGGAAGCGCTTTTGTAGGCCTAAGAACACTGGGGCTCTGGGCTTCTCTAGCCACCTCATCTTCTGCTCATCCTCTCGCGCACTCTAAAGAGAGCTCAGGTGAGAAATTGCAAACGTCGAGCAATTGCTCAGAGATGAAAAGTGCCAGCACTGAAAGCTCTTGCTAGCCAGCACCCTTCCTTGGAAGCGCTTTTGTAGACCTAAGAACACTGGGGCTCTGGGCTTCTCTAGCCACCTCATCTTCTGCTCATCCTCTCGCGCACTCTAAAGAGAGCTCAGGTGAGAAATTGCAAACGTCGAGCAATTGCTCAGAGATGAAAAGTGCCAGCACTGAAAGCTGTTGCTAGCCAGCACCCTTCCTTGGAAGCGCTTTCACAGGCGCAGCAACACTGGGGCTTTGCGCTTCTATACGCACCAAACGTCACGGTCCTTCTCTTTCCGTCTCGTAGACACGAGCTGAGAAATTGCAAACGTCCAGCAATTGCTCAGAGATGAAAAGTGCCAGCACTGAAAGCTCTTGCTAGCCAGCACCCTTCCTTGGAAGCGCTTTTGTAGGCCTAAGAACACTGGGGCTCTGGGCTTCTCTAGCCACCTCATCTTCTGCTCATCCTCTCGCGCACTCTAAAGAGAGCTCAGGTGAGAAATTGCAAAAGTCGAGCAATTGCTCAGAGATGAAACGTGCCAGCACTGAAAGCTCTTGCTAGCCAGCACCCTTCCTTGGAAGCGCTTTCACAGGCGCAGTAACACTGGGACTTTGCGCTTCTCTACGCACCAAACGTCACGGTCCTTCTCTTTCCGTCTCGTAGACACGAGCTGAGAAATTGCAAACGTGGAGCAATTGCTCAGAGATGAAAAGTGCCAGCACTGAAAGCTGTTGCTAGCCAGCACACTTCCTTGGAAGCGCTTTTGTAGGCCTAAGAACACTGGGGCTCTGGGCTTCTCTAGCCACCTCATCTTCTGCTCATCCTCTCGCGCACTCTAAAGAGAGCTCAGGTGAGAAATTGCAAACGTCGAGCAATTGCTCCGAGATGAAAAGTGCCAGCACTGAAAGCTCTTGCTAGCCAGCACCCTTCCTTGGAAGCGCTTTCACAGGCGCAGTAACACTGGGACTTTGCGCTTCTATACGCACCAAACGTCACGGTCCTTCTCTTTCCGTCTCGTAGACACGAGCTGAGAAATTGCAAACGTCGAGCAATTGCTCAGAGATGAAAAGTGCCAGCACTGAAAGCTGTTGCTAGCCAGCACCCTTCCTTGGAAGCGCTTTCACAGGCGCAGCAACACTGGGGCTTTGCGCTTCTATACGCACCAAACGTCACGGTCCTTCTCTTTCCGTCTTGTAGACACGAGCTGAGAAATTGCAAACGTCGAGCAATTGCTCAGAGATGAAAAGTGCCAGCACTGAAAGCTGTTGCTAGCCAGCACCCTTCCTTGGAAGCGCTTTTGTAGGCCTAAGAACACTGGGGCTCTGGGCTTCTCTAGCCACCTCATCTTCTGCTCATCCTCTCGCGCACTCTAAAGAGAGCTCAGGTGAGAAATTACAAACGTCGAGCAATTGCTCAGAGATGAAAAGTGCCAGCACTGAAAGCTGTTGCTAGCCAGCACCCTTCCTTGGAAGCGCTTTCACAGGCGCAGCAACACTGGGGCTTTGCGCTTCTCTAGCCACCAAACGTCACGGTCCTTCTCTTTCCGTCGGTAGACACGAGCTGAGAAATTGCAAACGTCGAGCAATTGCTCAGAGATGAAAAGTGCCAGCACTGAAAGCTCTTGCTAGCCAGCACCCTTCCTTGGAAGCGCTTTTGTAGGCCTAAGAACACTGGGGCTCTGGGCTTCTCTAGCCACCTCATCTTCTGCTCATCCTCTCGCGCACTCTAAAGAGAGCTCAGGTGAGAAATTGCAAACGTCGAGCAATTGCTCAGAGATGAAAAGTGCCAGCACTGAAAGCTCTTGCTAGCCAGCACCCTTCCTTGGAAGCGCTTTCACAGGCGCAGCAACACTGGGGCTTTGCGCTTCTCTACCCACCAAACGTCACGGTCCTTCTCTTTCCGTCTCGTAGACACGAGCTGAGAAATTGCAAACGTCGAGCAATTGCTCAGAGATGAAAAGTGCCAGCACTGAAAGCTCTTGCTAGCCAGCACCCTTCCTTGGAAGCGCTTTTGTAGGCCTAAGAAGACTGGGGCTCTGGGCTTCTCTAGCCACCTCATCTTCTGCTCATCCTCTCGCGCACTCTAAAGAGAGCTCAGGTGAGAAATTGCAAACGTCGAGCAATTGCTCAGAGATGAAAAGTGCCAGCACTGAAAGCTGTTGCTAGCCAGCACCCTTCCTTGGAAGCGCTTTCACAGGCGCAGTAACACTGGGACTTTGCGCTTCTATACGCACCAAACGTCACGGTCCTTCTCTTTCCGTCTCCTAGACACGAGCTGAGAAATTGCAAACGTCGAGCAATTGCTCAGAGATGAAAAGTGCCAGCACTGAAAGCTCTTGCTAGCCAGCACCCTTCCTTGGAAGCGCTTTCACAGGCGCAGCAACACTGGGGCTTTGCGCTTCTCTACCCACCAAACGTCACGGTCCTTCTCTTTCCGTCTTGTAGACACGAGCTGAGAAATTGCAAACGTCGAGCAATTGCTCAGAGATGAAAAGTGCCAGCACTGAAAGCTGTTGCTAGCCAGCACCCTTCCTTGGAAGCGCTTTCACAGGCGCAGCAACACTGGGGCTTTGCGCTTCTCTACCCACCAAACGTCACGGTCCTTCTCTTTCCGTCTCGTAGACACGAGCTGAGAAATTGCAAACGTCGAGCAATTGCTCAGAGAGGAAAAGTGCCAGCACTGAAAGCTGTTGCTAGCCAGCACCCTTCCTTGGAAGCGCTTTTGTAGTCCTAAGAACACTGGGGCTCTGGGCTTCTCTAGCCACCTCATCTTCTGCTCATCCTCTCGCGCACTCTAAAGAGAGCTCAGGTGAGAAATTGCAAACGTCGAGCAATTGCTCAGAGATGAAAAGTGCCAGCACTGAAAGCTGTTGCTAGCCAGCACCCTTCCTTGGAAGCGCTTTCACAGGCGCAGCAACACTGGGGCTTTGCGCTTCTCTAGCCACCAAACGTCACGGTCCTTCTCTTTCCGTCTCGTAGACACGAGCTGAGAAATTGCAAACGTCGAGCAATTGCTCAGAGATGAAAAGTGCCAGCACTGAAAGCTCTTGCTAGCCAGCACCCTTCCTTGGAAGCGCTTTTGTAGGCCTAAGAACACTGGGGCTCTGGGCTTCTCTAGCCACCTCATCTTCTGCTCATCCTCTCGCGCACTCTAAAGAGAGCTCAGGTGAGAAATTGCAAACGTCGAGCAATTGCTCAGAGATGAAAAGTGCCAGCACTGAAAGCTGTTGCTAGCCAGCACCCTTCCTTGGAAGCGCTTTCACAGGCGCAGTAACACTGGGACTTTGCGCTTCTATACGCACCAAACGTCACGGTCCTTCTCTTTCCGTCTCCTAGACACGAGCTGAGAAATTGCAAACGTCGAGCAATTGCTCAGAGATGAAAAGTGCCAGCACTGAAAGCTCTTGCTAGCCAGCACCCTTCCTTGGAAGCGCTTTCACAGGCGCAGCAACACTGGGGCTTTGCGCTTCTCTACCCACCAAACGTCACGGTCCTTCTCTTTCCGTCTTGTAGACACGAGCTGAGAAATTGCAAACGTCGAGCAATTGCTCAGAGATGAAAAGTGCCAGCACTGAAAGCTGTTGCTAGCCAGCACCCTTCCTTGGAAGCGCTTTCACAGGCGCAGCAACACTGGGGCTTTGCGCTTCTATACGCACCAAACGTCACGGTCCTTCTCTTTCCGTCTCGTAGACACGAGCTGAGAAATTGCAAACGTCGAGCAATTGCTCCGAGATGAAAAGTGCCAGCACTGAAAGCTGTTGCTAGCCAGCACCCTTCCTTGGAAGCGCTTTTGTAGGCCTAAGAACACTGGGGCTCTGGGCTTCTCTAGCCACCTAATCTTCTGCTCATCCTCTCGCGCACTCTAAAGAGAGCTCAGGTGAGAAATTGCAAACGTCGAGCAATTGCTCCGAGATGAAAAGTGCCAGCACTGAAAGCTCTTGCTAGCCAGCACCCTTCCTTGGAAGCGCTTTCACAGGCGCAGCAACACTGGGGCTTTGCGCTTCTATACGCACCAAACGTCACGGTCCTTCTCTTTCCGTCTCCTAGACACGAGCTGAGAAATTGCAAACGTCGAGCAATTGCTCAGAGATGAAAAGTGCCAGCACTGAAAGCTCTTGCTAGCCAGCACCCTTCCTTGGAAGCGCTTTCACAGGCGCAGCAACACTGGGGCTTTGCGCTTCTCTACCCACCAAACGTCACGGTCCTTCTCTTTCCGTCGGTAGACACGAGCTGAGAAATTGCAAACGACGAGCAATTGCTCAGAGATGAAAAGTGCCAGCACTGAAAGCTGTTGCTAGCCAGCACCCTTCCTTGGAAGCGCTTTTGTAGGCCTAAGAACACTGGGGCTCTGGGCTTCTCTAGCCACCTCATCTTCTGCTCATCCTCTCGCGCACTCTAAAGAGAGCTCAGGTGAGAAATGGCAAACGTCGAGCAATTGCTCAGAGATGAAAAGTGCCAGCACTGAAAGCTGTTGCTAGCCAGCACCCTTCCTTGGAAGCGCTTTCACAGGCGCAGCAACACTGGGGCTTTGCGCTTCTCTACGCACCAAATGTCACGGTCCTTCTCTTTCCGTCTTGTAGACACGAGCTGAGAAATTGCAAACGTCGAGCAATTGCTCAGAGATGAAAAGTGCCAGCACTGAAAGCTGTTGCTAGCCAGCACCCTTCCTTGGAAGCGCTTTCACAGGCGCAGCAACACTGGGGCTTTGCGCTTCTCTACCCACCAAACGTCACGGTCCTTCTCTTTCCGTCTCGTAGACACGAGCTGAGAAATTGCAAATGTCGAGCAATTGCTCAGAGATGAAAAGTGCCAGCACTGAAAGCTGTTGCTGGCCAGCACCCTTCCTTGGAAGCGCTTTCACAGGCGCAGCAACACTGGGGCTTTGCGCTTCTCTACCCACCAAACGTCACGGTCCTTCTCTTTCCGTCTCATAGACACGAGCTGAGAAATTGCAAACGTCCAGCAATTGCTCAGAGATGAAAAGTGCCAGCACTGAAAGCTGTTGCTAGCCAGCACCCTTCCTTGGAAGCGCTTTTGTAGGCCTAAGAACACTGGGGCTCTGGGCTTCTCTAGCCACCTCATCTTCTGCTCATCCTCGCGCGCACTCTAAAGAGAGCTCAGGTGAGAAATTGCAAATGTCGAGCAATTGCTCAGAGATGAAAAGGGCCAGCACTGAAAGCTGTTGCTAGCCAGCACCCTTCCTTGGAAGCGCTTTCACAGGCGCAGCAACACTGGGGCTTTGCGCTTCTATACGCACCAAACGTCACGGTCCTTCTCTTTCCGTCTCGTAGACACGAGCTGAGAAATTGCAAACGTGGAGCAATTGCTCAGAGATGAAAAGTGCCAGCACTGAAAGCTGTTGCTAGCCAGCACCCTTCCTTGGAAGCGCTTTCACAGGCGCAGCAACACTGGGGCTTTGCGCTTCTATACGCACCAAATGTCATGGTCCTTCTCTTTCCGTCTCGTAGACACGAGCTGAGAAATTGCAAACGTCGAGCAATTGCTCCGAGATGAAAAGTGCCAGCACTGAAAGCTGTTGCTAGCCAGCACCCTTCCTTGGAA
The DNA here is from genome assembly GCA_037962945.1 of Sarcoramphus papa. Classification (NCBI taxonomy): domain Eukaryota; kingdom Metazoa; phylum Chordata; class Aves; order Accipitriformes; family Cathartidae; genus Sarcoramphus; species Sarcoramphus papa. The sequence goes on from JBBMRM010000108.1 coordinate 1,266,460, forward strand.
GCGCTTTTGTAGGCCTAAGAACAGTGGGGCTCTGGGCTTCTCTAGCCACCTCATCTTCTGCTCATCCTCTCGCGCACTCTAAAGAGAGCTCAGGTGAGAAATTGCAAACGTCCAGCAATTGCTCAGAGATGAAAAGTGCCAGCACTGAAAGCTGTTGCTAGCCAGCACCCTTCCTTGGAAGCGCTTTCACAGGCGCAGTAACACTGGGGCTTTGCGCTTCTCTAGCCACCAAAAGTCACGGTCCTTCTCTTTCCGTCGGTAGACACGAGCTGAGAAATTGCAAACGTCCAGCAATTGCTCAGAGATGAAAAGTGCCAGCACTGAAAGCTCTTGCTAGCCAGCACCCTTCCTTGGAAGCGCTTTTGTAGGCCTAAGAACACTGGGGCTCTGGGCTTCTCTAGCCACCTCATCTTCTGCTCATCCTCTCGCGCACTCTAAAGAGAGCTCAGGTGAGAAATTGCAAACGTCCAGCAATTGCTCAGAGATGAAAAGTGCCAGCACTGAAAGCTCTTGCTAGCCAGCACCCTTCCTTGGAAGCGCTTTCACAGGCGCAGCAACACTGGGGTTTTGCGCTTCTCTAGCCACCAAACGTCACGGTCCTTCTCTTTCCGTCTCGTAGACACGAGCTGAGAAATTGCAAACGTCCAGCAATTGCTCAGAGATGAAAAGTGCCAGCACTGAAAGCTGTTGCTAGCCAGCACCCTTCCTTGGAAGCGTTTTTGTAGGCCTAAGAACAGTGGGGCTCTGGGCTTCTCTAGCCACCTCATCTTCTGCTCATCCTCTCGCGCACTCTAAAGAGAGCTCAGGTGAGAAATTGCAAACGTCGAGCAATTGCTCAGAGATGAAAAGTGCCAGCACTGAAAGCTCTTGCTAGCCAGCACCCTTCCTTGGAAGCGCTTTCACAGGCGCAGCAACACTGGGGTTTTGCGCTTCTCTACCCACCAAACGTCACGGTCCTTCTCTTTCCGTCGGTAGACACGAGCTGAGAAATTGCAAACGTCCAGCAATTGCTCAGAGATGAAAAGTGCCAGCACTGAAAGCTGTTGCTAGCCAGCACCCTTCCTTGGAAGCGTTTTTGTAGGCCTAAGAACAGTGGGGCTCTGGGCTTCTCTAGCCACCTCATCTTCTGCTCATCCTCTCGCGCACTCTAAAGAGAGCTCAGGTGAGAAATTGCAAACGTCGAGCAATTGCTCAGAGATGAAAAGTGCCAGCACTGAAAGCTCTTGCTAGCCAGCACCCTTCCTTGGAAGCGCTTTCACAGGCGCAGCAACACTGGGGTTTTGCGCTTCTCTACCCACCAAACGTCACGGTCCTTCTCTTTCCGTCGGTAGACACGAGCTGAGAAATTGCAAACGTGGAGCAATTGCTCAGAGATGAAAAGTGCCAGCACTGAAAGCTGTTGCTAGCCAGCACCCTTCCTTGGAAGCGCTTTCACAGGCGCAGTAACACTGGGACTTTGCGCTTCTCTACCCACCAAAAGTCACGGTCCTTCTCTTTCCGTCGGTAGACACGAGCTGAGAAATTGCAAACGTCCAGCAATTGCTCCGAGATGAAAAGTGCCAGCACTGAAAGCTGTTGCTAGCCAGCACCCTTCCTTGGAAGCGCTTTTGTAGGCCTAAGAACACTGGGGCTCTGGGCTTCTCTAGCCACCTCATCTTCTGCTCATCCTCTCGCGCACTCTAAAGAGAGCTCAGGTGAGAAATTGCAAACGTCGAGCAATTGCTCAGAGATGAAAAGTGCCAGCACTGAAAGCTGTTGCTAGCCAGCACCCTTCCTTGGAAGCGCTTTCACAGGCGCAGCAACACTGGGGCTTTGCGCTTCTCTAGCCACCAAACATCACGGTCCTTCTCTTTCCGTCTCGTAGACACGAGCTGAGAAATTGCAAACGTGGAGCAATTGCTCCGAGATGAAAAGTGCCAGCACTGAAAGCTGTTGCTAGCCAGCACCCTTCCTTGGAAGCGCTTTTGTAGGCCTAAGAACACTGGGGCTCTGGGCTTCTCTAGCCACCTCATCTTCTGCTCATCCTCTCGCGCACTCTAAAGAGAGCTCAGGTGAGAAATTGCAAACGTGGAGCAATTGCTCAGAGATGAAAAGTGCCAGCACTGAAAGCTCTTGCTAGCCAGCACCCTTCCTTGGAAGCGCTTTCACAGGCGCAGCAACACTGGGGCTTTGCGCTTCTCTAGCCACCAAACGTCACGGTCCTTCTCTTTCCGTCTCGTAGACACGAGCTGAGAAATTGCAAACGTCCAGCAATTGCTCAGAGATGAAAAGTGCCAGCACTGAAAGCTGTTGCTAGCCAGCACCCTTCCTTGGAAGCGCTTTCACAGGCGCAGCAACACTGGGGCTTTGCGCTTCTATACGCACCAAACGTCACGGTCCTTCTCTTTCCGTCTCGTAGACACGAGCTGAGAAATTGCAAACGTCCAGCAATTGCTCAGAGATGAAAAGTGCCAGCACTGAAAGCTCTTGCTAGCCAGCACCCTTCCTTGGAAGCGCTTTTGTAGTCCTAAGAACACTGGGGCTCTGGGCTTCTCTAGCCACCTCATCTTCTGCTCATCCTCTCGCGCACTCTAAAGAGAGCTCAGGTGAGAAATTGCAAAAGTCGAGCAATTGCTCAGAGATGAAACGTGCCAGCACTGAAAGCTCTTGCTAGCCAGCACCCTTCCTTGGAAGCGCTTTCACAGGCGCAGTAACACTGGGACTTTGCGCTTCTCTACGCACCAAACGTCACGGTCCTTCTCTTTCCGTCTCGTAGACACGAGCTGAGAAATTGCAAACGTGGAGCAATTGCTCAGAGATGAAAAGTGCCAGCACTGAAAGCTGTTGCTAGCCAGCACACTTCCTTGGAAGCGCTTTTGTAGGGCTAAGAACACTGGGGCTCTGGGCTTCTCTAGCCACCTCATCTTCTGCTCATCCTCTCGCGCACTCTAAAGAGAGCTCAGGTGAGAAATTGCAAACGTCGAGCAATTGCTCCGAGATGAAAAGTGCCAGCACTGAAAGCTGTTGCTAGCCAGCACCCTTCCTTGGAAGCGCTTTCACAGGCACAGCAACACTGGGGCTTTGCGCTTCTCTAGCCACCAAACATCACGGTCCTTCTCTTTCCGTCTCGTAGACACGAGCTGAGAAATTGCAAACGTCGAGCAATTGCTCAGAGATGAAAAGTGCCAGCACTGAAAGCTGTTGCTAGCCAGCACCCTTCCTTGGAAGCGCTTTCACAGGCGCAGCAACACTGGGGCTTTGCGCTTCTCTAGCCACCAAACGTCACGGTCCTTCTCTTTCCGTCTCGTAGACACGAGCTGAGAAATTGCAAACGTCGAGCAATTGCTCAGAGATGAAAAGTGCCAGCACTGAAAGCTGTTGCTAGCCAGCACCCTTCCTTGGAAGCGCTTTTGTAGGCCTAAGAACACTGGGGCTCTGGGCTTCTCTAGCCACCTCATCTTCTGCTCATCCTCTCGCGCACTCTAAAGAGAGCTCAGGTGAGAAATTACAAACGTCGAGCAATTGCTCAGAGATGAAAAGTGCCAGCACTGAAAGCTCTTGCTAGCCAGCACCCTTCCTTGGAAGCGCTTTCACAGGCGCAGCAACACTGGGGCTTTGCGCTTCTCTACCCACCAAAAGTCACGGTCCTTCTCTTTCCGTCGGTAGACACGAGCTGAGAAATTGCAAACGTGGAGCAATTGCTCAGAGATGAAAAGTGCCAGCACTGAAAGCTGTTGCTAGCCAGCACCCTTCCTTGGAAGCGCTTTTGTAGGCCTAAGAACACTGGGGCTCTGGGCTTCTCTAGCCACCTCATCTTCTGCTCATCCTCGCGCGCACTCTAAAGAGAGCTCAGGTGAGAAATTGCAAACGTCGAGCAATTGCTCAGAGATGAAAAGTGCCAGCACTGAAAGCTGTTGCTAGCCAGCACCCTTCCTTGGAAGCGCTTTCACAGGCGCAGCAACACTGGGGCTTTGCGCTTCTCTACCCACCAAACGTCACGGTCCTTCTCTTTCCGTCTCGTAGACACGAGCTGAGAAATTGCAAACATCCAGCAATTGCTCAGAGATGAAAAGTGCCAGCACTGAAAGCTCTTGCTAGCCAGCACCCTTCCTTGGAAGCGCTTTCACAGGCGCAGCAACACTGGGGCTTTGCGCTTCTATACGCACCAAACGTCACGGTCCTTCTCTTTCCGTCTCGTAGACACGAGCTGAGAAATTGCAAACGTCCAGCAATTGCTCCGAGATGAAAAGTGCCAGCACTGAAAGCTCTTGCTAGCCAGCACCCTTCCTTGGAAGCGCTTTTGTAGGCCTAAGAACACTGGGGCTCTGGGCTTCTCTAGCCACCTAATCTTCTGCTCATCCTCTCGCGCACTCTAAAGAGAGCTCAGGTGAGAAATTGCAAACGTCGAGCAATTGCTCAGAGATGAAAAGTGCCAGCACTGAAAGCTGTTGCTAGCCAGCACCCTTCCTTGGAAGCGCTTTCACAGGCGCAGTAACACTGGGGCTTTGCGCTTCTATACGCACCAAACGTCACGGTCCTTCTCTTTCTGTCTCGTAGACACGAGCTGAGAAATTGCAAACGTCGAGCAATTGCTCAGAGATGAAAAGTGCCAGCACTGAAAGCTGTTGCTAGCCAGCACCCTTCCTTGGAAGCGCTTTTGTAGGCCTAAGAACACTGGGGCTCTGGGCTTCTCTAGCCACCTCATCTTCTGCTCATCCTCTCGCGCACTCTAAAGAGAGCTCAGGTGAGAAATTGCAAACGTTGAGCAATTGCTCAGAGATGAAAAGTGCCAGCACTGAAAGCTGTTGCTAGCCAGCACCCTTCCTTGGAAGTGCTTTCACAGGCGCAGCAACACTGGGGCTTTGCGCTTCTCTAGCCACCAAACGTCACGGTCCTTCTCTTTCCGTCTCGTAGACACGAGCTGAGAAATTGCAAACGTCGAGCAATTGCTCAGAGATGAAAAGTGCCAGCACTGAAAGCTCTTGCTAGCCAGCACCCTTCCTTGGAAGCGCTTTCACAGGCGCAGCAACACTGCGGCTTTGCGCTTCTCTACCCACCAAACGTCACGGTCCTTCTCTTTCCGTCGGTAGACACGAGCTGAGAAATTGCAAACGTGGAGCAATTGCTCAGAGATGAAAAGTGCCAGCACTGAAAGCTGTTGCTAGCCAGCACCCTTCCTTGGAAGCGCTTTCACAGGCGCAGCAACACTGGGGCTTTGCGCTTCTATACGCACCAAACGTCACGGTCCTTCTCTTTCCGTCGGTAGACACGAGCTGAGAAATTGCAAACGTCGAGCAATTGCTCAGAGATGAAAAGTGCCAGCACTGAAAGCTGTTGCTAGCCAGCCCCCTTCCTTGGAAGCGCTTTTGTAGGCCTAAGAACACTGGGGCTCTGGGCTTCTCTAGCCACCTAATCTTCTGCTCATCCTCTCGCGCACTCTAAAGAGAGCTCAGCTGAGAAATTGCAAACGTCGAGCAATTGCTCAGAGATGAAAAGTGCCAGCACTGAAAGCTCTTGCTAGCCAGCACCCTTCCTTGGAAGCGCTTTCACAGGCGCAGCAACACTGGGGCTTTGCGCTTCTCTACCCACCAAACGTCACGGTCCTTCTCTTTCCGTCGGTAGACACGAGCTGAGAAATTGCAAACGTCCAGCAATTGCTCAGAGATGAAAAGTGCCAGCACTGAAAGCTGTTGCTAGCCAGCACCCTTCCTTGGAAGCGCTTTCACAGGCGCAGCAACACTGGGGCTTTGCGCTTCTCTACCCACCAAACGTCACGGTCCTTCTCTTTCCGTCTCCTAGACACGAGCTGAGAAATTGCAAACGTCGAGCAATTGCTCAGAGATGAAAAGTGCCAGCACTGAAAGCTGTTGCTAGCCAGCACCCTTCCTTGGAAGCGCTTTTGTAGGGCTAAGAACACTGGGGCTCTGGGCTTCTCTAGCCACCTCATCTTCTGCTCATCCTCTCGCGCACTCTAAAGAGAGCTCAGGTGAGAAATTACAAACGTCGAGCAATTGCTCAGAGATGAAAAGTGCCAGCACTGAAAGCTGTTGCTAGCCAGCACCCTTCCTTGGAAGCGCTTTCACAGGCGCAGCAACACTGGGGCTTTGCGCTTCTCTAGCCACCAAACGTCACGGTCCTTCTCTTTCCGTCTCGTAGACACGAGCTGAGAAATTGCAAACGTCGAGCAATTGCTCAGAGATGAAAAGTGCCAGCACTGAAAGCTCTTGCTAGCCAGCACCCTTCCTTGGAAGCGCTTTCACAGGCGCAGCAACACTGGGGCTTTGCGCTTCTATACGCACCAAACGTCACGGTCCTTCTCTTTCTGTCTCGTAGACACGAGCTGAGAAATTGCAAACGTCCAGCAATTGCTCAGAGATGAAAAGTGCCAGCACTGAAAGCTGTTGCTAGCCAGCACCCTTCCTTGGAAGTGCTTTTGTAGGCCTAAGAACACTGGGGCTCTGGGCTTCTCTAGCCACCTCATCTTCTGCTCATCCTCTCGCGCACTCTAAAGAGAGCTCAGGTGAGAAATTGCAAACGTCGAGCAATTGCTCAGAGATGAAAAGTGCCAGCATTGAAAGCTGTTGCTAGCCAGCAGCCTTCCTTGGAAGCGCTTTCACAGGCGCAGCAACACTGGGGCTTTGCGCTTCTATACGCACCAAACGTCACGGTCCTTCTCTTTCCGTCTCGTAGACACGAGCTGAGAAATTGCAAACGTCGAGCAATTGCTCAGAGATGAAAAGTGCCAGCACTGAAAGCTGTTGCTAGCCAGCACCCTTCCTTGGAAGCGCTTTTGTAGGCCTAAGAACACTGGGGCTCTGGGCTTCTCTAGCCACCTCATCTTCTGCTCATCCTCTCGCGCACTCTAAAGAGAGCTCAGGTGAGAAATTGCAAACGTCCAGCAATTGCTCAGAGATGAAAAGTGCCAGCACTGAAAGCTGTTGCTAGCCAGCACCCTTCCTTGGAAGCGCTTTCACAGCCGCAGCAACACTGGGGCTTTGCGCTTCACTAGCCACCAAACGTCACGGTCCTTCTCTTTCCGTGTCCTAGACACGAGCTGAGAAATTGCAAACGTCCAGCAATAGCTCCGAGATGAAAAGTGCCAGCACTGAAAGCTGTTGCTAGCCAGCACCCTTCCTTGGAAGCGCTTTCACAGGCGCAGCAACACTGGGGCTTTGCGCTTCTATACGCACCAAACGTCACGGTCCTTCTCTTTCCGTCGGTAGACACGAGCTGAGAAATTGCAACCGTCGAGCAATTGCTCAGAGATGAAAAGTGCCAGCACTGAAAGCTGTTGCTAGCCAGCCCCCTTCCTTGGAAGCGCTTTCACAGGCGCAGCAACACTGGGGCTTTGCGCTTCTCTACCCACCAAACGTCACGGTCCTTCTCTTTCCGTCTCGTAGACACGAGCTGAGAAATTGCAAACGTCGAGCAATTGCTCAGAGATGAAAAGTGCCAGCACTGAAAGCTCTTGCTAGCCAGCACCCTTCCTTGGAAGCGCTTTTGTAGGCCTAAGAACACTGGGGCTCTGGGCTTCTCTAGCCACCTAATCTTCTGCTCATCCTCTCGCGCACTCTAAAGAGAGCTCAGGTGAGAAATTGCAAACGTCCAGCAATTGCTCAGAGATGAAAAGTGCCAGCACTGAAAGCTGTTGCTAGCCAGCACCCTTCCTTGGAAGCGCTTTCACAGGCGCAGCAACACTGGGGCTTTGCGCTTCTATACGCACCAAACGTCACGGTCCTTCTCTTTCCGTCTCGTAGACACGAGCTGAGAAATTGCAAACGTCGAGCAATTGCTCAGAGATGAAAAGTGCCAGCACTGAAAGCTGTTGCTAGCCAGCACCCTTCCTTGGAAGCGCTTTCACAGGCGCAGCAACACTGGGGCTTTGCGCTTCTCTAGCCACCAAACGTCACGGTCCTTCTCTTTCCGTCTCGTAGACACGAGCTGAGAAATTGCAAACGTCGAGCAATTGCTCAGAGAGGAAAAGTGCCAGCACTGAAAGCTGTTGCTAGCCAGCACCCTTCCTTGGAAGCGCTTTTGTAGGCCTAAGAACACTGGGGCTCTGGGCTTCTCTAGCCACCTCATCTTCTGCTCATCCTCTCGCGCACTCTAAAGAGAGCTCAGGTGAGAAATTGCAAACGTCGAGCAATTGCTCAGAGATGAAAAGTGCCAGCACTGAAAGCTCTTGCTAGCCAGCACCCTTCCTTGGAAGCGCTTTCACAGGCGCAGCAACACTGGGGCTTTGCGCTTCTCTACCCACCAAACGTCACGGTCCTTCTCTTTCCGTCTCGTAGACACGAGCTGAGAAATTGCAAACGTCGAGCAATTGCTCAGAGATGAAAAGTGCCAGCACTGAAAGCTCTTGCTAGCCAGCACCCTTCCTTGGAAGCGCTTTCACAGGCGCAGCAACACTGGGGCTTTGCGCTTCTCTACCCACCAAACGTCACGGTCCTTCTCTTTCCGTCTCGTAGACACGAGCTGAGAAATTGCAAACGTCGAGCAATTGCTCAGAGATGAAAAGTGCCAGCACTGAAAGCTGTTGCTAGCCAGCACCCTTCCTTGGAAGCGCTTTTACAGGCGCAGCAACACTGGGGCTTTGCGCTTCTATACGCACCAAATGTCACGGTCATTCTCTTTCCGTCTTGTAGACACGAGCTGAGAAATTGCAAACGTCAAGCAATTGCTCAGAGATGAAAAGTGCCAGCACTGAAAGCTCTTGCTAGCCAGCACCCTTCCTTGGAAGCGCTTTTGTAGGCCTAAGAACACTGGGGCTCTGGGCTTCTCTAGCCACCTCATCTTCTGCTCAACCTCTCGCGCACTCTAAAGAGAGCTCAGGTGAGAAATTGCAAACGTCGAGCAATTGCTCAGAGATGAAAAGTGCCAGCACTGAAAGCTGTTGCTAGCCAGCACCCTTCCTTGGAAGCGCTTTCACAGGCACAGCAACACTGGGGCTTTGCGCTTCTCTAGCCACCAAACATCACGGTCCTTCTCTTTCCGTCTCGTAGACACGAGCTGAGAAATTGCAAACGTCGAGCAATTGCTCCGAGATGAAAAGTGCCAGCACTGAAAGCTGTTGCTAGCCAGCACCCTTCCTTGGAAGCGCTTTCACAGGAGCAGCAACACTGGGGCTTTGCGCTTCTATACGCACCAAACGTCACGGTCATTCTCTTTCCGTCTCGTAGACATGAGCTGAGAAATTGCAAACGTCGAGCAATTGCTCCGAGATGAAAAGTGCCAGCACTGAAAGCTCTTGCTAGCCAGCACCCTTCCTTGGAAGCGCTTTTGTAGGCCTAAGAACACTGGGGCTCTGGGCTTCCCTAGCCACCTCATCTTCTGCTCATCCTCTCGCGCACTCTAAAGAGAGCTCAGGTGAGAAATTGCAAATGTCGAGCAATTGCTCAGAGATGAAAAGTGCCAGCACTGAAAGCTGTTGCTAGCCAGCACCCTTCCTTGGAAGCGCTTTCAGAGGCGCAGCAACACTGGGGCTTTGCGCTTCTCTACGCACCAAACGTCACGGTCCTTCTCTTTCCGTCTCGTAGACACGAGCTGAGAAATTGCAAACGTCGAGCAATTGCTCAGAGATGAAAAGTGCCAGCACTGAAAGCTGTTGCTAGCCAGCACCCTTCCTTGGAAGCGCTTTCACAGGCGCAGCAACACTGCGGCTTTGCGCTTCTATACGCACCAAACGTCACGGTCCTTCTCTTTCCATCTCTAGACACGAGCTGAGAAATTGCAAACGTCGAGCAATTGCTCAGAGATGAAAAGTGCCAGCACTGAAAGCTCTTGCTAGCCAGCACCCTTCCTTGGAAGCGCTTTCACAGGCGCAGTAACACTGGGGCTTTGCGCTTCTCTAGACACCAAACGTCACAGTCCTTCTCTTTCCGTGTCCTAGACACGAGCTGAGAAATTGCAAACGTCGAGCAATTGCTCAGAGATGAAAAGTGCCAGCACTGAAAGCTGTTGCTAGCCAGCACCCTTCCTTGGAAGCGCTTTTGTAGGCCTAAGAACACTGGGGCTCTGGGCTTCTCTAGCCACCTCATCTTCTGCTCATCCTCGCGCGCACTCTAAAGAGAGCTCAGGTGAGAAATTGCAAACGTCGAGCAATTGCTCAGAGATGAAAAGTGCCAGCACTGAAAGCTCTTGCTAGCCAGCACCCTTCCTTGGAAGCGCTTTCACAGGCGCAGCAACACTGGGGCTTTGCGCTTCTCTACCCACCAAACGTCACGGTCCTTCTCTTTCCGTCTCGTAGACACGAGCTGAGAAATTGCAAACGTCGAGCAATTGCTCAGAGATGAAAAGTGCCAGCACTGAAAGCTCTTGCTAGCCAGCACCCTTCCTTGGAAGCGCTTTCACAGGCGCAGCAACACTGGGGCTTTGCGCTTCTCTAGCCACCAAACGTCACGGTCCTTCTCTTTCCGTCTCGTAGACACGAGCTGAGAAATTGCAAACGTCGAGCAATTGCTCCGAGATGAAAAGTGCCAGCACTGAAAGCTGTTGCTAGCCAGCCCCCTTCCTTGGAAGCGCTTTTGTAGGCCTAAGAACACTGGGGCTCTGGGCTTCTCTAGCCACCTCATCTTCTGCTCATCCTCTCGCGCACTCTAAAGAGAGCTCAGGTGAGAAATTGCAAACGTCGAGCAATTGCTCAGAGATGAAAAGTGCCAGCACTGAAAGCTGTTGCTAGCCAGCACCCTTCCTTGGAAGCGCTTTCACAGGCGCAGCAACACTGGGGCTTTGCGCTTCTATACGCACCAAACGTCACGGTCCTTCTCTTTCCGTCTCGTAGACACGAGCTGAGAAATTGCAAACGTTCAGCAATTGCTCAGAGATGAAAAGTGCCAGCACTGAAAGCTGTTGCTAGCCAGCACCCTTCCTTGGAAGCGCTTTCACAGGAGCAGCAACACTGGGGCTTTGCGCTTCTATACGCACCAAACGTCACGGTCATTCTCTTTCCGTCTCGTAGACACGAGCTGAGAAATTGCAAACGTCGAGCAATTGCTCAGAGATGAAAAGTGCCAGCACTGAAAGCTGTTGCTAGCCAGCACCCTTCCTTGGAAGCGCTTTTGTAGGGCTAAGAACACTGGGGCTCTGGGCTTCTCTAGCCACCTCATCTTCTGCTCATCCTCTCGCGCACTCTAAAGAGAGCTCAGGTGAGAAATTGCAAATGTCGAGCAATTGCTCAGAGATGAAAAGTGCCAGCACTGAAAGCTCTTGCTAGCCAGCACCCTTCCTTGGAAGCGCTTTCACAGGCGCAGCAACACTGGGGCTTTGCGCTTCTATACGCACCAAACGTCACGGTCCTTCTCTTTCCGTCTCCTAGACACGAGCTGAGAAATTGCAAACGTCGAGCAATTGCTCAGAGATGAAAAGTGCCAGCACTGAAAGCTCTTGCTAGCCAGCACCCTTCCTTGGAAGCGCTTTCACAAGTGCAGTAACACTGGGGCTTTGCGCTTCTATACGCACCAAACGTCACGGTCATTCTCTTTCCGTCTCGTAGACATGAGCTGAGAAATTGCAAACGTCCAGCAATTGCTCAGAGATGAAAAGTGCCAGCACTGAAAGCTGTTGCTAGCCAGCACCCTTCCTTGGAAGCGCTTTTGTAGGCCTAAGAACACTGGGGCTCTGGGCTTCTCTAGCCACCTCATCTTCTGCTCATCCTCTCGCGCACTTTAAAGAGAGCTCAGGTGAGAAATTGCAAACGTCGAGCAATTGCTCAGAGATGAAAAGTGCCAGCACTGAAAGCTGTTGCTAGCCAGCCCCCTTCCTTGGAAGCGCTTTTGTAGGCCTAAGAACACTGGGGCTCTGGGCTTCTCTAGCCACCTCATCTTCTGCTCATCCTCTCGCGCACTCTAAAGAGAGCTCAGGTGAGAAATTGCAAACGTCCAGCAATTGCTCAGAGATGAAAAGTGCCAGCACTGAAAGCTGTTGCTAGCCAGCACCCTTCCTTGGAAGCGCTTTCACAGGCGCAGCAACACTGGGGCTTTGCGCTTCTCTACCCACCAAACGTCACGGTCCTTCTCTTTCCGTCGGTAGACACGAGCTGAGAAATTACAAACGTCGAGCAATTGCTCAGAGATGAAAAGTGCCAGCACTGAAAGCTGTTGCTAGCCAGCACCCTTCCTTGGAAGCGCTTTTGTAGGCCTAAGAACACTGGGGCTCTGGGCTTCTCTAGCCACCTCATCTTCTGCTCATCCTCTCGCGCACTCTAAAGAGAGCTCAGGTGAGAAATTGCAAACGACGAGCAATTGCTCAGAGATGAAAAGTGCCAGCACTGAAAGCTCTTGCTAGCCAGCACCCTTCCTTGGAAGCGCTTTCACAGGCGCAGCAACACTGGGGCTTTGCGCTTCTCTACCCACCAAACGTCACGGTCCTTCTCTTTTCCGTCTCGTAGACACGAGCTGAGAGATTGCAAACGTCGAGCAATTGCTCCGAGATGAAAAGTGCCAGCACTGAAAGCTGTTGCTAGCCAGCACCCTTCCTTGGAAGCGCTTGCACAGGCGCAGCAACACTGGGGCTTTGCGCTTCTCTACCCACCAAACGTCACGGTCCTTCTCTTTCCGTCTCCTAGACACGAGCTGAGAAATTGCAAACGTCGAGCAATTGCTCCGAGATGAAAAGTGCCAGCACTGAAAGCTGTTGCTAGCCAGCACCCTTCCTTGGAAGCGCTTTCACAGGCGCAGCAACACTGGGGCTTTGCGCTTCTCTACGCACCAAATGTCACGGTCCTTCTCTTTCCGTCTTGTAGACACGAGCTGAGAAATTGCAAACGTCGAGCAATTGCTCCGAGATGAAAAGTGCCAGCACTGAAAGCTGTTGCTAGCCAGCCCCCTTCCTTGGAAGCGCTTTTGTAGGCCTAAGAACACTGGGGCTCTGGGCTTCTCTAGCCACCTCATCTTCTGCTCATCCTCTCGCGCACTCTAAAGAGAGCTCAGGTGAGAAATTGCAAACGTCGAGCAATTGCTCAGAGATGAAAAGTGCCAGCACTGAAAGCTGTTGCTAGCCAGCACCCTTCCTTGGAAGCGCTTTCACAGGCGCAGCAACACTGGGGCTTTGCGCTTCTCTAGCCACCAAACGTCACGGTCCTTCTGTTTCCGTCTCGTAGACATGAGCTGAGAAATTGCAAACGTCGAGCAATTGCTCCGAGATGAAAAGTGCCAGCACTGAAAGCTGTTGCTAGCCAGCACCCTTCCTTGGAAGCGCTTTTGTAGGGCTAAGAACACTGGGGCTCTGGGCTTCTCTAGCCCCCTAATCTTCTGCTCATCCTCTCGCGCACTCTAAAGAGAGCTCAGGTGAGAAATTACAAACGTCGAGCAATTGCTCAGAGATGAAAAGTGCCAGCACTGAAAGCTCTTGCTAGCCAGCACCCTTCCTTGGAAGCGCTTTCACAGGCGCAGCAACACTGGGGCTTTGCGCTTCTCTACCCACCAAAAGTCACGGTCCTTCTCTTTCCGTGGGTAGACAAGAGCTGAGAAATTGCAAACGTCGAGCAATTGCTCAGAGATGAAAAGTGCCAGCACTGAAAGCTGTTGCTAGCCAGCACCCTTCCTTGGAAGCGCTTTTGTAGGCCTAAGAACACTGGGGCTCTGGGCTTCTCTAGCCACCTAATCTTCTGCTCATCCTCTCGCGCTCTAAAGAGAGCTCAGGTGAGAAATTGCAAACGTCCAGCAATTGCTCAGAGATGAAAAGTGCCAGCACTGAAAGCTGTTGCTAGCCAGCACCCTTCCTTGGAAGCGCTTTCACAGGCGCAGCAACACTGGGGCTTTGCGCTTCTCTACCCACCAAACGTCACGGTCCTTCTCTTTCCGTCTCGTAGACACGAGCTGAGAAATTGCAAACGTCGAGCAATTGCTCAGAGATGAAAAGTGCCAGCACTGAAAGCTGTTGCTAGCCAGCACCCTTCCTTGGAAGCGCTTTTGTAGGCCTAAGAACATTGGGGCTCTGGGCTTCTCTAGCCCCCTAATCTTCTGCTCATCCTCTCGCGCACTCTAAAGAGAGCTCAGGTGAGAAATTGCAAACGTCGAGCAATTGCTCAGAGATGAAAAGTGCCAGCACTGAAAGCTGTTGCTAGCCAGCACCCTTCCTTGGAAGCGCTTTCACAGGCGCAGCAACACTGGGGCTTTGCGCTTCTCTAGCCACCAAACGTCACGGTCCTTCTCTTTCCGTCTCGTAGACACGAGCTGAGAAATTGCAAACGTCGAGCAATTGCTCAGAGATGAAAAGTGCCAGCACTGAAAGCTCTTGCTAGCCAGCACCCTTCCTTGGAAGCGCTTTCACAGGTGCAGCAACACTGGGGCTTTGCGCTTCTCTAGCCACCAAACGTCACGGTCCTTCTCTTTCCGTCTCGTAGACACGAGCTGAGAAATTGCAAACGTCGAGCAATTGCTCAGAGATGAAAAGTGCCAGCACTGAAAGCTGTTGCTAGCCAGCACCCTTCCTTGGAAGCGCTTTCACAGGCGCAGCAACACTGGGGCTTTGCGCTTCTCTAGCCACCAAATGTCACGGTCATTCTCTTTCCGTCTTGTAGACACGAGCTGAGAAATTGCAAACGTCGAGCAATTGCTCCGAGATGAAAAGTGCCAGCACTGAAAGCTGTTGCTAGCCAGCACCCTTCCTTGGAAGCGCTTTTGTAGGCCTAAGAACACTGGGGCTCTGGGCTTCTCTAGCCACCTCATCTTCTGCTCATCCTCTCGCGCACTCTAAAGAGAGCTCAGGTGAGAAATTGCAAACGTCCAGCAATTGCTCAGAGATGAAAAGTGCCAGCACTGAAAGCTCTTGCTAGCCAGCACCCTTCCTTGGAAGCGCTTTCACAGGCGCAGCAACACTGGGGCTTTGCGCTTCTCTAGCCACCAAACGTCACGGTCCTTCTCTTTCCGTCTCGTAGACACGAGCTGAGAAATTGCAAACGTCAAGCAATTGCTCAGAGATGAAAAGTGCCAGCACTGAAAGCTCTTGCTAGCCAGCACCCTTCCTTGGAAGCGCTTTTGTAGGCCTAAGAACACTGGGGCTCTGGGCTTCTCTAGCCACCTAATCTTCTGCTCATCCTCTCGCGCACTCTAAAGAGAGCTCAGGTGAGAAATTACAAACGTCGAGCAATTGCTCAGAGATGAAAAGTGCCAGCACTGAAAGCTCTTGCTAGCCAGCACCCTTCCTTGGAAGCGCTTTCACAGGCGCAGCAACACTGGGGCTTTGCGCTTCTCTACCCACCAAAAGTCACGGTCCTTCTCTTTCCGTCGGTAGACACGAGCTGAGAAATTGCAAACGTCGAGCAATTGCTCAGAGATGAAAAGTGCCAGCACTGAAAGCTGTTGCTAGCCAGCACCCTTCCTTGGAAGCGCTTTTGTAGGGCTAAGAACACTGGGGCTCTGGGCTTCTCTAGCCACCTCATCTTCTGCTCATCCTCTCGCGCACTCTAAAGAGAGCTCAGGTGAGAAATTGCAAACGTCGAGCAATTGCTCAGAGATGAAAAGTGCCAGCACTGAAAGCTGTTGCTAGCCAGCACCCTTCCTTGGAAGCGCTTTCACAGGCGCAGCAACACTGGGGCTTTGCGCTTCTCTACCCACCAAACGTCACGGTCCTTCTCTTTCCGTCTCGTAGACACGAGCTGAGAAATTGCAAACGTCGAGCAATTGCTCAGAGATGAAAAGTGCCAGCACTGAAAGCTGTTGCTAGCCAGCACCCTTCCTTGGAAGCGCTTTTGTAGGCCTAAGAACACTGGGGCTCTGGGCTTCTCTAGCCACCTCATCTTCTGCTCATCCTCTCGCGCACTCTAAAGAGAGCTCAGGTGAGAAATTGCAAACGTCGAGCAATTGCTCAGAGATGAAAAGTGCCAGCACTGAAAGCTCTTGCTAGCCAGCACCCTTCCTTGGAAGCGCTTTCACAGGCGCAGCAACACTGGGGCTTTGCGCTTCTCTACCCACCAAACGTCACGGTCCTTCTCTTTCCGTCGGTAGACACGAGCTGAGAAATTGCAAACGTCGAGCAATTGCTCCGAGATGAAAAGTGCCAGCACTGAAAGCTGTTGCTAGCCAGCACCCTTCCTTGGAAGCGCTTTTGTAGGCCTAAGAACACTGGGGCTCTGGGCTTCTCTAGCCACCTCATCTTCTGCTCATCCTCTCGCGCACTCTAAAGAGAGCTCAGGTGAGAAATTGCAAACGTCGAGCAATTGCTCAGAGATGAAAAGTGCCAGCACTGAAAGCTGTTGCTAGCCAGCACCCTTCCTTGGAAGCGCTTTCACAGGCGCAGCAACACTGTGGCTTTGCGCTTCTCTAGCCACCAAACGTCACGGTCCTTCTCTTTCCGTCTCGTAGACACGAGCTGAGAAATTGCAAACGTCGAGCAATTGCTCAGAGATGAAAAGTGCCAGCACTGAAAGCTGTTGCTAGCCAGCAGCCTTCCTTGGAAGCGCTTTCACAGGCGCAGCAACACTGGGGCTTTGCGCTTCTATACGCACCAAACGTCACGGTCCTTCTCTTTCCGTCTCCTAGACACGAGCTGAGAAATTGCAAACGTCGAGCAATTGCTCAGAGATGAAAAGTGCCAGCACTGAAAGCTCTTGCTAGCCAGCACCCTTCCTTGGAAGCGCTTTTGTAGGCCTAAGAACACTGGGGCTCTGGGATTCTCTAGCCACCTCATCTTCTGCTCATCCTCGCGCGCACTCTAAAGAGAGCTCAGGTGAGAAATTGCAAACGTCGAGCAATTGCTCCGAGATGAAAAGTGCCAGCACTGAAAGCTGTTGCTAGCCAGCACCCTTCCTTGGAAGCGCTTTCACAGGCGCAGTAACACTGGGACTTTGCGCTTCTATACGCACCAAACGTCACGGTCCTTCTCTTTCCGTCTCCTAGACACGAGCTGAGAAATTGCAAACGTCGAGCAATTGCTCAGAGATGAAAAGTGCCAGCACTGAAAGCTCTTGCTAGCCAGCACCCTTCCTTGGAAGCGCTTTCACAGGCGCAGCAACACTGGGGCTTTGCGCTTCTCTACCCACCAAACGTCACGGTCCTTCTCTTTCCGTCTTGTAGACACGAGCTGAGAAATTGCAAACGTCGAGCAATTGCTCAGAGATGAAAAGTGCCAGCACTGAAAGCTGTTGCTAGCCAGCACCCTTCCTTGGAAGCGCTTTCACAGGCGCAGCAACACTGGGGCTTTGCGCTTCTCTACCCACCAAACGTCACGGTCCTTCTCTTTCCGTCTCGTAGACACGAGCTGAGAAATTGCAAACGTCGAGCAATTGCTCAGAGATGAAAAGTGCCAGCACTGAAAGCTCTTGCTAGCCAGCACCCTTCCTTGGAAGCGCTTTTGTAGGGCTAAGAACACTGGGGCTCTGGGCTTCTCTAGCCACCTAATCTTCTGCTCATCCTCTCGCGCACTCTAAAGAGAGCTCAGGTGAGAAATTGCAAACGTCGAGCAATTGCTCAGAGATGAAAAGTGCCAGCACTGAAAGCTCTTGCTAGCCAGCACCCTTCCTTGGAAGCGCTTTCACAGGCGCAGCAACACTGGGGCTTTGCGCTTCTATACGCACCAAACGTCACGGTCCTTCTCTTTCCGTCTCGTAGACACGAGCTGAGAAATTGCAAACGTCGAGCAATTGCTCAGAGATGAAAAGTGCCAGCACTGAAAGCTCTTGCTAGCCAGCCCCCTTCCTTGGAAGCGCTTTTGTAGGCCTAAGAACACTGGGGCTCTGGGCTTCTCTAGCCACCTCATCTTCTGCTCATCCTCTCGCGCACTCTAAAGAGAGCTCAGGTGAGAAATTGCAAACGTCGAGCAATTGCTCAGAGATGAAAAGTGCCAGCACTGAAAGCTCTTGCTAGCCAGCACCCTTCCTTGGAAGCGCTTTCACAGGCGCAGCAACACTGGGGCTTTGCGCTTCTCTACCCACCAAACGTCACGGTCCTTCTCTTTCCGTCGGTAGACACGAGCTGAGAAATTGCAAACGTCGAGCAATTGCTCAGAGATGAAAAGTGCCAGCACTGAAAGCTCTTGCTAGCCAGCACCCTTCCTTGGAAGCGCTTTTGTAGGCCTAAGAACACTGGGGCTCTGGGCTTCTCTAGCCACCTCATCTTCTGCTCATCCTCTCGCGCACTCTAAAGAGAGCTCAGGTGAGAAATTGCAAACGTCGAGCAATTGCTCAGAGATGAAAAGTGCCAGCACTGAAAGCTGTTGCTAGCCAGCACCCTTCCTTGGAAGCGCTTTTGTAGGCCTAAGAACACTGGGGCTCTGGGCTTCTCTAGCCACCTCATCTTCTGCTCATCCTCTCGCGCACTCTAAAGAGAGCTCAGGTGAGAAATTGCAAACGTCGAGCAATTGCTCAGAGATGAAAAGTGCCAGCACTGAAAGCTGTTGCTAGCCAGCACCCTTCCTTGGAAGCGCTTTCACAGGCGCAGCAACACTGGGGCTTTGCACTTCTCTAGCCACCAAACGTCACGGTCCTTCTCTTTCCGTCTCGTAGACACGAGCTGAGAAATTGCAAACGTCGAGCAATTGCTCAGAGATAAAAAGTGCCAGCACTGAAAGCTGTTGCTAGCCAGCAGCCTTCCTTGGAAGCGCTTTCACAGGTGCAGCAACACTGGGGCTTTGCGCTTCTATACGCACCAAACGTCACGGTCCTTCTCTTTCCGTCTCGTAGACACGAGCTGAGAAATTGCAAACGTCGAGCAATTGCTCAGAGATGAAAAGTGCCAGCACTGAAAGCTGTTGCTAGCCAGCACCCTTCCTTGGAAGCGCTTTTGTAGGCCTAAGAACACTGGGGCTCTGGGCTTCCCTAGCCACCTCATCTTCTGCTCATCCTCTCGCGCACTCTAAAGAGAGCTCAGGTGAGAAATTGCAAACGTCGAGCAATTGCTCAGAGATGAAAAGTGCCAGCACTGAAAGCTCTTGCTAGCCAGCACCCTTCCTTGGAAGCGCTTTCACAGGCGCAGCAACACTGGGGCTTTGCGCTTCTCTAGCCACCAAACGTCACGGTCCTTCTCTTTCCGTCTCGTAGACACGAGCTGAGAAATTGCAAACGTCGAGCAATTGCTCAGAGATGAAAAGTGCCAGCACTGAAAGCTGTTGCTAGCCAGCACCCTTCCTTGGAAGCGCTTTTGTAGGCCTAAGAACACTGGGGCTCTGGGCTTCTCTAGCCACCTCATCTTCTGCTCATCCTCTCGCGCACTCTAAAGAGAGCTCAGGTGAGAAATTGCAAACGTCGAGCAATTGCTCAGAGATGAAAAGTGCCAGCACTGAAAGCTGTTGCTAGCCAGCACCCTTCCTTGGAAGCGCTTTCACAGGCGCAGCAACACTGGGGCTTTGCGCTTCTATACGCACCAAACGTCACGGTCCTTCTCTTTCCGTCTCCTAGACACGAGCTGAGAAATTGCAAACGTCGAGCAATTGCTCAGAGATGAAAAGTGCCAGCACTGAAAGCTGTTGCTAGCCAGCACCCTTCCTTGGAAGCGCTTTCACAGGCGCAGCAACACTGGGGCTTTGCGCTTCTCTAGCCACCAAACGTCACGGTCCTTCTCTTTCCGTCGGTAGACACGAGCTGAGAAATTGCAAACGTCGAGCAATTGCTCAGAGATGAAAAGTGCCAGCACTGAAAGCTGTTGCTAGCCAGCACCCTTCCTTGGAAGCGCTTTTGTAGGCCTAAGAACACTGGGGCTCTGGGCTTCTCTAGCCACCTCATCTTCTGCTCATCCTCTCGCGCACTCTAAAGAGAGCTCAGGTGAGAAATTGCAAACGTCGAGCAATTGCTCAGAGATGAAAAGTGCCAGCACTGAAAGCTCTTGCTAGCCAGCACCCTTCCTTGGAAGCGCTTTCACAGGCGCAGCAACACTGGGGCTTTGCGCTTCTCTACCCACCAAACGTCACGGTCCTTCTCTTTCCGTCTCGTAGACACGAGCTGAGAAATTGCAAACGTCGAGCAATTGCTCAGAGATGAAAAGTGCCAGCACTGAAAGCTCTTGCTAGCCAGCACCCTTCCTTGGAAGCGCTTTCACAGGCGCAGTAACACTGGGACTTTGCGCTTCTCTAGCCACCAAACGTCACAGTCCTTCTCTTTCCGTCTCCTAGACACGAGCTGAGAAATTGCAACCGTCGAGCAATTGCTCAGAGATGAAAAGTGCCAGCACTGAAAGCTCTTGCTAGCCAGCCCCCTTCCTTGGAAGCGCTTTTGTAGGCCTAAGAACACTGGGGCTCTGGGCTTCTCTAGCCACCTAATCTTCTGCTCATCCTCTCGCGCACTCTAAAGAGAGCTCAGGTGAGAAATTGCAAACGTCGAGCAATTGCTCAGAGATGAAAAGTGCCAGCACTGAAAGCTGTTGCTAGCCAGCACCCTTCCTTGGAAGCGCTTTCACAGGCGCAGCAACACTGGGGCTTTGCGCTTCTCTAGCCACCAAACGTCACGGTCCTTCTCTTTCCGTCTCGTAGACACGAGCTGAGAAATTGCAAACGTCGAGCAATTGCTCAGAGATGAAAAGTGCCAGCACTGAAAGCTCTTGCTAGCCAGCACCCTTCCTTGGAAGCGCTTTCACAGGCGCAGCAACACTGGGGCTTTGCGCTTCTATACGCACCAAACGTCACGGTCCTTCTCTTTCCGTCTCGTAGACACGAGCTGAGAAATTGCAAACGTTGAGCAATTGCTCCGAGATGAAAAGTGCCAGCACTGAAAGCTGTTGCTAGCCAGCACCCTTCCTTGGAAGCGCTTTTGTAGGCCTAAGAACACTGGGGCTCTGGGCTTCTCTAGCCACCTCATCTTCTGCTCATCCTCTCGCGCACTCTAAAGAGAGCTCAGGTGAGAAATTGCAAATGTCGAGCAATTGCTCAGAGATGACAAGTGCCAGCACTGAAAGCTGTTGCTAGCCAGCACCCTTCCTTGGAAGCGCTTTCACAGGCGCAGCAACACTGGGGCTTTGCGCTTCTATACGCACCAAACGTCACGGTCCTTCTCTTTCCGCCTCGTAGACACGAGCTGAGAAATTGCAAACATCGAGCAATTGCTCAGAGATGAAAAGTGCCAGCACTGAAAGCTCTTGCTAGCCAGCACCCTTCCTTGGAAGCGCTTTCACAGGCGCAGCAACACTGGGGCTTTGCGCTTCTCTAGCCACCAAACGTCACGGTCCTTCTCTTTCCGCCTCGTAGACACGAGCTGAGAAATTGCAAACGTCAAGCAATTGCTCAGAGATGAAAAGTGCCAGCACTGAAAGCTGTTGCTAGCCAGCACCCTTCCTTGGAAGCGCTTTCACAAGCGCAGTAACACTGGGGCTTTGCACTTCTATACGCACCAAACGTCACGGTCCTTCTCTTTCCGTCTCGTAGACATGAGCTGAGAAATTGCAAACGTCGAGCAATTGCTCAGAGATGAAAAGTGCCAGCACTGAAAGCTGTTGCTAGCCAGCACCCTTCCTTGGAAGCGCTTTTGTAGGCCTAAGAACAGTGGGGCTCTGGGCTTCTCTAGCCACCTCATCTTCTGCTCATCCTCTCGCGCACTTTAAAGAGAGCTCAGGTGAGAAATTGCAAACGTCGAGCAATTGCTCAGAGATGAAAAGTGCCAGCACTGAAAGCTCTTGCTAGCCAGCACCCTTCCTTGGAAGCGCTTTTGTAGGCCTAAGAACACTGGGGCTCTGGGCTTCTCTAGCCACCTCATCTTCTGCTCATCCTCTCGCGCACTCTAAAGAGAGCTCAGGTGAGAAATTGCAAATGTCCAGCAATTGCTCAGAGATGACAAGTGTCAGCACTGAAAGCTCTTGCTAGCCAGCACCCTTCCTTGGAAGCGCTTTCACAGGCGCAGTAACACTGGGACTTTGCGCTTCTCTAGACACCAAACGTCACAGTCCTTCTCTTTCCGTCTCGTAGACACGAGCTCAGAAATTGCAAACGTTGAGCAATTGCTCAGAGATGAAAAGTGCCAGCACTGAAAGCTGTTGCTAGCCAGCACCCTTCCTTGGAAGCGCTTTCACAGGCGCAGCAACACTGGGGCTTTGCGCTTCTATACGCACCAAACGTCACGGTTCTTCTCTTTCCGTCTCGTAGACACAAGCTGAGAAATTGCAAACGTCGAGCAATTGCTCAGAGATGAAAAGTGCCAGCACTGAAAGCTGTTGCTAGCCAGCACCCTTCCTTGGAAGCGCTTTTGTAGGCCTAAGAACACTGGGGCTCTGGGCTTCTCTAGCCACCTAATCTTCTGCTCATCCTCTCGCGCACTCTAAAGAGAGCTCAGGTGAGAAATTGCAAACGTCGAGCAATTGCTCAGAGATGAAAAGTGCCAGCACTGAAAGCTGTTGCTAGCCAGCACCCTTCCTTGGAAGCGCTTTCACAGGCGCAGCAACACTGTGGCTTTGCGCTTCTCTAGCCACCAAACGTCACGGTCCTTCTCTTTCCGTCTCGTAGACACGAGCTGAGAAATTGCAAACGTCGAGCAATTGCTCAGAGATGAAAAGTGCCAGCACTGAAAGCTCTTGCTAGCCAGCACCCTTCCTTGGACGCGCTTTCACAGGCGCAGTAACACTGGGGCTTTGCGCTTCTATACGCACCAAACGTCACGGTCATTCTCTTTCCGTCTCGTAGACACGAGCTGAGAAATTGCAAACGTCCAGCAATTGCTCCGAGATGAAAAGTGCCAGCACTGAAAGTTGTTGCTAGCCAGCACCCTTCCTTGGAAGCGCTTTTGTAGGCCTAAGAACACTGGGGCTCTGGGCTTCTCTAGCCACCTCATCTTCTGCTCATCCTCTCGCGCACTCTAAAGAGAGCTCAGGTGAGAAATTGCAAATGTCGAGCAATTGCTCAGAGATGAAAAGTGCCAGCACTGAAAGCTGTTGCTAGCCAGCACCCTTCCTTGGAAGCGCTTTCACAGGCGCAGCAACACTGGGGCTTTGCGCTTCTATACGCACCAAACGTCACGGTCCTTCTCTTTCCGTCTCGTAGACACGAGCTGAGAAATTGCAAACGTTGAGCAATTGCTCAGAGATGAAAAGTGCCAGCACTGAAAGCTGTTGCTAGCCAGCACCCTTCCTTGGAAGCGCTTTCACAGGCGCAGCAACACTGGGGCTTTGCGCTTCTATACGCACCAAACGTCACGGTCCTTCTCTTTCCGTCTCGTAGACACGAGCTGAGAAATTGCAAGCGTCGAGCAATTGCTCAGAGATGAAAAGTGCCAGCACTGAAAGCTGTTGCTAGCCAGCCCCCTTCCTTGGAAGCGCTTTTGTAGGCCTAAGAACATTGGGGCTCTGGGCTTCTCTAGCCACCTCATCTTCTGCTCATCCTCTCGCGCACTCTAAAGAGAGCTCAGGTGAGAAATTGCAAACGTCGAGCAATTGCTCAGAGATGAAAAGTGCCAGCACTGAAAGCTGTTGCTAGCCAGCACCCTTCCTTGGAAGCGCTTTCACAGGCGCAGCAACACTGGGGCTTTGCGCTTCTCTAGCTACCAAACGTCACGGTCCTTCTCTTTCCGTCTCGTAGACACGAGCTGAGAAATTGCAAACGTCGAGCAATTGCTCAGAGATGAAAAGTGCCAGCACTGAAAGCTGTTGCTAGCCAGCACCCTTCCTTGGAAGCGCTTTCACAGGCGCAGCAACACTGGGGCTTTGCGCTTCTATACGCACCAAACGTCACGGTCCTTCTCTTTCCGTCTCGTAGACACGAGCTGAGAAATTGCAAACGTCGAGCAATTGCTCCGAGATGAAAAGTGCCAGCACTGAAAGCTGTTGCTAGCCAGCACCCTTCCTTGGAAGCGCTTTTGTAGGCCTAAGAAGACTGGGGCTCTGGGCTTCTCTAGCCACCTCATCTTCTGCTCATCCTCTCGCGCACTCTAAAGAGAGCTCAGGTGAGAAATTGCAAACGTCCAGCAATTGCTCAGAGATGAAAAGTGCCAGCACTGAAAGCTGTTGCTAGCCAGCACCCTTCCTTGGAAGCGCTTTTGTAGGCCTAAGAACACTGGGGCTCTGGGCTTCTCTAGCCACCTAATCTTCTGCTCATCCTCTCGCGCACTCTAAAGAGAGCTCAGGTGAGAAATTGCAAACGTCGAGCAATTGCTCAGAGATGAAAAGTGCCAGCACTGAAAGCTGTTGCTAGCCAGCACCCTTCCTTGGAAGCGCTTTTGTAGGCCTAAGAACACTGGGGCTCTGGGCTTCTCTAGCCACCTCATCTTCTGCTCATCCTCTCGCGCACTCTAAAGAGAGCTCAGGTGAGAAATTGCAAACGACGAGCAATTGCTCAGAGATGAAAAGTGCCAGCACTGAAAGCTCTTGCTAGCCAGCACCCTTCCTTGGAAGCGCTTTCACAGGCGCAGCAACACTGGGGCTTTGCGCTTCTATACGCACCAAACGTCACGGTCCTTCTCTTTCCGTCTCGTAGACACGAGCTGAGAAATTGCAAACGTCAAGCAATTGCTCAGAGATGAAAAGTGCCAGCACTGAAAGCTCTTGCTAGCCAGCACCCTTCCTTGGAAGCGCTTTTGTAGGCATAAGAACACTGGGGCTCTGGGCTTCTCTAGCCACCTCATCTTCTGCTCATCCTCTCGCGCACTCTAAAGAGAGCTCAGGTGAGAAGTTGCAAACGTCGAGCAATTGCTCAGAGATGAAAAGTGCCAGCACTGAAAGCTCTTGCTAGCCAGCACCCTTCCTTGGAAGCGCTTTCACAGGCGCAGTAACACTGGGGCTTTGCGCTTCTATACGCACCAAACGTCACGGTCCTTCTCTTTCTGTCTCGTAGACACGAGCTGAGAAATTGCAAACGTCCAGCAATTGCTCAGAGATGAAAAGTGCCAGCACTGAAAGCTCTTGCTAGCCAGCACCCTTCCTTGGAAGCGCTTTTGTAGGCCTAAGAACACTGGGGCTCTGGGCTTCTCTAGCCACCTCATCTTCTGCTCATCCTCTCGCGCACTCTAAAGAGAGCTCAGGTGAGAAATTACAAACGTCGAGCAATTGCTCAGAGATGAAAAGTGCCAGCACTGAAAGCTGTTGCTAGCCAGCACCCTTCCTTGGAAGCGCTTTCACAGGCGCAGCAACACTGGGGCTTTGCGCTTCTATACGCACCAAACGTCACGGTCCTTCTCTTTCCGTCTCGTAGACACGAGCTGAGAAATTGCAAACGTCGAGCAATTGCTCAGAGATGAAAAGTGCCAGCACTGAAAGCTGTTGCTAGCCAGCACCCTTCCTTGGAAGCGCTTTTGTAGGCCTAAGAACACTGGGGCTCTGGGCTTCTCTAGCCACCTCATCTTCTGCTCATCCTCTCGCGCACTCTAAAGAGAGCTCAGGTGAGAAATTGCAAACGTCGAGCAATTGCTCAGAGATGAAAAGTGCCAGCACTGAAAGCTGTTGCTAGCCAGCACCCTTCCTTGGAAGCGCTTTTGTAGGCCTAAGAACACTGGGGCTCTGGGCTTCTCTAGCCACCTCATCTTCTGCTCATCCTCTCGCTCACTCTAAAGAGAGCTCAGGGGAGAAATTGCAAACGACGAGCAATTGCTCAGAGATGAAAAGTGCCAGCACTGAAAGCTGTTGCTAGCCAGCACCCTTCCTTGGAAGCGCTTTCACAGGCGCAGCAACACTGGGGCTTTGCGCTTCTCTAGCCACCAAACGTCACGGTCACTATCTCTCCGTCTCGTAGACACGAGCTGAGAAATTGCAAATGTCCACCAATTGCTCAGAGATGAAAAGTGCCAGCACTGAAAGCTCTTGCTAGCCAGCACCCTTCCTTGGAAGCGCTTTTGTAGCCCTTAGAACACTGGGGCTCTGGGCTTCTCTAGCCACCTAATCTTCTGCTCATCCTCTCGTGCAGTCTAAAGAGAGCTCAGGTGAGAAATTGCAAACGTCCAGCAATTGCTCAGAGATGAAAAGTGCCAGCACTGAAAGCTGTTGCTAGCCAGCACCCTTCCTTGGAAGCGCTTTCACAGGCGCAGCAACACTGGGGCTTTGCGCTTCTCTAGCCACCAAACGTCACGGTCCTTCTCTTTCCGTCTCGTAGACACGAGCTGAGAAATTGCAAACGTTGAGCAATTGCTCAGAGATGAAAAGTGCCAGCACTGAAAGCTGTTGCTAGCCAGCACCCTTCCTTGGAAGCGCTTTCACAGGCGCAGCAACACTGGGGCTTTGCGCTTCTATACGCACCAAACGTCACGGTCCTTCTCTTTCCGTCTCGTAGACACGAGCTGAGAAATTGCAAGCGTCGAGCAATTGCTCAGAGATGAAAAGTGCCAGCACTGAAAGCTGTTGCTAGCCAGCCCCCTTCCTTGGAAGCGCTTTTGTAGGCCTAAGAACATTGGGGCTCTGGGCTTCTCTAGCCACCTCATCTTCTGCTCATCCTCTCGCGCACTCTAAAGAGAGCTCAGGTGAGAAATTGCAAACGTCGAGCAATTGCTCAGAGATGAAAAGTGCCAGCACTGAAAGCTGTTGCTAGCCAGCACCCTTCCTTGGAAGCGCTTTCACAGGCGCAGCAACACTGGGGCTTTGCGCTTCTCTAGCTACCAAACGTCACGGTCCTTCTCTTTCCGTCTCGTAGACACGAGCTGAGAAATTGCAAACGTCGAGCAATTGCTCAGAGATGAAAAGTGCCAGCACTGAAAGCTGTTGCTAGCCAGCACCCTTCCTTGGAAGCGCTTTCACAGGCGCAGCAACACTGGGGCTTTGCGCTTCTATACGCACCAAACGTCACGGTCCTTCTCTTTCCGTCTCGTAGACACGAGCTGAGAAATTGCAAACGTCGAGCAATTGCTCCGAGATGAAAAGTGCCAGCACTGAAAGCTGTTGCTAGCCAGCACCCTTCCTTGGAAGCGCTTTTGTAGGCCTAAGAAGACTGGGGCTCTGGGCTTCTCTAGCCACCTCATCTTCTGCTCATCCTCTCGCGCACTCTAAAGAGAGCTCAGGTGAGAAATTGCAAACGTCCAGCAATTGCTCAGAGATGAAAAGTGCCAGCACTGAAAGCTGTTGCTAGCCAGCACCCTTCCTTGGAAGCGCTTTTGTAGGCCTAAGAACACTGGGGCTCTGGGCTTCTCTAGCCACCTAATCTTCTGCTCATCCTCTCGCGCACTCTAAAGAGAGCTCAGGTGAGAAATTGCAAACGTCGAGCAATTGCTCAGAGATGAAAAGTGCCAGCACTGAAAGCTGTTGCTAGCCAGCACCCTTCCTTGGAAGCGCTTTTGTAGGCCTAAGAACACTGGGGCTCTGGGCTTCTCTAGCCACCTCATCTTCTGCTCATCCTCTCGCGCACTCTAAAGAGAGCTCAGGTGAGAAATTGCAAACGACGAGCAATTGCTCAGAGATGAAAAGTGCCAGCACTGAAAGCTCTTGCTAGCCAGCACCCTTCCTTGGAAGCGCTTTCACAGGCGCAGCAACACTGGGGCTTTGCGCTTCTATACGCACCAAACGTCACGGTCCTTCTCTTTCCGTCTCGTAGACACGAGCTGAGAAATTGCAAACGTCAAGCAATTGCTCAGAGATGAAAAGTGCCAGCACTGAAAGCTCTTGCTAGCCAGCACCCTTCCTTGGAAGCGCTTTTGTAGGCATAAGAACACTGGGGCTCTGGGCTTCTCTAGCCACCTCATCTTCTGCTCATCCTCTCGCGCACTCTAAAGAGAGCTCAGGTGAGAAGTTGCAAACGTCGAGCAATTGCTCAGAGATGAAAAGTGCCAGCACTGAAAGCTCTTGCTAGCCAGCACCCTTCCTTGGAAGCGCTTTCACAGGCGCAGTAACACTGGGGCTTTGCGCTTCTATACGCACCAAACGTCACGGTCCTTCTCTTTCTGTCTCGTAGACACGAGCTGAGAAATTGCAAACGTCCAGCAATTGCTCAGAGATGAAAAGTGCCAGCACTGAAAGCTCTTGCTAGCCAGCACCCTTCCTTGGAAGCGCTTTTGTAGGCCTAAGAACACTGGGGCTCTGGGCTTCTCTAGCCACCTCATCTTCTGCTCATCCTCTCGCGCACTCTAAAGAGAGCTCAGGTGAGAAATTACAAACGTCGAGCAATTGCTCAGAGATGAAAAGTGCCAGCACTGAAAGCTGTTGCTAGCCAGCACCCTTCCTTGGAAGCGCTTTCACAGGCGCAGCAACACTGGGGCTTTGCGCTTCTATACGCACCAAACGTCACGGTCCTTCTCTTTCCGTCTCGTAGACACGAGCTGAGAAATTGCAAACGTCGAGCAATTGCTCAGAGATGAAAAGTGCCAGCACTGAAAGCTGTTGCTAGCCAGCACCCTTCCTTGGAAGCGCTTTTGTAGGCCTAAGAACACTGGGGCTCTGGGCTTCTCTAGCCACCTCATCTTCTGCTCATCCTCTCGCGCACTCTAAAGAGAGCTCAGGTGAGAAATTGCAAACGTCGAGCAATTGCTCAGAGATGAAAAGTGCCAGCACTGAAAGCTGTTGCTAGCCAGCACCCTTCCTTGGAAGCGCTTTTGTAGGCCTAAGAACACTGGGGCTCTGGGCTTCTCTAGCCACCTCATCTTCTGCTCATCCTCTCGCTCACTCTAAAGAGAGCTCAGGGGAGAAATTGCAAACGACGAGCAATTGCTCAGAGATGAAAAGTGCCAGCACTGAAAGCTGTTGCTAGCCAGCACCCTTCCTTGGAAGCGCTTTCACAGGCGCAGCAACACTGGGGCTTTGCGCTTCTCTAGCCACCAAACGTCACGGTCACTATCTCTCCGTCTCGTAGACACGAGCTGAGAAATTGCAAATGTCCACCAATTGCTCAGAGATGAAAAGTGCCAGCACTGAAAGCTCTTGCTAGCCAGCACCCTTCCTTGGAAGCGCTTTTGTAGCCCTTAGAACACTGGGGCTCTGGGCTTCTCTAGCCACCTAATCTTCTGCTCATCCTCTCGTGCAGTCTAAAGAGAGCTCAGGTGAGAAATTGCAAACGTCCAGCAATTGCTCAGAGATGAAAAGTGCCAGCACTGAAAGCTGTTGCTAGCCAGCACCCTTCCTTGGAAGCGCTTTCACAGGCGCAGCAACACTGGGGCTTTGCGCTTCTCTAGCCACCAAACGTCACGGTCCTTCTCTTTCCGTCTCCTAGACACGAGCTGAGAAATTGCAAACGTCGAGCAATTGCTCAGAGATGAAAAGTGCCAGCACTGAAAGCTCTTGCTAGCCAGCACCCTTCCTTGGAAGCGCTTTCACAGGCGCAGCAACACTGGGGCTTTGCGCTTCTATACGCACCAAATGTCACGGTCATTCTCTTTCCGTCTTGTAGACACGAGCTGAGAAATTGCAAACGTCGAGCAATTGCTCAGAGATGAAAAGTGCCAGCACTGAAAGCTGTTGCTAGCCAGCACCCTTCCTTGGAAGCGCTTTTGTAGGCCTAAGAACACTGGGGTTCTGGGCTTCTCTAGCCACCTCATCTTCTGCTCATCCTCTCGCGCACTCTAAAGAGAGCTCAGGAGAGAAATTGCAAACGTCGAGCAATTGCTCCGAGATGAAAAGTGCCAGCACTGAAAGCTGTTGCTAGCCAGCACCCTTCCTTGGAAGCGCTTTCACAGGCGCAGCAACACTGGGGCTTTGCGCTTCTCTAGCCACCAAACGTCACGGTCCTTCTCTTTCCGTCTCGTAGACACGAGCTGAGAAATTGCAAACGTCGAGCAATTGCTCCGAGATGAAAAGTGCCAGCACTGAAAGCTGTTGCTAGCCAGCTCCCTTCCTTGGAAGCGCTTTTGTAGGCCTAAGAACACTGGGGCTCTGGGCTTCTCTAGCCACCTCATCTTCTGCTCATCCTCTCGCGCACTCTAAAGAGAGCTCAGGTGAGAAATTGCAAACGTCGAGCAATTGCTCAGAGATGAAAAGTGCCAGCACTGAAAGCTGTTGCTAGCCAGCACCCTTCCTTGGAAGCGCTTTCACAAGCGCAGTAACACTGGGACTTTGCGCTTCTCTAGCCACCAAACGTCACGGTCCTTCTCTTTCCGTCTCGTAGACACGAGCTGAGAAATTGCAAACGTCGAGCAATTGCTCAGAGATGAAAAGTGCCAGCACTGAAAGCTGTTGCTAGCCAGCACCCTTCCTTGGAAGCGCTTTTGTAGGCCTAAGAACACTGGGGCTCTGGGCTTCCCTAGCCACCTCATCTTCTGCTCATCCTCTCGCGCACTCTAAAGAGAGCTCAGGTGAGAAATTGCAAACGTCGAGCAATTGCTCAGAGATGAAAAGTGCCAGCACTGAAAGCTCTTGCTAGCCAGCACCCTTCCTTGGAAGCGCTTTCACAGGCGCAGCAACACTGGGGCTTTGCGCTTCTATACGCACCAAATGTCACGGTCCTTCTCTTTCCGTCGGTAGACACGAGCTGAGAAATTGCAAACGTCGAGCAATTGCTCAGAGATGAAAAGTGCCAGCACTGAAAGCTCTTGCTAGCCAGCACCCTTCCTTGGAAGCGCTTTCACAGGCGCAGCAACACTGGGGCTTTGCGCTTCTATACGCACCAAATGTCACGGTCCTTCTCTTTCCGTCTCCTAGACACGAGCTGAGAAATTGCAAACGTCGAGCAATTGCTCCGAGATGAAAAGTGCCAGCACTGAAAGCTGTTGCTAGCCAGCACCCTTCCTTGGAAGCGCTTTCACAGGCGCAGCAACACTGGGGCTTTGCGCTTCTATACGCACCAAACGTCACGGTCCTTCTCTTTCCGTCTCGTAGACACGAGCTGAGAAATTGCAAACGTCGAGCAATTGCTCAGAGATGAAAAGTGCCAGCACTTAAAGCTCTTGCTAGCCAGCACCCTTCCTTGGAAGCGCTTTTGTAGGCCTAAGAACACTGGGGCTCTGGGCTTCTCTAGCCACCTCATCTTCTGCTCATCCTCTCGCGCACTCTAAAGAGAGCTCAGGTGAGAAATTACAAACGTCGAGCAATTGCTCAGAGATGAAAAGTGCCAGCACTGAAAGCTCTTGCTAGCCAGCACCCTTCCTTGGAAGCGCTTTCACAGGCGCAGCAACACTGGGGCTTTGCGCTTCTCTAGCCACCAAACGTCACGGTCCTTCTCTTTCCGTCTCCTAGACACGAGCTGAGAAATTGCAAACGTCAAGCAATTGCTCAGAGATGAAAAGTGCCAGCACTGAAAGCTGTTGCTAGCCAGCACCCTTCCTTGGAAGCGCTTTCACAGGCGCAACAACACTGGGGCTTTGCGCTTCTCTACGCACCAAACGTCACGGTCCTTCTCTTTCCGTCTCGTAGACACGAGCTGAGAAATTGCAAACGTCCAGCAATTGCTCAGAGATGAAAAGTGCCAGCACTGAAAGCTGTTGCTAGCCAGCACCCTTCCTTGGAAGCGCTTTTGTAGGGCTAAGAACACTGGGGCTCTGGGCTTCTCTAGCCACCTCATCTTCTGCTCATCCTCTCGCGCACTCTAAAGAGAGCTCAGGGGTGAAATTGCAAACGACGAGCAATTGCTCAGAGATGAAAAGTGCCAGCACTGAAAGCTGTTGCTAGCCAGCACCCTTCCTTGGAAGCGCTTTCACAGGCGCAGCAACACTGGGGCTTTGCGCTTCTATACGCACCAAACGTCACGGTCCTTCTCTTTCCGTCTCGTAGACACGAGCTGAGAAATTGCAAACGTCCAGCAATTGCTCAGAGATGAAAAGTGCCAGCACTGAAAGCTCTTGCTAGCCAGCACCCTTCCTTGGAAGCGCTTTTGTAGGCCTAAGAACACTGGGGCTCTGGGCTTCTCTAGCCACCTCATCTTCTGCTCATCCTCTCGCGCACTCTAAAGAGAGCTCAGGTGAGAAATTACAAACGTCGAGCAATTGCTCAGAGATGAAAAGTGCCAGCACTGAAAGCTCTTGCTAGCCAGCACCCTTCCTTGGAAGCGCTTTCACAGGCGCAGCAACACTGGGGCTTTGCGCTTCTATACGCACCAAACGTCACGGTCCTTCTCTTTCCGTCTCGTAGACACGAGCTGAGAAATTGCAAACGTCGAGCAATTGCTCCGAGATGAAAAGTGCCAGCACTGAAAGCTCTTGCTAGCCAGCACCCTTCCTTGGAAGCGCTTTCACAGGCGCAGCAACACTGGGGCTTTGCGCTTCTCTACCCACCAAACGTCACGGTCCTTCTCTTTCCTTCTCGTAGACACGAGCTGAGAAATTGCAAACGTCGAGCAATTGCTCCGAGATGAAAAGTGCCAGCACTGAAAGCTGTTGCTAGCCAGCACCCTTCCTTGGAAGCGCTTTTGTAGGCCTAAGAACACTGGGGCTCTGGGCTTCTCTAGCCACCTCATCTTCTGCTCATCCTCTCGCGCACTCTAAAGAGAGCTCAGGTGAGAAATTGCAAACGTCGAGCAATTGCTCAGAGATGAAAAGTGCCAGCACTGAAAGCTGTTGCTAGCCAGCACCCTTCCTTGGAAGCGCTTTCACAGGCGCAGTAACACTGGGGCTTTGCGCTTCTATACGCACCAAACGTCACGGTCCTTCTCTTTCCGTCTCCTAGACACAAGCTGAGAAATTGCAAACGTCGAGCAATTGCTCAGAGATGAAAAGTGCCAGCACTGAAAGCTGTTGCTAGCCAGCACCCTTCCTTGGAAGCGCTTTCACAGGCGCAGCAACACTGGGGCTTTGCGCTTCTCTAGCCACCAAACGTCACGGTCCTTCTCTTTCCGTCTTGTAGACACGAGCTGAGAAATTGCAAATGTCGAGCAATTGCTCAGAGATGAAAAGTGCCAGCACTGAAAGCTGTTGCTAGCCAGCACCCTTCCTTGGAAGCGCTTTTGTAGGCCTAAGAACACTGGGGCTCTGGGCTTCTCTAGCCACCTCATCTTCTGCTCATCCTCTCGCGCACTCTAAAGAGAGCTCAGGTGAGAAATTGCAAACGTCGAGCAATTGCTCAGAGATGAAAAGTGCCAGCACTGAAAGCTCTTGCTAGCCAGCACCCTTCCTTGGAAGCGCTTTCACAGGCGCAGCAACACTGTGGCTTTGCGCTTCTCTACCCACCAAACGTCACGGTCCTTCTCTTTCCGTCTCGTAGACACGAGCTGAGAAATTGCAAACGTCGAGCAATTGCTCAGAGATGAAAAGTGCCAGCACTGAAAGCTCTTGCTAGCCAGCACCCTTCCTTGGAAGCGCTTTCACAGGAGCAGCAACACTGGGGCTTTGCGCTTCTATACGCACCAAACGTCACGGTCATTCTCTTTCCGTCTCGTAGACATGAGCTGAGAAATTGCAAACGTCCAGCAATTGCTCAGAGATGAAAAGTGCCAGCACTGAAAGCTGTTGCTAGCCAGCACCCTTCCTTGGAAGCGCTTTTGTAGGCCTAAGAACACTGGGGCTCTGGGCTTCTCTAGCCACCTCATCTTCTGCTCATCCTCTCGCGCACTCTAAAGAGAGCTCAGGTGAGAAATTGCAAATGTCGAGCAATTGCTCAGAGATGAAAAGTGCCAGCACTGAAAGCTCTTGCTAGCCAGCACCCTTCCTTGGAAGCGCTTTCACAGGCGCAGCAACACTGGGGCTTTGCGCTTCTCTACGCACCAAACGTCACGGTCCTTCTCTTTCCGTCTCGTAGACACGAGCTGAGAAATTGCAAACGTCGAGCAATTGCTCAGAGATGAAAAGTGCCAGCACTGAAAGCTGTTGCTAGCCAGCACCCTTCCTTGGAAGCGCTTTCACAGGCGCAGCAACACTGGGGCTTTGCGCTTCTCTACCCACCAAACGTCACGGTCCTTCTCTTTCCATCGGTAGACACGAGCTGAGAAATTGCAAACGTCGAGCAATTGCTCCGAGATGAAAAGTGCCAGCACTGAAAGCTCTTGCTAGCCAGCACCCTTCCTTGGAAGCGCTTTCACAGGCGCAGCAACACTGGGGCTTTGCGCTTCTATACGCACCAAACGTCACGGTCATTCTCTTTCCGTCTCGTAGACATGAGCTGAGAAATTGCAAACGTCGAGCAATTGCTCAGAGATGAAAAGTGCCAGCACTGAAAGCTGTTGCTAGCCAGCACCCTTCCTTGGAAGCGCTTTCACAGGCGCAGCAACACTGGGGCTTTGCGCTTCTCTACCCACCAAACGTCACGGTCCTTCTCTTTCCGTCTTGTAGACACGAGCTGAGAAATTGCAAATGTCGAGCAATTGCTCAGAGATGAAAAGTGCCAGCACTGAAAGCTCTTGCTAGCCAGCACCCTTCCTTGGAAGCGCTTTTGTAGGCCTAAGAACACTGGGGCTCTGGGCTTCTCTAGCCACCTCATCTTCTGCTCATCCTCTCGCGCACTCTAAAGAGAGCTCAGGTGAGAAATTGCAAACGTCGAGCAATTGCTCAGAGATGAAAAGTGCCAGCACTGAAAGCTCTTGCTAGCCAGCACCCTTCCTTGGAAGCGCTTTCACAGGCGCAGCAACACTGTGGCTTTGCGCTTCTCTACCCACCAAACGTCACGGTCCTTCTCTTTCCGTCTCGTAGACACGAGCTGAGAAATTGCAAACGTCGAGCAATTGCTCAGAGATGAAAAGTGCCAGCACTGAAAGCTCTTGCTAGCCAGCCCCCTTCCTTGGAAGCGCTTTCACAGGAGCAGCAACACTGGGGCTTTGCGCTTCTATACGCACCAAACGTCACGGTCATTCTCTTTCCGTCTCGTAGACATGAGCTGAGAAATTGCAAACGTCCAGCAATTGCTCAGAGATGAAAAGTGCCAGCACTG
Source organism: Sarcoramphus papa (assembly GCA_037962945.1). Classification (NCBI taxonomy): domain Eukaryota; kingdom Metazoa; phylum Chordata; class Aves; order Accipitriformes; family Cathartidae; genus Sarcoramphus; species Sarcoramphus papa. The sequence continues at coordinate 1,300,977 of JBBMRM010000108.1, forward strand.
AAAGCTGTTGCTAGCCAGCACCCTTCCTTGGAAGCGCTTTTGTAGGCCTAAGAACACTGGGGCTCTGGGCTTCTCTAGCCACCTCATCTTCTGCTCATCCTCTCGCGCACTCTAAAGAGAGCTCAGGTGAGAAATTGCAAATGTCGAGCAATTGCTCAGAGATGAAAAGTGCCAGCACTGAAAGCTGTTGCTAGCCAGCACCCTTCCTTGGAAGCGCTTTCACAGGCGCAGCAACACTGGGGCTTTGCGCTTCTCTACGCACCAAACGTCACGGTCCTTCTCTTTCCGTCTCGTAGACACGAGCTGAGAAATTGCAAACGTCGAGCAATTGCTCAGAGATGAAAAGGGCCAGCACTGAAAGCTGTTGCTAGCCAGCACCCTTCCTTGGAAGCGCTTTCACAGGCGCAGCAACACTGGGGCTTTGCGCTTCTCTACCCACCAAACGTCACGGTCCTTCTCTTTCCATCGGTAGACACGAGCTGAGAAATTGCAAACGTCGAGCAATTGCTCCGAGATGAAAAGTGCCAGCACTGAAAGCTCTTGCTAGCCAGCACCCTTCCTTGGAAGCGCTTTCACAGGCGCAGCAACACTGGGGCTTTGCGCTTCTATACGCACCAAACGTCACGGTCATTCTCTTTCCGTCTCGTAGACATGAGCTGAGAAATTGCAAACGTCGAGCAATTGCTCAGAGATGAAAAGTGCCAGCACTGAAAGCTGTTGCTAGCCAGCACCCTTCCTTGGAAGCGCTTTCACAGGCGCAGCAACACTGGGGCTTTGCGCTTCTCTACCCACCAAACGTCACGGTCCTTCTCTTTCCGTCTCGTAGACACGAGCTGAGAAATTGCAAACGTCGAGCAATTGCTCAGAGATGAAAAGTGCCAGCACTGAAAGCTGTTGCTAGCCAGCACCCTTCCTTGGAAGCGCTTTTTTAGGCCTAAGAACACTGGGGCTCTGGGCTTCTCTAGCCACCTCATCTTCTGCTCATCCTCGCGCGCACTCTAAAGAGAGCTCAGGTGAGAAATTGCAAACGTCGAGCAATTGCTCAGAGATGAAAAGTGCCAGCACTGAAAGCTCTTGCTAGCCAGCACCCTTCCTTGGAAGCGCTTTTGTAGGCCTAAGAACACTGGGGCTCTGGGCTTCTCTAGCCACCTCATCTTCTGCTCATCCTCTCGCGCACTCTAAAGGGAGCTCAGGTGAGAAATTGCAAACGTCGAGCAATTGCTCAGAGATGAAAAGTGCCAGCACTGAAAGCTCTTGCTAGCCAGCACCCTTCCTTGGAAGCGCTTTCACAGGCGCAGCAACACTGGGGCTTTGCGCTTCTCTAGCCACCAAACGTCACGGTCCTTCTCTTTCCGTCGGTAGACACGAGCTGAGAAATTGCAAACGTCGAGCAATTGCTCAGAGATGAAAAGTGCCAGCACTGAAAGCTCTTGCTAGCCAGCACCCTTCCTTGGAAGCGCTTTCACAGGCGCAGCAACACTGGGGCTTTGCGCTTCTATACGCACCAAACGTCACGGTCCTTCTCTTTCCGTCTCCTAGACAGGAGCTGAGAAATTGCAAACGTCGAGCAATTGCTCAGAGATGAAAAGTGCCAGCACTGAAAGCTGTTGCTAGCCAGCACCCTTCCTTGGAAGCGCTTTCACAGGCGCAGCAACACTGGGGCTTTGCGCTTCTATACGCACCAAACGTCACGGTCCTTCTCTTTCCGTCTCGTAGACACGAGCTGAGAAATTGCAAACGTCGAGCAATTGCTCAGAGATGAAAAGTGCCAGCACTGAAAGCTGTTGCTAGCCAGCACCCTTCCTTGGAAGCGCTTTTGTAGGCCTAAGAACACTGGGGCTCTGGGCTTCTCTAGCCACCTCATCTTCTGCTCATCCTCTCGCGCACTCTAAAGAGAGCTCAGGTGAGAAATTGCAAACGTCGAGCAATTGCTCAGAGATGAAAAGTGCCAGCACTGAAAGCTGTTGCTAGCCAGCACCCTTCCTTGGAAGCGCTTTCACAGGCGCAGCAACACTGGGGCTTTGCGCTTCTCTAGCCACCAAACGTCACAGTCATTCTCTTTCCGTCTCGTAGACACGAGCTGAGAAATTGCAAACGTCGAGCAATTGCTCAGAGATGAAAAGTGCCAGCACTGAAAGCTGTTGCTAGCCAGCACCCTTCCTTGGAAGCGCTTTTGTAGGCCTAAGAACACTGGGGCTCTGGGCTTCTCTAGCCACCTCATCTTCTGCTCATCCTCTCGCGCACTCTAAAGAGAGCTCAGGTGAGAAATTGCAAACGACGAGCAATTGCTCAGAGATGAAAAGTGCCAGCACTGAAAGCTGTTGCTAGCCAGCACCCTTCCTTGGAAGCTTTTTCACAGGCGCAGTAACACTGGGGCTTTGCACTTCTGTACGCACCAAACGTCACGGTCCTTCTCTTTCCGTCTCGTAGACACGAGCTGAGAAATTGCAAACGTCGAGCAATTGCTCAGAGATGAAAAGTGCCAGCACTGAAAGCTGTTGCTAGCCAGCACCCTTCCTTGGAAGCGATTTCACAGGCGCAGTAACACTGGGGCTTTGCGCTTCTCTAGCCATCAAACGTCATGGTCATTCTCTTTCCGTCTCGTAGACACGAGCTGAGAAATTGCAAACGTCGAGCAATTGCTCAGAGATGAAAAGTGCCAGCACTGAAAGCTGTTGCTAGCCAGCACCCTTCCTTGGAAGCGCTTTTGTAGGCCTAAGAACACTGGGGCTCTGGGCTTCTCTAGCCACCTCATCTTCTGCTCATCCTCTCGCGCACTCTAAAGAGAGCTCAGGTGAGAAATTGCAAACGTCGAGCAATTGCTCAGAGATGAAAAGTGCCAGCACTGAAAGCTGTTGCTAGCCAGCACCCTTCCTTGGAAGCGCTTTCACAAGCGCAGTAACACTGGGGCTTTGCACTTCTCTAACTACCAAACGTCACGGTCCTTCTCTTTCCGTCTCGTAGACACGAGCTGAGAAATTGCAAACGTCGAGCAATTGCTCAGAGATGAAAAGTGCCAGCACTGAAAGCTGTTGCTAGCCAGCACCCTTCCTTGGAAGCGCTTTCACAGGCGCAGTAACACTGGGGCTTTGCGCTTCTCTAGCCACCAAACGTCACGGTCATTCTCTTTCCGTCTCGTAGACACGAGCTGAGAAATTGCAAACGTCGAGCAATTGCTCAGAGATGAAAAGTGCCAGCACTGAAAGCTCTTGCTAGCCAGCCCCCTTCCTTGGAAGCGCTTTTGTAGGCCTAAGAACACTGGGGCTCTGGGCTTCTCTAGCCACCTCATCTTCTGCTCATCCTCTCGCGCACTCTAAAGAGAGCTTAGGTGAGAAATTGCAAACGTCGAGCAATTGCTCAGAGATGAAAAGTGCCAGCACTGAAAGCTCTTGCTAGCCAGCACCCTTCCTTGGAAGCGCTTTTGTAGGCCTAAGAACACTGGGGCTCTGGGCTTCTCTAGCCACCTCATCTTCTGCTCATCCTCTCGCGCACTCTAAAGAGAGCTCAGGTGAGAAATTGCAAACGTCGAGCAATTGCTCAGAGATGAAAAGTGCCAGCACTGAAAGCTGTTGCTAGCCAGCACCCTTCCTTGGAAGCGCTTTCACAGGTGCAGCAACACTGGGGCTTTGCGCTTCTCTAGCCACCAAACGTCACGGTCCTTCTCTTTCCGTCTCGTAGACACGAGCTGAGAAATTGCAAACGTCGAGCAATTGCTCCGAGATGAAAAGTGCCAGCACTGAAAGCTGTTGCTAGCCAGCACCCTTCCTTGGAAGCGCTTTTGTAGGCCTAAGAACACTGGGGCTCTGGGCTTCTCTAGCCACCTCATCTTCTGCTCATCCTCTCACGCACTCTAAAGAGAGCTCAGGTGAGAAATTGCAAACGTCGAGCAATTGCTCAGAGATGAAAAGTGCCAGCACTGAAAGCTGTTGCTAGCCAGCACCCTTCCTTGGAAGCGCTTTCACAGGCGCAGCAACACTGGGGCTTTGCGCTTCTCTACCCACCAAATGTCACGGTCCTTCTCTTTCCGTCTCGTAGACACGAGCTGAGAAATTGCAAACGTCGAGCAATTGCTCAGAGATGAAAAGTGCCAGCACTGAAAGCTGTTGCTAGCCAGCACCCTTCCTTGGAAGCGCTTTTGTAGGCCTAAGAACACTGGGGCTCTGGGCTTCTCTAGCCACCTCATCTTCTGCTCATCCTCTCGCGCACTCTAAAGAGAGCTCAGGTGAGAAATTGCAAACGTCGAGCAATTGCTCAGAGATGAAAAGTGCCAGCACTGAAAGCTGTTGCTAGCCAGCACCCTTCCTTGGAAGCGCTTTCACAGGCGCAGTAACACTGGGGCTTTGCGCTTCTCTAGCCACCAAACGTCACGGTCCTTCTCTTTGCGTCGGTAGACACGAGCTGAGAAATTGCAAACGTCGAGCAATTGCTCAGAGATGAAAAGTGCCAGCACTGAAAGCTGTTGCTAGCCAGCACCCTTCCTTGGAAGCGCTTTCACAGGCGCAGCAACACTGGGGCTTTGCGCTTCTATACGCACCAAATGTCACGGTCATTCTCTTTCCGTCTTGTAGACACGAGCTGAGAAATTGCAAACGTCGAGCAATTGCTCAGAGATGAAAAGTGCCAGCACTGAAAGCTCTTGCTAGCCAGCACCCTTCCTTGGAAGCGCTTTTGTAGGCCTAAGAACACTGGGGCTTTGCGCTTATCTAGCCAACAAGCGTCACGGTCCTTCTCTTTCCGTCTCGTAGACACGAGCTGAGAAATTGCAAACGTCGAGCAATTGCTCAGAGATGAAAAGTGCCAGCACTGAAAGCTCTTGCTAGCCAGCACCCTTCCTTGGAAGCGCTTTCACAGGTGCAGCAACACTGGGGCTTTGCGCTTCTATACGCACCAAACGTCACGGTCCTTCTCTTTCCGTCTCGTAGACACGAGCTGAGAAATTGCAAATGTCGAGCAATTGCTCCGAGATGAAAAGTGCCAGCACTGAAAGCTCTTGCTAGCCAGCACCCTTCCTTGGAAGCGCTTTTGTAGGCCTAAGAAGACTGGGGCTCTGGGCTTCTCTAGCCACCTCATCTTCTGCTCATCCTCTCGCGCACTCTAAAGAGAGCTCAGGTGAGAAATTGCAAACGTCGAGCAATTGCTCAGAGATGAAAAGTGCCAGCACTGAAAGCTGTTGCTAGCCAGCACCCTTCCTTGGAAGCGCTTTCACAGGTGCAGCAACACTGGGGCTTTGCGCTTCTCTAGCCACCAAACGTCACGGTCCTTCTCTTTCCGTCTCGTAGACACGAGCTGAGAAATTGCAAACGTCGAGCAATTGCTCAGAGATGAAAAGTGCCAGCACTGAAAGCTGTTGCTAGCCAGCACCCTTCCTTGGAAGCGCTTTTGTAGGCCTAAGAACACTGGGGCTCTGGGCTTCTCTAGCCACCTCATCTTCTGCTCATCCTCTCGCGCACTCTAAAGAGAGCTCAGGTGAGAAATTGCAAACGTCGAGCAATTGCTCAGAGATGAAAAGTGCCAGCACTGAAAGCTCTTGCCAGCCAGCACCCTTCCTTGGAAGCGCTTTCACAGGCGCAGTAACACTGGGGCTTTGCGCTTCTCTAGCCACCAAACGTCACGGTCCTTCTCTTTCCGTCGGTAGACACGAGCTGAGAAATTGCAAACGTCGAGCAATTGCTCAGAGATGAAAAGTGCCAGCACTGAAAGCTGTTGCTAGCCAGCACCCTTCCTTGGAAGCGCTTTCACAGGCGCAGCAACACTGGGGCTTTGCGCTTCTATACGCACCAAACGTCACGGTCCTTCTCTTTCCGTCTCGTAGACACGAGCTGAGAAATTGCAAACGTCGAGCAATTGCTCAGAGATGAAAAGTGCCAGCACTGAAAGCTCTTGCTAGCCAGCAGCCTTCCTTGGAAGCGCTTTCACAAGCGCAGTAACACTGGGGCTTTGCACTTCTCTAGCTACCAAATGTCACGGTCCTTCTCTTTCCGTCTCGTAGACATGAGCTGAGAAATTGCAAACGTCGAGCAATTGCTCAGAGATGAAAAGTGCCAGCACTGAAAGCTGTTGCTAGCCAGCACCCTTCCTTGGAAGCGCTTTCACAGGCGCAGTAACACTGGGACTTTGCGCTTCTCTAGCCACCAAACGTCACGGTCCTTCTCTTTCCGTCTCGTAGACACGAGCTGAGAAATTGCAAACGTCCAGCAATTGCTCAGAGATGAAAAGTGCCAGCACTGAAAGCTGTTGCTAGCCAGCACCCTTCCTTGGAAGCGCTTTTGTAGGCCTAAGAACACTGGGGCTCTGGGCTTCTCTAGCCACCTCATCTTCTGCTCATCCTCTCGCGCACTCTAAAGAGAGCTCAGGTGAGAAATTGCAAATGTCCAGCAATTGCTCAGAGATGAAAAGTGCCAGCACTGAAAGCTGTTGCTAGCCAGCACCCTTCCTTGGAAGCGCTTTCACAGGCGCAGCAACACTGGGGCTTTGCGCTTCTCTACCCACCAAACGTCACGGTCCTTCTCTTTCCATCTCGTAGACACGAGCTGAGAAATTGCAAACATCGAGCAATTGCTCAGAGATGAAAAGTGCCAGCACTGAAAGCTGTTGCTAGCCAGCACCCTTCCTTGGAAGCGCTTTTGTAAGCCTAAGAACACTGGGGCTCTGGGCTTCTCTAGCCACCTCATCTTCTGCTCATCCTCTCGCGCACTCTAAAGAGAGCTTAGGTGAGAAATTGCAAACGTCGAGCAATTGCTCAGAGATGAAAAGTGCCAGCACTTAAAGCTCTTGCTAGCCAGCACCCTTCCTTGGAAGCGCTTTCACAGGCGCAGCAACACTGGGGCTTTGCGCTTCTCTAGCCACCAAACGTCACGGTCATTCTCTTTCCGTCTCGTAGACACGAGCTGAGAAATTGCAAACGTCGAGCAATTGCTCAGAGATGAAAAGTGCCAGCACTGAAAGCTGTTGCTAGCCAGCACCCTTCCTTGGAAGCGCTTTCACAGGCGCAGCAACACTGGGGCTTTGCGCTTCTATACGCACCAAACGTCACGGTCATTCTCTTTCCGCCTCGTAGACACGAGCTGAGAAATTGCAAACGTCAAGCAATTGCTCAGAGATGAAAAGTGCCAGCACTGAAAGCTCTTGCTAGCCAGCACCCTCCCTTGGAAGCGCTTTCACAAGCGCAGTAACACTGGGGCTTTGCTCTTCTATACGCACCAAACGTCACGGTCCTTCTCTTTCCGTCTCGTAGACATGAGCTGAGAAATTGCAAATGTCGAGCAATTGCTCAGAGATGAAAAGTGCCAGCACTGAAAGCTGTTGCTAGCCAGCACCCTTCCTTGGAAGCGCTTTCACAGGCGCAGCAACACTGGGGCTTTGCGCTTCTCTAGCCGCCAAACGTCACGGTCATTCTCTTTCCGTCTCGTAGACACGAGCTGAGAAATTGCAAACGTCGAGCAATTGCTCAGAGATGAAAAGTGCCAGCACTGAAAGCTGTTGCTAGCCAGCACCCTTCCTTGGAAGCGCTTTTGTAGGCCTAAGAACACTGGGGCTCTGGGCTTCCCTAGCCACCTCATCTGCTCATCCTCTCGCGCACTCTAAAGAGAGCTCAGGTGAGAAATTACAAACGTCGAGCAATTGCTCAGAGATGAAAAGTGCCAGCACTGAAAGCTGTTGCTGGCCAGCACCCTTCCTTGGAAGCTTTTTCACAGGCGCAGTAACACTGGGGCTTTGCACTTCTGTACGTACCAAACGTCACGGTCCTTCTCTTTCCGTCTCGTAGACACGAGCTGAGAAATTGCAAACGTCGAGCAATTGCTCAGAGATGAAAAGTGCCAGCACTGAAAGCTCTTGCTAGCCAGCACCCTTCCTTGGAAGCGCTTTTGTAGGCCTAAGAACACTGGGGCTCTGGGCTTCTCTAGCCACCTCATCTTCTGCTCATCCTCTCGCGCACTCTAAAGAGAGCTCAGGTGAGAAATTGCAAAGGTCGAGCAATTGCTCAGAGATGAAAAGTGCCAGCACTGAAAGCTGTTGCTAGCCAGCACCCTCCCTTGGAAGCGCTTTCACAGGCGCAGCAACACTGGGGCTTTGCGCTTCTCTACCCACCAAACGTCACGGTCCTTCTCTTTGCGTCGGTAGACACGAGCTGAGAAATTGCAAACGTCGAGCAATTGCTCAGAGATGAAAAGTGCCAGCACTGAAAGCTGTTGCTAGCCAGCACCCTTCCTTGGAAGCGCTTTCACAGGCGCAGCAACACTGGGGCTTTGCGCTTCTATACGCACCAAATGTCACGGTCATTCTCTTTCCGTCTTGTAGACACGAGCTGAGAAATTGCAAACGTCGAGCAATTGCTCAGAGATGAAAAGTGCCAGCACTGAAAGCTGTTGCTAGCCAGCACCCTTCCTTGGAAGCGCTTTTGTAGGCCTAAGAACACTGGGGCTTTGCGCTTATCTAGCCAACAAGCGTCACGGTCCTTCTCTTTCCGTCTCGTAGACACGAGCTGAGAAATTGCAAACGTCGAGCAATTGCTCAGAGATGAAAAGTGCCAGCACTGAAAGCTCTTGCTAGCCAGCACCCTTCCTTGGAAGCGCTTTCACAGGTGCAGCAACACTGGGGCTTTGCGCTTCTATACGCACCAAACGTCACGGTCCTTCTCTTTCCGTCTCGTAGACACGAGCTGAGAAATTGCAAATGTCGAGCAATTGCTCCGAGATGAAAAGTGCCAGCACTGAAAGCTGTTGCTAGCCAGCACCCTTCCTTGGAAGCGCTTTTGTAGGCCTAAGAAGACTGGGGCTCTGGGCTTCTCTAGCCACCTCATCTTCTGCTCATCCTCTCGCGCACTCTAAAGAGAGCTCAGGTGAGAAATTGCAAACGTCGAGCAATTGCTCAGAGATGAAAAGTGCCAGCACTGAAAGCTGTTGCTAGCCAGCACCCTTCCTTGGAAGCGCTTTCACAGGTGCAGCAACACTGGGGCTTTGCGCTTCTCTAGCCACCAAACGTCACGGTCCTTCTCTTTCCGTCTCGTAGACACGAGCTGAGAAATTGCAAACGTCCAGCAATTGCTCAGAGATGAAAAGTGCCAGCACTGAAAGCTGTTGCTAGCCAGCCCCCTTCCTTGGAAGCGCTTTTGTAGGCCTAAGAACACTGGGGCTCTGGGCTTCTCTAGCCACCTCATCTTCTGCTCATCCTCTCGCGCACTCTAAAGAGAGCTCAGGTGAGAAATTGCAAACGTCGAGCAATTGCTCAGAGATGAAAAGTGCCAGCACTGAAAGCTCTTGCCAGCCAGCACCCTTCCTTGGAAGCGCTTTCACAGGCGCAGTAACACTGGGGCTTTGCGCTTCTCTAGCCACCAAACGTCACGGTCCTTCTCTTTCCGTCGGTAGACACGAGCTGAGAAATTGCAAACGTCGAGCAATTGCTCAGAGATGAAAAGTGCCAGCACTGAAAGCTGTTGCTAGCCAGCACCCTTCCTTGGAAGCGCTTTCACAGGCGCAGCAACACTGGGGCTTTGCGCTTCTATACGCACCAAATGTCACGGTCATTCTCTTTCCGTCTTGTAGACACGAGCTGAGAAATTGCAAACGTCGAGCAATTGCTCAGAGATGAAAAGTGCCAGCACTGAAAGCTCTTGCTAGCCAGCACCCTTCCTTGGAAGCGCTTTCACAGGCGCAGTAACACTGGGGCTTTGCGCTTCTCTAGCCACCAAGCGTCACGGTCCTTCTCTTTCCGTCTCGTAGACACGAGCTGAGAAATTGCAAACGTCGAGCAATTGCTCAGAGATGAAAAGTGCCAGCACTGAAAGCTGTTGCTAGCCAGCACCCTTCCTTGGAAGCGCTTTTGTAGGCCTAAGAACACTGGGGCTCTGGGCTTCTCTAGCCACCTCATCTTCTGCTCATCCTCTCGCGCACTCTAAAGAGAGCTCAGGTGAGAAATTTCAAACGTCGAGCAATTGCTCAGAGATGAAAAGTGCCAGCACTGAAAGCTCTTGCTAGCCAGCACCCTTCCTTGGAAGCGCTTTCACAAGCGCAGTAACACTGGGGCTTTGCACTTCTCTAGCTACCAAATGTCACGGTCCTTCTCTTTCCGTCTCGTAGACACGAGCTGAGAAATTGCAAACGTCGAGCAATTGCTCAGAGATGAAAAGTGCCAGCACTGAAAGCTGTTGCTAGCCAGCACCCTTCCTTGGAAGCGCTTTCACAGGCGCAGTAACACTGGGACTTTGCGCTTCTCTAGCCACCAAACGTCACGGTCCTTCTCTTTCCGTCTCGTAGACACGAGCTGAGAAATTGCAAACGTCGAGCAATTGCTCAGAGATGAAAAGTGCCAGCACTGAAAGCTGTTGCTAGCCAGCACCCTTCCTTGGAAGCGCTTTTGTAGGCCTAAGAACACTGGGGCTCTGGGCTTCTCTAGCCACCTCATCTTCTGCTCATCCTCTCGCGCACTCTAAAGAGAGCTTAGGTGAGAAATTGCAAACGTCGAGCAATTGCTCAGAGATGAAAAGTGCCAGCACTTAAAGCTCTTGCTAGCCAGCACCCTTCCTTGGAAGCGCTTTTGTAGGCCTAAGAACACTGGGGCTCTGGGCTTCTCTAGCCACCTCATCTTCTGCTCATCCTCTCGCGCACTCTAAAGAGAGCTCAGGTGAGAAATTGCAAACGACGAGCAATTGCTCAGAGATGAAAAGTGCCAGCACTGAAAGCTGTTGCTAGCCAGCACCCTTCCTTGGAAGCGCTTTCACAGGCGCAGCAACACTGGGGCTTTGCGCTTCTCTAGCCACCAAACGTCACGGTCATTCTCTTTCCGTCTCGTAGACACGAGCTGAGAAATTGCAAACGTCGAGCAATTGCTCAGAGATGAAAAGTGCCAGCACTGAAAGCTGTTGCTAGCCAGCACCCTTCCTTGGAAGCGCTTTCACAGGCGCAGCAACACTGGGGCTTTGCGCTTCTATACGCACCAAACGTCACGGTCATTCTCTTTCCGCCTCGTAGACACGAGCTGAGAAATTGCAAACGTCAAGCAATTGCTCAGAGATGAAAAGTGCCAGCACTGAAAGCTCTTGCTAGCCAGCACCCTCCCTTGGAAGCGCTTTCACAAGCGCAGTAACACTGGGGCTTTGCTCTTCTATACGCACCAAACGTCACGGTCATTCTCTTTCCGTCTCGTAGACATGAGCTGAGAAATTGCAAATGTCGAGCAATTGCTCAGAGATGAAAAGTGCCAGCACTGAAAGCTGTTGCTAGCCAGCACCCTTCCTTGGAAGCGCTTTCACAGGCGCAGCAACACTGGGGCTTTGCGCTTCTCTAGCCGCCAAACGTCACAGTCATTCTCTTTCCGTCTAGTAGACATGAGCTGAGAAATTGCAAACGTCGAGCAATTGCTCAGAGATGAAAAGTGCCAGCACTGAAAGCTGTTGCTAGCCAGCACCCTTCCTTGGAAGCGCTTTTGTAGGCCTAAGAACACTGGGGCTCTGGGCTTCCCTAGCCACCTCATCTTCTGCTCATCCTCTCGCGCACTCTAAAGAGAGCTCAGGTGAGAAATTACAAACGTCGAGCAATTGCTCAGAGATGAAAAGTGCCAGCACTGAAAGCTGTTGCTGGCCAGCACCCTTCCTTGGAAGCTTTTTCACAGGCGCAGTAACACTGGGGCTTTGCACTTCTGTACGTACCAAACGTCACGGTCCTTCTCTTTCCGTCTCATAGACACGAGCTGAGAAATTGCAAACGTCGAGCAATTGCTCAGAGATGAAAAGTGCCAGCACTGAAAGCTCTTGCTAGCCAGCACCCTTCCTTGGAAGCGCTTTTGTAGGCCTAAGAACACTGGGGCTCTGGGCTTCTCTAGCCACCTCATCTTCTGCTCATCCTCTCGCGCACTCTAAAGAGAGCTCAGGTGAGAAATTGCAAAGGTCGAGCAATTGCTCAGAGATGAAAAGTGCCAGCACTGAAAGCTGTTGCTAGCCAGCACCCTCCCTTGGAAGCGCTTTCACAGGCGCAGCAACACTGGGGCTTTGCGCTTCTCTACCCACCAAACGTCACGGTCCTTCTCTTTCCATCTCGTAGACACGAGCTGAGAAATTGCAAACGTCGAGCAATTGCTCAGAGATGAAAAGTGCCAGCACTGAAAGCTGTTGCTAGCCAGCACCCTTCCTTGGAAGCGCTTTTGTAGGCCTAAGAACACTGGGGCTCTGGGCTTCTCTAGCCACCTCATCTTCTGCTCATCCTCTCGCGCACTCTAAAGAGAGCTTAGGTGAGAAATTGCAAACGTCGAGCAATTGCTCAGAGATGAAAAGTGCCAGCACTGAAAGCTGTTGCTAGCCAGCACCCTTCCTTGGAAGCGCTTTTGTAGGCCTAAGAACACTGGGGCTCTGGGCTTCTCTAGCCACCTCATCTTCTGCTCATCCTCTCGCGCACTCTAAAGAGAGCTCAGGTGAGAAATTGCAAACGACGAGCAATTGCTCAGAGATGAAAAGTGCCAGCACTGAAAGCTGTTGCTAGCCAGCACCCTTCCTTGGAAGCGCTTTCACAGGCGCAGCAACACTGGGGCTTTGCGCTTCTCTAGCCACCAAACGTCACGGTCATTCTCTTTCCGTCTCGTAGACACGAGCTGAGAAATTGCAAACGTCGAGCAATTGCTCAGAGATGAAAAGTGCCAGCACTGAAAGCTGTTGCTAGCCAGCACCCTTCCTTGGAAGCGCTTTTGTAGGCCTAAGAACACTGGGGCTCTGGGCTTCTCTAGCCACCTAATCTTCTGCTCATCCTCTCGTGCACTCTAAAGAGAGCTCAGGTGAGAAATTGCAAACGTCGAGCAATTGCTCAGAGATGAAAAGTGCCAGCACTGAAAGCTGTTGCTAGCCAGCACCCTTCCTTGGAAGCGCTTTCACAGGCGCAGCAACACTGGGGCTTTGCACTTCTCTAGCCACCAAACGTCACGGTCCTTCTCTTTCCGTCTCGTAGACACGAGCTGAGAAATTGCAAACGTCGAGCAATTGCTCAGAGATGAAAAGTGCCAGCACTGAAAGCTGTTGCTAGCCAGCACCCTTCCTTGGAAGCGCTTTCACAGGCGCAGCAACACTGGGGCTTTGCGCTTCTCTAGCCACCAAACGTCACGGTCCTTCTCTTTCCGTCTCGTAGACACGAGCTGAGAAATTGCAAACGTCCAGCAATTGCTCAGAGATGAAAAGTGCCAGCACTGAAAGCTCTTGCTAGCCAGCACCCTTCCTTGGAAGCGCTTTCACAGGCGCAGCAACACTGGGGCTTTGCGCTTCTCTAGCCACCAAACGTCACGGTCCTTCTCTTTCCGTCTCGTAGACACGAGCTGAGAAATTGCAAACGTCGAGCAATTGCTCAGAGATGAAAAGTGCCAGCACTGAAAGCTGTTGCTAGCCAGCACCCTTCCTTGGAAGCGCTTTTGTAGGCCTAAGAACACTGGGGCTCTGGGCTTCTCTAGCCACCTCATCTTCTGCTCATCCTCTCGCGCACTCTAAAGAGAGCTCAGGTGAGAAATTACAAACGTCGAGCAATTGCTCAGAGATGAAAAGTGCCAGCACTGAAAGCTGTTGCTAGCCAGCACCCTTCCTTGGAAGCGCTTTCACAGGCGCAGCAACACTGGGGCTTTGCGCTTCTCTACGCACCAAATGTCACGGTCCTTCTCTTTCCGTCTTGTAGACACGAGCTGAGAAATTGCAAACGTCGAGCAATTGCTCAGAGATGAAAAGTGCCAGCACTGAAAGCTGTTGCTAGCCAGCACCCTTCCTTGGAAGCGCTTTCACAGGCGCAGCAACACTGGGGTTTTGCGCTTCTCTACCCACCAAACGTCACGGTACTTCTCTTTCCGTCTCGTAGACACGAGCTGAGAAATTGCAAACGTCGAGCAATTGCTCAGAGATGAAAAGTGCCAGCACTGAAAGCTGTTGCTAGCCAGCACCCTTCCTTGGAAGCGCTTTCACAGGCGCAGCAACACTGGGGCTTTGCGCTTCTCTAACCACCAAACGTCACGGTCCTTCTCTTTTCGTCTCGTAGACACGAGCTGAGAAATTGCAAACGTGGAGCAATTGCTCAGAGATGAAAAGTGCCAGCACTGAAAGCTGTTGCTAGCCAGCACCCTTCCTTGGAAGCGCTTTTGTAGGCCTAAGAACACTGGGGCTCTGGGCTTCTCTAGCCACCTCATCTTCTGCTCATCCTCTCGCGCACTCTAAAGAGAGCTCAGGTGAGAAATTGCAAACGTCGAGCAATTGCTCCGAGATGAAAAGTGCCAGCACTGAAAGCTCTTGCTAGCCAGCACCCTTCCTTGGAAGCGCTTTCACAGGCGCAGCAACACTGGGGCTTTGCGCTTCTCTACCCACCAAACGTCACGGTCCTTCTCTTTCCGTCTTGTAGACACGAGCTGAGAAATTGCAAACGTGGAGCAATTGCTCAGAGATGAAAAGTGCCAGCACTTAAAGCTCTTGCTAGCCAGCACCCTTCCTTGGAAGCGCTTTTGTAGGCCTAAGAACACTGGGGCTCTGGGCTTCTCTAGCCACCTCATCTTCTGCTCATCCTCTCGCGCACTCTAAAGAGAGCTCAGGTGAGAAATTACAAACGTCGAGCAATTGCTCAGAGATGAAAAGTGCCAGCACTGAAAGCTGTTGCTAGCCAGCACCCTTCCTTGGAAGAGCTTTCACAGGCGCAGCAACACTGGGGCTTTGCGCTTCTCTAGCCACCAAACGTCACGGTCCTTCTCTTTCCGTCTCGTAGACATGAGCTGAGAAATTGCAAACGTCGAGCAATTGCTCAGAGATGAAAAGTGCCAGCACTGAAAGCTGTTGCTAGCCAGCACCCTTCCTTGGAAGCGCTTTCACAGGCGCAGCAACACTGGGGCTTTGCGCTTCTCTACGCACCAAATGTCACGGTCATTCTCTTTCCGTCTTGAGAACACGAGCTGAGAAATTGCAAACGTCGAGCAATTGCTCAGAGATGAAAAGTGCCAGCACTGAAAGCTGTTGCTAGCCAGCACCCTTCCTTGGAAGTGCTTTTGTAGGCCTAAGAAGACTGGGGCTCTGGGCTTCTCTAGCCACCTCATCTTCTGCTCATCCTCTCGCGCACTCTAAAGAGAGCTCAGGTGAGAAATTGCAAACGTCCAGCAATTGCTCAGAGATGAAAAGTGCCAGCACTGAAAGCTCTTGCTAGCCAGCACCCTTCCTTGGAAGCGCTTTCACAGGCGCAGCAACACTGGGGCTTTGCGCTTCTCTACCCACCAAACGTCACGGTCCTTCTCTTTCCATCTCGTAGACACGAGCTGAGAAATTGCAAACGTCGAGCAATTGCTCAGAGATGAAAAGTGCCAGCACTGAAAGCTGTTGCTAGCCAGCACCCTTCCTTGGAAGCGCTTTTGTAGGCCTAAGAACACTGGGGCTCTGGGCTTCTCTAGCCACCTCATCTTCTGCTCATCCTCTCGTGCAGTCTAAAGAGAGCTCAGGTGAGAAATTGCAAACGTCGAGCAATTGCTCAGAGATGAAAAGTGCCAGCACTGAAAGCTGTTGCTAGCCAGCACCCTTCCTTGGAAGCGCTTTTGTAGGCCTAAGAACACTGGGGCTCTGGGCTTCTCTAGCCACCTCATCTTCTGCTCATCCTCTCGCGCACTCTAAAGAGAGCTCAGGGGAGAAATTGCAAACGTCGAGCAATTGCTCAGAGATGAAAAGTGCCAGCACTGAAAGCTGTTGCTAGCCAGCACCCTTCCTTGGAAGCGCTTTCACAGGCGCAGCAACACTGGGGCTTTGCGCTTCTCTAGCCACCAAACGTCACGGTCCTTCTCTTTCCGTCTCGTAGACACGAGCTGAGAAATTGCAAACGTCGAGCAATTGCTCAGAGATGAAAAGTGCCAGCACTGAAAGCTGTTGCTAGCCAGCACCCTTCCTTGGAAGCGCTTTTGTAGGCCTAAGAACACTGGGGCTCTGGGCTTCTCTAGCCACCTCATCTTCTGCTCATCCTCTCGCGCACTCTAAAGAGAGCTCAGGTGAGAAATTGCAAACGTCGAGCAATTGCTCAGAGATGAAAAGTGCCAGCACTGAAAGCTCTTGCTAGCCAGCACCCTTCCTTGGAAGCGCTTTCACAGGCGCAGCAACACTGGGGCTTTGCGCTTCTATACGCACCAAACGTCACGGTCCTTCTCTTTCCGTCTCGTAGACACGAGCTGAGAAATTGCAAACGTCAAGCAATTGCTCAGAGATGAAAAGTGCCAGCACTGAAAGCTGTTGCTAGCCAGCACCCTTCCTTGGAAGCGCTTTTGTAGGCCTAAGAACACTGGGGCTCTGGGCTTCTCTAGCCACCTCATCTTCTGCTCATCCTCTCGCGCACTCTAAAGAGAGCTCAGGTGAGAAATTGCAAACGTCGAGCAATTGCTCAGAGATGAAAAGTGCCAGCACTGAAAGCTCTTGCTAGCCAGCACCCTTCCTTGGAAGCGCTTTCACAGGCGCAGCAACACTGGGGCTTTGCGCTTCTCTAGCCACCAAACATCACGGTCCTTCTCTTTCCGTCTCCTAGACACGAGCTGAGAAATTGCAAACGTCGAGCAATTGCTCAGAGATGAAAAGTGCCAGCACTGAAAGCTGTTGCTAGCCAGCACCCTTCCTTGGAAGCGCTTTCACAGGCGCAGCAACACTGGGGCTTTGCGCTTCTCTAGCCACCAAACGTCACGGTCCTTCTCTTTCCGTCTCGTAGACACGAGCTGAGAAATTGCAAATGTCGAGCAATTGCTCCGAGATGAAAAGTGCCAGCACTGAAAGCTCTTGCTAGCCAGCACCCTTCCTTGGAAGCGCTTTCACAGGCGCAGCAACACTGGGGCTTTGCGCTTCTCTAGCCACCAAATGTCACGGTCATTCTCTTTCCGCCTCGTAGACACGAGCTGAGAAATTGAAAACGTCAAGCAATTGCTCAGAGATGAAAAGTGCCAGCACTGAAAGCTCTTGCTAGCCAGCACCCTTCCTTGGAAGCGCTTTCACAAGCGCAGTAACACTGGGGCTTTGCTCTTCTATACGCACCAAACGTCACGGTCATTCTCTTTCCGTCTCGTAGACATGAGCTGAGAAATTGCAAATGTCGAGCAATTGCTCAGAGATGAAAAGTGCCAGCACTGAAAGCTGTTGCTAGCCAGCACCCTTCCTTGGAAGCACTTTCACAGGCGCAGCAACACTGGGGCTTTGCGCTTCTCTAGCCGCCAAACGTCACAGTCATTCTCTTTCCGTCTCGTAGACATGAGCTGAGAAATTGCAAACGTCGAGCAATTGCTCAGAGATGAAAAGTGCCAGCACTGAAAGCTGTTGCTAGCCAGCACCCTTCCTTGGAAGCGCTTTTGTAGGCCTAAGAACACTGGGGCTCTGGGCTTCTCTAGCCACCTCATCTTCTGCTCATCCTCTCGTGCAGTCTAAAGAGAGCTCAGGTGAGAAATTGCAAACGTCGAGCAATTGCTCCGAGATGAAAAGTGCCAGCACTGAAAGCTGTTGCTAGCCAGCACCCTTCCTTGGAAGCGCTTTTGTAGGCCTAAGAACACTGGGGCTCTGGGCTTCTCTAGCCACCTCATCTTCTGCTCATCCTCTCGCGCACTCTAAAGAGAGCTCAGGTGAGAAATTGCAAACGACGAGCAATTGCTCAGAGATGAAAAGTGCCAGCACTGAAAGCTGTTGCTAGCCAGCACCCTTCCTTGGAAGCGCTTTCACAGGCGCAGCAACACTGGGGCTTTGCGCTTCTCTAGCCACCAAACGTCACGGTCCTTCTCTTTCCGTCTCGTAGACACGAGCTGAGAAATTGCAAACGTCGAGCAATTGCTCAGAGATGAAAAGTGCCAGCACTGAAAGCTGTTGCTAGCCAGCACCCTTCCTTGGAAGCGCTTTTGTAGGCCTAAGAACACTGGGGCTCTGGGCTTCTCTAGCCACCTCATCTTCTGCTCATCCTCTCGCGCACTCTAAAGAGAGCTCAGGTGAGAAATTGCAAACGTCGAGCAATTGCTCAGAGATGAAAAGTGCCAGCACTGAAAGCTGTTGCTAGCCAGCACCCTTCCTTGGAAGCGCTTTCACAGGCGCAGCAACACTGGGGCTTTGCGCTTCTATACGCACCAAATGTCATGGTCCTTCTCTTTCCGTCTCGTAGACACGAGCTGAGAAATTGCAAACGTCGAGCAATTGCTCCGAGATGAAAAGTGCCAGCACTGAAAGCTGTTGCTAGCCAGCACCCTTCCTTGGAAGCGCTTTTGTAGGCCTAAGAACACTGGGGCTCTGGGCTTCTCTAGCCACCTAATCTTCTGCTCATCCTCTCGCGCAGTCTAAAGAGAGCTCAGGTGAGAAATTGCAAACGTCGAGCAATTGCTCAGAGATGAAAAGTGCCAGCACTGAAAGCTGTTGCTAGCCAGCACCCTTCCTTGGAAGCGCTTTCACAGGCGCAGCAACACTGGGGCTTTGCGCTTCTCTACGCACCAAATGTCACGGTCCTTCTCTTTCCGTCTCCTAGACACGAGCTGAGAAATTGCAAACGTCGAGCAATTGCTCAGAGATGAAAAGTGCCAGCACTGAAAGCTGTTGCTAGCCAGCACCCTTCCTTGGAAGCGCTTTCACAGGCGCAGCAACACTGGGGCTTTGCGCTTCTCTAGCCACCAAACGTCACGGTCCTTCTCTTTCCGTCTCGTAGACACGAGCTGAGAAATTGCAAATGTCGAGCAATTGCTCAGAGATGAAAAGTGCCAGCACTGAAAGCTCTTGCTAGCCAGCACCCTTCCTTGGAAGCGCTTTCACAGGCGCAGCAACACTGGGGCTTTGCGCTTCTATACGCACCAAACGTCACGGTCATTCTCTTTCCGCCTCGTAGACACGAGCTGAGAAATTGAAAACGTCAAGCAATTGCTCAGAGATGAAAAGTGCCAGCACTGAAAGCTGTTGCTAGCCAGCACCCTTCCTTGGAAGCGCTTTCACAAGCGCAGTAACACTGGGGCTTTGCTCTTCTATACGCACCAAACGTCACGGTCATTCTCTTTCCGTCTCGTAGACATGAGCTGAGAAATTGCAAATGTCGAGCAATTGCTCAGAGATGAAAAGTGCCAGCACTGAAAGCTGTTGCTAGCCAGCACCCTTCCTTGGAAGCGCTTTCACAGGCGCAGCAACACTGGGGCTTTGCGCTTCTCTAGCCGCCAAACGTCACAGTCATTCTCTTTCCGTCTCGTAGACATGAGCTGAGAAATTGCAAACGTCGAGCAATTGCTCCGAGATGAAAAGTGCCAGCACTGAAAGCTGTTGCTAGCCAGCACCCTTCCTTGGAAGCGCTTTTGTAGGCCTAAGAACACTGGGGCTCTGGGCTTCCCTAGCCACCTCATCTTCTGCTCATCCTCTCGCGCACTCTAAAGAGAGCTCAGGTGAGAAATTGCAAACGACGAGCAATTGCTCAGAGATGAAAAGTGCCAGCACTGAAAGCTGTTGCTAGCCAGCACCCTTCCTTGGAAGCTTTTTCACAGGCGCAGTAACACTGGGGCTTTGAACTTCTGTACATACCAAACGTCACGGTCCTTCTCTTTCCGTCTCATAGACACGAGCTGAGAAATTGCAAACGTCCAGCAATTGCTCAGAGATGAAAAGTGCCAGCACTGAAAGCTCTTGCTAGCCAGCACCCTTCCTTGGAAGCGCTTTGTAGGCCTAAGAACACTGGGGCTCTGGGCTTCTCTAGCCACCTCATCTTCTGCTCATCCTCTCGCGCACTCTAAAGAGAGCTCAGGTGAGAAATTGCAAACGTCGAGCAATTGCTCAGAGATGAAAAGTGCCAGCACTGAAAGCTCTTGCTAGCCAGCACCCTTCCTTGGAAGCGCTTTCACAGGCGCAGCAACACTGGGGCTTTGCGCTTCTCTAGCCACCAAACGTCACGGTCCTTCTCTTTCCGTCGGTAGACACGAGCTGAGAAATTGCAAACGTCGAGCAATTGCTCAGAGATGAAAAGTGCCAGCACTGAAAGCTGTTGCTAGCCAGCACCCTTCCTTGGAAGAGCTTTCACAGGCGCAGCAACACTGGGGCTTTGCGCTTCTCTAGCCACCAAACGTCACGGTCCTTCTCTTTCCGTCTCGTAGACATGAGCTGAGAAATTGCAAACGTCGAGCAATTGCTCAGAGATGAAAAGTGCCAGCACTGAAAGCTCTTGCTAGCCAGCACCCTTCCTTGGAAGCGCTTTCACAGGCGCAGCAACACTGGGGCTTTGCGCTTCTATACGCACCAAACGTCACGGTCCTTCTCTTTCCGTCTCGTAGACACGAGCTGAGAAATTGCAAACGTCGAGCAATTGCTCAGAGATGAAAAGTGCCAGCACTGAAAGCTGTTGCTAGCCAGCACCCTTCCTTGGAAGCGCTTTTGTAGGCCTAAGAAGACTGGGGCTCTGGGCTTCTCTAGCCACCTCATCTTCTGCTCATCCTCTCGCGCACTCTAAAGAGAGCTCAGGTGAGAAATTGCAAACGTCCAGCAATTGCTCAGAGATGAAAAGTGCCAGCACTGAAAGCTCTTGCTAGCCAGCACCCTTCCTTGGAAGCGCTTTCACAGGCGCAGCAACACTGGGGCTTTGCGCTTCTCTAGCCACCAAACGTCACGGTCCTTCTTTTTCCATCTCGTAGACACGAGCTGAGAAATTGCAAACGTCGAGCAATTGCTCAGAGATGAAAAGTGCCAGCACTGAAAGCTGTTGCTAGCCAGCACCCTTCCTTGGAAGCGCTTTTGTAGGCCTAAGAACACTGGGGCTCTGGGCTTCTCTAGCCACCTCATCTTCTGCTCATCCTCTCGTGCAGTCTAAAGAGAGCTCAGGTGAGAAATTGCAAACGTCGAGCAATTGCTCAGAGATGAAAAGTGCCAGCACTGAAAGCTGTTGCTAGCCAGCACCCTTCCTTGGAAGTGCTTTTGTAGGCCTAAGAACACTGGGGCTCTGGGCTTCTCTAGCCACCTCATCTTCTGCTCATCCTCGCGCGCACTCTAAAGAGAGCTCAGGTGAGAAATTGCAAACGTCGAGCAATTGCTCAGAGATGAAAAGTGCCAGCACTGAAAGCTCTTGCTAGCCAGCACCCTTCCTTGGAAGCGCTTTCACAGGCGCAGCAACACTGGGGCTTTGCGCTTCTCTAGCCACCAAACGTCACGGTCCTTCTCTTTCCGTCTCGTAGACACGAGCTGAGAAATTGCAAATGTCGAGCAATTGCTCAGAGATGAAAAGTGCCAGCACTGAAAGCTCTTGCTAGCCAGCACCCTTCCTTGGAAGCGCTTTTGTAGGCCTAAGAAGACTGGGGCTCTGGGCTTCTCTAGCCACCTCATCTTCTGCTCATCCTCTCGCGCACTCTAAAGAGAGCTCAGGTGAGAAATTGCAAACGTCGAGCAATTGCTCAGAGATGAAAAGTGCCAGCACTGAAAGCTGTTGCTAGCCAGCACCCTTCCTTGGAAGCGCTTTCACAGGCGCAGCAACACTGGGGCTTTGCGCTTCTCTAGCCACCAAACGTCACGGTCCTTCTCTTTCCGTCTCGTAGACACGAGCTGAGAAATTGCAAACGTCCAGCAATTGCTCAGAGATGAAAAGTGCCAGCACTGAAAGCTCTTGCTAGCCAGCACCCTTCCTTGGAAGCGCTTTCACAGGCGCAGCAACACTGGGGCTTTGCGCTTCTCTACCCACCAAACGTCACGGTCCTTCTCTTTCCGTCTCGTAGACACGAGCTGAGAAATTGCAAATGTCGAGCAATTGCTCAGAGACGAAAAGTGCCAGCACTGAAAGCTCTTGCTAGCCAGCACCCTTCCTTGGAAGCGCTTTCACAGGCGCAGCAACACTGGGGCTTTGCGCTTCTATACGCACCAAACGTCACGGTCATTCTCTTTCCGCCTCGTAGACACGAGCTGAGAAATTGCAAACGTCGAGCAATTGCTCAGAGATGAAAAGTGCCAGCACTGAAAGCTCTTGCTAGCCAGCACCCTTCCTTGGAAGCGCTTTCACAAGCGCAGTAACACTGGGGCTTTGCTCTTCTATACGCACCAAACGTCACGGTCCTTCTCTTTCCGTCTCGTAGACATGAGCTGAGAAATTGCAAATGTCGAGCAATTGCTCAGAGATGAAAAGTGCCAGCACTGAAAGCTGTTGCTAGCCAGCACCCTTCCTTGGAAGCGCTTTCACAGGCGCAGCAACACTGGGGCTTTGCGCTTCTCTAGCCGCCAAACGTCACAGTCATTCTCTTTCCGTCTCGTAGACATGAGCTGAGAAATTGCAAACGTCGAGCAATTGCTCCGAGATGAAAAGTGCCAGCACTGAAAGCTCTTGCTAGCCAGCACCCTTCCTTGGAAGCGCTTTTGTAGGCCTAAGAACACTGGGGCTCTGGGCTTCCCTAGCCACCTCATCTTCTGCTCATCCTCTCGCGCACTCTAAAGAGAGCTCAGGTGAGAAATTGCAAACGACGAGCAATTGCTCAGAGATGAAAAGTGCCAGCACTGAAAGCTGTTGCTAGCCAGCACCCTTCCTTGGAAGCTTTTTCACAGGCGCAGTAACACTGGGGCTTTGCACTTCTGTACGTACCAAACGTCACGGTCCTTCTCTTTCCGTCGGTAGACACGAGCTGAGAAATTGCAAACGTCAAGCAATTGCTCAGAGATGAAAAGTGCCAGCACTGAAAGCTCTTGCTAGCCAGCACCCTTCCTTGGAAGCGCTTTGTAGGCCTAAGAACACTGGGGCTCTGGGCTTCTCTAGCCACCTCATCTTCTGCTCATCCTCTCGCGCACTCTAAAGAGAGCTCAGGTGAGAAATTGCAAACGTCGAGCAATTGCTCAGAGATGAAAAGTGCCAGCACTGAAAGCTCTTGCTAGCCAGCACCCTTCCTTGGAAGCGCTTTCACAGGCGCAGTAACACTGGGGCTTTGCGCTTCTCTACCCACCAAACGTCACGGTCCTTCTCTTTCCGTCTCGTAGACACGAGCTGAGAAATTGCAAACGTCGAGCAATTGCTCAGAGATGAAAAGTGCCAGCACTTAAAGCTCTTGATAGCCAGCACCCTTCCTTGGAAGCGCTTTCACAGGCGCAGCAACACTGGGGCTTTGCGCTTCTATACGCACCAAACGTCACGGTCCTTCTCTTTCCGTCTCCTAGACACGAGCTGAGAAATTGCAAACGTCGAGCAATTGCTCAGAGATGAAAAGTGCCAGCACTGAAAGCTGTTGCTAGCCAGCACCCTTCCTTGGAAGCGCTTTTGTAGGCCTAAGAACACTGGGGCTCTGGGATTCTCTAGCCACCTCATTTCTGCTCATCCTCTCGCGCACTCTAAAGAGAGCTCAGTTGAGAAATTACAAACGTCGAGCAATTGCTCAGAGATGAAAAGTGCCAGCACTGAAAGCTCTTGCTAGCCAGCACCCTTCCTTGGAAGAGCTTTCACAGGCGCAGCAACACTGGGGCTTTGCGCTTCTCTACGCAACAAATGTCACGGTCCTTCTCTTTCCGTCTTGTAGACACTAGCTGAGAAATTGCAAACGTCGAGCAATTGCTCAGAGATGAAAAGTGCCAGCACTGAAAGCTGTTGCTAGACAGCACCCTTCCTCGGAAGCGCTTTCACAGGCGCAGTAACACTGGGGCTTTGCGGTTCTATACCCACCAAACGTCACGGTCCTTCTCTTTCCGTCTCCTAGACACGAGCTGAGAAATTGCAAACGTCGAGCAATTGCTCAGAGATGAAAAGTGCCAGCACTGAAAGCTGTTGCTAGCCAGCACCCTTCCTTGGAAGCGCTTTTGTAGGCCTAAGAACACTGGGGCTCTGGGCTTCTCTAGCCACCTCATCTTCTGCTCATCCTCTCGCGCACTCTAAAGAGAGCTCAGGTGAGAAATTGCAAACGTCGAGCAATTGCTCAGAGATGAAAAGTGCCAGCACTGAAAGCTCTTGCTAGCCAGCACCCTTCCTTGGAAGCGCTTTCACAAGCGCAGTAACACTGGGGCTTTGCACTTCTCTAGCTACCAAATGTCACGGTCCTTCTCTTTCCGTCTCGTAGACATGAGCTGAGAAATTGCAAACGTCGAGCAATTGCTCAGAGATAAAAAGTGCCAGCACTGAAAGCTGTTGCTAGCCAGCACCCTTCCTTGGAAGCGCTTTCACAGGCGCAGTAACACTGGGACTTTGCGCTTCTCTACCCACCAAACGTCACGGTCCTTCTCTTTCCGTCTCGTAGACACGAGCTGAGAAATTGCAAACGTCGAGCAATTGCTCCGAGATGAAAAGTGCCAGCACTGAAAGCTGTTGCTAGCCAGCACCCTTCCTTGGAAGCGCTTTTGTAGGCCTAAGAACACTGGGGCTCTGGGCTTCTCTAGCCACCTCATCTTCTGCTCATCCTCTCGCGCACTCTAAAGAGAGCTTAGGTGAGAAATTGCAAACGTCCAGCAATTGCTCAGAGATGAAAAGTGCCAGCACTGAAAGCTCTTGCTAGCCAGCACCCTTCCTTGGAAGCGCTTTCACAGGCGCAGCAACACTGGGACTTTGCGCTTCTATACGCACCAAACGTCACGGTTATTCTCTTTCCGCCTCGTAGACACGAGCTGAGAAATTGAAAACGTCAAGCAATTGCTCAGAGATGAAAAGTGCCAGCACTGAAAGCTCTTGCTAGCCAGCACCCTTCCTTGGAAGCGCTTTCACAAGCGCAGTAACACTGGGGCTTTGCTCTTCTATACGCACCAAACGTCACGGTCCTTCTCTTTCCGTCTCGTAGACATGAGCTGAGAAATTGCAAACGTCGAGCAATTGCTCAGAGATGAAAAGTGCCAGCACTGAAAGCTGTTGCTAGCCAGCACCCTTCCTTGGAAGAGCTTTCACAGGCGCAGCAACACTGGGGCTTTGCGCTTCTCTAGCCACCAAACGTCACGGTCCTTCTCTTTCCGTCTCGTAGACATGAGCTGAGAAATTGCAAACGTCGAGCAATTGCTCAGAGATGAAAAGTGCCAGCACTGAAAGCTCTTGCTAGCCAGCACCCTTCCTTGGAAGCGCTTTCACAGGCGCAGCAACACTGGGGCTTTGCGCTTCTATACGCACCAAACGTCACGGTCCTTCTCTTTCCGTCTCGTAGACACGAGCTGAGAAATTGCAAACGTCGAGCAATTGCTCAGAGATGAAAAGTGCCAGCACTGAAAGCTGTTGCTAGCCAGCACCCTTCCTTGGAAGCGCTTTTGTAGGCCTAAGAAGACTGGGGCTCTGGGCTTCTCTAGCCACCTAATCTTCTGCTCATCCTCTCGCGCACTCTAAAGAGAGCTCAGGTGAGAAATTGCAAACGTCGAGCAATTGCTCAGAGATGAAAAGTGCCAGCACTGAAAGCTGTTGCTAGCCAGCACCCTTCCTTGGAAGCGCTTTCACAGGCGCAGCAACACTGGGGCTTTGCGCTTCTCTAGCCACCAAACGTCACGGTCCTTCTTTTTCCATCTCGTAGACACGAGCTGAGAAATTGCAACCGTCGAGCAATTGCTCCGAGATGAAAAGTGCCAGCACTGAAAGCTGTTGCTAGCCAGCACCCTTCCTTGGAAGCGCTTTTGTAGGCCTAAGAACACTGGGGCTCTGGGCTTCTCTAGCCACCTCATCTTCTGCTCATCCTCTCGTGCAGTCTAAAGAGAGCTCAGGTGAGAAATTGCAAACGTCGAGCAATTGCTCAGAGATGAAAAGTGCCAGCACTGAAAGCTGTTGCTAGCCAGCACCCTTCCTTGGAAGCGCTTTTGTAGGCCTAAGAACACTGGGGCTCTGGGCTTCTCTAGCCACCTCATCTTCTGCTCATCCTCGCGCGCACTCTAAAGAGAGCTCAGGTGAGAAATTGCAAACGTCGAGCAATTGCTCAGAGATGAAAAGTGCCAGCACTGAAAGCTCTTGCTAGCCAGCACCCTTCCTTGGAAGCGCTTTCACAGGCGCAGCAACACTGGGGCTTTGCGCTTCTCTAGCCACCAAACGTCACGGTCCTTCTCTTTCCGTCTCGTAGACACGAGCTGAGAAATTGCAAATGTCGAGCAATTGCTCAGAGATGAAAAGTGCCAGCACTGAAAGCTCTTGCTAGCCAGCACCCTTCCTTGGAAGCGCTTTTGTAGGCCTAAGAAGACTGGGGCTCTGGGCTTCTCTAGCCACCTCATCTTCTGCTCATCCTCTCGCGCACTCTAAAGAGAGCTCAGGTGAGAAATTGCAAACGTCGAGCAATTGCTCCGAGATGAAAAGTGCCAGCACTGAAAGCTGTTGCTAGCCAGCACCCTTCCTTGGAAGCGCTTTCACAGGCGCAGCAACACTGGGGCTTTGCGCTTCTCTAGCCACCAAACGTCACGGTCCTTCTCTTTCCGTCTCGTAGACACGAGCTGAGAAATTGCAAACGTCCAGCAATTGCTCAGAGATGAAAAGTGCCAGCACTGAAAGCTCTTGCTAGCCAGCACCCTTCCTTGGAAGCGCTTTCACAGGCGCAGCAACACTGGGGCTTTGCGCTTCTCTAGCCACCAAACGTCACGGTCCTTCTCTTTCCGTCTCGTAGACACGAGCTGAGAAATTGCAAATGTCGAGCAATTGCTCAGAGACGAAAAGTGCCAGCACTGAAAGCTCTTGCTAGCCAGCACCCTTCCTTGGAAGCGCTTTCACAGGCGCAGCAACACTGGGGCTTTGCGCTTCTATACGCACCAAACGTCACGGTCATTCTCTTTCCGCCTCGTAGACACGAGCTGAGAAATTGCAAACGTCGAGCAATTGCTCAGAGATGAAAAGTGCCAGCACTGAAAGCTCTTGCTAGCCAGCACCCTTCCTTGGAAGCGCTTTCACAAGCGCAGTAACACTGGGGCTTTGCTCTTCTATACGCACCAAACGTCACGGTCCTTCTCTTTCCGTCTCGTAGACATGAGCTGAGAAATTGCAAATGTCGAGCAATTGCTCAGAGATGAAAAGTGCCAGCACTGAAAGCTGTTGCTAGCCAGCACCCTTCCTTGGAAGCGCTTTCACAGGCGCAGCAACACTGGGGCTTTGCGCTTCTCTAGCCGCCAAACGTCACAGTCATTCTCTTTCCGTCTCGTAGACATGAGCTGAGAAATTGCAAACGTCGAGCAATTGCTCAGAGATGAAAAGTGCCAGCACTGAAAGCTGTTGCTAGCCAGCACCCTTCCTTGGAAGCGCTTTTGTAGGCCTAAGAACACTGGGGCTCTGGGCTTCCCTAGCCACCTCATCTTCTGCTCATCCTCTCGCGCACTCTAAAGAGAGCTCAGGTGAGAAATTGCAAACGACGAGCAATTGCTCAGAGATGAAAAGTGCCAGCACTGAAAGCTGTTGCTAGCCAGCACCCTTCCTTGGAAGCTTTTTCACAGGCGCAGTAACACTGGGGCTTTGCACTTCTGTACGTACCAAACGTCACGGTCCTTCTCTTTCCGTCGGTAGACACGAGCTGAGAAATTGCAAACGTCAAGCAATTGCTCAGAGATGAAAAGTGCCAGCACTGAAAGCTCTTGCTAGCCAGCACCCTTCCTTGGAAGCGCTTTGTAGGCCTAAGAACACTGGGGCTTGGGCTTCTCTAGCCACCTCATCTTCTGCTCATCCTCTCGCGCACTCTAAAGAGAGCTCAGGTGAGAAATTGCAAACGTCGAGCAATTGCTCAGAGATGAAAAGTGCCAGCACTGAAAGCTCTTGCTAGCCAGCACCCTTCCTTGGAAGCGCTTTCACAGGCGCAGTAACACTGGGGCTTTGCGCTTCTCTACCCACCAAACGTCACGGTCCTTCTCTTTCCGTCTCGTAGACACGAGCTGAGAAATTGCAAACGTCGAGCAATTGCTCAGAGATGAAAAGTGCCAGCACTTAAAGCTCTTGCTAGCCAGCACCCTTCCTTGGAAGCGCTTTCACAGGCGCAGCAACACTGGGGCTTTGCGCTTCTATACGCACCAAACGTCACGGTCCTTCTCTTTCCGTCGGTAGACACGAGCTGAGAAATTGCAAACGTCGAGCAATTGCTCAGAGATGAAAAGTGCCAGCACTGAAAGCTGTTGCTAGCCAGCACCCTTCCTTGGAAGCGCTTTTGTAGGCCTAAGAACACTGGGGCTCTGGGATTCTCTAGCCACCTCATTTCTGCTCATCCTCTCGCGCACTCTAAAGAGAGCTCAGTTGAGAAATTACAAACGTCGAGCAATTGCTCAGAGATGAAAAGTGCCAGCACTGAAAGCTCTTGCTAGCCAGCACCCTTCCTTGGAAGAGCTTTCACAGGCGCAGCAACACTGGGGCTTTGCGCTTCTCTACGCAACAAATGTCACGGTCCTTCTCTTTCCGTCTTTTAGACACTAGCTGAGAAATTGCAAACGTCGAGCAATTGCTCAGAGATGAAAAGTGCCAGCACTGAAAGCTGTTGCTAGACAGCACCCTTCCTCGGAAGCGCTTTCACAGGCGCAGTAACACTGGGGCTTTGCGGTTCTATACCCACCAAACGTCACGGTCCTTCTCTTTCCGTCTCCTAGACACGAGCTGAGAAATTGCAAACGTCGAGCAATTGCTCAGAGATGAAAAGTGCCAGCACTGAAAGCTGTTGCTAGCCAGCACCCTTCCTTGGAAGCGCTTTTGTAGGCCTAAGAACACTGGGGCTCTGGGCTTCTCTAGCCACCTCATCTTCTGCTCATCCTCTCGCGCACTCTAAAGAGAGCTCAGGTGAGAAATTGCAAACGTCCAGCAATTGCTCAGAGATGAAAAGTGCCAGCACTGAAAGCTCTTGCTAGCCAGCACCCTTCCTTGGAAGCGCTTTCACAAGCGCAGTAACACTGGGGCTTTGCACTTCTCTAGCTACCAAATGTCACGGTCCTTCTCTTTCCGTCTCGTAGACATGAGCTGAGAAATTGCAAACGTCGAGCAATTGCTCAGAGATAAAAAGTGCCAGCACTGAAAGCTGTTGCTAGCCAGCACCCTTCCTTGGAAGCGCTTTCACAGGCGCAGTAACACTGGGACTTTGCGCTTCTCTACCCACCAAACGTCACGGTCCTTCTCTTTCCGTCTCGTAGACACGAGCTGAGAAATTGCAAACGTCGAGCAATTGCTCCGAGATGAAAAGTGCCAGCACTGAAAGCTGTTGCTAGCCAGCACCCTTCCTTGGAAGCGCTTTTGTAGGCCTAAGAACACTGGGGCTCTGGGCTTCTCTAGCCACCTCATCTTCTGCTCATCCTCTCGCGCACTCTAAAGAGAGCTCAGGTGAGAAATTGCAAACGTCCAGCAATTGCTCAGAGATGAAAAGTGCCAGCACTGAAAGCTCTTGCTAGCCAGCACCCTTCCTTGGAAGCGCTTTCACAGGCGCAGCAACACTGGGGCTTTGCGCTTCTCTACCCACCAAACGTCACGGTCCTTCTCTTTCCATCTCGTAGACACGAGCTGAGAAATTGCAAACGTCGAGCAATTGCTCAGAGATGAAAAGTGCCAGCACTGAAAGCTGTTGCTAGCCAGCACCCTTCCTTGGAAGCGCTTTTGTAGGCCTAAGAACACTGGGGCTCTGGGCTTCTCTAGCCACCTCATCTTCTGCTCATCCTCTCGCGCACTCTAAAGAGAGCTTAGGTGAGAAATTGCAAACGTCGAGCAATTGCTCAGAGATGAAAAGTGCCAGCACTGAAAGCTCTTGCTAGCCAGCACCCTTCCTTGGAAGCGCTTTCACAGGCGCAGCAACACTGGGACTTTGCGCTTCTATACGCACCAAACGTCACGGTTATTCTCTTTCCGCCTCGTAGACACGAGCTGAGAAATTGAAAACGTCAAGCAATTGCTCAGAGATGAAAAGTGCCAGCACTGAAAGCTGTTGCTAGCCAGCACCCTTCCTTGGAAGCGCTTTCACAAGCGCAGTAACACTGGGGCTTTGCTCTTCTATACGCACCAAACGTCACGGTCCTTCTCTTTCCGTCTCGTAGACATGAGCTGAGAAATTGCAAATGTCGAGCAATTGCTCAGAGATGAAAAGTGCCAGCACTGAAAGCTGTTGCTAGCCAGCACCCTTCCTTGGAAGCGCTTTCACAGGCGCAGCAACACTGGGGCTTTGCGCTTCTCTAGCCGCCAAACGTCACAGTCATTCTCTTTCCGTCTCGTAGACATGAGCTGAGAAATTGCAAACGTCGAGCAATTGCTCCGAGATGAAAAGTGCCAGCACTGAAAGCTCTTGCTAGCCAGCACCCTTCCTTGGAAGCGCTTTTGTAGGCCTAAGAACACTGGGGCTCTGGGCTTCCCTAGCCACCTCATCTTCTGCTCATCCTCTCGCGCACTCTAAAGAGAGCTCAGGTGAGAAATTGCAAACGTCGAGCAATTGCTCAGAGATGAAAAGTGCCAGCACTGAAAGCTGTTGCTGGCCAGCACCCTTCCTTGGAAGCTTTTTCACAGGTGCAGTAACACTGGGGCTTTGCACTTCTGTACGTACCAAACGTCACTGTCCTTCTCTTTCCGTCTCATAGACACGAGCTGAGAAATTGCAAACGTCGAGCAATTGCTCAGAGATGAAAAGTGCCAGCACTGAAAGCTGTTGCTAGCCAGCACCCTTCCTTGGAAGCGCTTTTGTAGGGCTAAGAACACTGGGGCTCTGGGCTTCTCTAGCCACCTCATCTTCTGCTCATCCTCGCGCGCACTCTAAAGAGAGCTCAGGTGAGAAATTGCAAACGACGAGCAATTGCTCAGAGATGAAAAGTGCCAGCACTGAAAGCTCTTGCTAGCCAGCACCCTTCCTTGGAAGCGCTTTCACAGGCGCAGCAACACTGGGGCTTTGCGCTTCTCTAGCCACCAAACGTCACGGTCCTTCTCTTTCCGTCTCGTAGACACGAGCTGAGAAATTGCAAATGTCGAGCAATTGCTCAGAGACGAAAAGTGCCAGCACTGAAAGCTCTTGCTAGCCAGCACCCTTCCTTGGAAGCGCTTTCACAGGCGCAGCAACACTGGGGCTTTGCGCTTCTATACGCACCAAACGTCACGGTCATTCTCTTTCTGCCTCGTAGACACGAGCTGAGAAATTGAAAACGTCAAGCAATTGCTCAGAGATGAAAAGTGCCAGCACTGAAAGCTCTTGCTAGCCAGCACCCTTCCTTGGAAGCGCTTTCACAAGCGCAGTAACACTGGGGCTTTGCTCTTCTATACGCACCAAACGTCACGGTCCTTCTCTTTCCGTCTCGTAGACATGAGCTGAGAAATAGCAAATGTCGAGCAATTGCTCAGAGATGAAAAGTGCCAGCACTGAAAGCTGTTGCTAGCCAGCACCCTTCCTTGGAAGCGCTTTCACAGGCGCAGCAACACTGGGGCTTTGCGCTTCTCTAGCCGCCAAACGTCACAGTCATTCTCTTTCCGTCTCGTAGACATGAGCTGAGAAATTGCAAACGTCGAGCAATTGCTCAGAGATGAAAAGTGCCAGCACTGAAAGCTGTTGCTAGCCAGCACCCTTCCTTGGAAGCGCTTTTGTAGGCCTAAGAACACTGGGGCTCTGGGCTTCTCTAGCCACCTCATCTTCTGCTCATCCTCTCGCGCACTCTAAAGAGAGCTCAGGTGAGAAATTGCAAACGTCGAGCAATTGCTCAGAGATGAAAAGTGCCAGCACTGAAAGCTGTTGCTAGCCAGCACCCTTCCTTGGAAGCGCTTTCACAGGCGCAGCAACACTGGGGCTTTGCGCTTCTATACGCACCAAACGTCACGGTCCTTCTCTTTCCGTCTCGTAGACACGAGCTGAGAAATTGCAAACGTCGAGCAATTGCTCAGAGATGAAAAGTGCCAGCACTGAAAGCTCTTGCTAGCCAGCACCCTTCCTTGGAAGCGCTTTCACAGGCGCAGCAACACTGGGGCTTTGCGCTTCTATACGCACCAAACGTCACGGTCCTTCTCTTTCCGTCGGTAGACACGAGCTGAGAAATTGCAAACGTCGAGCAATTGCTCAGAGATGAAAAGTGCCAGCACTGAAAGCTGTTGCTAGCCAGCACCCTTCCTTGGAAGCGCTTTTGTAGGCCTAAGAACACTGGGGCTCTGGGCTTCTCTAGCCACCTCATCTTCTGCTCATCCTCTCGCGCACTCTAAAGAGAGCTCAGGTGAGAAATTACAAACGTCGAGCAATTGCTCAGAGATGAAAAGTGCCAGCACTGAAAGCTCTTGCTAGCCAGCACCCTTCCTTGGAAGAGCTTTCACAGGCGCAGCAACACTGGGGCTTTGCGCTTCTCTACGCAACAAATGTCACGGTCCTTCTCTTTCCGTCTCCTAGACACGAGCTGAGAAATTGCAAACGTCGAGCAATTGCTCAGAGATGAAAAGTGCCAGCACTGAAAGCTGTTGCTAGACAGCACCCTTCCTTGGAAGCGCTTTCACAGGCGCAGTAACACTGGGGCTTTGCGCTTCTATACCCACCAAACGTCACGGTCCTTCTCTTTCCGTCTCCTAGACACGAGCTGAGAAATTGCAAATGTCGAGCAATTGCTCAGAGATGAAAAGTGCCAGCACTGAAAGCTGTTGCTAGCCAGCACCCTTCCTTGGAAGCGCTTTCACAGGCGCAGCAACACTGGGGCTTTGCGCTTCTCTAGCCGCCAAACGTCACAGTCATTCTCTTTCCATCTTGTAGACACGAGCTGAGAAATTGCAAATGTCGAGCAATTGCTCAGAGATGAAAAGTGCCAGCACTGAAAGCTGTTGCTAGCCAGCACCCTTCCTTGGAAGCGCTTTCACAGGCGCAGTAACACTGGGGCTTTGCTCTTCTATACGCACCAAATGTCACGGTCATTCTCTTTCCGTCTCGTAGACATGAGCTGAGAAATTGCAAATGTCGAGCAATTGCTCAGAGATGAAAAGTGCCAGCACTGAAAGCTGTTGCTAGCCAGCACCCTTCCTTGGAAGCGCTTTCACAGGCGCAGCAACACTGGGGCTTTGCGCTTCTCTAGCCACCAAACGTCACAGTCATTCTCTTTCCGTCTCGTAGACATGAGCTGAGAAATTGCAAACGTCGAGCAATTGCTCCGAGATGAAAAGTGCCAGCACTGAAAGCTGTTGCTAGCCAGCACCCTTCCTTGGAAGCGCTTTTGTAGGCCTAAGAACACTGGGGCTCTGGGCTTCTCTAGCCACCTCATCTTCTGCTCATCCTCGCGCGCACTCTAAAGAGAGCTCAGGTGAGAAATTGCAAACGACGAGCAATTGCTCAGAGATGAAAAGTGCCAGCACTGAAAGCTGTTGCTAGCCAGCACCCTTCCTTGGAAGCGCTTTCACAGGCGCAGCAACACTGGGGCTTTGCGCTTCTCTACCCACCAAACGTCACGGTCCTTCTCTTTCCGTCTCGTAGACACGAGCTGAGAAATTGCAAATGTCGAGCAATTGCTCAGAGACGAAAAGTGCCAGCACTGAAAGCTCTTGCTAGCCAGCACCCTTCCTTGGAAGCGCTTTCACAGGCGCAGCAACACTGTGGCTTTGCGCTTCTATACGCACCAAACGTCACGGTCATTCTCTTTCCGCCTCGTAGACACGAGCTGAGAAATTGAAAACGTCAAGCAATTGCTCAGAGATGAAAAGTGCCAGCACTGAAAGCTCTTGCTAGCCAGCACCCTTCCTTGGAAGCGCTTTCACAAGCGCAGTAACACTGGGGCTTTGCTCTTCTATACGCACCAAACGTCACGGTCCTTCTCTTTCCGTCTCGTAGACATGAGCTGAGAAATTGCAAATGTCGAGCAATTGCTCAGAGATGAAAAGTGCCAGCACTGAAAGCTGTTGCTAGCCAGCACCCTTCCTTGGAAGCGCTTTCACAGGCGCAGCAACACTGGGGCTTTGCGCTTCTCTAGCCGCCAAACGTCACAGTCATTCTCTTTCCGTCTCGTAGACATGAGCTGAGAAATTGCAAACGTCGAGCAATTGCTCAGAGATGAAAAGTGCCAGCACTGAAAGCTGTTGCTAGCCAGCACCCTTCCTTGGAAGCGCTTTTGTAGGCCTAAGAACACTGGGGCTCTGGGCTTCCCTAGCCACCTCATCTTCTGCTCATCCTCTCGCGCACTCTAAAGAGAGCTCAGGTGAGAAATTGCAAACGACGAGCAATTGCTCAGAGATGAAAAGTGCCAGCACTGAAAGCTGTTGCTAGCCAGCACCCTTCCTTGGAAGCTTTTTCACAGGCGCAGTAACACTGGGGCTTTGCACTTCTGTACGTACCAAACGTCACGGTCCTTCTCTTTCCGTCTCATAGACACGAGCTGAGAAATTGCAAACGTCAAGCAATTGCTCAGAGATGAAAAGTGCCAGCACTGAAAGCTCTTGCTAGCCAGCACCCTTCCTTGGAAGCGCTTTGTAGGCCTAAGAACACTGGGGCTCTGGGCTTCTCTAGCCACCTCATCTTCTGCTCATCCTCTCGCGCACTCTAAAGAGAGCTCAGGTGAGAAATTGCAAACGTCGAGCAATTGCTCAGAGATGAAAAGTGCCAGCACTGAAAGCTCTTGCTAGCCAGCACCCTTCCTTGGAAGCGCTTTCACAGGCGCAGCAACACTGGGGCTTTGCGCTTCTCTACCCACCAAACGTCACGGTCCTTCTCTTTCCGTCTCGTAGACACGAGCTGAGAAATTGCAAACGTCGAGCAATTGCTCAGAGATGAAAAGTGCCAGCACTTAAAGCTGTTGCTAGCCAGCACCCTTCCTTGGAAGCGCTTTCACAGGCGCAGCAACACTGGGGCTTTGCGCTTCTATACGCACCAAACGTCACGGTCCTTCTCTTTCCGTCGGTAGACACGAGCTGAGAAATTGCAAACGTCGAGCAATTGCTCAGAGATGAAAAGTGCCAGCACTGAAAGCTGTTGCTAGCCAGCACCCTTCCTTGGAAGCGCTTTTGTAGGCCTAAGAACACTGGGGCTCTGGGCTTCTCTAGCCACCTCATCTTCTGCTCATCCTCTCGCGCACTCTAAAGAGAGCTCAGGTGAGAAATTGCAAACGTCGAGCAATTGCTCAGAGATGAAAAGTGCCAGCACTGAAAGCTCTTGCTAGCCAGCACCCTTCCTTGGAAGAGCTTTCACAGGCGCAGCAACACTGGGGCTTTGCGCTTCTCTAGCCACCAAACGTCACGGTCCTTCTCTTTCCGTCTCGTAGACACGAGCTGAGAAATTGCAAACGTCGAGCAATTGCTCAGAGATGAAAAGTGCCAGCACTGAAAGCTGTTGCTAGACAGCACCCTTCCTTGGAAGCGCTTTCACAGGCGCAGTAACACTGGGGCTTTGCGCTTCTATACCCACCAAACGTCACGGTCCTTCTCTTTCCGTCTCGTAGACACGAGCTGAGAAATTGCAAACGTCGAGCAATTGCTCAGAGATGAAAAGTGCCAGCACTGAAAGCTCTTGCTAGCCAGCACCCTTCCTTGGAAGCGCTTTTGTAGGCCTAAGAACACTGGGGCTCTGGGCTTCTCTAGCCACCTAATCTTCTGCTCATCCTCTCGCGCACTCTAAAGAGAGCTCAGGTGAGAAATTGCAAACGTCGAGCAATTGCTCAGAGATGAAAAGTGCCAGCACTGAAACTCTTGCTAGCCAGCACCCTTCCTTGGAAGCGCTTTCACAAGCGCAGTAACACTGGGGCTTTGCACTTCTCTAGCTACCAAATGTCACGGTCCTTCTCTTTCCGTCTCGTAGACATGAGCTGAGAAATTGCAAACGTCGAGCAATTGCTCAGAGATAAAAAGTGCCAGCACTGAAAGCTGTTGCTAGCCAGCACCCTTCCTTGGAAGCGCTTTCACAGGCGCAGTAACACTGGGACTTTGCGCTTCTCTAGCCACCAAACGTCACGGTCATTCTCTTTCCGTCTCGTAGACACGAGCTGAGAAATTGCAAACGTCGAGCAATTGCTCCGAGATGAAAAGTGCCAGCACTGAAAGCTGTTGCTAGCCAGCACCCTTCCTTGGAAGCGCTTTTGTAGGCCTAAGAACACTGGGGCTCTGGGCTTCTCTAGCCACCTAATCTTCTGCTCATCCTCTCGCGCACTCTAAAGAGAGCTCAGGTGAGAAATTGCAAACGTCCAGCAATTGCTCAGAGATGAAAAGTGCCAGCACTGAAAGCTCTTGCTAGCCAGCACCCTTCCTTGGAAGCGCTTTCACAGGCGCAGCAACACTGGGGCTTTGCGCTTCTCTACCCACCAAACGTCACGGTCCTTCTCTTTCCATCTCGTAGACACGAGCTGAGAAATTGCAAACGTCGAGCAATTGCTCAGAGATGAAAAGTGCCAGCACTGAAAGCTGTTGCTAGCCAGCACCCTTCCTTGGAAGCGCTTTTGTAGGCCTAAGAACACTGGGGCTCTGGGCTTCTCTAGCCACCTCATCTTCTGCTCATCCTCTCGCGCACTCTAAAGAGAGCTTAGGTGAGAAATTGCAAACGTCGAGCAATTGCTCAGAGATGAAAAGTGCCAGCACTGAAAGCTCTTGCTAGCCAGCACCCTTCCTTGGAAGCGCTTTCACAGGCGCAGCAACACTGGGACTTTGCGCTTCTATACGCACCAAACGTCACGGTTATTCTCTTTCCGCCTCGTAGACACGAGCTGAGAAATTGAAAACGTCAAGCAATTGCTCAGAGATGAAAAGTGCCAGCACTGAAAGCTCTTGCTAGCCAGCACCCTTCCTTGGAAGCGCTTTCACAAGCGCAGTAACACTGGGGCTTTGCTCTTCTATACGCACCAAACGTCACGGTCATTCTCTTTCCGTCTCGTAGACATGAGCTGAGAAATTGCAAATGTCGAGCAATTGCTCAGAGATGAAAAGTGCCAGCACTGAAAGCTGTTGCTAGCCAGCACCCTTCCTTGGAAGCGCTTTCACAGGCGCAGCAACACTGGGGCTTTGCGCTTCTCTAGCCGCCAAACGTCACAGTCATTCTCTTTCCGTCTCGTAGACATGAGCTGAGAAATTGCAAACGTCGAGCAATTGCTCCGAGATGAAAAGTGCCAGCACTGAAAGCTGTTGCTAGCCAGCACCCTTCCTTGGAAGCGCTTTTGTAGGCCTAAGAACACTGGGGCTCTGGGCTTCCCTAGCCACCTCATCTTCTGCTCATCCTCTCGCGCACTCTAAAGAGAGCTCAGGTGAGAAATTGCAAACGTCGAGCAATTGCTCAGAGATGAAAAGTGCCAGCACTGAAAGCTGTTGCTGGCCAGCACCCTTCCTTGGAAGCTTTTTCACAGGTGCAGTAACACTGGGGCTTTGCACTTCTGTACGTACCAAACGTCACTGTCCTTCTCTTTCCGTCTCATAGACACGAGCTGAGAAATTGCAAACGTCGAGCAATTGCTCAGAGATGAAAAGTGCCAGCACTGAAAGCTGTTGCTAGCCAGCACCCTTCCTTGGAAGCGCTTTTGTAGGCCTAAGAACACTGGGGCTCTGGGCTTCTCTAGCCACCTCATCTTCTGCTCATCCTCTCGCGCACTCTAAAGAGAGCTCAGGTGAGAAATTGCAAACGTCGAGCAATTGCTCAGAGATGAAAAGTGCCAGCACTGAAAGCTGTTGCTAGCCAGCACCCTTCCTTGGAAGCGCTTTCACAGGCGCAGTAACACTGGGGCTTTGCACTTCTGTACGCACCAAACGTCACGGTCCTTCTCTTTCCGTCTCGTAGACACGAGCTGAGAAATTGCAAACGTCGAGCAATTGCTCAGAGATGAAAAGTGCCAGCACTGAAAGCTGTTGCTAGCCAGCACCCTTCCTTGGAAGCGCTTTCACAGGCGCAGCAACACTGGGGCTTTGCGCTTCTATACGCACCAAACGTCACGGTCCTTCTCTTTCCGTCTTGTAGACACGAGCTGAGAAATTGCAAATGTCGAGCAATTGCTCAGAGATGAAAAGTGCCAGCACTGAAAGCTGTTGCTAGCCAGCACCCTTCCTTGGAAGCGCTTTGTAGGCCTAAGAACACTGGGGCTCTGGGCTTCTCTAGCCACCTCATCTTCTGCTCATCCTCTCGCGCACTCTAAAGAGAGCTCAGGTGAGAAATTGCAAACGTCGAGCAATTGCTCAGAGATGAAAAGTGCCAGCACTGAAAGCTCTTGCTAGCCAGCACCCTTCCTTGGAAGCGCTTTCACAGGCGCAGCAACACTGGGGCTTTGCGCTTCTCTACCCACCAAACGTCACGGTCCTTCTCTTTCCGTCTCGTAGACACGAGCTGAGAAATTGCAAACGTCGAGCAATTGCTCAGAGATGAAAAGTGCCAGCACTTAAAGCTCTTGCTAGCCAGCACCCTTCCTTGGAAGCGCTTTCACAGGCGCAGCAACACTGGGGCTTTGCGCTTCTATACGCACCAAACGTCACGGTCCTTCTCTTTCCGTCGGTAGACACGAGCTGAGAAATTGCAAACGTCGAGCAATTGCTCAGAGATGAAAAGTGCCAGCACTGAAAGCTGTTGCTAGCCAGCACCCTTCCTTGGAAGCGCTTTTGTAGGCCTAAGAACACTGGGGCTCTGGGCTTCTCTAGCCACCTCATCTTCTGCTCATCCTCTCGCGCACTCTAAAGAGAGCTCAGGTGAGAAATTGCAAACGTCGAGCAATTGCTCAGAGATGAAAAGTGCCAGCACTGAAAGCTCTTGCTAGCCAGCACCCTTCCTTGGAAGAGCTTTCACAGGCGCAGCAACACTGGGGCTTTGCGCTTCTCTACCCACCAAACGTCACGGTCCTTCTCTTTCCGTCTTGTAGACACGAGCTGAGAAATTGCAAACGTCGAGCAATTGCTCAGAGATGAAAAGTGCCAGCACTGAAAGCTGTTGCTAGACAGCACCCTTCCTTGGAAGCGCTTTCACAGGCGCAGTAACACTGGGGCTTTGCGCTTCTATACCCACCAAACGTCACGGTCCTTCTCTTTCCGTCTCGTAGACACGAGCTGAGAAATTGCAAACGTCGAGCAATTGCTCAGAGATGAAAAGTGCCAGCACTGAAAGCTCTTGCTAGCCAGCACCCTTCCTTGGAAGCGCTTTTGTAGGCCTAAGAACACTGGGGCTCTGGGCTTCTCTAGCCACCTAATCTTCTGCTCATCCTCTCGCGCACTCTAAAGAGAGCTCAGGTGAGAAATTGCAAACGTCGAGCAATTGCTCAGAGATGAAAAGTGCCAGCACTGAAAGCTCTTGCTAGCCAGCACCCTTCCTTGGAAGCGCTTTCACAAGCGCAGTAACACTGGGGCTTTGCACTTCTCTAGCTACCAAATGTCACGGTCCTTCTCTTTCCGTCTCGTAGACATGAGCTGAGAAATTGCAAACGTCGAGCAATTGCTCAGAGATAAAAAGTGCCAGCACTGAAAGCTGTTGCTAGCCAGCACCCTTCCTTGGAAGCGCTTTCACAGGCGCAGTAACACTGGGACTTTGCGCTTCTCTAGCCACCAAACGTCACGGTCATTCTCTTTCCGTCTCGTAGACACGAGCTGAGAAATTGCAAACGTCGAGCAATTGCTCCGAGATGAAAAGTGCCAGCACTGAAAGCTGTTGCTAGCCAGCACCCTTCCTTGGAAGCGCTTTTGTAGGCCTAAGAACACTGGGGCTCTGGGCTTCTCTAGCCACCTAATCTTCTGCTCATCCTCTCGCGCACTCTAAAGAGAGCTCAGGTGAGAAATTGCAAACGTCCAGCAATTGCTCAGAGATGAAAAGTGCCAGCACTGAAAGCTCTTGCTAGCCAGCACCCTTCCTTGGAAGCGCTTTCACAGGCGCAGCAACACTGGGGCTTTGCGCTTCTCTACCCACCAAACGTCACGGTCCTTCTCTTTCCATCTCGTAGACACGAGCTGAGAAATTGCAAACGTCGAGCAATTGCTCAGAGATGAAAAGTGCCAGCACTGAAAGCTGTTGCTAGCCAGCACCCTTCCTTGGAAGCGCTTTTGTAGGCCTAAGAACACTGGGGCTCTGGGCTTCTCTAGCCACCTCATCTTCTGCTCATCCTCTCGCGCACTCTAAAGAGAGCTTAGGTGAGAAATTGCAAACGTCGAGCAATTGCTCAGAGATGAAAAGTGCCAGCACTGAAAGCTCTTGCTAGCCAGCACCCTTCCTTGGAAGCGCTTTCACAGGCGCAGCAACACTGGGACTTTGCGCTTCTATACGCACCAAACGTCACGGTTATTCTCTTTCCGCCTCGTAGACACGAGCTGAGAAATTGAAAACGTCAAGCAATTGCTCAGAGATGAAAAGTGCCAGCACTGAAAGCTCTTGCTAGCCAGCACCCTTCCTTGGAAGCGCTTTCACAAGCGCAGTAACACTGGGGCTTTGCTCTTCTATACGCACCAAACGTCACGGTCATTCTCTTTCCGTCTCGTAGACATGAGCTGAGAAATTGCAAATGTCGAGCAATTGCTCAGAGATGAAAAGTGCCAGCACTGAAAGCTGTTGCTAGCCAGCACCCTTCCTTGGAAGCGCTTTCACAGGCGCAGCAACACTGGGGCTTTGCGCTTCTCTAGCCGCCAAACGTCACAGTCATTCTCTTTCCGTCTCGTAGACATGAGCTGAGAAATTGCAAACGTCGAGCAATTGCTCCGAGATGAAAAGTGCCAGCACTGAAAGCTGTTGCTAGCCAGCACCCTTCCTTGGAAGCGCTTTTGTAGGCCTAAGAACACTGGGGCTCTGGGCTTCCCTAGCCACCTCATCTTCTGCTCATCCTCTCGCGCACTCTAAAGAGAGCTCAGGTGAGAAATTGCAAACGTCGAGCAATTGCTCAGAGATGAAAAGTGCCAGCACTGAAAGCTGTTGCTGGCCAGCACCCTTCCTTGGAAGCTTTTTCACAGGTGCAGTAACACTGGGGCTTTGCACTTCTGTACGTACCAAACGTCACTGTCCTTCTCTTTCCGTCTCATAGACACGAGCTGAGAAATTGCAAACGTCGAGCAATTGCTCAGAGATGAAAAGTGCCAGCACTGAAAGCTGTTGCTAGCCAGCACCCTTCCTTGGAAGCGCTTTTGTAGGCCTAAGAACACTGGGGCTCTGGGCTTCTCTAGCCACCTCATCTTCTGCTCATCCTCTCGCGCACTCTAAAGAGAGCTCAGGTGAGAAATTGCAAACGTCGAGCAATTGCTCAGAGATGAAAAGTGCCAGCACTGAAAGCTGTTGCTAGCCAGCACCCTTCCTTGGAAGCGCTTTCACAGGCGCAGTAACACTGGGGCTTTGCACTTCTGTACGCACCAAACGTCACGGTCCTTCTCTTTCCGTCTCGTAGACACGAGCTGAGAAATTGCAAACGTCGAGCAATTGCTCAGAGATGAAAAGTGCCAGCACTGAAAGCTGTTGCTAGCCAGCACCCTTCCTTGGAAGCGCTTTCACAGGCGCAGCAACACTGGGGCTTTGCGCTTCTATACGCACCAAACGTCACGGTCCTTCTCTTTCCGTCTTGTAGACACGAGCTGAGAAATTGCAAATGTCGAGCAATTGCTCAGAGATGAAAAGTGCCAGCACTGAAAGCTGTTGCTAGCCAGCACCCTTCCTTGGAAGCGCTTTCACAGGCGCAGCAACACTGGGGCTTTGCACTTCTGTACGTACCAAACGTCACGGTCCTTCTCTTTCCGTCTCATAGACACGAGCTGAGAAATTGCAAACGTCAAGCAATTGCTCCGAGATGAAAAGTGCCAGCACTGAAAGCTCTTGCTAGCCAGCACCCTTCCTTGGAAGCGCTTTGTAGGCCTAAGAACACTGGGGCTCTGGGCTTCTCTAGCCACCTCATCTTCTGCTCATCCTCTCGCGCACTCTAAAGAGAGCTCAGGTGAGAAATTGCAAACGTCGAGCAATTGCTCAGAGATGAAAAGTGCCAGCACTGAAAGCTCTTGCTAGCCAGCACCCTTCCTTGGAAGCGCTTTCACAGGCGCAGCAACACTGGGGCTTTGCGCTTCTCTACCCACCAAACGTCACGGTCCTTCTCTTTCCGTCTCGTAGACACGAGCTGAGAAATTGCAAACGTCGAGCAATTGCTCAGAGATGAAAAGTGCCAGCACTTAAAGCTCTTGCTAGCCAGCACCCTTCCTTGGAAGCGCTTTCACAGGCGCAGCAACACTGGGGCTTTGCGCTTCTATACGCACCAAACGTCACGGTCCTTCTCTTTCCGTCGGTAGACACGAGCTGAGAAATTGCAAACGTCGAGCAATTGCTCAGAGATGAAAAGTGCCAGCACTGAAAGCTGTTGCTAGCCAGCACCCTTCCTTGGAAGCGCTTTTGTAGGCCTAAGAACACTGGGGCTCTGGGCTTCTCTAGCCACCTCATCTTCTGCTCATCCTCTCGCGCACTCTAAAGAGAGCTCAGGTGAGAAATTGCAAACGTCGAGCAATTGCTCAGAGATGAAAAGTGCCAGCACTGAAAGCTCTTGCTAGCCAGCACCCTTCCTTGGAAGAGCTTTCACAGGCGCAGCAACACTGGGGCTTTGCGCTTCTCTACCCACCAAACGTCACGGTCCTTCTCTTTCCGTCTTGTAGACACGAGCTGAGAAATTGCAAACGTCGAGCAATTGCTCAGAGATGAAAAGTGCCAGCACTGAAAGCTGTTGCTAGACAGCACCCTTCCTTGGAAGCGCTTTCACAGGCGCAGTAACACTGGGGCTTTGCGCTTCTATACCCACCAAACGTCACGGTCCTTCTCTTTCCGTCTCGTAGACACGAGCTGAGAAATTGCAAACGTCGAGCAATTGCTCAGAGATGAAAAGTGCCAGCACTGAAAGCTCTTGCTAGCCAGCACCCTTCCTTGGAAGCGCTTTTGTAGGCCTAAGAACACTGGGGCTCTGGGCTTCTCTAGCCACCTAATCTTCTGCTCATCCTCTCGCGCACTCTAAAGAGAGCTCAGGTGAGAAATTGCAAACGTCGAGCAATTGCTCAGAGATGAAAAGTGCCAGCACTGAAAGCTCTTGCTAGCCAGCACCCTTCCTTGGAAGCGCTTTCACAAGCGCAGTAACACTGGGGCTTTGCACTTCTCTAGCTACCAAATGTCACGGTCCTTCTCTTTCCGTCTCGTAGACATGAGCTGAGAAATTGCAAACGTCGAGCAATTGCTCAGAGATAAAAAGTGCCAGCACTGAAAGCTGTTGCTAGCCAGCACCCTTCCTTGGAAGCGCTTTCACAGGCGCAGTAACACTGGGACTTTGCGCTTCTCTAGCCACCAAACGTCACGGTCATTCTCTTTCCGTCTCGTAGACACGAGCTGAGAAATTGCAAACGTCGAGCAATTGCTCCGAGATGAAAAGTGCCAGCACTGAAAGCTGTTGCTAGCCAGCACCCTTCCTTGGAAGCGCTTTTGTAGGCCTAAGAACACTGGGGCTCTGGGCTTCTCTAGCCACCTAATCTTCTGCTCATCCTCTCGCGCACTCTAAAGAGAGCTCAGGTGAGAAATTGCAAACGTCCAGCAATTGCTCAGAGATGAAAAGTGCCAGCACTGAAAGCTCTTGCTAGCCAGCACCCTTCCTTGGAAGCGCTTTCACAGGCGCAGCAACACTGGGGCTTTGCGCTTCTCTACCCACCAA
The DNA here is from genome assembly GCA_037962945.1 of Sarcoramphus papa. Taxonomy (NCBI): domain Eukaryota; kingdom Metazoa; phylum Chordata; class Aves; order Accipitriformes; family Cathartidae; genus Sarcoramphus; species Sarcoramphus papa. The sequence goes on from JBBMRM010000108.1 coordinate 1,344,295, forward strand.
ACGTCACGGTCCTTCTCTTTCCATCTCGTAGACACGAGCTGAGAAATTGCAAACGTCGAGCAATTGCTCAGAGATGAAAAGTGCCAGCACTGAAAGCTGTTGCTAGCCAGCACCCTTCCTTGGAAGCGCTTTTGTAGGCCTAAGAACACTGGGGCTCTGGGCTTCTCTAGCCACCTCATCTTCTGCTCATCCTCTCGCGCACTCTAAAGAGAGCTTAGGTGAGAAATTGCAAACGTCGAGCAATTGCTCAGAGATGAAAAGTGCCAGCACTGAAAGCTCTTGCTAGCCAGCACCCTTCCTTGGAAGCGCTTTCACAGGCGCAGCAACACTGGGACTTTGCGCTTCTATACGCACCAAACGTCACGGTTATTCTCTTTCCGCCTCGTAGACACGAGCTGAGAAATTGAAAACGTCAAGCAATTGCTCAGAGATGAAAAGTGCCAGCACTGAAAGCTCTTGCTAGCCAGCACCCTTCCTTGGAAGCGCTTTCACAAGCGCAGTAACACTGGGGCTTTGCTCTTCTATACGCACCAAACGTCACGGTCATTCTCTTTCCGTCTCGTAGACATGAGCTGAGAAATTGCAAATGTCGAGCAATTGCTCAGAGATGAAAAGTGCCAGCACTGAAAGCTGTTGCTAGCCAGCACCCTTCCTTGGAAGCGCTTTCACAGGCGCAGCAACACTGGGGCTTTGCGCTTCTCTAGCCGCCAAACGTCACAGTCATTCTCTTTCCGTCTCGTAGACATGAGCTGAGAAATTGCAAACGTCGAGCAATTGCTCCGAGATGAAAAGTGCCAGCACTGAAAGCTGTTGCTAGCCAGCACCCTTCCTTGGAAGCGCTTTTGTAGGCCTAAGAACACTGGGGCTCTGGGCTTCCCTAGCCACCTCATCTTCTGCTCATCCTCTCGCGCACTCTAAAGAGAGCTCAGGTGAGAAATTGCAAACGTCGAGCAATTGCTCAGAGATGAAAAGTGCCAGCACTGAAAGCTGTTGCTGGCCAGCACCCTTCCTTGGAAGCTTTTTCACAGGTGCAGTAACACTGGGGCTTTGCACTTCTGTACGTACCAAACGTCACTGTCCTTCTCTTTCCGTCTCATAGACACGAGCTGAGAAATTGCAAACGTCGAGCAATTGCTCAGAGATGAAAAGTGCCAGCACTGAAAGCTGTTGCTAGCCAGCACCCTTCCTTGGAAGCGCTTTTGTAGGCCTAAGAACACTGGGGCTCTGGGCTTCTCTAGCCACCTCATCTTCTGCTCATCCTCTCGCGCACTCTAAAGAGAGCTCAGGTGAGAAATTGCAAACGTCGAGCAATTGCTCAGAGATGAAAAGTGCCAGCACTGAAAGCTGTTGCTAGCCAGCACCCTTCCTTGGAAGCGCTTTCACAGGCGCAGTAACACTGGGGCTTTGCACTTCTGTACGCACCAAACGTCACGGTCCTTCTCTTTCCGTCTCGTAGACACGAGCTGAGAAATTGCAAACGTCGAGCAATTGCTCAGAGATGAAAAGTGCCAGCACTGAAAGCTGTTGCTAGCCAGCACCCTTCCTTGGAAGCGCTTTCACAGGCGCAGCAACACTGGGGCTTTGCGCTTCTATACGCACCAAACGTCACGGTCCTTCTCTTTCCGTCTTGTAGACACGAGCTGAGAAATTGCAAACGTCGAGCAATTGCTCCGAGATGAAAAGTGCCAGCACTGAAAGCTGTTGCTAGCCAGCACCCTTCCTTGGAAGCGCTTTTGTAGGCCTAAGAACACTGGGGCTCTGGGCTTCTCTAGCCACCTCATCTTCTGCTCATCCTCTCGCGCACTCTAAAGAGAGCTCAGGTGAGAAATTGCAAACGTCGAGCAATTGCTCAGAGATGAAAAGTGCCAGCACTGAAAGCTGTTGCTAGCCAGCAGCCTTCCTTGGAAGCGCTTTCACAGGCGCAGCAACACTGGGGCTTTGCGCTTCTCTAGCCACCAAACGTCACGGTCCTTCTCTTTCCGTCTCGTAGACACGAGCTGAGAAATTGCAAACGTCGAGCAATTGCTCAGAGATGAAAAGTGCCAGCACTGAAAGCTCTTGCTAGCCAGCAGCCTTCCTTGGAAGCGCTTTCACAGGCGCAGCAACACTGGGGCTTTGCGCTTCTCTAGCCACCAAACGTCACGGTCCTTCTCTTTCCGTCTCGTAGACACGAGCTGAGAAATTGCAAACGTCGAGCAATTGCTCAGAGATGAAAAGTGCCAGCACTGAAAGCTGTTGCTAGCCAGCACCCTTCCTTGGAAGCGCTTTCACAGGCGCAGCAACACTGGGGCTTTGCGCTTCTCTAGCCACCAAACGTCACGGTCCTTCTCTTTCCGTCTCCTAGACACGAGCTGAGAAATTGCAAACGTCGAGCAATTGCTCCGAGATGAAAAGTGCCAGCACTGAAAGCTGTTGCTAGCCAGCACCCTTCCTTGGAAGCGCTTTTGTAGGCCTAAGAACACTGGGGCTCTGGGCTTCTCTAGCCACCTCATCTTCTGCTCATCCTCTCGCGCACTCTAAAGAGAGCTTAGGTGAGAAATTGCAAACGTCGAGCAATTGCTCAGAGATGAAAAGTGCCAGCACTGAAAGCTCTTGCTAGCCAGCACCCTTCCTTGGAAGCGCTTTCACAGGCGCAGCAACACTGGGACTTTGCGCTTCTATACGCACCAAACGTCACGGTTATTCTCTTTCCGCCTCGTAGACACGAGCTGAGAAATTGAAAACGTCAAGCAATTGCTCAGAGATGAAAAGTGCCAGCACTGAAAGCTCTTGCTAGCCAGCACCCTTCCTTGGAAGCGCTTTCACAAGCGCAGTAACACTGGGGCTTTGCTCTTCTATACGCACCAAACGTCACGGTCATTCTCTTTCCGTCTCGTAGACATGAGCTGAGAAATTGCAAATGTCGAGCAATTGCTCAGAGATGAAAAGTGCCAGCACTGAAAGCTGTTGCTAGCCAGCACCCTTCCTTGGAAGCGCTTTCACAGGCGCAGCAACACTGGGGCTTTGCGCTTCTCTAGCCGCCAAACGTCACAGTCATTCTCTTTCCGTCTCGTAGACATGAGCTGAGAAATTGCAAACGTCGAGCAATTGCTCAGAGATGAAAAGTGCCAGCACTGAAAGCTGTTGCTAGCCAGCACCCTTCCTTGGAAGCGCTTTTGTAGGCCTAAGAACACTGGGGCTCTGGGCTTCCCTAGCCACCTCATCTTCTGCTCATCCTCTCGCGCACTCTAAAGAGAGCTCAGGTGAGAAATTGCAAACGTCGAGCAATTGCTCAGAGATGAAAAGTGCCAGCACTGAAAGCTGTTGCTGGCCAGCACCCTTCCTTGGAAGCTTTTTCACAGGTGCAGTAACACTGGGGCTTTGCACTTCTGTACGTACCAAACGTCACTGTCCTTCTCTTTCCGTCTCATAGACACGAGCTGAGAAATTGCAAACGTCGAGCAATTGCTCAGAGATGAAAAGTGCCAGCACTGAAAGCTGTTGCTAGCCAGCACCCTTCCTTGGAAGCGCTTTTGTAGGCCTAAGAACACTGGGGCTCTGGGCTTCTCTAGCCACCTCATCTTCTGCTCATCCTCTCGCGCACTCTAAAGAGAGCTCAGGTGAGAAATTGCAAACGTCGAGCAATTGCTCAGAGATGAAAAGTGCCAGCACTGAAAGCTGTTGCTAGCCAGCACCCTTCCTTGGAAGCGCTTTCACAGGCGCAGTAACACTGGGGCTTTGCACTTCTGTACGCACCAAACGTCACGGTCCTTCTCTTTCCGTCTCGTAGACACGAGCTGAGAAATTGCAAACGTCGAGCAATTGCTCAGAGATGAAAAGTGCCAGCACTGAAAGCTGTTGCTAGCCAGCACCCTTCCTTGGAAGCGCTTTCACAGGCGCAGCAACACTGGGGCTTTGTGCTTCTATACGCACCAAACGTCACGGTCCTTCTCTTTCCGTCTCGTAGACACGAGCTGAGAAATTGCAAACGTCGAGCAATTGCTCCGAGATGAAAAGTGCCAGCACTGAAAGCTCTTGCTAGCCAGCACCCTTCCTTGGAAGCGCTTTTGTAGGCCTAAGAAGACTGGGGCTCTGGGCTTCTCTAGCCACCTCATCTTCTGCTCATCCTCTCGCGCACTCTAAAGAGAGCTCAGGTGAGAAATTGCAAACGTCGAGCAATTGCTCAGAGATGAAAAGTGCCAGCACTGAAAGCTGTTGCTAGCCAGCAGCCTTCCTTGGAAGCGCTTTCACAGGCGCAGCAACACTGGGGCTTTGCGCTTCTCTAGCCACCAAACGTCACGGTCCTTCTCTTTCCGTCTCGTAGACACGAGCTGAGAAATTGCAAACGTCGAGCAATTGCTCAGAGATGAAAAGTGCCAGCACTGAAAGCTGTTGCTAGCCAGCACCCTTCCTTGGAAGCGCTTTCACAGGCGCAGTAACACTGGGGCTTTGCGCTTCTCTAGCCACCAAACGTCACGGTCCTTCTCTTTCCGTCTCGTAGACACGAGCTGAGAAATTGCAAACGTCGAGCAATTGCTCAGAGATGAAAAGTGCCAGCACTGAAAGCTGTTGCTAGCCAGCACCCTTCCTTGGAAGCGCTTTCACAGGCGCAGCAACACTGGGGCTTTGCGCTTCTATACGCACCAAACGTCACGGTCCTTCTCTTTCCGTCGGTAGACACGAGCTGAGAAATTGCAACCGTCGAGCAATTGCTCAGAGATGAAAAGTGCCAGCACTGAAAGCTGTTGCTAGCCAGCACCCTTCCTTGGAAGCGCTTTTGTAGGCCTAAGAACACTGGGGCTCTGGGCTTCTCTAGCCACCTCATCTTCTGCTCATCCTCTCGCGCACTCTAAAGAGAGCTCAGGTGAGAAATTGCAAACGTCGAGCAATTGCTCAGAGATGAAAAGTGCCAGCACTGAAAGCTCTTGCTAGCCAGCACCCTTCCTTGGAAGCGCTTTTGTAGGCCTAAGAACACTGGGGCTCTGGGCTTCTCTAGCCACCTCATCTTCTGCTCATCCTCTCGCGCACTCTAAAGAGAGCTCAGGTGAGAAATTGCAAACGTCGAGCAATTGCTCAGAGATGAAAAGTGCCAGCACTGAAAGCTGTTGCTAGCCAGCACCCTTCCTTGGAAGCGCTTTCACAGGCGCAGCAACACTGGGGCTTTGCGCTTCTATACGCACCAAACGTCACGGTCATTCTCTTTCCGTCTCGTAGACACGAGCTGAGAAATTGCAAACGTCGAGCAATTGCTCAGAGATGAAAAGTGCCAGCACTGAAAGCTCTTGCTAGCCAGCACCCTTCCTTGGAAGCGCTTTCACAGGCGCAGCAACACTGGGGCTTTGCGCTTCTCTAGCCACCAAACGTCACGGTCCTTCTCTTTCCGTCTTGTAGACACGAGCTGAGAAATTGCAAATGTCGAGCAATTGCTCAGAGATGAAAAGTGCCAGCACTGAAAGCTGTTGCTAGCCAGCACCCTTCCTTGGAAGCGCTTTCACAGGCGCAGCAACACTGGGGCTTTGTGCTTCTATACGCACCAAACGTCACGGTCCTTCTCTTTCCGTCTTGTAGACACGAGCTGAGAAATTGCAAACGTCGAGCAATTGCTCCGAGATGAAAAGTGCCAGCACTGAAAGCTCTTGCTAGCCAGCACCCTTCCTTGGAAGCGCTTTTGTAGGCCTAAGAAGACTGGGGCTCTGGGCTTCTCTAGCCACCTCATCTTCTGCTCATCCTCTCGCGCACTCTAAAGAGAGCTCAGGTGAGAAATTGCAAACGTCGAGCAATTGCTCAGAGATGAAAAGTGCCAGCACTGAAAGCTGTTGCTAGCCAGCAGCCTTCCTTGGAAGCGCTTTCACAGGCGCAGCAACACTGGGGCTTTGCGCTTCTCTAGCCACCAAACGTCACGGTCCTTCTCTTTCCGTCTCGTAGACACGAGCTGAGAAATTGCAAACGTCGAGCAATTGCTCAGAGATGAAAAGTGCCAGCACTGAAAGCTGTTGCTAGCCAGCACCCTTCCTTGGAAGCGCTTTCACAGGCGCAGCAACACTGGGGCTTTGTGCTTCTATACGCACCAAACGTCACGGTCCTTCTCTTTCCGTCTTGTAGACACGAGCTGAGAAATTGCAAACGTCGAGCAATTGCTCCGAGATGAAAAGTGCCAGCACTGAAAGCTCTTGCTAGCCAGCACCCTTCCTTGGAAGCGCTTTTGTAGGCCTAAGAAGACTGGGGCTCTGGGCTTCTCTAGCCACCTCATCTTCTGCTCATCCTCTCGCGCACTCTAAAGAGAGCTCAGGTGAGAAATTGCAAACGTCGAGCAATTGCTCAGAGATGAAAAGTGCCAGCACTGAAAGCTGTTGCTAGCCAGCAGCCTTCCTTGGAAGCGCTTTCACAGGCGCAGCAACACTGGGGCTTTGCGCTTCTCTAGCCACCAAACGTCACGGTCCTTCTCTTTCCGTCTCGTAGACACGAGCTGAGAAATTGCAAACGTCGAGCAATTGCTCAGAGATGAAAAGTGCCAGCACTGAAAGCTGTTGCTAGCCAGCACCCTTCCTTGGAAGCGCTTTCACAGGCGCAGTAACACTGGGGCTTTGCGCTTCTCTAGCCACCAAACGTCACGGTCCTTCTCTTTCCGTCTCGTAGACACGAGCTGAGAAATTGCAAACGTCGAGCAATTGCTCAGAGATGAAAAGTGCCAGCACTGAAAGCTGTTGCTAGCCAGCACCCTTCCTTGGAAGCGCTTTCACAGGCGCAGCAACACTGGGGCTTTGCGCTTCTATACGCACCAAACGTCACGGTCCTTCTCTTTCCGTCGGTAGACACGAGCTGAGAAATTGCAACCGTCGAGCAATTGCTCAGAGATGAAAAGTGCCAGCACTGAAAGCTGTTGCTAGCCAGCACCCTTCCTTGGAAGCGCTTTTGTAGGCCTAAGAAGACTGGGGCTCTGGGCTTCTCTAGCCACCTCATCTTCTGCTCATCCTCTCGCGCACTCTAAAGAGAGCTCAGGTGAGAAATTACAAACGTCGAGCAATTGCTCAGAGATGAAAAGTGCCAGCACTGAAAGCTGTTGCTAGCCAGCACCCTTCCTTGGAAGCGCTTTCACAGGCGCAGCAACACTGGGGTTTTGCGCTTCTCTAGCCACCAAACGTCACGGTCCTTCTCTTTCCGTCTCGTAGACACGAGCTGAGAAATTGCAAACGTCGAGCAATTGCTCAGAGATGAAAAGTGCCAGCACTGAAAGCTGTTGCTAGCCAGCACCCTTCCTTGGAAGCGCTTTCACAGGCGCAGCAACACTGGGGCTTTGCGCTTCTCTAGCCACCAAACGTCACGGTCCTTCTCTTTCCGTCTCCTAGACACGAGCTGAGAAATTGCAAACGTCGAGCAATTGCTCCGAGATGAAAAGTGCCAGCACTGAAAGCTGTTGCTAGCCAGCACCCTTCCTTGGAAGCGCTTTTGTAGGCCTAAGAACACTGGGGCTCTGGGCTTCTCTAGCCACCTCATCTTCTGCTCATCCTCTCGCGCACTCTAAAGAGAGCTTAGGTGAGAAATTGCAAACGTCGAGCAATTGCTCAGAGATGAAAAGTGCCAGCACTGAAAGCTCTTGCTAGCCAGCACCCTTCCTTGGAAGCGCTTTTGTAGGCCTAAGAACACTGGGGCTCTGGGCTTCTCTAGCCACCTCATCTTCTGCTCATCCTCTCGCGCACTCTAAAGAGAGCTCAGGTGAGAAATTGCAAACGTCGAGCAATTGCTCAGAGATGAAAAGTGCCAGCACTGAAAGCTGTTGCTAGCCAGCAGCCTTCCTTGGAAGCGCTTTCACAGGCGCAGCAACACTGGGGCTTTGCGCTTCTATACGCACCAAACGTCACGGTCATTCTCTTTCCGTCTCGTAGACACGAGCTGAGAAATTGCAAACGTCCAGCAATTGCTCAGAGATGAAAAGTGCCAGCACTGAAAGCTCTTGCTAGCCAGCACCCTTCCTTGGAAGCGCTTTCACAGGCGCAGCAACACTGGGGTTTTGCGCTTCTCTAGCCACCAAACGTCACGGTCCTTCTCTTTCCGTCTTGTAGACACGAGCTGAGAAATTGCAAATGTCGAGCAATTGCTCAGAGATGAAAAGTGCCAGCACTGAAAGCTGTTGCTAGCCAGCACCCTTCCTTGGAAGCGCTTTCACAGGCGCAGTAACACTGGGGCTTTGCTCTTCTATACGCACCAAACGTCACGGTCATTCTCTTTCCGTCTCGTAGACATGAGCTGAGAAATTGCAAATGTCGAGCAATTGCTCAGAGATGAAAAGTGCCAGCACTGAAAGCTCTTGCTAGCCAGCACCCTTCCTTGGAAGCGCTTTCACAGGCGCAGCAACACTGGGGCTTTGCGCTTCTCTAGCCGCCAAACGTCACAGTCATTCTCTTTCCGTCTCGTAGACATGAGCTGAGAAATTGCAAACGTCGAGCAATTGCTCCGAGATGAAAAGTGCCAGCACTGAAAGCTGTTGCTAGCCAGCACCCTTCCTTGGAAGCGCTTTTGTAGGCCTAAGAACACTGGGGCTCTGGGCTTCCCTAGCCACCTCATCTTCTGCTCATCCTCTCGCGCACTCTAAAGAGAGCTCAGGTGAGAAATTGCAAACGACGAGCAATTGCTCAGAGATGAAAAGTGCCAGCACTGAAAGCTCTTGCTAGCCAGCACCCTTCCTTGGAAGCGCTTTCACAGGCGCAGCAACACTGGGACTTTGCGCTTCTATACGCACCAAACGTCACGGTTATTCTCTTTCCGCCTCGTAGACACGAGCTGAGAAATTGAAAACGTCAAGCAATTGCTCAGAGATGAAAAGTGCCAGCACTGAAAGCTCTTGCTAGCCAGCACCCTTCCTTGGAAGCGCTTTCACAAGCGCAGTAACACTGGGGCTTTGCTCTTCTATACGCACCAAACGTCACGGTCATTCTCTTTCCGTCTCGTAGACATGAGCTGAGAAATTGCAAATGTCGAGCAATTGCTCAGAGATGAAAAGTGCCAGCACTGAAAGCTGTTGCTAGCCAGCACCCTTCCTTGGAAGCGCTTTCACAGGCGCAGCAACACTGGGGCTTTGCGCTTCTCTAGCCGCCAAACGTCACAGTCATTCTCTTTCCGTCTCGTAGACATGAGCTGAGAAATTGCAAACGTCGAGCAATTGCTCCGAGATGAAAAGTGCCAGCACTGAAAGCTGTTGCTAGCCAGCACCCTTCCTTGGAAGCGCTTTTGTAGGCCTAAGAACACTGGGGCTCTGGGCTTCCCTAGCCACCTCATCTTCTGCTCATCCTCTCGCGCACTCTAAAGAGAGCTCAGGTGAGAAATTGCAAACGTCGAGCAATTGCTCAGAGATGAAAAGTGCCAGCACTGAAAGCTGTTGCTGGCCAGCACCCTTCCTTGGAAGCTTTTTCACAGGTGCAGTAACACTGGGGCTTTGCACTTCTGTACGTACCAAACGTCACTGTCCTTCTCTTTCCGTCTCATAGACACGAGCTGAGAAATTGCAAACGTCGAGCAATTGCTCAGAGATGAAAAGTGCCAGCACTGAAAGCTGTTGCTAGCCAGCACCCTTCCTTGGAAGCGCTTTTGTAGGCCTAAGAACACTGGGGCTCTGGGCTTCTCTAGCCACCTCATCTTCTGCTCATCCTCTCGCGCACTCTAAAGAGAGCTCAGGTGAGAAATTGCAAACGTCGAGCAATTGCTCAGAGATGAAAAGTGCCAGCACTGAAAGCTGTTGCTAGCCAGCACCCTTCCTTGGAAGCGCTTTCACAGGCGCAGTAACACTGGGGCTTTGCACTTCTGTACGCACCAAACGTCACGGTCCTTCTCTTTCCGTCTCGTAGACACGAGCTGAGAAATTGCAAACGTCGAGCAATTGCTCAGAGATGAAAAGTGCCAGCACTGAAAGCTGTTGCTAGCCAGCACCCTTCCTTGGAAGCGCTTTCACAGGCGCAGCAACACTGGGGCTTTGCGCTTCTATACGCACCAAACGTCACGGTCCTTCTCTTTCCGTCTTGTAGACACGAGCTGAGAAATTGCAAATGTCGAGCAATTGCTCAGAGATGAAAAGTGCCAGCACTGAAAGCTGTTGCTAGCCAGCACCCTTCCTTGGAAGCGCTTTCACAGGCGCAGCAACACTGGGGCTTTGCACTTCTGTACGTACCAAACGTCACGGTCCTTCTCTTTCCGTCTCATAGACACGAGCTGAGAAATTGCAAACGTCAAGCAATTGCTCAGAGATGAAAAGTGCCAGCACTGAAAGCTCTTGCTAGCCAGCACCCTTCCTTGGAAGCGCTTTGTAGGCCTAAGAACACTGGGGCTCTGGGCTTCTCTAGCCACCTCATCTTCTGCTCATCCTCTCGCGCACTCTAAAGAGAGCTCAGGTGAGAAATTGCAAACGTCGAGCAATTGCTCAGAGATGAAAAGTGCCAGCACTGAAAGCTCTTGCTAGCCAGCACCCTTCCTTGGAAGCGCTTTCACAGGCGCAGCAACACTGGGGCTTTGCGCTTCTCTACCCACCAAACGTCACGGTCCTTCTCTTTCCGTCTCGTAGACACGAGCTGAGAAATTGCAAACGTCGAGCAATTGCTCAGAGATGAAAAGTGCCAGCACTTAAAGCTCTTGCTAGCCAGCACCCTTCCTTGGAAGCGCTTTCACAGGCGCAGCAACACTGGGGCTTTGCGCTTCTATACGCACCAAACGTCACGGTCCTTCTCTTTCCGTCGGTAGACACGAGCTGAGAAATTGCAAACGTCGAGCAATTGCTCAGAGATGAAAAGTGCCAGCACTGAAAGCTGTTGCTAGCCAGCACCCTTCCTTGGAAGCGCTTTTGTAGGCCTAAGAACACTGGGGCTCTGGGCTTCTCTAGCCACCTCATCTTCTGCTCATCCTCTCGCGCACTCTAAAGAGAGCTCAGGTGAGAAATTGCAAACGTCGAGCAATTGCTCAGAGATGAAAAGTGCCAGCACTGAAAGCTCTTGCTAGCCAGCACCCTTCCTTGGAAGAGCTTTCACAGGCGCAGCAACACTGGGGCTTTGCGCTTCTCTACCCACCAAACGTCACGGTCCTTCTCTTTCCGTCTTGTAGACACGAGCTGAGAAATTGCAAACGTCGAGCAATTGCTCAGAGATGAAAAGTGCCAGCACTGAAAGCTGTTGCTAGACAGCACCCTTCCTTGGAAGCGCTTTCACAGGCGCAGTAACACTGGGGCTTTGCGCTTCTATACCCACCAAACGTCACGGTCCTTCTCTTTCCGTCTCGTAGACACGAGCTGAGAAATTGCAAACGTCGAGCAATTGCTCAGAGATGAAAAGTGCCAGCACTGAAAGCTCTTGCTAGCCAGCACCCTTCCTTGGAAGCGCTTTTGTAGGCCTAAGAACACTGGGGCTCTGGGCTTCTCTAGCCACCTAATCTTCTGCTCATCCTCTCGCGCACTCTAAAGAGAGCTCAGGTGAGAAATTGCAAACGTCGAGCAATTGCTCAGAGATGAAAAGTGCCAGCACTGAAAGCTCTTGCTAGCCAGCACCCTTCCTTGGAAGCGCTTTCACAAGCGCAGTAACACTGGGGCTTTGCACTTCTCTAGCTACCAAATGTCACGGTCCTTCTCTTTCCGTCTCGTAGACATGAGCTGAGAAATTGCAAACGTCGAGCAATTGCTCAGAGATAAAAAGTGCCAGCACTGAAAGCTGTTGCTAGCCAGCACCCTTCCTTGGAAGCGCTTTCACAGGCGCAGTAACACTGGGACTTTGCGCTTCTCTAGCCACCAAACGTCACGGTCATTCTCTTTCCGTCTCGTAGACACGAGCTGAGAAATTGCAAACGTCGAGCAATTGCTCCGAGATGAAAAGTGCCAGCACTGAAAGCTGTTGCTAGCCAGCACCCTTCCTTGGAAGCGCTTTTGTAGGCCTAAGAACACTGGGGCTCTGGGCTTCTCTAGCCACCTAATCTTCTGCTCATCCTCTCGCGCACTCTAAAGAGAGCTCAGGTGAGAAATTGCAAACGTCCAGCAATTGCTCAGAGATGAAAAGTGCCAGCACTGAAAGCTCTTGCTAGCCAGCACCCTTCCTTGGAAGCGCTTTCACAGGCGCAGCAACACTGGGGCTTTGCGCTTCTCTACCCACCAAACGTCACGGTCCTTCTCTTTCCATCTCGTAGACACGAGCTGAGAAATTGCAAACGTCGAGCAATTGCTCAGAGATGAAAAGTGCCAGCACTGAAAGCTGTTGCTAGCCAGCACCCTTCCTTGGAAGCGCTTTTGTAGGCCTAAGAACACTGGGGCTCTGGGCTTCTCTAGCCACCTCATCTTCTGCTCATCCTCTCGCGCACTCTAAAGAGAGCTTAGGTGAGAAATTGCAAACGTCGAGCAATTGCTCAGAGATGAAAAGTGCCAGCACTGAAAGCTCTTGCTAGCCAGCACCCTTCCTTGGAAGCGCTTTCACAGGCGCAGCAACACTGGGACTTTGCGCTTCTATACGCACCAAACGTCACGGTTATTCTCTTTCCGCCTCGTAGACACGAGCTGAGAAATTGAAAACGTCAAGCAATTGCTCAGAGATGAAAAGTGCCAGCACTGAAAGCTCTTGCTAGCCAGCACCCTTCCTTGGAAGCGCTTTCACAAGCGCAGTAACACTGGGGCTTTGCTCTTCTATACGCACCAAACGTCACGGTCATTCTCTTTCCGTCTCGTAGACATGAGCTGAGAAATTGCAAATGTCGAGCAATTGCTCAGAGATGAAAAGTGCCAGCACTGAAAGCTGTTGCTAGCCAGCACCCTTCCTTGGAAGCGCTTTCACAGGCGCAGCAACACTGGGGCTTTGCGCTTCTCTAGCCGCCAAACGTCACAGTCATTCTCTTTCCGTCTCGTAGACATGAGCTGAGAAATTGCAAACGTCGAGCAATTGCTCCGAGATGAAAAGTGCCAGCACTGAAAGCTGTTGCTAGCCAGCACCCTTCCTTGGAAGCGCTTTTGTAGGCCTAAGAACACTGGGGCTCTGGGCTTCCCTAGCCACCTCATCTTCTGCTCATCCTCTCGCGCACTCTAAAGAGAGCTCAGGTGAGAAATTGCAAACGTCGAGCAATTGCTCAGAGATGAAAAGTGCCAGCACTGAAAGCTGTTGCTGGCCAGCACCCTTCCTTGGAAGCTTTTTCACAGGTGCAGTAACACTGGGGCTTTGCACTTCTGTACGTACCAAACGTCACTGTCCTTCTCTTTCCGTCTCATAGACACGAGCTGAGAAATTGCAAACGTCGAGCAATTGCTCAGAGATGAAAAGTGCCAGCACTGAAAGCTGTTGCTAGCCAGCACCCTTCCTTGGAAGCGCTTTTGTAGGCCTAAGAACACTGGGGCTCTGGGCTTCTCTAGCCACCTCATCTTCTGCTCATCCTCTCGCGCACTCTAAAGAGAGCTCAGGTGAGAAATTGCAAACGTCGAGCAATTGCTCAGAGATGAAAAGTGCCAGCACTGAAAGCTGTTGCTAGCCAGCACCCTTCCTTGGAAGCGCTTTCACAGGCGCAGTAACACTGGGGCTTTGCACTTCTGTACGCACCAAACGTCACGGTCCTTCTCTTTCCGTCTCGTAGACACGAGCTGAGAAATTGCAAACGTCGAGCAATTGCTCAGAGATGAAAAGTGCCAGCACTGAAAGCTGTTGCTAGCCAGCACCCTTCCTTGGAAGCGCTTTCACAGGCGCAGCAACACTGGGGCTTTGCGCTTCTATACGCACCAAACGTCACGGTCCTTCTCTTTCCGTCTTGTAGACACGAGCTGAGAAATTGCAAATGTCGAGCAATTGCTCAGAGATGAAAAGTGCCAGCACTGAAAGCTGTTGCTAGCCAGCACCCTTCCTTGGAAGCGCTTTCACAGGCGCAGCAACACTGGGGCTTTGCACTTCTGTACGTACCAAACGTCACGGTCCTTCTCTTTCCGTCTCATAGACACGAGCTGAGAAATTGCAAACGTCAAGCAATTGCTCCGAGATGAAAAGTGCCAGCACTGAAAGCTCTTGCTAGCCAGCACCCTTCCTTGGAAGCGCTTTGTAGGCCTAAGAACACTGGGGCTCTGGGCTTCTCTAGCCACCTCATCTTCTGCTCATCCTCTCGCGCACTCTAAAGAGAGCTCAGGTGAGAAATTGCAAACGTCGAGCAATTGCTCAGAGATGAAAAGTGCCAGCACTGAAAGCTCTTGCTAGCCAGCACCCTTCCTTGGAAGCGCTTTCACAGGCGCAGCAACACTGGGGCTTTGCGCTTCTCTACCCACCAAACGTCACGGTCCTTCTCTTTCCGTCTCGTAGACACGAGCTGAGAAATTGCAAACGTCGAGCAATTGCTCAGAGATGAAAAGTGCCAGCACTTAAAGCTCTTGCTAGCCAGCACCCTTCCTTGGAAGCGCTTTCACAGGCGCAGCAACACTGGGGCTTTGCGCTTCTATACGCACCAAACGTCACGGTCCTTCTCTTTCCGTCGGTAGACACGAGCTGAGAAATTGCAAACGTCGAGCAATTGCTCAGAGATGAAAAGTGCCAGCACTGAAAGCTGTTGCTAGCCAGCACCCTTCCTTGGAAGCGCTTTTGTAGGCCTAAGAACACTGGGGCTCTGGGCTTCTCTAGCCACCTCATCTTCTGCTCATCCTCTCGCGCACTCTAAAGAGAGCTCAGGTGAGAAATTGCAAACGTCGAGCAATTGCTCAGAGATGAAAAGTGCCAGCACTGAAAGCTCTTGCTAGCCAGCACCCTTCCTTGGAAGAGCTTTCACAGGCGCAGCAACACTGGGGCTTTGCGCTTCTCTACCCACCAAACGTCACGGTCCTTCTCTTTCCGTCTTGTAGACACGAGCTGAGAAATTGCAAACGTCGAGCAATTGCTCAGAGATGAAAAGTGCCAGCACTGAAAGCTGTTGCTAGACAGCACCCTTCCTTGGAAGCGCTTTCACAGGCGCAGTAACACTGGGGCTTTGCGCTTCTATACCCACCAAACGTCACGGTCCTTCTCTTTCCGTCTCGTAGACACGAGCTGAGAAATTGCAAACGTCGAGCAATTGCTCAGAGATGAAAAGTGCCAGCACTGAAAGCTCTTGCTAGCCAGCACCCTTCCTTGGAAGCGCTTTTGTAGGCCTAAGAACACTGGGGCTCTGGGCTTCTCTAGCCACCTAATCTTCTGCTCATCCTCTCGCGCACTCTAAAGAGAGCTCAGGTGAGAAATTGCAAACGTCGAGCAATTGCTCAGAGATGAAAAGTGCCAGCACTGAAAGCTCTTGCTAGCCAGCACCCTTCCTTGGAAGCGCTTTCACAAGCGCAGTAACACTGGGGCTTTGCACTTCTCTAGCTACCAAATGTCACGGTCCTTCTCTTTCCGTCTCGTAGACATGAGCTGAGAAATTGCAAACGTCGAGCAATTGCTCAGAGATAAAAAGTGCCAGCACTGAAAGCTGTTGCTAGCCAGCACCCTTCCTTGGAAGCGCTTTCACAGGCGCAGTAACACTGGGACTTTGCGCTTCTCTAGCCACCAAACGTCACGGTCATTCTCTTTCCGTCTCGTAGACACGAGCTGAGAAATTGCAAACGTCGAGCAATTGCTCCGAGATGAAAAGTGCCAGCACTGAAAGCTGTTGCTAGCCAGCACCCTTCCTTGGAAGCGCTTTTGTAGGCCTAAGAACACTGGGGCTCTGGGCTTCTCTAGCCACCTAATCTTCTGCTCATCCTCTCGCGCACTCTAAAGAGAGCTCAGGTGAGAAATTGCAAACGTCCAGCAATTGCTCAGAGATGAAAAGTGCCAGCACTGAAAGCTCTTGCTAGCCAGCACCCTTCCTTGGAAGCGCTTTCACAGGCGCAGCAACACTGGGGCTTTGCGCTTCTCTACCCACCAAACGTCACGGTCCTTCTCTTTCCATCTCGTAGACACGAGCTGAGAAATTGCAAACGTCGAGCAATTGCTCAGAGATGAAAAGTGCCAGCACTGAAAGCTGTTGCTAGCCAGCACCCTTCCTTGGAAGCGCTTTTGTAGGCCTAAGAACACTGGGGCTCTGGGCTTCTCTAGCCACCTCATCTTCTGCTCATCCTCTCGCGCACTCTAAAGAGAGCTTAGGTGAGAAATTGCAAACGTCGAGCAATTGCTCAGAGATGAAAAGTGCCAGCACTGAAAGCTCTTGCTAGCCAGCACCCTTCCTTGGAAGCGCTTTCACAGGCGCAGCAACACTGGGACTTTGCGCTTCTATACGCACCAAACGTCACGGTTATTCTCTTTCCGCCTCGTAGACACGAGCTGAGAAATTGAAAACGTCAAGCAATTGCTCAGAGATGAAAAGTGCCAGCACTGAAAGCTCTTGCTAGCCAGCACCCTTCCTTGGAAGCGCTTTCACAAGCGCAGTAACACTGGGGCTTTGCTCTTCTATACGCACCAAACGTCACGGTCATTCTCTTTCCGTCTCGTAGACATGAGCTGAGAAATTGCAAATGTCGAGCAATTGCTCAGAGATGAAAAGTGCCAGCACTGAAAGCTGTTGCTAGCCAGCACCCTTCCTTGGAAGCGCTTTCACAGGCGCAGCAACACTGGGGCTTTGCGCTTCTCTAGCCGCCAAACGTCACAGTCATTCTCTTTCCGTCTCGTAGACATGAGCTGAGAAATTGCAAACGTCGAGCAATTGCTCCGAGATGAAAAGTGCCAGCACTGAAAGCTGTTGCTAGCCAGCACCCTTCCTTGGAAGCGCTTTTGTAGGCCTAAGAACACTGGGGCTCTGGGCTTCCCTAGCCACCTCATCTTCTGCTCATCCTCTCGCGCACTCTAAAGAGAGCTCAGGTGAGAAATTGCAAACGTCGAGCAATTGCTCAGAGATGAAAAGTGCCAGCACTGAAAGCTGTTGCTGGCCAGCACCCTTCCTTGGAAGCTTTTTCACAGGTGCAGTAACACTGGGGCTTTGCACTTCTGTACGTACCAAACGTCACTGTCCTTCTCTTTCCGTCTCATAGACACGAGCTGAGAAATTGCAAACGTCGAGCAATTGCTCAGAGATGAAAAGTGCCAGCACTGAAAGCTGTTGCTAGCCAGCACCCTTCCTTGGAAGCGCTTTTGTAGGCCTAAGAACACTGGGGCTCTGGGCTTCTCTAGCCACCTCATCTTCTGCTCATCCTCTCGCGCACTCTAAAGAGAGCTCAGGTGAGAAATTGCAAACGTCGAGCAATTGCTCAGAGATGAAAAGTGCCAGCACTGAAAGCTGTTGCTAGCCAGCACCCTTCCTTGGAAGCGCTTTCACAGGCGCAGTAACACTGGGGCTTTGCACTTCTGTACGCACCAAACGTCACGGTCCTTCTCTTTCCGTCTCGTAGACACGAGCTGAGAAATTGCAAACGTCGAGCAATTGCTCAGAGATGAAAAGTGCCAGCACTGAAAGCTGTTGCTAGCCAGCACCCTTCCTTGGAAGCGCTTTCACAGGCGCAGCAACACTGGGGCTTTGCGCTTCTATACGCACCAAACGTCACGGTCCTTCTCTTTCCGTCTTGTAGACACGAGCTGAGAAATTGCAAACGTCGAGCAATTGCTCCGAGATGAAAAGTGCCAGCACTGAAAGCTGTTGCTAGCCAGCACCCTTCCTTGGAAGCGCTTTTGTAGGCCTAAGAACACTGGGGCTCTGGGCTTCTCTAGCCACCTCATCTTCTGCTCATCCTCTCGCGCACTCTAAAGAGAGCTCAGGTGAGAAATTGCAAACGTCGAGCAATTGCTCAGAGATGAAAAGTGCCAGCACTGAAAGCTGTTGCTAGCCAGCAGCCTTCCTTGGAAGCGCTTTCACAGGCGCAGCAACACTGGGGCTTTGCGCTTCTCTAGCCACCAAACGTCACGGTCCTTCTCTTTCCGTCTCGTAGACACGAGCTGAGAAATTGCAAACGTCGAGCAATTGCTCAGAGATGAAAAGTGCCAGCACTGAAAGCTCTTGCTAGCCAGCAGCCTTCCTTGGAAGCGCTTTCACAGGCGCAGCAACACTGGGGCTTTGCGCTTCTCTAGCCACCAAACGTCACGGTCCTTCTCTTTCCGTCTCGTAGACACGAGCTGAGAAATTGCAAACGTCGAGCAATTGCTCAGAGATGAAAAGTGCCAGCACTGAAAGCTGTTGCTAGCCAGCACCCTTCCTTGGAAGCGCTTTCACAGGCGCAGCAACACTGGGGCTTTGCGCTTCTCTAGCCACCAAACGTCACGGTCCTTCTCTTTCCGTCTCCTAGACACGAGCTGAGAAATTGCAAACGTCGAGCAATTGCTCCGAGATGAAAAGTGCCAGCACTGAAAGCTGTTGCTAGCCAGCACCCTTCCTTGGAAGCGCTTTTGTAGGCCTAAGAACACTGGGGCTCTGGGCTTCTCTAGCCACCTCATCTTCTGCTCATCCTCTCGCGCACTCTAAAGAGAGCTTAGGTGAGAAATTGCAAACGTCGAGCAATTGCTCAGAGATGAAAAGTGCCAGCACTGAAAGCTCTTGCTAGCCAGCACCCTTCCTTGGAAGCGCTTTCACAGGCGCAGCAACACTGGGACTTTGCGCTTCTATACGCACCAAACGTCACGGTTATTCTCTTTCCGCCTCGTAGACACGAGCTGAGAAATTGAAAACGTCAAGCAATTGCTCAGAGATGAAAAGTGCCAGCACTGAAAGCTCTTGCTAGCCAGCACCCTTCCTTGGAAGCGCTTTCACAAGCGCAGTAACACTGGGGCTTTGCTCTTCTATACGCACCAAACGTCACGGTCATTCTCTTTCCGTCTCGTAGACATGAGCTGAGAAATTGCAAATGTCGAGCAATTGCTCAGAGATGAAAAGTGCCAGCACTGAAAGCTGTTGCTAGCCAGCACCCTTCCTTGGAAGCGCTTTCACAGGCGCAGCAACACTGGGGCTTTGCGCTTCTCTAGCCGCCAAACGTCACAGTCATTCTCTTTCCGTCTCGTAGACATGAGCTGAGAAATTGCAAACGTCGAGCAATTGCTCAGAGATGAAAAGTGCCAGCACTGAAAGCTGTTGCTAGCCAGCACCCTTCCTTGGAAGCGCTTTTGTAGGCCTAAGAACACTGGGGCTCTGGGCTTCCCTAGCCACCTCATCTTCTGCTCATCCTCTCGCGCACTCTAAAGAGAGCTCAGGTGAGAAATTGCAAACGTCGAGCAATTGCTCAGAGATGAAAAGTGCCAGCACTGAAAGCTGTTGCTGGCCAGCACCCTTCCTTGGAAGCTTTTTCACAGGTGCAGTAACACTGGGGCTTTGCACTTCTGTACGTACCAAACGTCACTGTCCTTCTCTTTCCGTCTCATAGACACGAGCTGAGAAATTGCAAACGTCGAGCAATTGCTCAGAGATGAAAAGTGCCAGCACTGAAAGCTGTTGCTAGCCAGCACCCTTCCTTGGAAGCGCTTTTGTAGGCCTAAGAACACTGGGGCTCTGGGCTTCTCTAGCCACCTCATCTTCTGCTCATCCTCTCGCGCACTCTAAAGAGAGCTCAGGTGAGAAATTGCAAACGTCGAGCAATTGCTCAGAGATGAAAAGTGCCAGCACTGAAAGCTGTTGCTAGCCAGCACCCTTCCTTGGAAGCGCTTTCACAGGCGCAGTAACACTGGGGCTTTGCACTTCTGTACGCACCAAACGTCACGGTCCTTCTCTTTCCGTCTCGTAGACACGAGCTGAGAAATTGCAAACGTCGAGCAATTGCTCAGAGATGAAAAGTGCCAGCACTGAAAGCTGTTGCTAGCCAGCACCCTTCCTTGGAAGCGCTTTCACAGGCGCAGCAACACTGGGGCTTTGTGCTTCTATACGCACCAAACGTCACGGTCCTTCTCTTTCCGTCTCGTAGACACGAGCTGAGAAATTGCAAACGTCGAGCAATTGCTCCGAGATGAAAAGTGCCAGCACTGAAAGCTCTTGCTAGCCAGCACCCTTCCTTGGAAGCGCTTTTGTAGGCCTAAGAAGACTGGGGCTCTGGGCTTCTCTAGCCACCTCATCTTCTGCTCATCCTCTCGCGCACTCTAAAGAGAGCTCAGGTGAGAAATTGCAAACGTCGAGCAATTGCTCAGAGATGAAAAGTGCCAGCACTGAAAGCTGTTGCTAGCCAGCAGCCTTCCTTGGAAGCGCTTTCACAGGCGCAGCAACACTGGGGCTTTGCGCTTCTCTAGCCACCAAACGTCACGGTCCTTCTCTTTCCGTCTCGTAGACACGAGCTGAGAAATTGCAAACGTCGAGCAATTGCTCAGAGATGAAAAGTGCCAGCACTGAAAGCTGTTGCTAGCCAGCACCCTTCCTTGGAAGCGCTTTCACAGGCGCAGTAACACTGGGGCTTTGCGCTTCTCTAGCCACCAAACGTCACGGTCCTTCTCTTTCCGTCTCGTAGACACGAGCTGAGAAATTGCAAACGTCGAGCAATTGCTCAGAGATGAAAAGTGCCAGCACTGAAAGCTGTTGCTAGCCAGCACCCTTCCTTGGAAGCGCTTTCACAGGCGCAGCAACACTGGGGCTTTGCGCTTCTATACGCACCAAACGTCACGGTCCTTCTCTTTCCGTCGGTAGACACGAGCTGAGAAATTGCAACCGTCGAGCAATTGCTCAGAGATGAAAAGTGCCAGCACTGAAAGCTGTTGCTAGCCAGCACCCTTCCTTGGAAGCGCTTTTGTAGGCCTAAGAACACTGGGGCTCTGGGCTTCTCTAGCCACCTCATCTTCTGCTCATCCTCTCGCGCACTCTAAAGAGAGCTCAGGTGAGAAATTGCAAACGTCGAGCAATTGCTCAGAGATGAAAAGTGCCAGCACTGAAAGCTCTTGCTAGCCAGCACCCTTCCTTGGAAGCGCTTTTGTAGGCCTAAGAACACTGGGGCTCTGGGCTTCTCTAGCCACCTCATCTTCTGCTCATCCTCTCGCGCACTCTAAAGAGAGCTCAGGTGAGAAATTGCAAACGTCGAGCAATTGCTCAGAGATGAAAAGTGCCAGCACTGAAAGCTGTTGCTAGCCAGCACCCTTCCTTGGAAGCGCTTTCACAGGCGCAGCAACACTGGGGCTTTGCGCTTCTATACGCACCAAACGTCACGGTCATTCTCTTTCCGTCTCGTAGACACGAGCTGAGAAATTGCAAACGTCGAGCAATTGCTCAGAGATGAAAAGTGCCAGCACTGAAAGCTCTTGCTAGCCAGCACCCTTCCTTGGAAGCGCTTTCACAGGCGCAGCAACACTGGGGCTTTGCGCTTCTCTAGCCACCAAACGTCACGGTCCTTCTCTTTCCGTCTTGTAGACACGAGCTGAGAAATTGCAAATGTCGAGCAATTGCTCAGAGATGAAAAGTGCCAGCACTGAAAGCTGTTGCTAGCCAGCACCCTTCCTTGGAAGCGCTTTCACAGGCGCAGCAACACTGGGGCTTTGTGCTTCTATACGCACCAAACGTCACGGTCCTTCTCTTTCCGTCTTGTAGACACGAGCTGAGAAATTGCAAACGTCGAGCAATTGCTCCGAGATGAAAAGTGCCAGCACTGAAAGCTCTTGCTAGCCAGCACCCTTCCTTGGAAGCGCTTTTGTAGGCCTAAGAAGACTGGGGCTCTGGGCTTCTCTAGCCACCTCATCTTCTGCTCATCCTCTCGCGCACTCTAAAGAGAGCTCAGGTGAGAAATTGCAAACGTCGAGCAATTGCTCAGAGATGAAAAGTGCCAGCACTGAAAGCTGTTGCTAGCCAGCAGCCTTCCTTGGAAGCGCTTTCACAGGCGCAGCAACACTGGGGCTTTGCGCTTCTCTAGCCACCAAACGTCACGGTCCTTCTCTTTCCGTCTCGTAGACACGAGCTGAGAAATTGCAAACGTCGAGCAATTGCTCAGAGATGAAAAGTGCCAGCACTGAAAGCTGTTGCTAGCCAGCACCCTTCCTTGGAAGCGCTTTCACAGGCGCAGCAACACTGGGGCTTTGTGCTTCTATACGCACCAAACGTCACGGTCCTTCTCTTTCCGTCTTGTAGACACGAGCTGAGAAATTGCAAACGTCGAGCAATTGCTCCGAGATGAAAAGTGCCAGCACTGAAAGCTCTTGCTAGCCAGCACCCTTCCTTGGAAGCGCTTTTGTAGGCCTAAGAAGACTGGGGCTCTGGGCTTCTCTAGCCACCTCATCTTCTGCTCATCCTCTCGCGCACTCTAAAGAGAGCTCAGGTGAGAAATTGCAAACGTCGAGCAATTGCTCAGAGATGAAAAGTGCCAGCACTGAAAGCTGTTGCTAGCCAGCAGCCTTCCTTGGAAGCGCTTTCACAGGCGCAGCAACACTGGGGCTTTGCGCTTCTCTAGCCACCAAACGTCACGGTCCTTCTCTTTCCGTCTCGTAGACACGAGCTGAGAAATTGCAAACGTCGAGCAATTGCTCAGAGATGAAAAGTGCCAGCACTGAAAGCTGTTGCTAGCCAGCACCCTTCCTTGGAAGCGCTTTCACAGGCGCAGTAACACTGGGGCTTTGCGCTTCTCTAGCCACCAAACGTCACGGTCCTTCTCTTTCCGTCTCGTAGACACGAGCTGAGAAATTGCAAACGTCGAGCAATTGCTCAGAGATGAAAAGTGCCAGCACTGAAAGCTGTTGCTAGCCAGCACCCTTCCTTGGAAGCGCTTTCACAGGCGCAGCAACACTGGGGCTTTGCGCTTCTATACGCACCAAACGTCACGGTCCTTCTCTTTCCGTCGGTAGACACGAGCTGAGAAATTGCAACCGTCGAGCAATTGCTCAGAGATGAAAAGTGCCAGCACTGAAAGCTGTTGCTAGCCAGCACCCTTCCTTGGAAGCGCTTTTGTAGGCCTAAGAAGACTGGGGCTCTGGGCTTCTCTAGCCACCTCATCTTCTGCTCATCCTCTCGCGCACTCTAAAGAGAGCTCAGGTGAGAAATTACAAACGTCGAGCAATTGCTCAGAGATGAAAAGTGCCAGCACTGAAAGCTGTTGCTAGCCAGCACCCTTCCTTGGAAGCGCTTTCACAGGCGCAGCAACACTGGGGTTTTGCGCTTCTCTAGCCACCAAACGTCACGGTCCTTCTCTTTCCGTCTCGTAGACACGAGCTGAGAAATTGCAAACGTCGAGCAATTGCTCAGAGATGAAAAGTGCCAGCACTGAAAGCTGTTGCTAGCCAGCACCCTTCCTTGGAAGCGCTTTCACAGGCGCAGCAACACTGGGGCTTTGCGCTTCTCTAGCCACCAAACGTCACGGTCCTTCTCTTTCCGTCTCCTAGACACGAGCTGAGAAATTGCAAACGTCGAGCAATTGCTCCGAGATGAAAAGTGCCAGCACTGAAAGCTGTTGCTAGCCAGCACCCTTCCTTGGAAGCGCTTTTGTAGGCCTAAGAACACTGGGGCTCTGGGCTTCTCTAGCCACCTCATCTTCTGCTCATCCTCTCGCGCACTCTAAAGAGAGCTTAGGTGAGAAATTGCAAACGTCGAGCAATTGCTCAGAGATGAAAAGTGCCAGCACTGAAAGCTCTTGCTAGCCAGCACCCTTCCTTGGAAGCGCTTTTGTAGGCCTAAGAACACTGGGGCTCTGGGCTTCTCTAGCCACCTCATCTTCTGCTCATCCTCTCGCGCACTCTAAAGAGAGCTCAGGTGAGAAATTGCAAACGTCGAGCAATTGCTCAGAGATGAAAAGTGCCAGCACTGAAAGCTGTTGCTAGCCAGCAGCCTTCCTTGGAAGCGCTTTCACAGGCGCAGCAACACTGGGGCTTTGCGCTTCTATACGCACCAAACGTCACGGTCATTCTCTTTCCGTCTCGTAGACACGAGCTGAGAAATTGCAAACGTCCAGCAATTGCTCAGAGATGAAAAGTGCCAGCACTGAAAGCTCTTGCTAGCCAGCACCCTTCCTTGGAAGCGCTTTCACAGGCGCAGCAACACTGGGGTTTTGCGCTTCTCTAGCCACCAAACGTCACGGTCCTTCTCTTTCCGTCTTGTAGACACGAGCTGAGAAATTGCAAATGTCGAGCAATTGCTCAGAGATGAAAAGTGCCAGCACTGAAAGCTGTTGCTAGCCAGCACCCTTCCTTGGAAGCGCTTTCACAGGCGCAGTAACACTGGGGCTTTGCTCTTCTATACGCACCAAACGTCACGGTCATTCTCTTTCCGTCTCGTAGACATGAGCTGAGAAATTGCAAATGTCGAGCAATTGCTCAGAGATGAAAAGTGCCAGCACTGAAAGCTCTTGCTAGCCAGCACCCTTCCTTGGAAGCGCTTTCACAGGCGCAGCAACACTGGGGCTTTGCGCTTCTCTAGCCGCCAAACGTCACAGTCATTCTCTTTCCGTCTCGTAGACATGAGCTGAGAAATTGCAAACGTCGAGCAATTGCTCCGAGATGAAAAGTGCCAGCACTGAAAGCTGTTGCTAGCCAGCACCCTTCCTTGGAAGCGCTTTTGTAGGCCTAAGAACACTGGGGCTCTGGGCTTCCCTAGCCACCTCATCTTCTGCTCATCCTCTCGCGCACTCTAAAGAGAGCTCAGGTGAGAAATTGCAAACGACGAGCAATTGCTCAGAGATGAAAAGTGCCAGCACTGAAAGCTCTTGCTAGCCAGCACCCTTCCTTGGAAGCGCTTTCACAGGCGCAGCAACACTGGGGCTTTGCGCTTCTCTACCCACCAAACGTCACGGTCCTTCTCTTTCCGTCTCGTAGAGATGAGCTGAGAAATTGCAAACGTCGAGCAATTGCTCAGAGATGAAAAGTGCCAGCACTGAAAGCTGTTGCTAGCCAGCACCCTTCCTTGGAAGCGCTTTTGTAGGCCTAAGAACACTGGGGCTCTGGGCTTCTCTAGCCACCTCATCTTCTGCTCATCCTCTCGCGCACTCTAAAGAGAGCTCAGGTGAGAAATTGCAAACGTGGAGCAATTGCTCAGAGATGAAAAGTGCCAGCACTGAAAGCTCTTGCTAGCCAGCACCCTTCCTTGGAAGCGCTTTCACGGGCGCAGCAACACTGGGGCTTTGCGCTTCTCTAGCCACCAAACGTCACGGTCCTTCTCTTTCCGTCTCCTAGACACGAGCTGAGAAATTGCAAACGTCGAGCAATTGCTCAGAGATGAAAAGTGCCAGCACTGAAAGCTGTTGCTAGCCAGCACCCTTCCTTGGAAGCGCTTTTGTAGGCCTAAGAACACTGGGGCTCTGGGCTTCTCTAGCCACCTCATCTTCTGCTCATCCTCTCGCGCACTCTAAAGAGAGCTCAGGTGAGAAATTGCAAACGTCGAGCAATTGCTCAGAGATGAAAAGTGCCAGCACTGAAAGCTCTTGCTAGCCAGCACCCTTCCTTGGAAGCGCTTTCACAGGTGCAGCAACACTGGGGCTTTGCGCTTCTCTAGCCACCAAACGTCACGGTCCTTCTCTTTCCGTCTCGTAGACACGAGCTGAGAAATTGCAAACGTCCAGCAATTGCTCAGAGATGAAAAGTGCCAGCACTGAAAGCTCTTGCTAGCCAGCACCCTTCCTTGGAAGCGCTTTCACAGGCGCAGCAACACTGGGGCTTTGCGCTTCTATACGCACCAAACGTCACGGTCCTTCTCTTTCCGTCTCCTAGACACGAGCTGAGAAATTGCAAATGTCGAGCAATTGCTCAGAGATGAAAAGTGCCAGCACTGAAAGCTCTTGCTAGCCAGCACCCTTCCTTGGAAGCGCTTTTGTAGGCCTAAGAACACTGGGGCTCTGGGCTTCTCTAGCCACCTCATCTTCTGCTCATCCTCTCGCGCACTCTAAAGAGAGCTCAGGTGAGAAATTACAAACGTCGAGCAATTGCTCAGAGATGAAAAGTGCCAGCACTGAAAGCTCTTGCTAGCCAGCACCCTTCCTTGGAAGCGCTTTCACAGGTGCAGCAACACTGGGGCTTTGCGCTTCTCTAGCCACCAAACGTCACGGTCCTTCTCTTTCCGTCTCGTAGACACGAGCTGAGAAATTGCAAACGTCCAGCAATTGCTCAGAGATGAAAAGTGCCAGCACTGAAAGCTGTTGCTAGCCAGCACCCTTCCTTGGAAGCGCTTTCACAGGCGCAGCAACACTGGGGCTTTGCGCTTCTCTACGCACCAAATGTCACGGTCCTTCTCTTTCCGTCTTGTAGACACGAGCTGAGAAATTGCAAACGTCGAGCAATTGCTCAGAGATGAAAAGTGCCAGCACTGAAAGCTGTTGCTAGCCAGCACCCTTCCTTGGAAGCGCTTTCACAGGCGCAGCAACACTGGGGCTTTGCACTTGTCTAGCCACCAAACGTCACGGTCCTTCTCTTTCCGTCTCGTAGACACGAGCTGAGAAATTGCAAACGTCGAGCAATTGCTCAGGAATGAAAAGTGCCAGCACTGAAAGCTGTTGCTAGCCAGCACCCTTCCTTGGAAGCGCTTTCACAGGCGCAGCAACACTGGGGCTTTGCGCTTCTCTAGCCACCAAACGTCACGGTCCTTCTCTTTCCGTCTCGTAGACACGAGCTGAGAAATTGCAAACGTCGAGCAATTGCTCCGAGATGAAAAGTGCCAGCACTGAAAGCTGTTGCTAGCCAGCACCCTTCCTTGGAAGCGCTTTTGTAGGCCTAAGAACACTGGGGCTCTGGGCTTCTCTAGCCACCTCATCTTCTGCTCATCCTCTCGCGCACTCTAAAGAGAGCTCAGGTGAGAAATTGCAAACGTCCGGCAATTGCTCAGAGATGAAAAGTGCCAGCACTGAAAGCTCTTGCTAGCCAGCACCCTTCCTTGGAAGCGCTTTCACAGGCGCAGCAACACTGGGGCTTTGCGCTTCTCTACCCACCAAACGTCACGGTCCTTCTCTTTCCGTCTCGTAGAGATGAGCTGAGAAATTGCAAACGTCCAGCAATTGCTCAGAGATGAAAAGTGCCAGCACTGAAAGCTGTTGCTAGCCAGCACCCTTCCTTGGAAGCGCTTTCACAGGCGCAGCAACACTGGGGCTTTGTGCTTCTATACGCAACAAATGTCACGGTCCTTCTCTTTCCGTCGGTAGACACGAGCTGAGAAATTGCAAACGTCGAGCAATTGCTCAGAGATGAAAAGTGCCAGCACTGAAAGCTCTTGCTAGCCAGCACCCTTCCTTGGAAGCGCTTTTGTAGGCCTAAGAACACTGGGGCTCTGGGCTTCTCTAGCCACCTCATCTTCTGCTCATCCTCTCGCGCACTCTAAAGAGAGCTCAGGTGAGAAATTACAAACGTCGAGCAATTGCTCAGAGATGAAAAGTGCCAGCACTGAAAGCTGTTGCTAGCCAGCACCCTTCCTTGGAAGCGCTTTCACAGGCGCAGCAACACTGGGGCTTTGCGCTTCTCTAGCCACCAAATGTCACGGTCCTTCTCTTTCCGTCTTGTAGACACGAGCTGAGAAATTGCAAACGTCGAGCAATTGCTCAGAGATGAAAAGTGCCAGCACTGAAAGCTCTTGCTAGCCAGCACCCTTCCTTGGAAGCGCTTTCACAGGCGCAGCAACACTGGGGTTTGCGCTTCTCTAGCCACCAAACGTCACGGTCCTTCTCTTTCCGTCTCGTAGACACGAGCTGAGAAATTGCAAACGTCCAGCAATTGCTCAGAGATGAAAAGTGCCAGCACTGAAAGCTGTTGCTAGCCAGCACCCTTCCTTGGAAGCGCTTTCACAGGCGCAGCAACACTGGGGCTTTGCGCTTCTCTAGCCACCAAACGTCACGGTCCTTCTCTTTCCGTCTCGTAGACACGAGCTGAGAAATTGCAAACGTCGAGCAATTGCTCAGAGATGAAAAGTGCCAGCACTGAAAGCTGTTGCTAGCCAGCACCCTTCCTTGGAAGCGCTTTTGTAGGCCTAAGAACACTGGGGCTCTGGGCTTCTCTAGCCACCTCATCTTCTGCTCATCCTCTCGCGCACTCTAAAGAGAGCTCAGGTGAGAAATTGCAAACGTCCAGCAATTGCTCAGAGATGAAAAGTGCCAGCACTGAAAGCTCTTGCTAGCCAGCACCCTTCCTTGGAAGCGCTTTCACAGGCGCAGCAACACTGGGGCTTTGCGCTTCTCTAGCCACCAAACGTCACGGTCCTTCTCTTTCCATCTCGTAGACACGAGCTGAGAAATTGCAAACGTCCAGCAATTGCTCAGAGATGAAAAGTGCCAGCACTGAAAGCTGTTGCTAGCCAGCCCCCTTCCTTGGAAGCGCTTTTGTAGGCCTAAGAACAGTGGGGCTCTGGGCTTCTCTAGCCACCTAATCTTCTGCTCATCCTCTCGCGCACTCTAAAGAGAGCTCAGGTGAGAAATTGCAAACGTCGAGCAATTGCTCAGAGATGAAAAGTGCCAGCACTGAAAGCTCTTGCTAGCCAGCACCCTTCCTTGGAAGCGCTTTTGTAGGCCTAAGAACACTGGGGCTCTGGGCTTC
Organism: Sarcoramphus papa; assembly: GCA_037962945.1. NCBI lineage: Eukaryota > Metazoa > Chordata > Aves > Accipitriformes > Cathartidae > Sarcoramphus > Sarcoramphus papa. The sequence continues at coordinate 1,372,572 of JBBMRM010000108.1, forward strand.
TCTAGCCACCTCATCTTCTGCTCATCCTCTCGCGCACTCTAAAGAGAGCTCAGGTGAGAAATTGCAAACGTCGAGCAATTGCTCAGAGATGAAAAGTGCCAGCACTGAAAGCTGTTGCTAGCCAGCACCCTTCCTTGGAAGCGCTTTCACAGGCGCAGCAACACTGGGGCTTTGCGCTTCTCTAGCCACCAAACGTCACGGTCCTTCTCTTTCCGTCTCGTAGACACGAGCTGAGAAATTGCAAACGTCGAGCAATTGCTCAGAGATGAAAAGTGCCAGCACTGAAAGCTGTTGCTAGCCAGCACCCTTCCTTGGAAGCGCTTTTGTAGGCCTAAGAAGACTGGGGCTCTGGGCTTCTCTAGCCACCTCATCTTCTGCTCATCCTCTCGCGCACTCTAAAGAGAGCTCAGGTGAGAAATTGCAAACGTCGAGCAATTGCTCAGAGATGAAAAGTGCCAGCACTGAAAGCTGTTGCTAGCCAGCACCCTTCCTTGGAAGCGCTTTCACAGGCGCAGCAACACTGGGGCTTTGCGCTTCTATACGCACCAAACGTCACGGTCCTTCTCTTTCCGTCTCGTAGACACGAGCTGAGAAATTGCAAACGTCGTGCAATTGCTCCGAGATGAAAAGTGCCAGCACTGAAAGCTGTTGCTAGCCAGCACCCTTCCTTGGAAGCGCTTTCACAGGCGCAGCAACACTGGGGCTTTGCGCTTCTCTAGCCACCAAACGTCACGGTCCTTCTCTTTCCGTCTCCTAGACACGAGCTGAGAAATTGCAAATGTCGAGCAATTGCTCAGAGATGAAAAGTGCCAGCACTGAAAGCTGTTGCTAGCCAGCACCCTTCCTTGGAAGCGCTTTCACAGGCGCAGCAACACTGGGGCTTTGCGCTTCTATACGCACCAAACGTCACGGTCATTCTCTTTCCGCCTCGTAGACACGAGCTGAGAAATTGAAAATGTCAAGCAATTGCTCAGAGATGAAAAGTGCCAGCACTGAAAGCTCTTGCTAGCCAGCACCCTTCCTTGGAAGCGCTTTCACAAGCGCAGTAACACTGGGGCTTTGCTCTTCTATACGCACCAAACGTCACGGTCATTCTCTTTCCGTCTCGTAGACATGAGCTGAGAAATTGCAAATGTCGAGCAATTGCTCAGAGATGAAAAGTGCCAGCACTGAAAGCTGTTGCTAGCCAGCACCCTTCCTTGGAAGCGCTTTCACAGGCGCAGCAACACTGGGGCTTTGCGCTTCTCTAGCCGCCAAACGTCACAGTCATTCTCTTTCCGTCTCGTAGACATGAGCTGAGAAATTGCAAACGTCGAGCAATTGCTCAGAGATGAAAAGTGCCAGCACTGAAAGCTCTTGCTAGCCAGCACCCTTCCTTGGAAGCGCTTTTGTAGGCCTAAGAACACTGGGGCTCTGGGCTTCCCTAGCCACCTCATCTTCTGCTCATCCTCTCGCGCACTCTAAAGAGAGCTCAGGTGAGAAATTGCAAACGTCGAGCGATTGCTCAGAGATGAAAAGTGCCAGCACTGAAAGCTCTTGCTAGCCAGCACCCTTCCTTGGAAGCGCTTTCACAGGCGCAGCAACACTGGGGCTTTGCGCTTCTATACGCACCAAACGTCACGGTCCTTCTCTTTCCGTCTCGTAGACATGAGCTGAGAAATTGCAAACGTCGAGCAATTGCTCAGAGATGAAAAGTGCCAGCACTGAAAGCTCTTGCTAGCCAGCACCCTTCCTTGGAAGCGCTTTTGTAGGCCTAAGAACACTGGGGCTCTGGGCTTCTCTAGCCACCTAATCTTCTGCTCATCCTCGCGGGCACTCTAAAGAGAGCTCAGGTGAGAAATTGCAAACGTCGAGCAATTGCTCAGAGATGAAAAGTGCCAGCACTGAAAGCTGTTGCTAGCCAGCACCCTTCCTTGGAAGCGCTTTCACAGGCGCAGCAACACTGGGGCTTTGCGCTTCTCTAGCCACCAAATGTCACGGTCCTTCTCTTTCCGTCTCGTAGACACGAGCTGAGAAATTGCAAACGTCGAGCAATTGCTCAGAGATGAAAAGTGCCAGCACTGAAAGCTGTTGCTAGCCAGCACCCTTCCTTGGAAGCGCTTTTGTAGGCCTAAGAACACTGGGGCTCTGGGCTTCTCTAGCCACCTCATCTTCTGCTCATCCTCTCGCGCACTCTAAAGAGAGCTCAGGTGAGAAATTGCAAACGTCGAGCAATTGCTCAGAGATGAAAAGTGCCAGCACTGAAAGCTCTTGCTAGCCAGCACCCTTCCTTGGAAGCGCTTTCACAGGCGCAGCAACACTGGGGCTTTGCGCTTCTATACGCACCAAACGTCACGGTCCTTCTCTTTCCGTCTCGTAGACACGAGCTGAGAAATTGCAAACGTCGAGCAATTGCTCAGAGATGAAAAGTGCCAGCACTGAAAGCTGTTGCTAGCCAGCCCCCTTCCTTGGAAGCGCTTTTGTAGGCCTAAGAACACTGGGGCTCTGGGCTTCTCTAGCCACCTAATCTTCTGCTCATCCTCTCGCGCACTCTAAAGAGAGCTCAGGTGAGAAATTGCAAACGTCGAGCAATTGCTCAGAGATGAAAAGTGCCAGCACTGAAAGCTCTTGCTAGCCAGCACCCTTCCTTGGAAGCGCTTTCACAAGCGCAGTAACACTGGGGCTTTGCACTTCTCTAGCTACCAAATGTCACGGTCCTTCTCTTTCCGTCTCCTAGACATGAGCTGAGAAATTGCAAACGTCGAGCAATTGCTCAGAGATAAAAAGTGCCAGCACTGAAAGCTGTTGCTAGCCAGCACCCTTCCTTGGAAGCGCTTTCACAGGCGCAGCAACACTGGGGTTTTGCGCTTCTCTAGCCACCAAACGTCACGGTCCTTCTCTTTCCGTCTCGTAGACACGAGCTGAGAAATTGCAAACGTCGAGCAATTGCTCAGAGATGAAAAGTGCCAGCACTGAAAGCTGTTGCTAGCCAGCACCCTTCCTTGGAAGCGCTTTTGTAGGCCTAAGAACACTGGGGCTCTGGGCTTCCCTAGCCACCTCATCTTCTGCTCATCCTCTCGCGCACTCTAAAGAGAGCTCAGGTGAGAAATTGCAAACGACGAGCAATTGCTCAGAGATGAAAAGTGCCAGCACTGAAAGCTCTTGCTAGCCAGCACCCTTCCTTGGAAGCGCTTTCACAGGCGCAGCAACACTGGGGCTTTGCGCTTCTCTAGCCACCAAACGTCACGGTCCTTCTCTTTCCGTCTCCTAGACACGAGCTGAGAAATTGCAAACGTCGAGCAATTGCTCCGAGATGAAAAGTGCCAGCACTGAAAGCTCTTGCTAGCCAGCACCCTTCCTTGGAAGCGCTTTTGTAGGCCTAAGAACACTGGGGCTCTGGGCTTCTCTAGCCACCTCATCTTCTGCTCATCCTCGCGCGCACTCTAAAGAGAGCTCAGGTGAGAAATTGCAAACGACGAGCAATTGCTCAGAGATGAAAAGTGCCAGCACTGAAAGCTGTTGCTAGCCAGCACCCTTCCTTGGAAGCGCTTTCACAGGCGCAGCAACACTGGGGCTTTGCGCTTCTCTAGCCACCAAACGTCACGGTCCTTCTCTTTCCGTCTCGTAGAGATGAGCTGAGAAATTGCAAACGTCGAGCAATTGCTCAGAGATGAAAAGTGCCAGCACTGAAAGCTGTTGCTAGCCAGCACCCTTCCTTGGAAGCGCTTTTGTAGGCCTAAGAACACTGGGGCTCTGGGCTTCTCTAGCCACCTCATCTTCTGCTCATCCTCTCGCGCACTCTAAAGAGAGCTCAGGTGAGAAATTGCAAACGTGGAGCAATTGCTCAGAGATGAAAAGTGCCAGCACTGAAAGCTCTTGCTAGCCAGCACCCTTCCTTGGAAGCGCTTTCACGGGCGCAGCAACACTGGGGCTTTGCGCTTCTCTAGCCACCAAACGTCACGGTCCTTCTCTTTCCGTCTCCTAGACACGAGCTGAGAAATTGCAAACGTCGAGCAATTGCTCAGAGATGAAAAGTGCCAGCACTGAAAGCTGTTGCTAGCCAGCACCCTTCCTTGGAAGCGCTTTTGTAGGCCTAAGAACACTGGGGCTCTGGGCTTCTCTAGCCACCTCATCTTCTGCTCATCCTCTCGCGCACTCTAAAGAGAGCTCAGGTGAGAAATTGCAAACGTCGAGCAATTGCTCAGAGATGAAAAGTGCCAGCACTGAAAGCTCTTGCTAGCCAGCACCCTTCCTTGGAAGCGCTTTCACAGGTGCAGCAACACTGGGGCTTTGCGCTTCTCTAGCCACCAAACGTCACGGTCCTTCTCTTTCCGTCTCGTAGACACGAGCTGAGAAATTGCAAACGTCCAGCAATTGCTCAGAGATGAAAAGTGCCAGCACTGAAAGCTCTTGCTAGCCAGCACCCTTCCTTGGAAGCGCTTTCACAGGCGCAGCAACACTGGGGCTTTGCGCTTCTATACGCACCAAACGTCACGGTCCTTCTCTTTCCGTCTCCTAGACACGAGCTGAGAAATTGCAAATGTCGAGCAATTGCTCAGAGATGAAAAGTGCCAGCACTGAAAGCTCTTGCTAGCCAGCACCCTTCCTTGGAAGCGCTTTTGTAGGCCTAAGAACACTGGGGCTCTGGGCTTCTCTAGCCACCTCATCTTCTGCTCATCCTCTCGCGCACTCTAAAGAGAGCTCAGGTGAGAAATTACAAACGTCGAGCAATTGCTCAGAGATGAAAAGTGCCAGCACTGAAAGCTCTTGCTAGCCAGCACCCTTCCTTGGAAGCGCTTTCACAGGTGCAGCAACACTGGGGCTTTGCGCTTCTCTAGCCACCAAACGTCACGGTCCTTCTCTTTCCGTCTCGTAGACACGAGCTGAGAAATTGCAAACGTCCAGCAATTGCTCAGAGATGAAAAGTGCCAGCACTGAAAGCTGTTGCTAGCCAGCACCCTTCCTTGGAAGCGCTTTCACAGGCGCAGCAACACTGGGGCTTTGCGCTTCTCTACGCACCAAATGTCACGGTCCTTCTCTTTCCGTCTTGTAGACACGAGCTGAGAAATTGCAAACGTCGAGCAATTGCTCAGAGATGAAAAGTGCCAGCACTGAAAGCTGTTGCTAGCCAGCACCCTTCCTTGGAAGCGCTTTCACAGGCGCAGCAACACTGGGGCTTTGCACTTGTCTAGCCACCAAACGTCACGGTCCTTCTCTTTCCGTCTCGTAGACACGAGCTGAGAAATTGCAAACGTCGAGCAATTGCTCAGGAATGAAAAGTGCCAGCACTGAAAGCTGTTGCTAGCCAGCACCCTTCCTTGGAAGCGCTTTCACAGGCGCAGCAACACTGGGGCTTTGCGCTTCTCTAGCCACCAAACGTCACGGTCCTTCTCTTTCCGTCTCGTAGACACGAGCTGAGAAATTGCAAACGTCGAGCAATTGCTCCGAGATGAAAAGTGCCAGCACTGAAAGCTGTTGCTAGCCAGCACCCTTCCTTGGAAGCGCTTTTGTAGGCCTAAGAACACTGGGGCTCTGGGCTTCTCTAGCCACCTCATCTTCTGCTCATCCTCTCGCGCACTCTAAAGAGAGCTCAGGTGAGAAATTGCAAACGTCCGGCAATTGCTCAGAGATGAAAAGTGCCAGCACTGAAAGCTCTTGCTAGCCAGCACCCTTCCTTGGAAGCGCTTTCACAGGCGCAGCAACACTGGGGCTTTGCGCTTCTCTACCCACCAAACGTCACGGTCCTTCTCTTTCCGTCTCGTAGAGATGAGCTGAGAAATTGCAAACGTCCAGCAATTGCTCAGAGATGAAAAGTGCCAGCACTGAAAGCTGTTGCTAGCCAGCACCCTTCCTTGGAAGCGCTTTCACAGGCGCAGCAACACTGGGGCTTTGTGCTTCTATACGCAACAAATGTCACGGTCCTTCTCTTTCCGTCGGTAGACACGAGCTGAGAAATTGCAAACGTCGAGCAATTGCTCAGAGATGAAAAGTGCCAGCACTGAAAGCTCTTGCTAGCCAGCACCCTTCCTTGGAAGCGCTTTTGTAGGCCTAAGAACACTGGGGCTCTGGGCTTCTCTAGCCACCTCATCTTCTGCTCATCCTCTCGCGCACTCTAAAGAGAGCTCAGGTGAGAAATTACAAACGTCGAGCAATTGCTCAGAGATGAAAAGTGCCAGCACTGAAAGCTGTTGCTAGCCAGCACCCTTCCTTGGAAGCGCTTTCACAGGCGCAGCAACACTGGGGCTTTGCGCTTCTCTAGCCACCAAATGTCACGGTCCTTCTCTTTCCGTCTTGTAGACACGAGCTGAGAAATTGCAAACGTCGAGCAATTGCTCAGAGATGAAAAGTGCCAGCACTGAAAGCTGTTGCTAGCCAGCACCCTTCCTTGGAAGCGCTTTCACAGGCGCAGCAACACTGGGGTTTGCGCTTCTCTAGCCACCAAACGTCACGGTCCTTCTCTTTCCGTCTCGTAGACACGAGCTGAGAAATTGCAAACGTCGAGCAATTGCTCAGAGATGAAAAGTGCCAGCACTGAAAGCTGTTGCTAGCCAGCACCCTTCCTTGGAAGCGCTTTCACAGGCGCAGCAACACTGGGGCTTTGCGCTTCTCTAGCCACCAAACGTCACGGTCCTTCTCTTTCCGTCTCGTAGACACGAGCTGAGAAATTGCAAACGTCGAGCAATTGCTCAGAGATGAAAAGTGCCAGCACTGAAAGCTGTTGCTAGCCAGCACCCTTCCTTGGAAGCGCTTTTGTAGGCCTAAGAACACTGGGGCTCTGGGCTTCTCTAGCCACCTCATCTTCTGCTCATCCTCTCGCGCACTCTAAAGAGAGCTCAGGTGAGAAATTGCAAACGTCCAGCAATTGCTCAGAGATGAAAAGTGCCAGCACTGAAAGCTCTTGCTAGCCAGCACCCTTCCTTGGAAGCGCTTTCACAGGCGCAGCAACACTGGGGCTTTGCGCTTCTCTAGCCACCAAACGTCACGGTCCTTCTCTTTCCATCTCGTAGACACGAGCTGAGAAATTGCAAACGTCCAGCAATTGCTCAGAGATGAAAAGTGCCAGCACTGAAAGCTGTTGCTAGCCAGCCCCCTTCCTTGGAAGCGCTTTTGTAGGCCTAAGAACAGTGGGGCTCTGGGCTTCTCTAGCCACCTAATCTTCTGCTCATCCTCTCGCGCACTCTAAAGAGAGCTCAGGTGAGAAATTGCAAACGTCGAGCAATTGCTCAGAGATGAAAAGTGCCAGCACTGAAAGCTCTTGCTAGCCAGCACCCTTCCTTGGAAGCGCTTTTGTAGGCCTAAGAACACTGGGGCTCTGGGCTTCTCTAGCCACCTCATCTTCTGCTCATCCTCTCGCGCACTCTAAAGAGAGCTCAGGTGAGAAATTGCAAACGTCGAGCAATTGCTCAGAGATGAAAAGTGCCAGCACTGAAAGCTGTTGCTAGCCAGCACCCTTCCTTGGAAGCGCTTTCACAGGCGCAGCAACACTGGGGCTTTGCGCTTCTCTAGCCACCAAACGTCACGGTCCTTCTCTTTCCGTCTCGTAGACACGAGCTGAGAAATTGCAAACGTCGAGCAATTGCTCAGAGATGAAAAGTGCCAGCACTGAAAGCTGTTGCTAGCCAGCACCCTTCCTTGGAAGCGCTTTTGTAGGCCTAAGAAGACTGGGGCTCTGGGCTTCTCTAGCCACCTCATCTTCTGCTCATCCTCTCGCGCACTCTAAAGAGAGCTCAGGTGAGAAATTGCAAACGTCGAGCAATTGCTCAGAGATGAAAAGTGCCAGCACTGAAAGCTGTTGCTAGCCAGCACCCTTCCTTGGAAGCGCTTTCACAGGCGCAGCAACACTGGGGCTTTGCGCTTCTATACGCACCAAACGTCACGGTCCTTCTCTTTCCGTCTCGTAGACACGAGCTGAGAAATTGCAAACGTCGTGCAATTGCTCCAAGATGAAAAGTGCCAGCACTGAAAGCTGTTGCTAGCCAGCACCCTTCCTTGGAAGCGCTTTCACAGGCGCAGCAACACTGGGGCTTTGCGCTTCTCTAGCCACCAAACGTCACGGTCCTTCTCTTTCCGTCTCCTAGACACGAGCTGAGAAATTGCAAATGTCGAGCAATTGCTCCGAGATGAAAAGTGCCAGCACTGAAAGCTGTTGCTAGCCAGCACCCTTCCTTGGAAGCGCTTTCACAGGCGCAGCAACACTGGGGCTTTGCGCTTCTATACGCACCAAACGTCACGGTCATTCTCTTTCCGCCTCGTAGACACGAGCTGAGAAATTGAAAATGTCAAGCAATTGCTCAGAGATGAAAAGTGCCAGCACTGAAAGCTCTTGCTAGCCAGCACCCTTCCTTGGAAGCGCTTTCACAAGCGCAGTAACACTGGGGCTTTGCTCTTCTATACGCACCAAACGTCACGGTCATTCTCTTTCCGTCTCGTAGACATGAGCTGAGAAATTGCAAATGTCGAGCAATTGCTCAGAGATGAAAAGTGCCAGCACTGAAAGCTGTTGCTAGCCAGCACCCTTCCTTGGAAGCGCTTTCACAGGCGCAGCAACACTGGGGCTTTGCGCTTCTCTAGCCGCCAAACGTCACAGTCATTCTCTTTCCGTCTCGTAGACATGAGCTGAGAAATTGCAAACGTCGAGCAATTGCTCAGAGATGAAAAGTGCCAGCACTGAAAGCTCTTGCTAGCCAGCACCCTTCCTTGGAAGCGCTTTTGTAGGCCTAAGAACACTGGGGCTCTGGGCTTCCCTAGCCACCTCATCTTCTGCTCATCCTCTCGCGCACTCTAAAGAGAGCTCAGGTGAGAAATTGCAAACGTCGAGCGATTGCTCAGAGATGAAAAGTGCCAGCACTGAAAGCTCTTGCTAGCCAGCACCCTTCCTTGGAAGCGCTTTCACAGGCGCAGCAACACTGGGGCTTTGCGCTTCTATACGCACCAAACGTCACGGTCCTTCTCTTTCCGTCTCGTAGACATGAGCTGAGAAATTGCAAACGTCGAGCAATTGCTCAGAGATGAAAAGTGCCAGCACTGAAAGCTCTTGCTAGCCAGCACCCTTCCTTGGAAGCGCTTTTGTAGGCCTAAGAACACTGGGGCTCTGGGCTTCTCTAGCCACCTAATCTTCTGCTCATCCTCGCGCGCACTCTAAAGAGAGCTCAGGTGAGAAATTGCAAACGTCGAGCAATTGCTCAGAGATGAAAAGTGCCAGCACTGAAAGCTGTTGCTAGCCAGCACCCTTCCTTGGAAGCGCTTTCACAGGCGCAGCAACACTGGGGCTTTGCGCTTCTCTAGCCACCAAATGTCACGGTCCTTCTCTTTCCGTCTCGTAGACACGAGCTGAGAAATTGCAAACGTCGAGCAATTGCTCAGAGATGAAAAGTGCCAGCACTGAAAGCTGTTGCTAGCCAGCACCCTTCCTTGGAAGCGCTTTTGTAGGCCTAAGAACACTGGGGCTCTGGGCTTCTCTAGCCACCTCATCTTCTGCTCATCCTCTCGCGCACTCTAAAGAGAGCTCAGGTGAGAAATTGCAAACGTCGAGCAATTGCTCAGAGATGAAAAGTGCCAGCACTGAAAGCTCTTGCTAGCCAGCACCCTTCCTTGGAAGCGCTTTCACAGGCGCAGCAACACTGGGGCTTTGCGCTTCTATACGCACCAAACGTCACGGTCCTTCTCTTTCCGTCTCGTAGACACGAGCTGAGAAATTGCAAACGTCGAGCAATTGCTCAGAGATGAAAAGTGCCAGCACTGAAAGCTGTTGCTAGCCAGCCCCCTTCCTTGGAAGCGCTTTTGTAGGCCTAAGAACACTGGGGCTCTGGGCTTCTCTAGCCACCTAATCTTCTGCTCATCCTCTCGCGCACTCTAAAGAGAGCTCAGGTGAGAAATTGCAAACGTCGAGCAATTGCTCAGAGATGAAAAGTGCCAGCACTGAAAGCTCTTGCTAGCCAGCACCCTTCCTTGGAAGCGCTTTCACAAGCGCAGTAACACTGGGGCTTTGCACTTCTCTAGCTACCAAATGTCACGGTCCTTCTCTTTCCGTCTCGTAGACATGAGCTGAGAAATTGCAAACGTCGAGCAATTGCTCAGAGATAAAAAGTGCCAGCACTGAAAGCTGTTGCTAGCCAGCACCCTTCCTTGGAAGCGCTTTCACAGGCGCAGCAACACTGGGGTTTTGCGCTTCTCTAGCCACCAAACGTCACGGTCCTTCTCTTTCCGTCTCGTAGACACGAGCTGAGAAATTGCAAACGTCGAGCAATTGCTCAGAGATGAAAAGTGCCAGCACTGAAAGCTGTTGCTAGCCAGCACCCTTCCTTGGAAGCGCTTTCACAGGCGCAGCAACACTGGGGCTTTGCGCTTCTATACGCACCAAACGTCACGGTCCTTCTCTTTCCGTCTCGTAGACACGAGCTGAGAAATTGCAAACGTCGAGCAATTGCTCAGAGATGAAAAGTGCCAGCACTGAAAGCTCTTGCTAGCCAGCACCCTTCCTTGGAAGCGCTTTTGTAGGCCTAAGAACACTGGGGCTCTGGGCTTCTCTAGCCACCTAATCTTCTGCTCATCCTCGCGCGCACTCTAAAGAGAGCTCAGGTGAGAAATTGCAAACGTCGAGCAATTGCTCAGAGATGAAAAGTGCCAGCACTGAAAGCTGTTGCTAGCCAGCACCCTTCCTTGGAAGCGCTTTCACAGGCGCAGCAACACTGGGGCTTTGCGCTTCTCTAGCCACCAAACGTCACGGTCCTTCTCTTTCCGTCTCGTAGACACGAGCTGAGAAATTGCAAACGTCCAGCAATTGCTCAGAGATGAAAAGTGCCAGCACTGAAAGCTGTTGCTAGCCAGCACCCTTCCTTGGAAGCGCTTTCACAGGCGCAGCAACACTGGGGCTTTGCGCTTCTCTAGCCGCCAAACGTCACAGTCATTCTCTTTCCGTCTCGTAGACATGAGCTGAGAAATTGCAAACGTCGAGCAATTGCTCAGAGATGAAAAGTGCCAGCACTGAAAGCTGTTGCTAGCCAGCACCCTTCCTTGGAAGCGCTTTTGTAGGCCTAAGAACACTGGGGCTCTGGGCTTCTCTAGCCACCTCATCTTCTGCTCATCCTCTCGCGCACTCTAAAGAGAGCTCAGGTGAGAAATTGCAAACGTCGAGCAATTGCTCAGAGATGAAAAGTGCCAGCACTGAAAGCTGTTGCTAGCCAGCACCCTTCCTTGGAAGCGCTTTCACAGGCGCAGCAACACTGGGGCTTTGCGCTTCTCTAGCCACCAAACGTCACGGTCCTTCTCTTTCCGTCTCGTAGACACGAGCTGAGAAATTGCAAACGTCCAGCAATTGCTCAGAGATGAAAAGTGCCAGCACTGAAAGCTCTTGCTAGCCAGCACCCTTCCTTGGAAGCGCTTTCACAAGCGCAGTAACACTGGGGCTTTGCTCTTCTATACGCACCAAACGTCACGGTCATTCTCTTTCCGTCTCGTAGACATGAGCTGAGAAATTGCAAATGTCGAGCAATTGCTCAGAGATGAAAAGTGCCAGCACTGAAAGCTGTTGCTAGCCAGCACCCTTCCTTGGAAGCGCTTTCACAGGCGCAGCAACACTGGGGCTTTGCGCTTCTCTAGCCGCCAAACGTCACAGTCATTCTCTTTCCGTCTCGTAGACATGAGCTGAGAAATTGCAAACGTCGAGCAATTGCTCAGAGATGAAAAGTGCCAGCACTGAAAGCTCTTGCTAGCCAGCACCCTTCCTTGGAAGCGCTTTTGTAGGCCTAAGAACACTGGGGCTCTGGGCTTCCCTAGCCACCTCATCTTCTGCTCATCCTCTCGCGCACTCTAAAGAGAGCTCAGGTGAGAAATTGCAAACGACGAGCAATTGCTCAGAGATGAAAAGTGCCAGCACTGAAAGCTCTTGCTAGCCAGCACCCTTCCTTGGAAGCGCTTTCACAGGCGCAGCAACACTGGGGCTTTGCGCTTCTATACGCACCAAACGTCACGGTCCTTCTCTTTCCGTCTCGTAGACACGAGCTGAGAAATTGCAAACGTCGAGCAATTGCTCAGAGATGAAAAGTGCCAGCACTGAAAGCTCTTGCTAGCCAGCACCCTTCCTTGGAAGCGCTTTTGTAGGCCTAAGAAGACTGGGGCTCTGGGCTTCTCTAGCCACCTAATCTTCTGCTCATCCTCGCGCGCACTCTAAAGAGAGCTCAGGTGAGAAATTGCAAACGTCGAGCAATTGCTCAGAGATGAAAAGTGCCAGCACTGAAAGCTGTTGCTAGCCAGCACCCTTCCTTGGAAGCGCTTTCACAGGCGCAGCAACACTGGGGCTTTGCGCTTCTCTAGCCACCAAACGTCACGGTCCTTCTCTTTCCGTCTCGTAGACACGAGCTGAGAAATTGCAAATGTCGAGCAATTGCTCAGAGATGAAAAGTGCCAGCACTGAAAGCTGTTGCTAGCCAGCACCCTTCCTTGGAAGCGCTTTCACAGGCGCAGCAACACTGGGGCTTTGCGCTTCTCTAGCCGCCAAACGTCACAGTCATTCTCTTTCCGTCTCGTAGACATGAGCTGAGAAATTGCAAACGTCGAGCAATTGCTCAGAGATGAAAAGTGCCAGCACTGAAAGCTCTTGCCAGCCAGCACCCTTCCTTGGAAGCGCTTTTGTAGGCCTAAGAACACTGGGGCTCTGGGCTTCTCTAGCCACCTCATCTTCTGCTCATCCTCTCGCGCACTCTAAAGAGAGCTCAGGTGAGAAATTGCAAACGACGAGCAATTGCTCAGAGATGAAAAGTGCCAGCACTGAAAGCTCTTGCTAGCCAGCACCCTTCCTTGGAAGCGCTTTCACAGGCGCAGCAACACTGGGGCTTTGCGCTTCTATACGCACCAAACGTCACGGTCCTTCTCTTTCCGTCTCGTAGACACGAGCTGAGAAATTGCAAACGTCGAGCAATTGCTCAGAGATGAAAAGTGCCAGCACTGAAAGCTCTTGCTAGCCAGCACCCTTCCTTGGAAGCGCTTTTGTAGGCCTAAGAACACTGGGGCTCTGGGCTTCTCTAGCCACCTAATCTTCTGCTCATCCTCGCGCGCACTCTAAAGAGAGCTCAGGTGAGAAATTGCAAACGTCGAGCAATTGCTCAGAGATGAAAAGTGCCAGCACTGAAAGCTGTTGCTAGCCAGCACCCTTCCTTGGAAGCGCTTTCACAGGCGCAGCAACACTGGGGCTTTGCGCTTCTCTAGCCACCAAACGTCACGGTCCTTCTCTTTCCGTCTCGTAGACACGAGCTGAGAAATTGCAAACGTCCAGCAATTGCTCAGAGATGAAAAGTGCCAGCACTGAAAGCTGTTGCTAGCCAGCACCCTTCCTTGGAAGCGCTTTTGTAGGCCTAAGAACACTGGGGCTCTGGGCTTCTCTAGCCACCTCATCTTCTGCTGATCCTCTCGCGCACTCTAAAGAGAGCTCAGGTGAGAAATTGCAAACGTCGAGCAATTGCTCAGAGATGAAAAGTGCCAGCACTGAAAGCTGTTGCTAGCCAGCACCCTTCCTTGGAAGCGCTTTCACAGGCGCAGCAACACTGGGGCTTTGCGCTTCTATACGCACCAAACGTCACGGTCCTTCTCTTTCCGTCGGTAGACACGAGCTGAGAAATTGCAAACGTCCAGCAATTGCTCAGAGATGAAAAGTGCCAGCACTGAAAGCTCTTGCTAGCCAGCACCCTTCCTTGGAAGCGCTTTTGTAGGCCTAAGAACACTGGGGCTCTGGGCTTCTCTAGCCACCTCATCTTCTGCTCATCCTCTCGCGCACTCTAAAGAGAGCTCAGGTGAGAAATTGCAAACGTCGATCAATTGCTCAGAGATGAAAAGTGCCAGCACTGAAAGCTCTTGCTAGCCAGCACCCTTCCTTGGAAGCGCTTTCACAGGTGCAGCAACACTGGGGCTTTGCGGTTCTCTAGCCACCAAGCGTCACGGTCCTTCTCTTTCCGTCTCCTAGACACGAGCTGAGAAATTGCAAACGTCGAGCAATTGCTCAGAGATGAAAAGTGCCAGCACTGAAAGCTGTTGCTAGCCAGCACCCTTCCTTGGAAGCGCTTTCACAGGCGCAGCAACACTGGGGCTTTGCGCTTCTATACGCACCGAACGTCACGGTCCTTCTCTTTCCGTCGGTAGACACGAGCTGAGAAATTGCAAACGTCGAGCAATTGCTCAGAGAGGAAAAGTGCCAGCACTGAAAGCTGTTGCTAGCCAGCACCCTTCCTTGGAAGCGCTTTTGTAGGCCTAAGAACACTGGGGCTCTGGGATTCTCTAGCCACCTCATCTTCTGCTCATCCTCTCGCGCACTCTAAAGAGAGCTCAGGTGAGAAATTGCAAATGTCGAGCAATTGCTCAGAGATGAAAAGTGCCAGCACTGAAAGCTGTTGCTAGCCAGCACCCTTCCTTGGAAGCGCTTTCACAGGCGCAGCAACACTGGGGCTTTGCGCTTCTCTACGCACCAAATGTCACGGTCCTTCTCTTTCCGTCTTGTAGACACGAGCTGAGAAATTGCAAACGTCCAGCAATTGCTCAGAGATGAAAAGTGCCAGCACTGAAAGCTGTTGCTAGCCAGCAGCCTTCCTTGGAAGCGCTTTCACAGGCGCAGCAACACTGGGGTTTTGCGCTTCTCTAGCCACCAAACGTCACGGTCCTTCTCTTTCCGTCTCGTAGACATGAGCTGAGAAATTGCAAACGTCCAGCAATTGCTCAGAGATGAAAAGTGCCAGCACTGAAGCTGTTGCTAGCCAGCACCCTTCCTTGGAAGCGCTTTCACAGGCGCAGCAACACTGGGGCTTTGCGCTTCTCTAGCCACCAAACGTCACGGTCCTTCTCTTTCCGTCTCCTAGACACGAGCTGAGAAATTGCAAACGTCGAGCAATTGCTCAGAGATGAAAAGTGCCAGCACTGAAAGCTGTTGCTAGCCAGCACCCTTCCTTGGAAGCGCTTTTGTAGGCCTAAGAACACTGGGGCTCTGGGCTTCTCTAGCCACCTAATCTTCTGCTCATCCTCTCGCGCACTCTAAAGAGAGCTCAGGTGAGAAATTGCAAACGTCGAGCAATTGCTCAGAGATGAAAAGTGCCAGCACTGAAAGCTGTTGCTAGCCAGCACCCTTCCTTGGAAGCGCTTTCACAGGCGCAGCAACACTGGGGCTTTGCGCTTCTATACGCACCAAACGTCACGGTCCTTCTCTTTCCATCTCGTAGACACGAGCTGAGAAATTGCAAACGTCGAGCAATTGCTCAGAGATGAAAAGTGCCAGCACTGAAAGCTGTTGCTAGCCAGCACCCTTCCTTGGAAGCGCTTTTGTAGGCCTAAGAACACTGGGGCTCTGGGCTTCTCTAGCCACCTCATCTTCTGCTCATCCTGTCGCGCACTCTAAAGAGAGCTTAGGTGAGAAATTGCAAACGTCGAGCAGTTGCTCAGAGATGAAAAGTGCCAGCACTGAAAGCTCTTGCTAGCCAGCACCCTTCCTTGGAAGCGCTTTTGTAGGCCTAAGAAGACTGGGGCTCTGGGCTTCTCTAGCCACCTCATCTTCTGCTCATCCTCTCGCGCACTCTAAAGAGAGCTCAGGTGAGAAATTGCAAACGTCGAGCAATTGCTCAGAGATGAAAAGTGCCAGCACTGAAAGCTGTTGCTAGCCAGCACCCTTCCTTGGAAGCGCTTTCACAGGCGCAGCAACACTGGGGCTTTGCGCTTCTATACGCACCAAACGTCACGGTCCTTCTCTTTCCGTCTCGTAGACACGAGCTGAGAAATTGCAAACGTCGAGCAATTGCTCCGAGATGAAAAGTGCCAGCACTGAAAGCTGTTGCTAGCCAGCACCCTTCCTTGGAAGCGCTTTTGTAGGCCTAAGAACACTGGGGCTCTGGGCTTCTCTAGCCACCTCATCTTCTGCTCATCCTCTCGCGCACTCTAAAGAGAGCTCAGGTGAGAAATTGCAAACGTCGAGCAATTGCTCAGAGATGAAAAGGGCCAGCACTGAAAGCTGTTGCTAGCCAGCAGCCTTCCTTGGAAGCGCTTTCACAGGCGCAGCAACACTGGGGCTTTGCGCTTCTATACGCACCAAACGTCACGGTCATTCTCTTTCCGTCTCGTAGACACGAGCTGAGAAATTGCAAACGTCCAGCAATTGCTCAGAGATGAAAAGTGCCAGCACTGAAAGCTCTTGCTAGCCAGCACCCTTCCTTGGAAGCGCTTTCACAGGCGCAGCAACACTGGGGCTTTGCGCTTCTCTAGCCACCAAACGTCACGGTCCTTCTCTTTCCGTCTCCTAGACACAAGCTGAGAAATTGCAAATGTCGAGCAATTGCTCAGAGATGAAAAGTGCCAGCACTGAAAGCTGTTGCTAGCCAGCACCCTTCCTTGGAAGCGCTTTCACAGGCGCAGCAACACTGGGGCTTTGCGCTTCTATACGCACCAAACGTCATGGTCATTCTCTTTCCGCCTCGTAGACACGAGCTGAGAAATTGCAAATGTCCACCAATTGCTCAGAGATGAAAAGTGCCAGCACTGAAAGCTCTTGCTAGCCAGCACCCTTCCTTGGAAGCGCTTTCACAAGCGCAGTAACACTGGGGCTTTGCTCTTCTATACGCACCAAACGTCACGGTCATTCTCTTTCCGTCTCGTAGACATGAGCTGAGAAATTGCAAATGTCGAGCAATTGCTCAGAGATGAAAAGTGCCAGCACTGAAAGCTGTTGCTAGCCAGCACCCTTCCTTGGAAGCGCTTTCACAGGCGCAGCAACACTGGGGTTTTGCGCTTCTCTAGCCACCAAACGTCACGGTCCTTCTCTTTCCGTCTCGTAGACACGAGCTGAGAAATTGCAAACGTCGAGCAATTGCTCAGAGATGAAAAGTGCCAGCACTGAAAGCTGTTGCTAGCCAGCACCCTTCCTTGGAAGCGCTTTCACAGGCGCAGCAACACTGGGGCTTTGCGCTTCTATACGCACCAAACGTCACGGTCCTTCTCTTTCCGTCTCGTAGACACGAGCTGAGAAATTGCAAACGTCGAGCAATTGCTCAGAGATGAAAAGTGCCAGCACTGAAAGCTCTTGCTAGCCAGCACCCTTCCTTGGAAGCGCTTTTGTAGGCCTAAGAACACTGGGGCTCTGGGCTTCTCTAGCCACCTAATCTTCTGCTCATCCTCGCGCGCACTCTAAAGAGAGCTCAGGTGAGAAATTGCAAACGTCGAGCAATTGCTCAGAGATGAAAAGTGCCAGCACTGAAAGCTGTTGCTAGCCAGCACCCTTCCTTGGAAGCGCTTTCACAGGCGCAGCAACACTGGGGCTTTGCGCTTCTCTAGCCACCAAACGTCACGGTCCTTCTCTTTCCGTCTCGTAGACACGAGCTGAGAAATTGCAAACGTCCAGCAATTGCTCAGAGATGAAAAGTGCCAGCACTGAAAGCTGTTGCTAGCCAGCACCCTTCCTTGGAAGCGCTTTCACAGGCGCAGCAACACTGGGGCTTTGCGCTTCTCTAGCCGCCAAACGTCACAGTCATTCTCTTTCCGTCTCGTAGACATGAGCTGAGAAATTGCAAACGTCGAGCAATTGCTCAGAGATGAAAAGTGCCAGCACTGAAAGCTGTTGCTAGCCAGCACCCTTCCTTGGAAGCGCTTTTGTAGGCCTAAGAACACTGGGGCTCTGGGCTTCTCTAGCCACCTCATCTTCTGCTCATCCTCTCGCGCACTCTAAAGAGAGCTCAGGTGAGAAATTGCAAACGTCGAGCAATTGCTCAGAGATGAAAAGTGCCAGCACTGAAAGCTGTTGCTAGCCAGCACCCTTCCTTGGAAGCGCTTTCACAGGCGCAGCAACACTGGGGCTTTGCGCTTCTCTAGCCACCAAACGTCACGGTCCTTCTCTTTCCGTCTCGTAGACACGAGCTGAGAAATTGCAAACGTCCAGCAATTGCTCAGAGATGAAAAGTGCCAGCACTGAAAGCTCTTGCTAGCCAGCACCCTTCCTTGGAAGCGCTTTCACAAGCGCAGTAACACTGGGGCTTTGCTCTTCTATACGCACCAAACGTCACGGTCATTCTCTTTCCGTCTCGTAGACATGAGCTGAGAAATTGCAAATGTCGAGCAATTGCTCAGAGATGAAAAGTGCCAGCACTGAAAGCTGTTGCTAGCCAGCACCCTTCCTTGGAAGCGCTTTCACAGGCGCAGCAACACTGGGGCTTTGCGCTTCTCTAGCCGCCAAACGTCACAGTCATTCTCTTTCCGTCTCGTAGACATGAGCTGAGAAATTGCAAACGTCGAGCAATTGCTCAGAGATGAAAAGTGCCAGCACTGAAAGCTGTTGCTAGCCAGCACCCTTCCTTGGAAGCGCTTTTGTAGGCCTAAGAACACTGGGGCTCTGGGCTTCCCTAGCCACCTCATCTTCTGCTCATCCTCTCGCGCACTCTAAAGAGAGCTCAGGTGAGAAATTGCAAACGACGAGCAATTGCTCAGAGATGAAAAGTGCCAGCACTGAAAGCTCTTGCTAGCCAGCACCCTTCCTTGGAAGCGCTTTCACAGGCGCAGCAACACTGGGGCTTTGCGCTTCTATACGCACCAAACGTCACGGTCCTTCTCTTTCCGTCTCGTAGACACGAGCTGAGAAATTGCAAACGTCGAGCAATTGCTCAGAGATGAAAAGTGCCAGCACTGAAAGCTCTTGCTAGCCAGCACCCTTCCTTGGAAGCGCTTTTGTAGGCCTAAGAAGACTGGGGCTCTGGGCTTCTCTAGCCACCTAATCTTCTGCTCATCCTCGCGCGCACTCTAAAGAGAGCTCAGGTGAGAAATTGCAAACGTCGAGCAATTGCTCAGAGATGAAAAGTGCCAGCACTGAAAGCTGTTGCTAGCCAGCACCCTTCCTTGGAAGCGCTTTCACAGGCGCAGCAACACTGGGGCTTTGCGCTTCTCTAGCCACCAAACGTCACGGTCCTTCTCTTTCCGTCTCGTAGACACGAGCTGAGAAATTGCAAACGTCCAGCAATTGCTCAGAGATGAAAAGTGCCAGCACTGAAAGCTGTTGCTAGCCAGCACCCTTCCTTGGAAGCGCTTTCACAGGCGCAGCAACACTGGGGCTTTGCGCTTCTCTAGCCGCCAAACGTCACAGTCATTCTCTTTCCGTCTCGTAGACATGAGCTGAGAAATTGCAAACGTCGAGCAATTGCTCAGAGATGAAAAGTGCCAGCACTGAAAGCTCTTGCCAGCCAGCACCCTTCCTTGGAAGCGCTTTTGTAGGCCTAAGAACACTGGGGCTCTGGGCTTCTCTAGCCACCTCATCTTCTGCTCATCCTCTCGCGCACTCTAAAGAGAGCTCAGGTGAGAAATTGCAAACGACGAGCAATTGCTCAGAGATGAAAAGTGCCAGCACTGAAAGCTCTTGCTAGCCAGCACCCTTCCTTGGAAGCGCTTTCACAGGCGCAGCAACACTGGGGCTTTGCGCTTCTATACGCACCAAACGTCACGGTCCTTCTCTTTCCGTCTCGTAGACACGAGCTGAGAAATTGCAAACGTCGAGCAATTGCTCAGAGATGAAAAGTGCCAGCACTGAAAGCTCTTGCTAGCCAGCACCCTTCCTTGGAAGCGCTTTTGTAGGCCTAAGAACACTGGGGCTCTGGGCTTCTCTAGCCACCTAATCTTCTGCTCATCCTCGCGCGCACTCTAAAGAGAGCTCAGGTGAGAAATTGCAAACGTCGAGCAATTGCTCAGAGATGAAAAGTGCCAGCACTGAAAGCTGTTGCTAGCCAGCACCCTTCCTTGGAAGCGCTTTCACAGGCGCAGCAACACTGGGGCTTTGCGCTTCTCTAGCCACCAAACGTCACGGTCCTTCTCTTTCCGTCTCGTAGACACGAGCTGAGAAATTGCAAACGTCCAGCAATTGCTCAGAGATGAAAAGTGCCAGCACTGAAAGCTGTTGCTAGCCAGCACCCTTCCTTGGAAGCGCTTTTGTAGGCCTAAGAACACTGGGGCTCTGGGCTTCTCTAGCCACCTCATCTTCTGCTGATCCTCTCGCGCACTCTAAAGAGAGCTCAGGTGAGAAATTACAAACGTCGAGCAATTGCTCAGAGATGAAAAGTGCCAGCACTGAAAGCTGTTGCTAGCCAGCACCCTTCCTTGGAAGCGCTTTCACAGGCGCAGCAACACTGGGGCTTTGCGCTTCTATACGCACCAAACGTCACGGTCCTTCTCTTTCCGTCGGTAGACACGAGCTGAGAAATTGCAAACGTCCAGCAATTGCTCAGAGATGAAAAGTGCCAGCACTGAAAGCTCTTGCTAGCCAGCACCCTTCCTTGGAAGCGCTTTTGTAGGCCTAAGAACACTGGGGCTCTGGGCTTCTCTAGCCACCTCATCTTCTGCTCATCCTCTCGCGCACTCTAAAGAGAGCTCAGGTGAGAAATTGCAAACGTCGATCAATTGCTCAGAGATGAAAAGTGCCAGCACTGAAAGCTCTTGCTAGCCAGCACCCTTCCTTGGAAGCGCTTTCACAGGTGCAGCAACACTGGGGCTTTGCGGTTCTCTAGCCACCAAGCGTCACGGTCCTTCTCTTTCCGTCTCCTAGACACGAGCTGAGAAATTGCAAACGTCGAGCAATTGCTCAGAGATGAAAAGTGCCAGCACTGAAAGCTGTTGCTAGCCAGCACCCTTCCTTGGAAGCGCTTTCACAGGCGCAGCAACACTGGGGCTTTGCGCTTCTATACGCACCGAACGTCACGGTCCTTCTCTTTCCGTCGGTAGACACGAGCTGAGAAATTGGAAACGTCGAGCAATTGCTCAGAGATGAAAAGTGCCAGCACTGAAAGCTGTTGCTAGCCAGCACCCTTCCTTGGAAGCGCTTTTGTAGGCCTAAGAACACTGGGGCTCTGGGATTCTCTAGCCACCTCATCTTCTGCTCATCCTCTCGCGCACTCTAAAGAGAGCTCAGGTGAGAAATTGCAAATGTCGAGCAATTGCTCAGAGATGAAAAGTGCCAGCACTGAAAGCTGTTGCTAGCCAGCACCCTTCCTTGGAAGCGCTTTCACAGGCGCAGCAACACTGGGGCTTTGCGCTTCTCTACGCACCAAATGTCACGGTCCTTCTCTTTCCGTCTTGTAGACACGAGCTGAGAAATTGCAAACGTCGAGCAATTGCTCAGAGATGAAAAGTGCCAGCACTGAAAGCTGTTGCTAGCCAGCAGCCTTCCTTGGAAGCGCTTTCACAGGCGCAGCAACACTGGGGTTTTGCGTTTCTCTAGCCACCAAACGTCACGGTCCTTCTCTTTCCGTCTCGTAGACATGAGCTGAGAAATTGCAAACGTCCAGCAATTGCTCAGAGATGAAAAGTGCCAGCACTGAAGCTGTTGCTAGCCAGCACCCTTCCTTGGAAGCGCTTTCACAGGCGCAGCAACACTGGGGCTTTGCGCTTCTCTAGCCACCAAACGTCACGGTCCTTCTCTTTCCGTCTCCTAGACACGAGCTGAGAAATTGCAAACGTCGAGCAATTGCTCCGAGATGAAAAGTGCCAGCACTGAAAGCTGTTGCTAGCCAGCACCCTTCCTTGGAAGCGCTTTTGTAGGCCTAAGAACACTGGGGCTCTGGGCTTCTCTAGCCACCTAATCTTCTGCTCATCCTCTCGCGCACTCTAAAGAGAGCTCAGGTGAGAAATTGCAAACGTCGAGCAATTGCTCAGAGATGAAAAGTGCCAGCACTGAAAGCTGTTGCTAGCCAGCACCCTTCCTTGGAAGCGCTTTCACAGGCGCAGCAACACTGGGGCTTTGCGCTTCTATACGCACCAAACGTCACGGTCCTTCTCTTTCCATCTCGTAGACACGAGCTGAGAAATTGCAAACGTCGAGCAATTGCTCAGAGATGAAAAGTGCCAGCACTGAAAGCTGTTGCTAGCCAGCACCCTTCCTTGGAAGCGCTTTTGTAGGCCTAAGAACACTGGGGCTCTGGGCTTCTCTAGCCACCTCATCTTCTGCTCATCCTCTCGCGCACTCTAAAGAGAGCTTAGGTGAGAAATTGCAAACGTCGAGCAGTTGCTCAGAGATGAAAAGTGCCAGCACTGAAAGCTCTTGCTAGCCAGCACCCTTCCTTGGAAGCGCTTTTGTAGGCCTAAGAACACTGGGGCTCTGGGCTTCTCTAGCCACCTCATCTTCTGCTCATCCTCTCGCGCACTCTAAAGAGAGCTCAGGTGAGAAATTGCAAACGTCGAGCAATTGCTCAGAGATGAAAAGTGCCAGCACTGAAAGCTGTTGCTAGCCAGCACCCTTCCTTGGAAGCGCTTTCACAGGCGCAGCAACACTGGGGCTTTGCGCTTCTATACGCACCAAACGTCACGGTCCTTCTCTTTCCGTCTCGTAGACACGAGCTGAGAAATTGCAAACGTCGAGCAATTGCTCAGAGATGAAAAGTGCCAGCACTGAAAGCTCTTGCTAGCCAGCACCCTTCCTTGGAAGCGCTTTTGTAGGCCTAAGAACACTGGGGCTCTGGGCTTCTCTAGCCACCTCATCTTCTGCTCATCCTCTCGCGCACTCTAAAGAGAGCTCAGGTGAGAAATTGCAAACGTCGAGCAATTGCTCAGAGATGAAAAGGGCCAGCACTGAAAGCTGTTGCTAGCCAGCACCCTTCCTTGGAAGCGCTTTCACAGGCGCAGCAACACTGGGGCTTTGCGCTTCTATACGCACCAAACGTCACGGTCATTCTCTTTCCGTCTCGTAGACACGAGCTGAGAAATTGCAAACGTCCAGCAATTGCTCAGAGATGAAAAGTGCCAGCACTGAAAGCTCTTGCTAGCCAGCACCCTTCCTTGGAAGCGCTTTCACAGGCGCAGCAACACTGGGGCTTTGCGCTTCTCTAGCCACCAAACGTCACGGTCCTTCTCTTTCCGTCTCCTAGACACAAGCTGAGAAATTGCAAATGTCGAGCAATTGCTCAGAGATGAAAAGTGCCAGCACTGAAAGCTCTTGCTAGCCAGCACCCTTCCTTGGAAGCGCTTTCACAGGCGCAGCAACACTGGGGCTTTGCGCTTCTATACGCACCAAACGTCATGGTCATTCTCTTTCCGCCTCGTAGACACGAGCTGAGAAATTGCAAATGTCCACCAATTGCTCAGAGATGAAAAGTGCCAGCACTGAAAGCTCTTGCTAGCCAGCACCCTTCCTTGGAAGCGCTTTCACAAGCGCAGTAACACTGGGGCTTTGCTCTTCTATACGCACCAAACGTCACGGTCATTCTCTTTCCGTCTCGTAGACATGAGCTGAGAAATTGCAAATGTCGAGCAATTGCTCAGAGATGAAAAGTGCCAGCACTGAAAGCTGTTGCTAGCCAGCACCCTTCCTTGGAAGCGCTTTCACAGGCGCAGCAACACTGGGGCTTTGCGCTTCTCTAGCCGCCAAACGTCACAGTCATTCTCTTTCCGTCTCGTAGACATGAGCTGAGAAATTGCAAACGTCGAGCAATTGCTCAGAGATGAAAAGTGCCAGCACTGAAAGCTGTTGCTAGCCAGCACCCTTCCTTGGAAGCGCTTTTGTAGGCCTAAGAACACTGGGGCTCTGGGCTTCCCTAGCCACCTCATCTTCTGCTCATCCTCTCGGGCACTCTAAAGAGAGCTCAGGTGAGAAATTGCAAACGTCGAGCAATTGCTCAGAGATGAAAAGTGCCAGCACTGAAAGCTCTTGCTAGCCAGCACCCTTCCTTGGAAGCGCTTTCACAGGCGCAGCAACACTGGGGCTTTGCGCTTCTATACGCACCAAACGTCACGGTCCTTCTCTTTCCGTCTCGTAGACACGAGCTGAGAAATTGCAAACGTCCAGCAATTGCTCCGAGATGAAAAGTGCCAGCACTGAAAGCTCTTGCTAGCCAGCACCCTTCCTTGGAAGCGCTTTTGTAGGCCTAAGAACACTGGGGCTCTGGGCTTCTCTAGCCACCTCATCTTCTGCTCATCCTCTCGTGCACTCTAAAGAGAGCTCAGGTGAGAAATTGCAAACGTCGAGCAATTGCTCAGAGATGAAAAGTGCCAGCACTGAAAGCTGTTGCTAGCCAGCACCCTTCCTTGGAAGCGCTTTCACAGGTGCAGCAACACTGGGGCTTTGCGCTTCTCTAGCCACCAAACGTCACGGTCCTTCTCTTTCCGTCTCGTAGACACGAGCTGAGAAATTGCAAACGTCGAGCAATTGCTCAGAGATGAAAAGTGCCAGCACTGAAAGCTGTTGCTAGCCAGCACCCTTCCTTGGAAGCGCTTTTGTAGGCCTAAGAACACTGGGGCTCTGGGCTTATCTAGCCACCTCATCTTCTGCTCATCCTCTCGCGCACTCTAAAGAGAGCTCAGGTGAGAAATTGCAAACGTCGAGCAATTGCTCAGAGATGAAAAGTGCCAGCACTGAAAGCTGTTGCTAGCCAGCACCCTTCCTTGGAAGCGCTTTCACAGGCGCAGCAACACTGGGGCTTTGCGCTTCTATACGCACCAAACGTCACGGTCATTCTCTTTCCGTCTCGTAGACACGAGCTGAGAAATTGCAAACGTCCAGCAATTGCTCCGAGATGAAAAGTGCCAGCACTGAAAGCTCTTGCTAGCCAGCACCCTTCCTTGGAAGCGCTTTTGTAGGCCTAAGAACACTGGGGCTCTGGGCTTCTCTAGCCACCTCATCTTCTGCTCATCCTCTCGCGCACTCTAAAGAGAGCTCAGGTGAGAAATTGCAAACGTCCAGCAATTGCTCAGAGATGAAAAGTGCCAGCACTGAAAGCTCTTGCTAGCCAGCACCCTTCCTTGGAAGCGCTTTCACAGGCGCAGCAACACTGGGGCTTTGCGCTTCTCTAGCCACCAAACGTCACGGTCCTTCTCTTTCCGTCTCGTAGACACGAGCTGAGAAATTGCAAACGTCGAGCAATTGCTCCGAGATGAAAAGTGCCAGCACTGAAAGCTCTTGCTAGCCAGCACCCTTCCTTGGAAGCGCTTTCACAGGCGCAGCAACACTGGGGCTTTGCGCTTCTCTAGCGACCAAACGTCACGGTCCTTCTCTTTCCGTCTCCTAGACACGAGCTGAGAAATTGCAAATGTCAAGCAATTGCTCAGAGATGAAAAGTGCCAGCACTGAAAGCTCTTGCTAGCCAGCACCCTTCCTTGGAAGCGCTTTCACAAGCGCAGTAACACTGGGGCTTTGCTCTTCTATACGCACCAAACGTCACGGTCATTCTCTTTCCGTCTCGTAGACATGAGCTGAGAAATTGCAAATGTCGAGCAATTGCTCCGAGATGAAAAGTGCCAGCACTGAAAGCTGTTGCTAGCCAGCACCCTTCCTTGGAAGCGCTTTCACAGGCGCAGCAACACTGGGGCTTTGCGCTTCTCTAGCCGCCAAACGTCACAGTCATTCTCTTTCCGTCGGTAGACACGAGCTGAGAAATTGCAAACGTCGAGCAATTGCTCAGAGATGAAAAGTGCCAGCACTGAAAGCTGTTGCTAGCCAGCACCCTTCCTTGGAAGCGCTTTCACAGGCGCAGCAACACTGGGGCTTTGCGCTTCTCTAGCCACCAAACGTCACGGTCCTTCTCTTTCCGTCTCGTAGACACGAGCTGAGAAATTGCAAACGTCGAGCAATTGCTCAGAGATGAAAAGTGCCAGCACTGAAAGCTCTTGCTAGCCAGCACCCTTCCTTGGAAGCGCTTTCACAGGCGCAGCAACACTGGGGCTTTGCGCTTCTCTAGCCACCAAACGTCACGGTCCTTCTCTTTCCGTCTCGTAGACACGAGCTGAGAAATTGCAAACGTCCAGCAATTGCTCAGAGATGAAAAGTGCCAGCACTGAAAGCTCTTGCTAGCCAGCACCCTTCCTTGGAAGCGCTTTTGTAGGCCTAAGAACACTGGGGCTCTGGGCTTCTCTAGCCACCTCATCTTCTGCTCATCCTCTCGCGCACTCTAAAGAGAGCTCAGGTGAGAAATTGCAAACGTCGAGCAATTGCTCAGAGATGAAAAGTGCCAGCACTGAAAGCTGTTGCTAGCCAGCACCCTTCCTTGGAAGCGCTTTCACAGGCGCAGCAACACTGGGGCTTTGCGCTTCTCTAGCCACCAAACGTCACGGTCCTTCTCTTTCCGTCTCGTAGACACGAGCTGAGAAATTGCAAACGTCCAGCAATTGCTCAGAGATGAAAAGTGCCAGCACTGAAAGCTCTTGCTAGCCAGCCCCCTTCCTTGGAAGCGCTTTTGTAGGCCTAAGAACACTGGGGCTCTGGGCTTCTCTAGCCACCTAATCTTCTGCTCATCCTCGCGCGCACTCTAAAGAGAGCTCAGGTGAGAAATTGCAAACGTCGAGCAATTGCTCAGAGATGAAAAGTGCCAGCACTGAAAGCTGTTGCTAGCCAGCACCCTTCCTTGGAAGCGCTTTCACAGGCGCAGCAACACTGGGGCTTTGCGCTTCTCTAGCCACCAAACGTCACGGTCCTTCTCTTTCCGTCTCGTAGACACGAGCTGAGAAATTGCAAACGTCCAGCAATTGCTCAGAGATGAAAAGTGCCAGCACTGAAAGCTGTTGCTAGCCAGCACCCTTCCTTGGAAGCGCTTTTGTAGGCCTAAGAACACTGGGGCTCTGGGCTTCTCTAGCCACCTCATCTTCTGCTGATCCTCTCGCGCACTCTAAAGAGAGCTCAGGTGAGAAATTGCAAACGTCGAGCAATTGCTCAGAGATGAAAAGTGCCAGCACTGAAAGCTCTTGCTAGCCAGCACCCTTCCTTGGAAGCGCTTTCACAGGCGCAGCAACACTGGGGCTTTGCGCTTCTATACGCACCAAACGTCACGGTCCTTCTCTTTCCGTCGGTAGACACGAGCTGAGAAATTGCAAACGTCCAGCAATTGCTCAGAGATGAAAAGTGCCAGCACTGAAAGCTCTTGCTAGCCAGCACCCTTCCTTGGAAGCGCTTTTGTAGGCCTAAGAACACTGGGGCTCTGGGCTTCTCTAGCCACCTCATCTTCTGCTCATCCTCTCGCGCACTCTAAAGAGAGCTCAGGTGAGAAATTGCAAACGTCGATCAATTGCTCAGAGATGAAAAGTGCCAGCACTGAAAGCTCTTGCTAGCCAGCACCCTTCCTTGGAAGCGCTTTCACAGGTGCAGCAACACTGGGGCTTTGCGGTTCTCTAGCCACCAAGCGTCACGGTCCTTCTCTTTCCGTCTCCTAGACACGAGCTGAGAAATTGCAAACGTCGAGCAATTGCTCAGAGATGAAAAGTGCCAGCACTGAAAGCTGTTGCTAGCCAGCACCCTTCCTTGGAAGCGCTTTCACAGGCGCAGCAACACTGGGGCTTTGCGCTTCTATACGCACCGAACGTCACGGTCCTTCTCTTTCCGTCGGTAGACACGAGCTGAGAAATTGGAAACGTCGAGCAATTGCTCAGAGATGAAAAGTGCCAGCACTGAAAGCTGTTGCTAGCCAGCACCCTTCCTTGGAAGCGCTTTTGTAGGCCTAAGAACACTGGGGCTCTGGGATTCTCTAGCCACCTCATCTTCTGCTCATCCTCTCGCGCACTCTAAAGAGAGCTCAGGTGAGAAATTGCAAATGTCGAGCAATTGCTCAGAGATGAAAAGTGCCAGCACTGAAAGCTGTTGCTAGCCAGCACCCTTCCTTGGAAGCGCTTTCACAGGCGCAGCAACACTGGGGCTTTGCGCTTCTCTACGCACCAAATGTCACGGTCCTTCTCTTTCCGTCTTGTAGACACGAGCTGAGAAATTGCAAACGTCCAGCAATTGCTCAGAGATGAAAAGTGCCAGCACTGAAAGCTGTTGCTAGCCAGCAGCCTTCCTTGGAAGCGCTTTCACAGGCGCAGCAACACTGGGGTTTTGCGCTTCTCTAGCCACCAAACGTCACGGTCCTTCTCTTTCCGTCTCGTAGACATGAGCTGAGAAATTGCAAACGTCGAGCAATTGCTCAGAGATGAAAAGTGCCAGCACTGAAGCTGTTGCTAGCCAGCACCCTTCCTTGGAAGCGCTTTCACAGGCGCAGCAACACTGGGGCTTTGCGCTTCTCTAGCCACCAAACGTCACGGTCCTTCTCTTTCCGTCTCCTAGACACGAGCTGAGAAATTGCAAACGTCGAGCAATTGCTCCGAGATGAAAAGTGCCAGCACTGAAAGCTGTTGCTAGCCAGCACCCTTCCTTGGAAGCGCTTTTGTAGGCCTAAGAACACTGGGGCTCTGGGCTTCTCTAGCCACCTAATCTTCTGCTCATCCTCTCGCGCACTCTAAAGAGAGCTCAGGTGAGAAATTGCAAACGTCGAGCAATTGCTCAGAGATGAAAAGTGCCAGCACTGAAAGCTGTTGCTAGCCAGCACCCTTCCTTGGAAGCGCTTTCACAGGCGCAGCAACACTGGGGCTTTGCGCTTCTCTAGCCACCAAACGTCACGGTCCTTCTCTTTCCATCTCGTAGACACGAGCTGAGAAATTGCAAACGTCGAGCAATTGCTCAGAGATGAAAAGTGCCAGCACTGAAAGCTGTTGCTAGCCAGCACCCTTCCTTGGAAGCGCTTTTGTAGGCCTAAGAACACTGGGGCTCTGGGCTTCTCTAGCCACCTCATCTTCTGCTCATCCTCTCGCGCACTCTAAAGAGAGCTTAGGTGAGAAATTGCAAACGTCGAGCAGTTGCTCAGAGATGAAAAGTGCCAGCACTGAAAGCTCTTGCTAGCCAGCACCCTTCCTTGGAAGCGCTTTTGTAGGCCTAAGAAGACTGGGGCTCTGGGCTTCTCTAGCCACCTCATCTTCTGCTCATCCTCTCGCGCACTCTAAAGAGAGCTCAGGTGAGAAATTGCAAACGTCGAGCAATTGCTCAGAGATGAAAAGTGCCAGCACTGAAAGCTGTTGCTAGCCAGCAGCCTTCCTTGGAAGCGCTTTCACAGGCGCAGCAACACTGGGGCTTTGCGCTTCTCTAGCCACCAAACGTCACGGTCCTTCTCTTTCCGTCTCGTAGACACGAGCTGAGAAATTGCAAACGTCGAGCAATTGCTCAGAGATGAAAAGTGCCAGCACTGAAAGCTGTTGCTAGCCAGCACCCTTCCTTGGAAGCGCTTTTGTAGGCCTAAGAACACTGGGGCTCTGGGCTTCTCTAGCCACCTCATCTTCTGCTCATCCTCTCGCGCACTCTAAAGAGAGCTCAGGTGAGAAATTGCAAACGTCGAGCAATTGCTCAGAGATGAAAAGGGCCAGCACTGAAAGCTGTTGCTAGCCAGCACCCTTCCTTGGAAGCGCTTTCACAGGCGCAGCAACACTGGGGCTTTGCGCTTCTATACGCACCAAACGTCACGGTCATTCTCTTTCCGTCTCGTAGACACGAGCTGAGAAATTGCAAACGTCCAGCAATTGCTCAGAGATGAAAAGTGCCAGCACTGAAAGCTCTTGCTAGCCAGCACCCTTCCTTGGAAGCGCTTTCACAGGCGCAGCAACACTGGGGCTTTGCGCTTCTCTAGCCACCAAACGTCACGGTCCTTCTCTTTCCGTCTCCTAGACACAAGCTGAGAAATTGCAAATGTCGAGCAATTGCTCAGAGATGAAAAGTGCCAGCACTGAAAGCTCTTGCTAGCCAGCACCCTTCCTTGGAAGCGCTTTCACAGGCGCAGCAACACTGGGGCTTTGCGCTTCTATACGCACCAAACGTCATGGTCATTCTCTTTCCGCCTCGTAGACACGAGCTGAGAAATTGCAAATGTCCACCAATTGCTCAGAGATGAAAAGTGCCAGCACTGAAAGCTCTTGCTAGCCAGCACCCTTCCTTGGAAGCGCTTTCACAAGCGCAGTAACACTGGGGCTTTGCTCTTCTATACGCACCAAACGTCACGGTCATTCTCTTTCCGTCTCGTAGACATGAGCTGAGAAATTGCAAATGTCGAGCAATTGCTCAGAGATGAAAAGTGCCAGCACTGAAAGCTGTTGCTAGCCAGCACCCTTCCTTGGAAGCGCTTTCACAGGCGCAGCAACACTGGGGCTTTGCGCTTCTCTAGCCGCCAAACGTCACAGTCATTCTCTTTCCGTCTCGTAGACATGAGCTGAGAAATTGCAAACGTCGAGCAATTGCTCAGAGATGAAAAGTGCCAGCACTGAAAGCTGTTGCTAGCCAGCACCCTTCCTTGGAAGCGCTTTTGTAGGCCTAAGAACACTGGGGCTCTGGGCTTCCCTAGCCACCTCATCTTCTGCTCATCCTCTCGGGCACTCTAAAGAGAGCTCAGGTGAGAAATTGCAAACGTCGAGCAATTGCTCAGAGATGAAAAGTGCCAGCACTGAAAGCTCTTGCTAGCCAGCACCCTTCCTTGGAAGCGCTTTCACAGGCGCAGCAACACTGGGGCTTTGCGCTTC
This sequence comes from Sarcoramphus papa, assembly GCA_037962945.1. Taxonomy (NCBI): domain Eukaryota; kingdom Metazoa; phylum Chordata; class Aves; order Accipitriformes; family Cathartidae; genus Sarcoramphus; species Sarcoramphus papa. The sequence continues at coordinate 1,402,833 of JBBMRM010000108.1, forward strand.
TATACGCACCAAACGTCACGGTCCTTCTCTTTCCGTCTCGTAGACACGAGCTGAGAAATTGCAAACGTCCAGCAATTGCTCCGAGATGAAAAGTGCCAGCACTGAAAGCTCTTGCTAGCCAGCACCCTTCCTTGGAAGCGCTTTTGTAGGCCTAAGAACACTGGGGCTCTGGGCTTCTCTAGCCACCTCATCTTCTGCTCATCCTCTCGTGCACTCTAAAGAGAGCTCAGGTGAGAAATTGCAAACGTCGAGCAATTGCTCAGAGATGAAAAGTGCCAGCACTGAAAGCTGTTGCTAGCCAGCACCCTTCCTTGGAAGCGCTTTCACAGGCGCAGCAACACTGGGGCTTTGCGCTTCTCTAGCCACCAAACGTCACGGTCCTTCTCTTTCCGTCTCGTAGACACGAGCTGAGAAATTGCAAACGTCGAGCAATTGCTCAGAGATGAAAAGTGCCAGCACTGAAAGCTGTTGCTAGCCAGCACCCTTCCTTGGAAGCGCTTTTGTAGGCCTAAGAACACTGGGGCTCTGGGCTTCTCTAGCCACCTCATCTTCTGCTCATCCTCTCACGCACTCTAAAGAGAGCTCAGGTGAGAAATTGCAAACGTCGAGCAATTGCTCAGAGATGAAAAGTGCCAGCACTGAAAGCTGTTGCTAGCCAGCACCCTTCCTTGGAAGCGCTTTCACAGGCGCAGCAACACTGGGGCTTTGCGCTTCTCTAGCCACCAAACGTCACGGTCCTTCTCTTTCCGTCTCGTAGACACGAGCTGAGAAATTGCAAACGTCCAGCAATTGCTCCGAGATGAAAAGTGCCAGCACTGAAAGCTCTTGCTAGCCAGCACCCTTCCTTGGAAGCGCTTTTGTAGGCCTAAGAACACTGGGGCTCTGGGCTTCTCTAGCCACCTCATCTTCTGCTCATCCTCTCGCGCACTCTAAAGAGAGCTCAGGTGAGAAATTGCAAACGTCCAGCAATTGCTCAGAGATGAAAAGTGCCAGCACTGAAAGCTCTTGCTAGCCAGCACCCTTCCTTGGAAGCGCTTTCACAGGCGCAGCAACACTGGGGCTTTGCGCTTCTCTAGCCACCAAACGTCACGGTCCTTCTCTTTCCGTCTCGTAGACACGAGCTGAGAAATTGCAAACGTCGAGCAATTGCTCCGAGATGAAAAGTGCCAGCACTGAAAGCTCTTGCTAGCCAGCACCCTTCCTTGGAAGCGCTTTCACAGGCGCAGCAACACTGGGGCTTTGCGCTTCTCTAGCCACCAAACGTCACGGTCCTTCTCTTTCCGTCTCCTAGACACGAGCTGAGAAATTGCAAATGTCAAGCAATTGCTCAGAGATGAAAAGTGCCAGCACTGAAAGCTGTTGCTAGCCAGCACCCTTCCTTGGAAGCGCTTTCACAAGCGCAGTAACACTGGGGCTTTGCTCTTCTATACGCACCAAACGTCACGGTCATTCTCTTTCCGTCTCGTAGACATGAGCTGAGAAATTGCAAATGTCGAGCAATTGCTCCGAGATGAAAAGTGCCAGCACTGAAAGCTGTTGCTAGCCAGCACCCTTCCTTGGAAGCGCTTTCACAGGCGCAGCAACACTGGGGCTTTGCGCTTCTCTAGCCGCCAAACGTCACAGTCATTCTCTTTCCGTCGGTAGACACGAGCTGAGAAATTGCAAACGTCGAGCAATTGCTCAGAGATGAAAAGTGCCAGCACTGAAAGCTGTTGCTAGCCAGCACCCTTCCTTGGAAGCGCTTTCACAGGCGCAGCAACACTGGGGCTTTGCGCTTCTCTAGCCACCAAACGTCACGGTCCTTCTCTTTCCGTCTCGTAGACACGAGCTGAGAAATTGCAAACGTCGAGCAATTGCTCAGAGATGAAAAGTGCCAGCACTGAAAGCTCTTGCTAGCCAGCACCCTTCCTTGGAAGCGCTTTCACAGGCGCAGCAACACTGGGGCTTTGCGCTTCTCTAGCCACCAAACGTCACGGTCCTTCTCTTTCCGTCTCGTAGACACGAGCTGAGAAATTGCAAACGTCCAGCAATTGCTCAGAGATGAAAAGTGCCAGCACTGAAAGCTCTTGCTAGCCAGCACCCTTCCTTGGAAGCGCTTTTGTAGGCCTAAGAACACTGGGGCTCTGGGCTTCTCTAGCCACCTCATCTTCTGCTCATCCTCTCGCGCACTCTAAAGAGAGCTCAGGTGAGAAATTGCAAACGTCGAGCAATTGCTCAGAGATGAAAAGTGCCAGCACTGAAAGCTGTTGCTAGCCAGCACCCTTCCTTGGAAGCGCTTTCACAGGCGCAGCAACACTGGGGCTTTGCGCTTCTCTAGCCACCAAACGTCACGGTCCTTCTCTTTCCGTCTCGTAGACACGAGCTGAGAAATTGCAAACGTCCAGCAATTGCTCAGAGATGAAAAGTGCCAGCACTGAAAGCTCTTGCTAGCCAGCACCCTTCCTTGGAAGCGCTTTCACAAGCGCAGTAACACTGGGGCTTTGCTCTTCTATACGCACCAAACGTCACAGTCATTCTCTTTCCGTCTCGTAGACATGAGCTGAGAAATTGCAAACGTCCAGCAATTGCTCCGAGATGAAAAGTGCCAGCACTGAAAGCTGTTGCTAGCCAGCACCCTTCCTTGGAAGCGCTTTTGTAGGCCTAAGAACACTGGGGCTCTGGGCTTCCCTAGCCACCTCATCTTCTGCTCATCCTCTCGCGCACTCTAAAGAGAGCTCAGGTGAGAAATTGCAAACGACGAGCAATTGCTCAGAGATGAAAAGTGCCAGCACTGAAAGCTCTTGCTAGCCAGCACCCTTCCTTGGAAGCGCTTTCACAGGCGCAGCAACACTGGGGCTTTGCGCTTCTATACGCACCAAACGTCACGGTCCTTCTCTTTCCGTCTCGTAGACACGAGCTGAGAAATTGCAAACGTCGAGCAATTGCTCAGAGATGAAAAGTGCCAGCACTGAAAGCTCTTGCTAGCCAGCACCCTTCCTTGGAAGCGCTTTTGTAGGCCTAAGAACACTGGGGCTCTGGGCTTCTCTAGCCACCTAATCTTCTGCTCATCCTCTCGCGCACTCTAAAGAGAGCTCAGGTGAGAAATTGCAAACGTCGAGCAATTGCTCAGAGATGAAAAGTGCCAGCACTGAAAGCTGTTGCTAGCCAGCACCCTTCCTTGGAAGCGCTTTCACAGGCGCAGCAACACTGGGGCTTTGCGCTTCTCTAGCCACCAAACGTCACGGTCCTTCTCTTTCCGTCTCGTAGACACGAGCTGAGAAATTGCAAACGTCCAGCAATTGCTCAGAGATGAAAAGTGCCAGCACTGAAAGCTCTTGCTAGCCAGCACCCTTCCTTGGAAGCGCTTTTGTAGGCCTAAGAACACTGGGGCTCTGGGCTTCTCTAGCCACCTCATCTTCTGCTCATCCTCGCGCGCACTCTAAAGAGAGCTCAGGTGAGAAATTGCAAACGTCGAGCAATTGCTCAGAGATGAAAAGTGCCAGCACTGAAAGCTGTTGCTAGCCAGCACCCTTCCTTGGAAGCGCTTTCACAGGCGCAGCAACACTGGGGCTTTGCGCTTCTATACGCACCAAACGTCACGGTCCTTCTCTTTCCGTCGGTAGACACGAGCTGAGAAATTGCAAACGTCGAGCAATTGCTCAGAGATGAAAAGTGCCAGCACTGAAAGCTGTTGCTAGCCAGCACCCTTCCTTGGAAGCGCTTTTGTAGGCCTAAGAAGACTGGGGCTCTGGGCTTCTCTAGCCACCTCATCTTCTGCTCATCCTCTCGCGCACTCTAAAGAGAGCTCAGGTGAGAAATTGCAAACGTCGAGCAATTGCTCAGAGATGAAAAGTGCCAGCACTGAAAGCTGTTGCTAGCCAGCACCCTTCCTTGGAAGCGCTTTCACAGGTGCAGCAACACTGGGGCTTTGCGCTTCTCTAGCCACCAAACGTCACGGTCCTTCTCTTTCCGTCTCCTAGACACGAGCTGAGAAATTGCAAACGTCGAGCAATTGCTCAGAGATGAAAAGTGCCAGCACTGAAAGCTGTTGCTAGCCAGCCCCCTTCCTTGGAAGCGCTTTCACAGGCGCAGCAACACTGGGTCTTTGCGCTTCTCTAGCCACCAAACGTCACGGTCCTTCTCTTTCCGTCTCGTAGACACGAGCTGAGAAATTGGAAACGTCGAGCAATTGCTCAGAGATGAAAAGTGCCAGCACTGAAAGCTGTTGCTAGCCAGCACCCTTCCTTGGAAGCGCTTTTGTAGGCCTAAGAAGACTGGGGCTCTGGGCTTCTCTAGCCACCTCATCTTCTGCTCATCCTCTCGCGCACTCTAAAGAGAGCTCAGGTGAGAAATTACAAACGTCGAGCAATTGCTCAGAGATGAAAAGTGCCAGCACTGAAAGCTGTTGCTAGCCAGCAGCCTTCCTTGGAAGCGCTTTCACAGGCGCAGCAACACTGGGGCTTTGCGCTTCTCTAGCCACCAAACGTCACGGTCCTTCTCTTTCCGTCTCGTAGACACGAGCTGAGAAATTGCAAACGTCGAGCAATTGCTCCGAGATGAAAAGTGCCAGCACTGAAAGCTGTTGCTAGCCAGCCCCCTTCCTTGGAAGCGCTTTTGTAGGCCTAAGAACACTGGGGCTCTGGGCTTCTCTAGCCACCTAATCTTCTGCTCATCCTCTCGCGCACTCTAAAGAGAGCTCAGGTGAGAAATTGCAAACGTCGAGCAATTGCTCAGAGATGAAAAGTGCCAGCACTGAAAGCTGTTGCTAGCCAGCACCCTTCCTTGGAAGCGCTTTCACAGGCGCAGCAACACTGGGGCTTTGCGCTTCTCTAGCCACCAAACGTCACGGTCCTTCTCTTTCCATCTCGTAGACACGAGCTGAGAAATTGCAAACGTCGAGCAATTGCTCAGAGATGAAAAGTGCCAGCACTGAAAGCTGTTGCTAGCCAGCACCCTTCCTTGGAAGCGCTTTTGTAGGCCTAAGAACACTGGGGCTCTGGGCTTCTCTAGCCACCTCATCTTCTGCTCATCCTCTCGCGCACTCTAAAGAGAGCTCAGGTGAGAAATTGCAAACGTCGAGCAATTGCTCAGAGATGAAAAGTGCCAGCACTGAAAGCTCTTGCTAGCCAGCACCCTTCCTTGGAAGCGCTTTTGTAGGCCTAAGAACACTGGGGCTCTGGGCTTCTCTAGCCACCTCATCTTCTGCTCATCCTCTCGCGCACTCTAAAGAGAGCTCAGGTGAGAAATTGCAAACGTCGAGCAATTGCTCAGAGATGAAAAGTGCCAGCACTGAAAGCTGTTGCTAGCCAGCACCCTTCCTTGGAAGCGCTTTCACAGGCGCAGCAACACTGGGGCTTTGCGCTTCTCTAGCCACCAAACGTCACGGTCCTTCTCTTTCCGTCTCGTAGACACGAGCTGAGAAATTGCAAACGTCGAGCAATTGCTCAGAGATGAAAAGTGCCAGCACTGAAAGCTGTTGCTAGCCAGCACCCTTCCTTGGAAGCGCTTTTGTAGGCCTAAGAAGACTGGGGCTCTGGGCTTCTCTAGCCACCTCATCTTCTGCTCATCCTCTCGCGCACTCTAAAGAGAGCTCAGGTGAGAAATTGCAAACGTCGAGCAATTGCTCAGAGATGAAAAGTGCCAGCACTGAAAGCTGTTGCTAGCCAGCACCCTTCCTTGGAAGCGCTTTCACAGGCGCAGCAACACTGGGGCTTTGCGCTTCTATACGCACCAAACGTCACGGTCATTCTCTTTCCGTCTCGTAGACACGAGCTGAGAAATTGCAAACGTCCAGCAATTGCTCAGAGATGAAAAGTGCCAGCACTGAAAGCTCTTGCTAGCCAGCACCCTTCCTTGGAAGCGCTTTCACAGGCGCAGCAACACTGGGGCTTTGCGCTTCTCTAGCCACCAAACGTCACGGTCCTTCTCTTTCCGTCTCCTAGACACGAGCTGAGAAATTGCAAATGTCGAGCAATTGCTCAGAGATGAAAAGTGCCAGCACTGAAAGCTGTTGCTAGCCAGCACCCTTCCTTGGAAGCGCTTTCACAGGCGCAGCAACACTGGGGCTTTGCGCTTCTATACGCACCAAACGTCACGGTCATTCTCTTTCCGCCTCGTAGACACGAGCTGAGAAATTGAAAATGTCAAGCAATTGCTCAGAGATGAAAAGTGCCAGCACTGAAAGCTCTTGCTAGCCAGCACCCTTCCTTGGAAGCGCTTTCACAAGCGCAGTAACACTGGGGCTTTGCTCTTCTATACGCACCAAACGTCACGGTCATTCTCTTTCCGTCTCGTAGACATGAGCTGAGAAATTGCAAATGTCGAGCAATTGCTCCGAGATGAAAAGTGCCAGCACTGAAAGCTGTTGCTAGCCAGCACCCTTCCTTGGAAGCGCTTTCACAGGCGCAGCAACACTGGGGCTTTGCGCTTCTCTAGCCGCCAAACGTCACAGTCATTCTCTTTCCGTCTCGTAGACATGAGCTGAGAAATTGCAAACGTCGAGCAATTGCTCAGAGATGAAAAGTGCCAGCACTGAAAGCTGTTGCTAGCCAGCACCCTTCCTTGGAAGCGCTTTTGTAGGCCTAAGAACACTGGGGCTCTGGGCTTCCCTAGCCACCTCATCTTCTGCTCATCCTCTCGCGCACTCTAAAGAGAGCTCAGGTGAGAAATTGCAAACGACGAGCAATTGCTCAGAGATGAAAAGTGCCAGCACTGAAAGCTCTTGCTAGCCAGCACCCTTCCTTGGAAGCGCTTTCACAGGCGCAGCAACACTGGGGCTTTGCGCTTCTATACGCACCAAACGTCACGGTCCTTCTCTTTCCGTCTCGTAGACACGAGCTGAGAAATTGCAAACGTCCAGCAATTGCTCCGAGATGAAAAGTGCCAGCACTGAAAGCTCTTGCTAGCCAGCACCCTTCCTTGGAAGCGCTTTTGTAGGCCTAAGAACACTGGGGCTCTGGGCTTCTCTAGCCACCTCATCTTCTGCTCATCCTCTCGCGCACTCTAAAGAGAGCTCAGGTGAGAAATTGCAAACGTCGAGCAATTGCTCAGAGATGAAAAGTGCCAGCACTGAAAGCTGTTGCTAGCCAGCACCCTTCCTTGGAAGCGCTTTCACAGGCGCAGCAACACTGGGGCTTTGCGCTTCTCTACCCACCAAACGTCACGGTCCTTCTCTTTCCGTCTCGTAGACACGAGCTGAGAAATTGCAAACGTCGAGCAATTGCTCAGAGATGAAAAGTGCCAGCACTGAAAGCTGTTGCTAGCCAGCACCCTTCCTTGGAAGCGCTTTTGTAGGCCTAAGAACACTGGGGCTCTGGGCTTCTCTAGCCACCTCATCTTCTGCTCATCCTCTCGCGCACTCTAAAGAGAGCTCAGGTGAGAAATTGCAAACGACGAGCAATTGCTCAGAGATGAAAAGTGCCAGCACTGAAAGCTGTTGCTAGCCAGCACCCTTCCTTGGAAGCGCTTTCACAGGCGCAGCAACACTGGGGCTTTGCGCTTCTATACGCACCAAACGTCACGGTCATTCTCTTTCCGTCTCGTAGACACGAGCTGAGAAATTGCAAACGTCCAGCAATTGCTCCGAGATGAAAAGTGCCAGCACTGAAAGCTCTTGCTAGCCAGCACCCTTCCTTGGAAGCGCTTTTGTAGGCCTAAGAACACTGGGGCTCTGGGCTTCTCTAGCCACCTCATCTTCTGCTCATCCTCTCGCGCACTCTAAAGAGAGCTCAGGTGAGAAATTGCAAACGTCCAGCAATTGCTCAGAGATGAAAAGTGCCAGCACTGAAAGCTGTTGCTAGCCAGCACCCTTCCTTGGAAGCGCTTTCACAGGCGCAGCAACACTGGGGCTTTGCGCTTCTCTACCCACCAAACGTCACGGTCCTTCTCTTTCCGTCTCCTAGACACGAGCTGAGAAATTGCAAACGTCGAGCAATTGCTCAGAGATGAAAAGTGCCAGCACTGAAAGCTGTTGCTAGCCAGCACCCTTCCTTGGAAGCGCTTTCACAGGCGCAGCAACACTGGGGCTTTGCGCTTCTATACGCACCAAACGTCACGGTCCTTCTCTTTCCGTCTCCTAGACACGAGCTGAGAAATTGCAAATGTCAAGCAATTGCTCAGAGATGAAAAGTGCCAGCACTGAAAGCTCTTGCTAGCCAGCACCCTTCCTTGGAAGCGCTTTCACAAGCGCAGTAACACTGGGGCTTTGCTCTTCTATACGCACCAAACGTCACGGTCATTCTCTTTCCGTCTCGTAGACATGAGCTGAGAAATTGCAAATGTCGAGCAATTGCTCCGAGATGAAAAGTGCCAGCACTGAAAGCTGTTGCTAGCCAGCACCCTTCCTTGGAAGCGCTTTCACAGGCGCAGCAACACTGGGGCTTTGCGCTTCTCTAGCCGCCAAACGTCACAGTCATTCTCTTTCCGTCGGTAGACACGAGCTGAGAAATTGCAAACGTCGAGCAGTTGCTCAGAGATGAAAAGTGCCAGCACTGAAAGCTCTTGCTAGCCAGCACCCTTCCTTGGAAGCGCTTTCACAGGCGCAGCAACACTGGGGCTTTGCGCTTCTCTAGCCACCAAACGTCACGGTCCTTCTCTTTCCGTCTCGTAGACACGAGCTGAGAAATTGCAAACGTCCAGCAATTGCTCAGAGATGAAAAGTGCCAGCACTGAAAGCTCTTGCTAGCCAGCACCCTTCCTTGGAAGCGCTTTCACAGGCGCAGCAACACTGGGGCTTTGCGCTTCTCTAGCCACCAAACGTCACGGTCCTTCTCTTTCCGTCTCGTAGACACGAGCTGAGAAATTGCAAACGTCGAGCAATTGCTCAGAGATGAAAAGTGCCAGCACTGAAAGCTCTTGCTAGCCAGCACCCTTCCTTGGAAGCGCTTTTGTAGGCCTAAGAACACTGGGGCTCTGGGCTTCCCTAGCCACCTCATCTTCTGCTCATCCTCTCGCGCACTCTAAAGAGAGCTCAGGTGAGAAATTGCAAACGACGAGCAATTGCTCAGAGATGAAAAGTGCCAGCACTGAAAGCTCTTGCTGGCCAGCACCCTTCCTTGGAAGCTTTTTCACAGGCGCAGCAACACTGGGGCTTTGCGCTTCTCTAGCCACCAAACGTCACGGTCCTTCTCTTTCCGTCTCGTAGACACGAGCTGAGAAATTGCAAACGTCGAGCAATTGCTCAGAGATGAAAAGTGCCAGCACTGAAAGCTGTTGCTAGCCAGCACCCTTCCTTGGAAGCGCTTTTGTAGGCCTAAGAACACTGGGGCTCTGGGCTTCTCTAGCCACCTCATCTTCTGCTCATCCTCTCGCGCACTCTAAAGAGAGCTCAGGTGAGAAATTGCAAACGTCGAGCAATTGCTCAGAGATGAAAAGTGCCAGCACTGAAAGCTCTTGCTAGCCAGCACCCTTCCTTGGAAGCGCTTTCACAGGCGCAGCAACACTGGGGCTTTGCGCTTCTCTAGCCACCAAACGTCACGGTCCTTCTCTTTCCGTCTCGTAGACACGAGCTGAGAAATTGCAAACGTCGAGCAATTGCTCCGAGATGAAAAGTGCCAGCACTGAAAGCTGTTGCTAGCCAGCACCCTTCCTTGGAAGCGCTTTTGTAGGCCTAAGAACACTGGGGCTCTGGGCTTCTCTAGCCACCTAATCTTCTGCTCATCCTCTCGCGCACTCTAAAGAGAGCTCAGGTGAGAAATTGCAAACGTCGAGCAATTGCTCAGAGATGAAAAGTGCCAGCACTGAAAGCTCTTGCCAGCCAGCACCCTTCCTTGGAAGCGCTTTCACAGGCGCAGTAACACTGGGGCTTTGCGCTTCTCTAGCCACCAAACGTCACGGTCCTTCTCTTTCCGTCGGTAGACACGAGCTGAGAAATTGCAACCGTCGAGCAATTGCTCAGAGATGAAAAGTGCCAGCACTGAAAGCTCTTGCTAGCCAGCACCCTTCCTTGGAAGCGCTTTCACAGGCGCAGCAACACTGGGGCTTTGCGCTTCTCTAGCCACCAAACGTCACGGTCCTTCTCTTTCCGTCTCGTAGACATGAGCTGAGAAATTGCAAACGTGGAGCAATTGCTCAGAGATGAAAAGTGCCAGCACTGAAAGCTCTTGCTAGCCAGCACCCTTCCTTGGAAGCGCTTTCACAGGCGCAGCAACACTGGGGCTTTGCGCTTCTCTAGCCACCAAATGTCACGGTCATTCTCTTTCCGTCTTGTAGACACGAGCTGAGAAATTGCAAACGTCGAGCAATTGCTCAGAGATGAAAAGTGCCAGCACTGAAAGCTGTTGCTAGCCAGCACCCTTCCTTGGAAGCGCTTTTGTAGGCCTAAGAACAGTGGGGCTCTGGGCTTCTCTAGCCACCTCATCTTCTGCTCATCCTCTCGCGCACTCAAAAGAGAGCTCAGGTGAGAAATTGCAAACGTCGAGCAATTGCTCCGAGATGAAAAGTGCCAGCACTGAAAGCTGTTGCTAGCCAGCACCCTTCCTTGGAACCGCTTTCACAGGCGCAGTAACACTGGGGCTTTGCGCTTCTCTAGCCACCAAGCGTCACGGTCCTTCTCTTTCCGTCTCGTAGACACGAGCTGAGAAATTGCAAACGTGGAGCAATTGCTCAGAGATGAAAAGTGCCAGCACTGAAAGCTGTTGCTAGCCAGCACCCTTCCTTGGAAGCGCTTTCACAGGCGCAGCAACACTGGGGCTTTGCGTTTCTATACGCACCAAACGTCACGGTCATTCTCTTTCCGTCTCGTAGACACGAGCTGAGAAATTGCAAACGTCGAGCAATTGCTCAGAGATGAAAAGTGCCAGCACTGAAAGCTGTTGCTAGCCAGCACCCTTCCTTGGAAGCGCTTTTGTAGGCCTAAGAAGACTGGGGCTCTGGGCTTCTCTAGCCACCTCATCTTCTGCTCATCCTCTCGCGCACTCTAAAGAGAGCTCAGGTGAGAAATTACAAACGTCGAGCAATTGCTCAGAGATGAAAGTGCCAGCACTGAAAGCTCTTGCTAGCCAGCACCCTTCCTTGGAAGCGCTTTCACAGGCGCAGCAACACTGGGGCTTTGCGCTTCTCTAGCCACCAAACGTCACGGTCCTTCTCTTTCCGTCGGTAGACATGAGCTGAGAAATTGCAAACGTCGAGCAATTGCTCAGAGATGAAAAGTGCCAGCACTGAAAGCTCTTGCTAGCCAGCACCCTTCCTTGGAAGCGCTTTCACAGGCGCAGCAACACTGGGGCTTTGCGCTTCTCTACGCACCAAACGTCACGGTCCTTCTCTTTCCGTCTCCTAGACACGAGCTGAGAAATTGCAAACGTCGAGCAATTGCTCAGAGATGAAAAGTGCCAGCACTGAAAGCTCTTGCTAGCCAGCACCCTTCCTTGGAAGCGCTTTCTCAGGCGCAGCAACACTGGGGCTTTGCGCTTCTATACGCACCAAACGTCACGGTCATTCTCTTTCCGCCTCGTAGACACGAGCTGAGAAATTGAAAACGTCAAGCAATTGCTCCGAGATGAAAAGTGCCAGCACTGAAAGCTGTTGCTAGCCAGCACCCTTCCTTGGAAGCGCTTTTGTAGGCCTAAGAACACTGGGGCTCTGGGCTTCTCTAGCCACCTCATCTTCTGCTCATCCTCTCGCGCACTCTAAAGAGAGCTCAGGTGAGAAATTACAAACGTCGAGCAATTGCTCAGAGATGAAAAGTGCCAGCACTGAAAGCTCTTGCTAGCCAGCACCCTTCCTTGGAAGCGCTTTCACAGGCGCAGCAACACTGGGGCTTTGCGCTTCTCTAGCCGCCAAACGTCACGGTCCTTCTCTTTCCGTCTCCTAGACACGAGCTGAGAAATTGCAAACGTCGAGCAATTGCTCAGAGATGAAAAGTGCCAGCACTGAAAGCTGTTGCTAGCCAGCACCCTTCCTTGGAAGCGCTTTCACAGGCGCAGCAACACTGGGGCTTTGCGCTTCTATACGCACCAAACGTCACGGTCCTTCTCTTTCCGTCTCGTAGACACGAGCTGAGAAATTGCAAACGTCCAGCAATTGCTCAGAGATGAAAAGTGCCAGCACTGAAAGCTGTTGCTAGCCAGCACCCTTCCTTGGAAGCGCTTTTGTAGGCCTAAGAAGACTGGGGCTCTGGGCTTCTCTAGCCACCTCATCTTCTGCTCATCCTCTCGCGCACTCTAAAGAGAGCTCAGGTGAGAAATTGCAAACGTCGAGCAATTGCTCAGAGATGAAAAGTGCCAGCACTGAAAGCTGTTGCTAGCCAGCACCCTTCCTTGGAAGCGCTTTCACAGGCGCAGCAACACTGGGGCTTTGCGCTTCTCTAGCCACCAAACGTCACGGTCCTTCTCTTTCCGTCTCCTAGACACGAGCTGAGAAATTGCAAACGTCCAGCAATTGCTCCGAGATGAAAAGTGCCAGCACTGAAAGCTGTTGCTAGCCAGCACCCTTCCTTGGAAGCGCTTTCACAGGCGCAGTAACACTGGGGCTTTGCGCTTCTATACGCACCAAACGTCACGGTCATTCTCTTTCCGTCTCGTAGACACGAGCTGAGAAATTGCAAACGTCGAGCAATTGCTCCGAGATGAAAAGTGCCAGCACTGAAAGCTGTTGCTAGCCAGCCCCCTTCCTTGGAAGCGCTTTTGTAGGCCTAAGAACACTGGGGCTCTGGGCTTCTCTAGCCACCTAATCTTCTGCTCATCCTCTCGCGCACTCTAAAGAGAGCTCAGGTGAGAAATTGCAAACGTCGAGCAATTGCTCAGAGATGAAAAGTGCCAGCACTGAAAGCTCTTGCTAGCCAGCACCCTTCCTTGGAAGCGCTTTCACAGGCGCAGCAACACTGGGGCTTTGCGCTTCTCTACGCACCAAACGTCACGGTCCTTCTCTTTCCGTCTCGTAGACACGAGCTGAGAAATTGCAAACGTCGAGCAATTGCTCAGAGATGAAAAGTGCCAGCACTGAAAGCTGTTGCTAGCCAGCACCCTTCCTTGGAAGCGCTTTCACAGGCGCAGCAACACTGGGGCTTTGCGCTTCTCTACGCACCAAATGTCACGGTCCTTCTCTTTCCGTCTCGTAGACACGAGCTGAGAAATTGCAACCGTCGAGCAATTGCTCAGAGATGAAAAGTGCCAGCACTGAAAGCTGTTGCTAGCCAGCACCCTTCCTTGGAAGCGCTTTTGTAGGCCTAAGAACACTGGGGCTCTGGGCTTCTCTAGCCACCTCATCTTCTGCTCATCCTCTCGCGCACTCTAAAGAGAGCTCAGGTGAGAAATTGCAAACGTCCAGCAATTGCTCAGAGATGAAAAGTGCCAGCACTGAAAGCTGTTGCTAGCCAGCACCCTTCCTTGGAAGCGCTTTCACAGGCGCAGCAACACTGGGGCTTTGCGCTTCTCTAGCCACCAAACGTCACGGTCCTTCTCTTTCCGTCTCGTAGACATGAGCTGAGAAATTGCAAACGTCAAGCAATTGCTCAGAGATGAAAAGTGCCAGCACTGAAAGCTGTTGCTAGCCAGCACCCTTCCTTGGAAGCGCTTTTGTAGGCCTAAGAACACTGGGGCTCTGGGCTTCCCTAGCCACCTCATCTTCCGCTCATCCTCTCGCGCACTTTAAAGAGAGCTCAGGTGAGAAATTGCAAACGTCGAGCAATTGCTCCGAGATGAAAAGTGCCAGCACTGAAAGCTGTTGCTAGCCAGCACCCTTCCTTGGAACCGCTTTCACAGGCGCAGTAACACTGGGGCTTTGCGCTTCTCTAGCCACCAAGCGTCACGGTCCTTCTCTTTCCGTCTCGTAGACACGAGCTGAGAAATTGCAAACGTGGAGCAATTGCTCAGAGATGAAAAGTGCCAGCACTGAAAGCTGTTGCTAGCCAGCACCCTTCCTTGGAAGCGCTTTCACAGGCGCAGCAACACTGGGGCTTTGCGTTTCTATACGCACCAAACGTCACGGTCATTCTCTTTCCGTCTCGTAGACACGAGCTGAGAAATTGCAAACGTCGAGCAATTGCTCAGAGATGAAAAGTGCCAGCACTGAAAGCTGTTGCTAGCCAGCACCCTTCCTTGGAAGCGCTTTTGTAGGCCTAAGAACACTGGGGCTCTGGGCTTCTCTAGCCACCTCATCTTCTGCTCATCCTCTCGCGCACTCTAAAGAGAGCTCAGGTGAGAAATTACAAACGTCGAGCAATTGCTCAGAGATGAAAGTGCCAGCACTGAAAGCTCTTGCTAGCCAGCACCCTTCCTTGGAAGCGCTTTCACAGGCGCAGCAACACTGGGGCTTTGCGCTTCTCTAGCCACCAAACGTCACGGTCCTTCTCTTTCCGTCGGTAGACATGAGCTGAGAAATTGCAAACGTCGAGCAATTGCTCAGAGATGAAAAGTGCCAGCACTGAAAGCTCTTGCTAGCCAGCACCCTTCCTTGGAAGCGCTTTCACAGGCGCAGCAACACTGGGGCTTTGCGCTTCTCTACGCACCAAACGTCACGGTCCTTCTCTTTCCGTCTCCTAGACACGAGCTGAGAAATTGCAAACGTCGAGCAATTGCTCAGAGATGAAAAGTGCCAGCACTGAAAGCTCTTGCTAGCCAGCACCCTTCCTTGGAAGCGCTTTCTCAGGCGCAGCAACACTGGGGCTTTGCGCTTCTATACGCACCAAACGTCACGGTCATTCTCTTTCCGCCTCGTAGACACGAGCTGAGAAATTGAAAACGTCAAGCAATTGCTCCGAGATGAAAAGTGCCAGCACTGAAAGCTGTTGCTAGCCAGCACCCTTCCTTGGAAGCGCTTTTGTAGGCCTAAGAACACTGGGGCTCTGGGCTTCTCTAGCCACCTCATCTTCTGCTCATCCTCTCGCGCACTCTAAAGAGAGCTCAGGTGAGAAATTACAAACGTCGAGCAATTGCTCAGAGATGAAAAGTGCCAGCACTGAAAGCTCTTGCTAGCCAGCACCCTTCCTTGGAAGCGCTTTCACAGGCGCAGCAACACTGGGGCTTTGCGCTTCTCTAGCCGCCAAACGTCACGGTCCTTCTCTTTCCGTCTCCTAGACACGAGCTGAGAAATTGCAAACGTCGAGCAATTGCTCAGAGATGAAAAGTGCCAGCACTGAAAGCTGTTGCTAGCCAGCACCCTTCCTTGGAAG
This sequence comes from Sarcoramphus papa, assembly GCA_037962945.1. Lineage (NCBI taxonomy): Eukaryota > Metazoa > Chordata > Aves > Accipitriformes > Cathartidae > Sarcoramphus > Sarcoramphus papa. Next base: position 1,417,918 of record JBBMRM010000108.1, read on the forward strand.
CGCTTTCACAGGCGCAGCAACACTGGGGCTTTGCGCTTCTATACGCACCAAACGTCACGGTCATTCTCTTTCCGTCTCGTAGACACGAGCTGAGAAATTGCAAACGTCGAGCAATTGCTCAGAGATGAAAAGTGCCAGCACTGAAAGCTGTTGCTAGCCAGCACCCTTCCTTGGAAGCGCTTTTGTAGGCCTAAGAAGACTGGGGCTCTGGGCTTCTCTAGCCACCTCATCTTCTGCTCATCCTCTCGCGCACTCTAAAGAGAGCTCAGGTGAGAAATTGCAAACGTCGAGCAATTGCTCAGAGATGAAAAGTGCCAGCACTGAAAGCTGTTGCTAGCCAGCACCCTTCCTTGGAAGCGCTTTCACAGGCGCAGCAACACTGGGGCTTTGCGCTTCTCTAGCCACCAAACGTCACGGTCCTTCTCTTTCCGTCTCCTAGACACGAGCTGAGAAATTGCAAACGTCCAGCAATTGCTCAGAGATGAAAAGTGCCAGCACTGAAAGCTCTTGCTAGCCAGCACCCTTCCTTGGAAGCGCTTTCACAGGCGCAGTAACACTGGGGCTTTGCGCTTCTATACGCACCAAACGTCACGGTCATTCTCTTTCCGTCTCGTAGACACGAGCTGAGAAATTGCAAACGTCGAGCAATTGCTCCGAGATGAAAAGTGCCAGCACTGAAAGCTGTTGCTAGCCAGCCCCCTTCCTTGGAAGCGCTTTTGTAGGCCTAAGAACACTGGGGCTCTGGGCTTCTCTAGCCACCTAATCTTCTGCTCATCCTCTCGCGCACTCTAAAGAGAGCTCAGGTGAGAAATTGCAAACGTCGAGCAATTGCTCAGAGATGAAAAGTGCCAGCACTGAAAGCTCTTGCTAGCCAGCACCCTTCCTTGGAAGCGCTTTCACAGGCGCAGCAACACTGGGGCTTTGCGCTTCTCTACGCACCAAACGTCACGGTCCTTCTCTTTCCGTCTCGTAGACACGAGCTGAGAAATTGCAAACGTCGAGCAATTGCTCAGAGATGAAAAGTGCCAGCACTGAAAGCTGTTGCTAGCCAGCACCCTTCCTTGGAAGCGCTTTCACAGGCGCAGCAACACTGGGGCTTTGCGCTTCTCTACGCACCAAATGTCACGGTCCTTCTCTTTCCGTCTCGTAGACACGAGCTGAGAAATTGCAACCGTCGAGCAATTGCTCAGAGATGAAAAGTGCCAGCACTGAAAGCTGTTGCTAGCCAGCACCCTTCCTTGGAAGCGCTTTTGTAGGCCTAAGAACACTGGGGCTCTGGGCTTCTCTAGCCACCTCATCTTCTGCTCATCCTCTCGCGCACTCTAAAGAGAGCTCAGGTGAGAAATTGCAAACGTCCAGCAATTGCTCAGAGATGAAAAGTGCCAGCACTGAAAGCTGTTGCTAGCCAGCACCCTTCCTTGGAAGCGCTTTCACAGGCGCAGCAACACTGGGGCTTTGCGCTTCTCTAGCCACCAAACGTCACGGTCCTTCTCTTTCCGTCTCGTAGACATGAGCTGAGAAATTGCAAACGTCGAGCAATTGCTCAGAGATGAAAAGTGCCAGCACTGAAAGCTGTTGCTAGCCAGCACCCTTCCTTGGAAGCGCTTTTGTAGGCCTAAGAACACTGGGGCTCTGGGCTTCCCTAGCCACCTCATCTTCCGCTCATCCTCTCGCGCACTTTAAAGAGAGCTCAGGTGAGAAATTGCAAACGTCGAGCAATTGCTCAGAGATGAAAAGTGCCAGCACTGAAAGCTGTTGCTAGCCAGCACCCTTCCTTGGAAGCGCTTTTGTAGGCCTAAGAACACTGGGGCTCTGGGCTTCTCTAGCCACCTCATCTTCTGCTCATCCTCTCGCGCACTCTAAAGAGAGCTCAGGTGAGAAATTGCAAACGTCGAGCAATTGCTCAGAGATGAAAAGTGCCAGCACTGAAAGCTGTTGCTAGCCAGCACCCTTCCTTGGAAGCGCTTTCACAGGCGCAGCAACACTGGGGCTTTGCGCTTCTCTAGCCACCAAACGTCACGGTCCTTCTCTTTCCGTCTCGTAGACACGAGCTGAGAAATTGCAAACGTCCAGCAATTGCTCCGAGATGAAAAGTGCCAGCACTGAAAGCTGTTGCTAGCCAGCACCCTTCCTTGGAAGCGCTTTTGTAGGCCTAAGAAGACTGGGGCTCTGGGCTTCTCTAGCCACCTCATCTTCTGCTCATCCTCTCGCGCACTCTAAAGAGAGCTCAGGTGAGAAATTACAAACGTCGAGCAATTGCTCAGAGATGAAAAGTGCCAGCACTGAAAGCTCTTGCTAGCCAGCACCCTTCCTTGGAAGCGCTTTCACAGGCGCAGCAACACTGGGGCTTTGCGCTTCTCTAGCCGCCAAACGTCACGGTCCTTCTCTTTCCGTCTCCTAGACACGAGCTGAGAAATTGCAAACGTCGAGCAATTGCTCAGAGATGAAAAGTGCCAGCACTGAAAGCTCTTGCTAGCCAGCACCCTTCCTTGGAAGCGCTTTCACAGGCGCAGCAACACTGGGGCTTTGCGCTTCTATACGCACCAAACGTCACGGTCATTCTCTTTCCGTCTCGTAGACACGAGCTGAGAAATTGCAAACGTCCAGCAATTGCTCAGAGATGAAAAGTGCCAGCACTGAAAGCTGTTGCTAGCCAGCACCCTTCCTTGGAAGCGCTTTTGTAGGCCTAAGAAGACTGGGGCTCTGGGCTTCTCTAGCCACCTCATCTTCTGCTCATCCTCTCGCGCACTCTAAAGAGAGCTCAGGTGAGAAATTGCAAACGTCGAGCAATTGCTCAGAGATGAAAAGTGCCAGCACTGAAAGCTGTTGCTAGCCAGCACCCTTCCTTGGAAGCGCTTTCACAGGCGCAGCAACACTGGGGCTTTGCGCTTCTCTAGCCACCAAACGTCACGGTCCTTCTCTTTCCGTCTCCTAGACACGAGCTGAGAAATTGCAAACGTCCAGCAATTGCTCAGAGATGAAAAGTGCCAGCACTGAAAGCTCTTGCTAGCCAGCACCCTTCCTTGGAAGCGCTTTCACAGGCGCAGTAACACTGGGGCTTTGCGCTTCTATACGCACCAAACGTCACGGTCATTCTCTTTCCGTCTCGTAGACACGAGCTGAGAAATTGCAAACGTCGAGCAATTGCTCAGAGATGAAAAGTGCCAGCACTGAAAGCTCTTGCTAGCCAGCACCCTTCCTTGGAAGCGCTTTTGTAGGCCTAAGAACACTGGGGCTCTGGGCTTCTCTAGCCACCTCATCTTCTGCTCATCCTCTCGCGCACTCTAAAGAGAGCTCAGGTGAGAAATTGCAAACGTCGAGCAATTGCTCAGAGATGAAAAGTGCCAGCACTGAAAGCTGTTGCTAGCCAGCACCCTTCCTTGGAAGCGCTTTCACAGGCGCAGCAACACTGGGGCTTTGCGCTTCTCTACGCACCAAACGTCACGGTCCTTCTCTTTCCGTCTCCTAGACACGAGCTGAGAAATTGCAAACGTCGAGCAATTGCTCAGAGATGAAAAGTGCCAGCACTGAAAGCTGTTGCTAGCCAGCACCCTTCCTTGGAAGCGCTTTCACAGGCGCAGCAACACTGGGGCTTTGCGCTTCTCTACGCACCAAATGTCACGGTCCTTCTCTTTCCGTCTCGTAGACACGAGCTGAGAAATTGCAAACGTCGAGCAATTGCTCAGAGATGAAAAGTGCCAGCACTGAAAGCTGTTGCTAGCCAGCACCCTTCCTTGGAAGCGCTTTTGTAGGCCTAAGAACACTGGGGCTCTGGGCTTCTCTAGCCACCTCATCTTCTGCTCATCCTCTCGCGCACTCTAAAGAGAGCTCAGGTGAGAAATTGCAAACGTCCAGCAATTGCTCAGAGATGAAAAGTGCCAGCACTGAAAGCTGTTGCTAGCCAGCACCCTTCCTTGGAAGCGCTTTCACAGGCGCAGCAACACTGGGGCTTTGCGCTTCTCTAGCCACCAAACGTCACGGTCCTTCTCTTTCCGTCTCGTAGACATGAGCTGAGAAATTGCAAACGTCAAGCAATTGCTCAGAGATGAAAAGTGCCAGCACTGAAAGCTGTTGCTAGCCAGCACCCTTCCTTGGAAGCGCTTTTGTAGGCCTAAGAACACTGGGGCTCTGGGCTTCCCTAGCCACCTCATCTTCTGCTCATCCTCTCGCGCACTTTAAAGAGAGCTCAGGTGAGAAATTGCAAACGTCGAGCAATTGCTCAGAGATGAAAAGTGCCAGCACTGAAAGCTCTTGCTAGCCAGCACCCTTCCTTGGAAGCGCTTTTGTAGGCCTAAGAACACTGGGGCTCTGGGCTTCTCTAGCCACCTCATCTTCTGCTCATCCTCTCGCGCACTCTAAAGAGAGCTCAGGTGAGAAATTGCAAACGTCGAGCAATTGCTCAGAGATGAAAAGTGCCAGCACTGAAAGCTGTTGCTAGCCAGCACCCTTCCTTGGAAGCGCTTTCACAGGCGCAGCAACACTGGGGCTTTGCGCTTCTCTACGCACCAAACGTCACGGTCCTTCTCTTTCCGTCGGTAGACACGAGCTGAGAAATTGCAAACGTCGAGCAATTGCTCAGAGATGAAAAGTGCCAGCACTGAAAGCTGTTGCTAGCCAGCACCCTTCCTTGGAAGCGCTTTTGTAGGCCTAAGAAGACTGGGGCTCTGGGCTTCTCTAGCCACCTCATCTTCTGCTCATCCTCTCGCGCACTCTAAAGAGAGCTCAGGTGAGAAATTACAAACGTCGAGCAATTGCTCAGAGATGAAAAGTGCCAGCACTGAAAGCTCTTGCTAGCCAGCACCCTTCCTTGGAAGCGCTTTCACAGGCGCAGCAACACTGGGGCTTTGCACTTCTCTAGCCACCAAACGTCACGGTCCTTCTCTTTCCGTCTCGTAGACACGAGCTGAGAAATTGCAAACGTCGAGCAATTGCTCAGAGATGAAAAGTGCCAGCACTGAAAGCTGTTGCTAGCCAGCACCCTTCCTTGGAAGCGCTTTTGTAGGCCTAAGAAGACTGGGGCTCTGGGCTTCTCTAGCCACCTCATCTTCTGCTCATCCTCTCGCGCACTCTAAAGAGAGCTCAGGTGAGAAATTGCAAACGTCGAGCAATTGCTCAGAGATGAAAAGGGCCAGCACTGAAAGCTCTTGCTAGCCAGCACCCTTCCTTGGAAGCGCTTTCACAGGCGCAGCAACACTGGGGCTTTGCGCTTCTCTAGCCATCAAACGTCACAGTCCTTCTCTTTCCGTCGGTAGACACCAGCTGAGAAATTGCAAAAGTCGAGCAATTACTCAGAGATGAAAAGTGCCAGCACTGAAAGCTGTTGCTAGCCAGCACCCTTCCTTGGAAGCGCTTTCACAGGCGCAGCAACACTGGGGCTTTGCGCTTCTCTACCCACCAAATGTCACGGTCCTTCTCTTTCCGTCTCGTAGACACGAGCTGAGAAATTGCAAACGTCGAGCAATTGCTCCGAGATGAAAAGTGCCAGCACTGAAAGCTCTTGCTAGCCAGCACCCTTCCTTGGAAGCGCTTTCACAGGCGCAGCAACACTGGGGCTTTGCGCTTCTATACGCACCAAATGTCACGGTCATTCTCTTTCCGTCTCGTAGACACGAGCTGAGAAATTGCAAATGTCGAGCAATTGCTCAGAGATGAAAAGTGCCAGAACTGAAAGCTGTTGCTAGCCAGCACCCTTCCTTGGAAGCGCTTTTGTAGGCCTAAGAACACTGGGGCTCTGGGCTTCTCTAGCCACCTAATCTTCTGCTCATCCTCTCGCGCACTCTAAAGAGAGCTCAGGTGAGAAATTACAAACGTCGAGCAATTGCTCAGAGATGAAAAGTGCCAGCACTGAAAGCTGTTGCTAGCCAGCACCCTTCCTTGGAAGCGCTTTCACAGGCGCAGTAACACTGGGGCTTTGCGCTTATCTAGCCACCAAGCGTCACGGTCCTTCTCTTTCCGTCTCGTAGTCACGAGCTGAGAAATTGCAAACGTCCAGCAATTGCTCCGAGATGAAAAGTGCCAGCACTGAAAGCTCTTGCTAGCCAGCACCCTTCCTTGGAAGCGCTTTCACAGGCGCAGCAACACTGGGGCTTTGCGCTTCTATACGCACCAAACGTCACGGTCCTTCTCTTTCCGTCTCCTAGACACGAGCTGAGAAATTGCAAACGTCCAGCAATTGCTCCGAGATGAAAAGTGCCAGCACTGAAAGCTGTTGCTAGCCAGCACCCTTCCTTGGAAGCGCTTTTGTAGGCCTAAGAACACTGGGGCTCTGGGCTTCTCTAGCCACCTCATCTTCTGCTCATCCTCTCGCGCACTCTAAAGAGAGCTCAGGTGAGAAATTGCAAACGACGAGCAATTGCTCAGAGATGAAAAGTGCCAGCACTGAAAGCTGTTGCTAGCCAGCACCCTTCCTTGGAAGCGCTTTCACAGGCGCAGCAACACTGGGGCTTTGCGCTTCTCTAGCCACCAAACGTCACGGTCCTTCTCTTTCCGTCTCGTAGACACGAGCTGAGAAATTGCAAACGTCGAGCAATTGCTCAGAGATGAAAAGTGCCAGCACTGAAAGCTGTTGCTAGCCAGCACCCTTCCTTGGAAGCGCTTTTGTAGGCCTAAGAACACTGGGGCTCTGGGATTCTCTAGCCACCTCATCTTCTGCTCATCCTCTCGCGCACTCTAAAGAGAGCTCAGGTGAGAAACTGCAAACGTGGAGCAATTGCTCAGAGATGAAAAGTGCCAGCACTGAAAGCTGTTGCTAGCCAGCACCCTTCCTTGGAAGCGCTTTCACAGGCGCAGCAACACTGGGGCTTTGCGCTTCTATACGCACCAAACGTCACGGTCATTCTCTTTCCGTCTCGTAGACACGAGCTGAGAAATTGCAAACGTCCAGCAATTGCTCCGAGATGAAAAGTGCCAGCACTGAAAGCTGTTGCTAGCCAGCACCCTTCCTTGGAAGCGCTTTTGTAGGCGTAAGAACACTGGGGCTCTGGGCTTCTCTAGCCACCTAATCTTCTGCTCATCCTCTCGCGCACTCTAAAGAGAGCTCAGGTGAGAAATTGCAAACGTCGAGCAATTGCTCAGAGATGAAAAGTGCCAGCACTGAAAGCTCTTGCTAGCCAGCACCCTTCCTTGGAAGCGCTTTCACAGGCGCAGCAACACTGGGGCTTTGCGCTTCTATACGCACCAAACGTCACGGTCCTTCTCTTTCCGTCTCCTAGACACGAGCTGAGAAATTGCAAACGTCGAGCAATTGCTCAGAGACGAAAAGTGCCAGCACTGAAAGCTGTTGCTAGCCAGCACCCTTCCTTGGAAGCGCTTTTACAGGCGCAGCAACACTGGGGCTTTGCGCTTCTCTAGCCACCAAACGTCACGGTCCTTCTCTTTCCGTCTCCTAGACACGAGCTGAGAAATTGCAAATGTCGAGCAATTGCTCAGAGATGAAAAGTGCCAGCACTGAAAGCTCTTGCTAGCCAGCACCCTTCCTTGGAAGCGCTTTCACAGGCGCAGCAACACTGGGGCTTTGCGCTTCTATACGCACCAAACGTCACGGTCATTCTCTTTCCGCCTCGTAGACACGAGCTGAGAAATTGAAAACGTCAAGCAATTGCTCAGAGATGAAAAGTGCCAGCACTGAAAGCTCTTGCTAGCCAGCACCCTTCCTTGGAAGCGCTTTCACAAGCGCAGTAACACTGGGGCTTTGCTCTTCTATACGCACCAAACGTCACGGTCCTTCTCTTTCCGTCTCGTAGACATGAGCTGAGAAATTGCAAATGTCGAGCAATTGCTCAGAGATGAAAAGTGCCAGCACTGAAAGCTGTTGCTAGCCAGCACCCTTCCTTGGAAGCGCTTTCACAGGCGCAGCAACACTGGGGCTTTGCGCTTCTCTAGCCGCCAAACGTCACAGTCATTCTCTTTCCGTCTCGTAGACATGAGCTGAGAAATTGCAAACGTCCAGCAATTGCTCAGAGATGAAAAGTGCCAGCACTGAAAGCTGTTGCTAGCCAGCACCCTTCCTTGGAAGCGCTTTTGTAGGCCTAAGAAGACTGGGGCTCTGGGCTTCTCTAGCCACCTCATCTTCTGCTCATCCTCTCGCGCACTCTAAAGAGAGCTCAGGTGAGAAATTGCAAACGACGAGCAATTGCTCAGAGATGAAAAGTGCCAGCACTGAAAGCTCTTGCTAGCCAGCACCCTTCCTTGGAAGCTTTTTCACAGGCGCAGTAACACTGGGGCTTTGCACTTCTGTACGTACCAAACGTCACGGTCCTTCTCTTTCCGTCTCCTAGACACGAGCTGAGAAATTGCAAACGTCGAGCAATTGCTCAGAGATGAAAAGTGCCAGCACTGAAAGCTGTTGCTAGCCAGCACCCTTCCTTGGAAGCGCTTTTGTAGGCCTAAGAACACTGGGGCTCTGGGCTTCTCTAGCCACCTCATCTTCTGCTCATCCTCTCGCGCACTCTAAAGAGAGCTCAGGTGAGAAATTGCAAACGACGAGCAATTGCTCAGAGATGAAAAGTGCCAGCACTGAAAGCTGTTGCTAGCCAGCACCCTTCCTTGGAAGCGCTTTCACAGGCGCAGCAACACTGGGGCTTTGCGCTTCTCTAGCCACCAAACGTCACGGTCCTTCTCTTTCCATCTCGTAGACACGAGCTGAGAAATTGCAAATGTCGAGCAATTGCTCAGAGATGAAAAGTGCCAGCACTGAAAGCTGTTGCTAGCCAGCACCCTTCCTTGGAAGCGCTTTTGTAGGCCTAAGAACACTGGGGCTCTGGGCTTCTCTAGCCACCTCATCTTCTGCTCATCCTCTCGCGCACTCTAAAGAGAGCTTAGGTGAGAAATTGCAAACGTCGAGCAGTTGCTCAGAGATGAAAAGTGCCAGCACTGAAAGCTCTTGCTAGCCAGCACCCTTCCTTGGAAGCGCTTTTGTAGGCCTAAGAACACTGGGGCTCTGGGCTTCTCTAGCCACCTCATCTTCTGCTCATCCTCTCGCGCACTCTAAAGAGAGCTCAGGTGAGAAATTGCAAACGTCGAGCAATTGCTCAGAGATGAAAAGTGCCAGCACTGAAAGCTGTTGCTAGCCAGCACCCTTCCTTGGAAGCGCTTTCACAGGCGCAGCAACACTGGGGCTTTGCGCTTCTCTAGCCACCAAACGTCACGGTCCTTCTCTTTCCGTCTCGTAGACACGAGCTGAGAAATTGCAAACGTCGAGCAATTGCTCCGAGATGAAAAGTGCCAGCACTGAAAGCTGTTGCTAGCCAGCACCCTTCCTTGGAAGCGCTTTTGTAGGCCTAAGAAGACTGGGGCTCTGGGCTTCTCTAGCCACCTCATCTTCTGCTCATCCTCTCGCGCACTCTAAAGAGAGCTCAGGTGAGAAATTGCAAACGTCGAGCAATTGCTCCGAGATGAAAAGTGCCAGCACTGAAAGCTGTTGCTAGCCAGCACCCTTCCTTGGAAGCGCTTTCACAGGCGCAGCAACACTGGGGCTTTGCGCTTCTATACGCACCAAACGTCACGGTCATTCTCTTTCCGTCTCGTAGACACGAGCTGAGAAATTGCAAACGTCCAGCAATTGCTCAGAGATGAAAAGTGCCAGCACTGAAAGCTCTTGCTAGCCAGCACCCTTCCTTGGAAGCGCTTTCACAGGCGCAGCAACACTGGGGCTTTGCGCTTCTCTAGCCACCAAACGTCACGGTCCTTCTCTTTCCGTCTCCTAGACACAAGCTGAGAAATTGCAAATGTCGAGCAATTGCTCAGAGATGAAAAGTGCCAGCACTGAAAGCTCTTGCTAGCCAGCACCCTTCCTTGGAAGCGCTTTCACAGGCGCAGCAACACTGGGGCTTTGCGCTTCTATACGCACCAAACGTCACGGTCATTCTCTTTCCGCCTCGTAGACACGAGCTGAGAAATTGCAAATGTCCACCAATTGCTCAGAGATGAAAAGTGCCAGCACTGAAAGCTCTTGCTAGCCAGCACCCTTCCTTGGAAGCGCTTTCACAAGCGCAGTAACACTGGGGCTTTGCTCTTCTATACGCACCAAACGTCACGGTCATTCTCTTTCCGTCTCGTAGACATGAGCTGAGAAATTGCAAATGTCGAGCAATTGCTCAGAGATGAAAAGTGCCAGCACTGAAAGCTGTTGCTAGCCAGCACCCTTCCTTGGAAGCGCTTTCACAGGCGCAGCAACACTGGGGCTTTGCGCTTCTCTAGCCGCCAAACGTCACAGTCATTCTCTTTCCGTCTCGTAGACATGAGCTGAGAAATTGCAAACGTCGAGCAATTGCTCAGAGATGAAAAGTGCCAGCACTGAAAGCTGTTGCTAGCCAGCACCCTTCCTTGGAAGCGCTTTTGTAGGCCTAAGAACACTGGGGCTCTGGGCTTCCCTAGCCACCTCATCTTCTGCTCATCCTCTCGCGCACTCTAAAGAGAGCTCAGGTGAGAAATTGCAAACGACGAGCAATTGCTCAGAGATGAAAAGTGCCAGCACTGAAAGCTCTTGCTAGCCAGCACCCTTCCTTGGAAGCGCTTTCACAGGCGCAGCAACACTGGGGCTTTGCGCTTCTATACGCACCAAACGTCACGGTCCTTCTCTTTCCGTCTCGTAGACACGAGCTGAGAAATTGCAAACGTCCAGCAATTGCTCCGAGATGAAAAGTGCCAGCACTGAAAGCTGTTGCTAGCCAGCACCCTTCCTTGGAAGCGCTTTTGTAGGCCTAAGAACACTGGGGCTCTGGGCTTCTCTAGCCATCTCATCTTCTGCTCATCCTCTCGCGCACTCTAAAGAGAGCTCAGGTGAGAAATTGCAAACGTCGAGCAATTGCTCAGAGATGAAAAGTGCCAGCACTGAAAGCTGTTGCTAGCCAGCACCCTTCCTTGGAAGCGCTTTCACAGGCGCAGCAACACTGGGGCTTTGCGCTTCTATACGCACCAAACGTCACGGTCCTTCTCTTTCCGTCTCGTAGACACGAGCTGAGAAATTGCAAACGTCGAGCAATTGCTCCGAGATGAAAAGTGCCAGCACTGAAAGCTCTTGCTAGCCAGCACCCTTCCTTGGAAGCGCTTTTGTAGGCCTAAGAACACTGGGGCTCTGGGCTTCTCTAGCCACCTCATCTTCTGCTCATCCTCTCGCGCACTCTAAAGAGAGCTCAGGTGAGAAATTGCAAACGTCCAGCAATTGCTCAGAGATGAAAAGTGCCAGCACTGAAAGCTCTTGCTAGCCAGCACCCTTCCTTGGAAGCGCTTTCACAGGCGCAGCAACACTGGGGCTTTGCGCTTCTCTAGCCACCAAACGTCACGGTCCTTCTCTTTCCGTCTCGTAGACACGAGCTGAGAAATTGCAAACGTCGAGCAATTGCTCCGAGATGAAAAGTGCCAGCACTGAAAGCTCTTGCTAGCCAGCACCCTTCCTTGGAAGCGCTTTCACAGGCGCAGCAACACTGGGGCTTTGCGCTTCTCTAGCGACCAAACGTCACGGTCCTTCTCTTTCCGTCTCCTAGACACGAGCTGAGAAATTGCAAATGTCAAGCAATTGCTCAGAGATGAAAAGTGCCAGCACTGAAAGCTCTTGCTAGCCAGCACCCTTCCTTGGAAGCGCTTTCACAAGCGCAGTAACACTGGGGCTTTGCTCTTCTATACGCACCAAACGTCACGGTCATTCTCTTTCCGTCTCGTAGACATGAGCTGAGAAATTGCAAATGTCGAGCAATTGCTCAGAGATGAAAAGTGCCAGCACTGAAAGCTGTTGCTAGCCAGCACCCTTCCTTGGAAGCGCTTTCACAGGCGCAGCAACACTGGGGCTTTGCGCTTCTCTAGCCGCCAAACGTCACAGTCATTCTCTTTCCGTCGGTAGACACGAGCTGAGAAATTGCAAACGTCGAGCAATTGCTCAGAGATGAAAAGTGCCAGCACTGAAAGCTGTTGCTAGCCAGCACCCTTCCTTGGAAGCGCTTTCACAGGCGCAGCAACACTGGGGCTTTGCGCTTCTCTAGCCACCAAACGTCACGGTCCTTCTCTTTCCGTCTCGTAGACACGAGCTGAGAAATTGCAAACGTCGAGCAATTGCTCAGAGATGAAAAGTGCCAGCACTGAAAGCTCTTGCTAGCCAGCACCCTTCCTTGGAAGCGCTTTCACAGGCGCAGCAACACTGGGGCTTTGCGCTTCTCTAGCCACCAAACGTCACGGTCCTTCTCTTTCCGTCTCGTAGACACGAGCTGAGAAATTGCAAACGTCCAGCAATTGCTCAGAGATGAAAAGTGCCAGCACTGAAAGCTCTTGCTAGCCAGCACCCTTCCTTGGAAGCGCTTTCACAAGCGCAGTAACACTGGGGTTTTGCTCTTCTATACGCACCAAACGTCACAGTCATTCTCTTTCCGTCTCGTAGACATGAGCTGAGAAATTGCAAACGTCCAGCAATTGCTCCGAGATGAAAAGTGCCAGCACTGAAAGCTGTTGCTAGCCAGCACCCTTCCTTGGAAGCGCTTTTGTAGGCCTAAGAACACTGGGGCTCTGGGCTTCCCTAGCCACCTCATCTTCTGCTCATCCTCTCGCGCACTCTAAAGAGAGCTCAGGTGAGAAATTGCAAACGACGAGCAATTGCTCAGAGATGAAAAGTGCCAGCACTGAAAGCTCTTGCTAGCCAGCACCCTTCCTTGGAAGCGCTTTCACAGGCGCAGCAACACTGGGGCTTTGCGCTTCTATACGCACCAAACGTCACGGTCCTTCTCTTTCCGTCTCGTAGACACGAGCTGAGAAATTGCAAACGTCGAGCAATTGCTCAGAGATGAAAAGTGCCAGCACTGAAAGCTCTTGCTAGCCAGCACCCTTCCTTGGAAGCGCTTTTGTAGGCCTAAGAACACTGGGGCTCTGGGCTTCTCTAGCCACCTAATCTTCTGCTCATCCTCGCGCGCACTCTAAAGAGAGCTCAGGTGAGAAATTGCAAACGTCGAGCAATTGCTCAGAGATGAAAAGTGCCAGCACTGAAAGCTGTTGCTAGCCAGCACCCTTCCTTGGAAGCGCTTTCACAGGCGCAGCAACACTGGGGCTTTGCGCTTCTCTAGCCACCAAACGTCACGGTCCTTCTCTTTCCGTCTCGTAGACACGAGCTGAGAAATTGCAAACGTCCAGCAATTGCTCAGAGATGAAAAGTGCCAGCACTGAAAGCTGTTGCTAGCCAGCACCCTTCCTTGGAAGCGCTTTTGTAGGCCTAAGAACACTGGGGCTCTGGGCTTCTCTAGCCACCTAATCTTCTGCTCATCCTCTCGCGCACTCTAAAGAGAGCTCAGGTGAGAAATTGCAAACGTCGAGCAATTGCTCAGAGATGAAAAGTGCCAGCACTGAAAGCTGTTGCTAGCCAGCACCCTTCCTTGGAAGCGCTTTCACAGGCGCAGCAACACTGGGGCTTTGCGCTTCTATACGCACCAAACGTCACGGTCCTTCTCTTTCCGTCTCGTAGACACGAGCTGAGAAATTGCAAACGTCCAGCAATTGCTCAGAGATGAAAAGTGCCAGCACTGAAAGCTGTTGCTAGCCAGCACCCTTCCTTGGAAGCGCTTTTGTAGGCCTAAGAACACTGGGGCTCTGGGCTTCTCTAGCCACCTCATCTTCTGCTCATCCTCTCGCGCACTCTAAAGAGAGCTCAGGTGAGAAATTGCAAACGTCGAGCAATTGCTCAGAGATGAAAAGTGCCAGCACTGAAAGCTCTTGCTAGCCAGCACCCTTCCTTGGAAGCGCTTTCACAGGTGCAGCAACACTGGGGCTTTGCGCTTCTCTACCCACCAAACGTCACGGTCCTTCTCTTTCCGTCTCCTAGACACGAGCTGAGAAATTGCAAACGTCGAGCAATTGCTCAGAGATGAAAAGTGCCAGCACTGAAAGCTGTTGCTAGCCAGCACCCTTCCTTGGAAGCGCTTTCACAGGCGCAGCAACACTGGGTCTTTGCGCTTCTCTAGCCACCAAACGTCACGGTCCTTCTCTTTCCGTCTCGTAGACACGAGCTGAGAAATTGGAAATGTCGAGCAATTGCTCAGAGATGAAAAGTGCCAGCACTGAAAGCTGTTGCTAGCCAGCACCCTTCCTTGGAAGCGCTTTTGTAGGCCTAAGAAGACTGGGGCTCTGGGCTTCTCTAGCCACCTCATCTTCTGCTCATCCTCTCGCGCACTCTAAAGAGAGCTCAGGTGAGAAATTACAAACGTCGAGCAATTGCTCAGAGATGAAAAGTGCCAGCACTGAAAGCTCTTGCTAGCCAGCACCCTTCCTTGGAAGCGCTTTCACAGGCGCAGCAACACTGGGGCTTTGCGCTTCTCTAGCCACCAAACGTCACGGTCCTTCTCTTTCCGTCTCGTAGACACGAGCTGAGAAATTGCAAACGTCGAGCAATTGCTCCGAGATGAAAAGTGCCAGCACTGAAAGCTGTTGCTAGCCAGCCCCCTTCCTTGGAAGCGCTTTTGTAGGCCTAAGAACACTGGGGCTCTGGGCTTCTCTAGCCACCTCATCTTCTGCTCATCCTCTCGCGCACTCTAAAGAGAGCTCAGGTGAGAAATTGCAAACGTCGAGCAATTGCTCAGAGATGAAAAGTGCCAGCACTGAAAGCTCTTGCTAGCCCGCACCCTTCCTTGGAAGCGCTTTCACAGGCGCAGCAACACTGGGGCTTTGCGCTTCTCTAGCCACCAAACGTCACGGTCCTTCTCTTTCCATCTCGTAGACACGAGCTGAGAAATTGCAAACGTCGAGCAATTGCTCAGAGATGAAAAGTGCCAGCACTGAAAGCTGTTGCTAGCCAGCACCCTTCCTTGGAAGCGCTTTTGTAGGCCTAAGAACACTGGGGCTCTGGGCTTCTCTAGCCACCTCATCTTCTGCTCATCCTCTCGCGCACTCTAAAGAGAGCTTAGGTGAGAAATTGCAAACGTCGAGCAATTGCTCAGAGATGAAAAGTGCCAGCACTGAAAGCTCTTGCTAGCCAGCACCCTTCCTTGGAAGCGCTTTTGTAGGCCTAAGAACACTGGGGCTCTGGGCTTCTCTAGCCACCTCATCTTCTGCTCATCCTCTCGCGCACTCTAAAGAGAGCTCAGGTGAGAAATTGCAAACGTCGAGCAATTGCTCAGAGATGAAAAGTGCCAGCACTGAAAGCTGTTGCTAGCCAGCACCCTTCCTTGGAAGCGCTTTCACAGGCGCAGCAACACTGGGGCTTTGCGCTTCTCTAGCCACCAAACGTCACGGTCCTTCTCTTTCCGTCTCGTAGACACGAGCTGAGAAATTGCAAACGTCGAGCAATTGCTCAGAGATGAAAAGTGCCAGCACTGAAAGCTGTTGCTAGCCAGCACCCTTCCTTGGAAGCGCTTTTGTAGGCCTAAGAAGACTGGGGCTCTGGGCTTCTCTAGCCACCTCATCTTCTGCTCATCCTCTCGCGCACTCTAAAGAGAGCTCAGGTGAGAAATTGCAAACGTCGAGCAATTGCTCAGAGATGAAAAGTGCCAGCACTGAAAGCTGTTGCTAGCCAGCACCCTTCCTTGGAAGCGCTTTCACAGGCGCAGCAACACTGGGGCTTTGCGCTTCTATACGCACCAAACGTCACGGTCATTCTCTTTCCGTCTCGTAGACACGAGCTGAGAAATTGCAAACGTCCAGCAATTGCTCAGAGATGAAAAGTGCCAGCACTGAAAGCTCTTGCTAGCCAGCACCCTTCCTTGGAAGCGCTTTCACAGGCGCAGCAACACTGGGGCTTTGCGCTTCTATACGCACCAAACGTCACGGTCCTTCTCTTTCCGTCTCCTAGACACGAGCTGAGAAATTGAAAATGTCGAGCAATTGCTCCGAGATGAAAAGTGCCAGCACTGAAAGCTGTTGCTAGCCAGCACCCTTCCTTGGAAGCGCTTTCACAGGCGCAGCAACACTGGGGCTTTGCGCTTCTATACGCACCAAACGTCACGGTCATTCTCTTTCCGCCTCGTAGACACGAGCTGAGAAATTGAAAATGTCAAGCAATTGCTCAGAGATGAAAAGTGCCAGCACTGAAAGCTCTTGCTAGCCAGCACCCTTCCTTGGAAGCGCTTTCACAAGCGCAGTAACACTGGGGCTTTGCTCTTCTATACGCACCAAACGTCACGGTCATTCTCTTTCCGTCTCGTAGACATGAGCTGAGAAATTGCAAATGTCGAGCAATTGCTCAGAGATGAAAAGTGCCAGCACTGAAAGCTGTTGCTAGCCAGCACCCTTCCTTGGAAGCGCTTTCACAGGCGCAGCAACACTGGGGCTTTGCGCTTCTCTAGCCGCCAAACGTCACAGTCATTCTCTTTCCGTCTCGTAGACATGAGCTGAGAAATTGCAAACGTCGAGCAATTGCTCAGAGATGAAAAGTGCCAGCACTGAAAGCTGTTGCTAGCCAGCACCCTTCCTTGGAAGCGCTTTTGTAGGCCTAAGAACACTGGGGCTCTGGGCTTCCCTAGCCACCTCATCTTCTGCTCATCCTCTCGCGCACTCTAAAGAGAGCTCAGGTGAGAAATTGCAAACGACGAGCAATTGCTCAGAGGTGAAAAGTGCCAGCACTGAAAGCTCTTGCTAGCCAGCACCCTTCCTTGGAAGCGCTTTCACAGGCGCAGCAACACTGGGGCTTTGCGCTTCTATACGCACCAAACGTCACGGTCCTTCTCTTTCCGTCTCGTAGTCACGAGCTGAGAAATTGCAAACGTCCAGCAATTGCTCAGAGATGAAAAGTGCCAGCACTGAAAGCTGTTGCTAGCCAGCACCCTTCCTTGGAAGCGCTTTTGTAGGCCTAAGAACACTGGGGCTCTGGGCTTCTCTAGCCACCTCATCTTCTGCTCATCCTCTCGCGCACTCTAAAGAGAGCTCAGGTGAGAAATTGCAAACGTCGAGCAATTGCTCAGAGATGAAAAGTGCCAGCACTGAAAGCTGTTGCTAGCCAGCAGCCTTCCTTGGAAGCGCTTTCACAGGCGCAGCAACACTGGGGCTTTGCGCTTCTCTACCCACCAAACGTCACGGTCCTTCTCTTTCCGTCTCGTAGACACGAGCTGAGAAATTGCAAACGTCGAGCAATTGCTCAGAGATGAAAAGTGCCAGCACTGAAAGCTCTTGCTAGCCAGCACCCTTCCTTGGAAGCGCTTTTGTAGGCCTAAGAACACTGGGGCTCTGGGCTTCTCTAGCCACCTCATCTTCTGCTCATCCTCTCGCGCACTCTAAAGAGAGCTCAGGTGAGAAATTGCAAACGTCGAGCAATTGCTCAGAGATGAAAAGTGCCAGCACTGAAAGCTGTTGCTAGCCAGCACCCTTCCTTGGAAGCGCTTTCACAGGCGCAGCAACACTGGGGCTTTGCGCTTCTATACGCACCAAACGTCACGGTCATTCTCTTTCCGTCTCGTAGACACGAGCTGAGAAATTGCAAACGTCCAGCAATTGCTCCGAGATGAAAAGTGCCAGCACTGAAAGCTCTTGCTAGCCAGCACCCTTCCTTGGAAGCGCTTTTGTAGGCCTAAGAACACTGGGGCTCTGGGCTTCTCTAGCCACCTCATCTTCTGCTCATCCTCTCGCGCACTCTAAAGAGAGCTCAGGTGAGAAATTGCAAACGTCCAGCAATTGCTCAGAGATGAAAAGTGCCAGCACTGAAAGCTGTTGCTAGCCAGCACCCTTCCTTGGAAGCGCTTTCACAGGCGCAGCAACACTGGGGCTTTGCGCTTCTCTACCCACCAAACGTCACGGTCCTTCTCTTTCCGTCTCGTAGACACGAGCTGAGAAATTGCAAACGTCGAGCAATTGCTCAGAGATGAAAAGTGCCAGCACTGAAAGCTGTTGCTAGCCAGCACCCTTCCTTGGAAGCGCTTTCACAGGCGCAGCAACACTGGGGCTTTGCGCTTCTATACGCACCAAACGTCACGGTCCTTCTCTTTCCGTCTCCTAGACACGAGCTGAGAAATTGCAAATGTCAAGCAATTGCTCAGAGATGAAAAGTGCCAGCACTGAAAGCTGTTGCTAGCCAGCACCCTTCCTTGGAAGCGCTTTCACAGGCGCAGTAACACTGGGGCTTTGCTCTTCTATACGCACCAAACGTCACGGTCATTCTCTTTCCGTCTCGTAGACATGAGCTGAGAAATTGCAAATGTCGAGCAATTGCTCCGAGATGAAAAGTGCCAGCACTGAAAGCTGTTGCTAGCCAGCACCCTTCCTTGGAAGCGCTTTCACAGGCGCAGCAACACTGGGGCTTTGCGCTTCTCTAGCCGCCAAACGTCACAGTCATTCTCTTTCCGTCGGTAGACACGAGCTGAGAAATTGCAAACGTCGAGCAGTTGCTCAGAGATGAAAAGTGCCAGCACTGAAAGCTGTTGCTAGCCAGCACCCTTCCTTGGAAGCGCTTTCACAGGCGCAGCAACACTGGGGCTTTGCGCTTCTCTAGCCACCAAACGTCACGGTCCTTCTCTTTCCGTCTCGTAGACACGAGCTGAGAAATTGCAAACGTCAAGCAATTGCTCAGAGATGAAAAGTGCCAGCACTGAAAGCTCTTGCTAGCCAGCACCCTTCCTTGGAAGCGCTTTCACAGGCGCAGCAACACTGGGGCTTTGCGCTTCTCTAGCCACCAAACGTCACGGTCCTTCTCTTTCCGTCTCGTAGACACGAGCTGAGAAATTGCAAACGTCGAGCAATTGCTCAGAGATGAAAAGTGCCAGCACTGAAAGCTCTTGCTAGCCAGCACCCTTCCTTGGAAGCGCTTTTGTAGGCCTAAGAACACTGGGGCTCTGGGCTTCCCTAGCCACCTCATCTTCTGCTCATCCTCTCGCGCACTCTAAAGAGAGCTCAGGTGAGAAATTGCAAACGACGAGCAATTGCTCAGAGATGAAAAGTGCCAGCACTGAAAGCTCTTGCTGGCCAGCACCCTTCCTTGGAAGCTTTTTCACAGGCGCAGCAACACTGGGGCTTTGCGCTTCTCTAGCCACCAAACGTCACGGTCCTTCTCTTTCCGTCTCGTAGACACGAGCTGAGAAATTGCAAACGTCGAGCAATTGCTCCGAGATGAAAACTGCCAGCACTGAAAGCTGTTGCTAGCCAGCACCCTTCCTTGGAAGCGCTTTTGTAGGCCTAAGAACACTGGGGCTCTGGGCTTCTCTAGCCACCTCATCTTCTGCTCATCCTCTCGCGCACTCTAAAGAGAGCTCAGGTGAGAAATTGCAAACGTCGAGCAATTGCTCAGAGATGAAAAGTGCCAGCACTGAAAGCTCTTGCTAGCCAGCACCCTTCCTTGGAAGCGCTTTCACAGGCGCAGCAACACTGGGGCTTTGCGCTTCTCTAGCCACCAAACGTCACGGTCCTTCTCTTTCCGTCTCGTAGACACGAGCTGAGAAATTGCAAACGTCGAGCAATTGCTCCGAGATGAAAAGTGCCAGCACTGAAAGCTGTTGCTAGCCAGCACCCTTCCTTGGAAGCGCTTTTGTAGGCCTAAGAAGACTGGGGCTCTGGGCTTCTCTAGCCACCTCATCTTCTGCTCATCCTCTCGCGCACTCTAAAGAGAGCTCAGGTGAGAAATTGCAAACGTCGAGCAATTGCTCAGAGATGAAAAGTGCCAGCACTGAAAGCTCTTGCCAGCCAGCACCCTTCCTTGGAAGCGCTTTCACAGGCGCAGTAACACTGGGGCTTTGCGCTTCTCTAGCCACCAAACGTCACGGTCCTTCTCTTTCCGTCGGTAGACACGAGCTGAGAAATTGCAACCGTCGAGCAATTGCTCAGAGATGAAAAGTGCCAGCACTGAAAGCTCTTGCTAGCCAGCACCCTTCCTTGGAAGCGCTTTCACAGGCGCAGCAACACTGGGGCTTTGCGCTTCTCTAGCCACCAAACGTCACGGTCCTTCTCTTTCCGTCTCGTAGACATGAGCTGAGAAATTGCAAACGTGGAGCAATTGCTCAGAGATGAAAAGTGCCAGCACTGAAAGCTCTTGCTAGCCAGCACCCTTCCTTGGAAGCGCTTTCACAGGCGCAGCAACACTGGGGCTTTGCGCTTCTCTAGCCACCAAATGTCACGGTCATTCTCTTTCCGTCTTGTAGACACGAGCTGAGAAATTGCAAACGTCGAGCAATTGCTCAGAGATGAAAAGTGCCAGCACTGAAAGCTGTTGCTAGCCAGCACCCTTCCTTGGAAGCGCTTTTGTAGGCCTAAGAACACTGGGGCTCTGGGCTTCTCTAGCCACCTCATCTTCTGCTCATCCTCTCGCGCACTCTAAAGAGAGCTCAGGTGAGAAATTGCAAACGTCGAGCAATTGCTCAGAGATGAAAAGTGCCAGCACTGAAAGCTGTTGCTAGCCAGCACCCTTCCTTGGAAGCGCTTTCACAGGCGCAGCAACACTGGGGCTTTGCGCTTCTCTAGCCACCAAATGTCACGGTCATTCTCTTTCCGTCTTGTAGACACGAGCTGAGAAATTGCAAACGTCGAGCAATTGCTCAGAGATGAAAAGTGCCAGCACTGAAAGCTGTTGCTAGCCAGCACCCTTCCTTGGAAGCGCTTTTGTAGGCCTAAGAACACTGGGGCTCTGGGCTTCTCTAGCCACCTCATCTTCTGCTCATCCTCTCGCGCACTCTAAAGAGAGCTCAGGTGAGAAATTGCAAACGTCGAGCAATTGCTCAGAGATGAAAAGTGCCAGCACTGAAAGCTCTTGCTAGCCAGCACCCTTCCTTGGAAGCGCTTTCACAGGCGCAGCAACACTGGGGCTTTGCGCTTCTCTAGCCACCAAACGTCACGGTCCTTCTCTTTCCGTCGGTAGACATGAGCTGAGAAATTGCAAACGTCGAGCAATTGCTCAGAGATGAAAAGTGCCAGCACTGAAAGCTCTTGCTAGCCAGCACCCTTCCTTGGAAGCGCTTTCACAGGTGCAGCAACACTGGGGCTTTGCGCTTCTCTACCCACCAAACGTCACGGTCCTTCTCTTTCCGTCTCCTAGACACGAGCTGAGAAATTGCAAACGTCGAGCAATTGCTCAGAGATGAAAAGTGCCAGCACTGAAAGCTCTTGCTAGCCAGCACCCTTCCTTGGAAGCGCTTTCTCAGGCGCAGCAACACTGGGGCTTTGCGCTTCTATACGCACCAAACGTCACGGTCATTCTCTTTCCGCCTCGTAGACACGAGCTGAGAAATTGAAAACGTCAAGCAATTGCTCCGAGATGAAAAGTGCCAGCACTGAAAGCTGTTGCTAGCCAGCACCCTTCCTTGGAAGCGCTTTTGTAGGCCTAAGAACACTGGGGCTCTGGGCTTCTCTAGCCACCTCATCTTCTGCTCATCCTCTCGCGCACTCTAAAGAGAGCTCAGGTGAGAAATTACAAACGTCGAGCAATTGCTCAGAGATGAAAAGTGCCAGCACTGAAAGCTCTTGCTAGCCAGCACCCTTCCTTGGAAGCGCTTTCACAGGCGCAGCAACACTGGGGCTTTGCGCTTCTCTAGCCGCCAAACGTCACGGTCCTTCTCTTTCCGTCTCCTAGACACGAGCTGAGAAATTGCAAACGTCGAGCAATTGCTCAGAGATGAAAAGTGCCAGCACTGAAAGCTCTTGCTAGCCAGCACCCTTCCTTGGAAGTGCTTTCACAGGCGCAGCAACACTGGGGCTTTGCGCTTCTATACGCACCAAACGTCACGGTCATTCTCTTTCCGTCTCGTAGACACGAGCTGAGAAATTGCAAACGTCCAGCAATTGCTCAGAGATGAAAAGTGCCAGCACTGAAAGCTGTTGCTAGCCAGCACCCTTCCTTGGAAGCGCTTTTGTAGGCCTAAGAAGACTGGGGCTCTGGGCTTCTCTAGCCACCTCATCTTCTGCTCATCCTCTCGCGCACTCTAAAGAGAGCTCAGGTGAGAAATTGCAAACGTCGAGCAATTGCTCAGAGATGAAAAGTGCCAGCACTGAAAGCTGTTGCTAGCCAGCACCCTTCCTTGGAAGCGCTTTCACAGGCGCAGCAACACTGGGGCTTTGCGCTTCTCTAGCCACCAAACGTCACGGTCCTTCTCTTTCCGTCTCCTAGACACGAGCTGAGAAATTGCAAACGTCCAGCAATTGCTCAGAGATGAAAAGTGCCAGCACTGAAAGCTCTTGCTAGCCAGCACCCTTCCTTGGAAGCGCTTTCACAGGCGCAGTAACACTGGGGCTTTGCGCTTCTATACGCACCAAACGTCACGGTCATTCTCTTTCCGTCTCGTAGACACGAGCTGAGAAATTGCAAATGTCCACCAATTGCTCCGAGATGAAAAGTGCCAGCACTGAAAGCTGTTGCTAGCCAGCCCCCTTCCTTGGAAGCGCTTTTGTAGGCCTAAGAACACTGGGGCTCTGGGCTTCTCTAGCCACCTCATCTTCTGCTCATCCTCTCGCGCACTCTAAAGAGAGCTCAGGTGAGAAATTGCAAACGTCGAGCAATTGCTCAGAGATGAAAAGTGCCAGCACTGAAAGCTCTTGCTAGCCAGCACCCTTCCTTGGAAGCGCTTTCACAGGCGCAGCAACACTGGGGCTTTGCGCTTCTCTACGCACCAAACGTCACGGTCCTTCTCTTTCCGTCTCCTAGACACGAGCTGAGAAATTGCAAACGTCGAGCAATTGCTCAGAGATGAAAAGTGCCAGCACTGAAAGCTGTTGCTAGCCAGCACCCTTCCTTGGAAGCGCTTTCACAGGCGCAGCAACACTGGGGCTTTGCGCTTCTCTACGCACCAAATGTCACGGTCCTTCTCTTTCCGTCTCGTAGACACGAGCTGAGAAATTGCAACCGTCGAGCAATTGCTCAGAGATGAAAAGTGCCAGCACTGAAAGCTGTTGCTAGCCAGCACCCTTCCTTGGAAGCGCTTTTGTAGGCCTAAGAACAGTGGGGCTCTGGGCTTCTCTAGCCACCTCATCTTCTGCTCATCCTCTCGCGCACTCTAAAGAGAGCTCAGGTGAGAAATTGCAAACGTCCAGCAATTGCTCAGAGATGAAAAGTGCCAGCACTGAAAGCTCTTGCTAGCCAGCACCCTTCCTTGGAAGCGCTTTCACAGGCGCAGCAACACTGGGGCTTTGCGCTTCTCTAGCCACCAAACGTCACGGTCCTTCTCTTTCCGTCTCGTAGACATGAGCTGAGAAATTGCAAACGTCAAGCAATTGCTCAGAGATGAAAAGTGCCAGCACTGAAAGCTGTTGCTAGCCAGCACCCTTCCTTGGAAGCGCTTTTGTAGGCCTAAGAACACTGGGGCTCTGGGCTTCCCTAGCCACCTCATCTTCCGCTCATCCTCTCGCGCACTTTAAAGAGAGCTCAGGTGAGAAATTGCAAACGTCGAGCAATTGCTCAGAGATGAAAAGTGCCAGCACTGAAAGCTCTTGCTAGCCAGCACCCTTCCTTGGAAGCGCTTTCACAGGCGCAGTAACACTGGGGCTTTGCGCTTCTCTAGCCACCAAACGTCACGGTCCTTCTCTTTCCGTCGGTAGACACGAGCTGAGAAATTGCAAACGTCCAGCAATTGCTCAGAGATGAAAAGTGCCAGCACTGAAAGCTGTTGCTAGCCAGCACCCTTCCTTGGAAGCGCTTTTGTAGGCCTAAGAACACTGGGGCTCTGGGCTTCTCTAGCCACCTCATCTTCTGCTCATCCTCTCGCGCACTCTAAAGAGAGCTCAGGTGAGAAATTACAAACGTCGAGCAATTGCTCAGAGATGAAAAGTGCCAGCACTGAAAGCTCTTGCTAGCCAGCACCCTTCCTTGGAAGCGCTTTCACAGGCGCAGCAACACTGGGGCTTTGCACTTCTCTAGCCACCAAACGTCACGGTCCTTCTCTTTCCGTCTCGTAGACACGAGCTGAGAAATTGCAAACGTCGAGCAATTGCTCAGAGATGAAAAGTGCCAGCACTGAAAGCTGTTGCTAGCCAGCACCCTTCCTTGGAAGCGCTTTTGTAGGCCTAAGAAGACTGGGGCTCTGGGCTTCTCTAGCCACCTCATCTTCTGCTCATCCTCTCGCGCACTCTAAAGAGAGCTCAGGTGAGAAATTGCAAACGTCGAGCAATTGCTCAGAGATGAAAAGGGCCAGCACTGAAAGCTCTTGCTAGCCAGCACCCTTCCTTGGAAGCGCTTTCACAGGCGCAGCAACACTGGGGCTTTGCGCTTCTCTAGCCATCAAACGTCACAGTCCTTCTCTTTCCGTCGGTAGACACCAGCTGAGAAATTGCAAACGTCGAGCAATTGCTCCGAGATGAAAAGTGCCAGCACTGAAAGCTCTTGCTAGCCAGCACCCTTCCTTGGAAGCGCTTTCACAGGCGCAGCAACACTGGGGCTTTGCGCTTCTATACGCACCAAATGTCACGGTCATTCTCTTTCCGTCTCGTAGACACGAGCTGAGAAATTGCAAATGTCGAGCAATTGCTCAGAGATGAAAAGTGCCAGAACTGAAAGCTGTTGCTAGCCAGCACCCTTCCTTGGAAGCGCTTTTGTAGGCCTAAGAACACTGGGGCTCTGGGCTTCTCTAGCCACCTAATCTTCTGCTCATCCTCTCGCGCACTCTAAAGAGAGCTCAGGTGAGAAATTACAAACGTCGAGCAATTGCTCAGAGATGAAAAGTGCCAGCACTGAAAGCTGTTGCTAGCCAGCACCCTTCCTTGGAAGCGCTTTCACAGGCGCAGTAACACTGGGGCTTTGCGCTTATCTAGCCACCAAGCGTCACGGTCCTTCTCTTTCCGTCTCGTAGTCACGAGCTGAGAAATTGCAAACGTCCAGCAATTGCTCAGAGATGAAAAGTGCCAGCACTGAAAGCTCTTGCTAGCCAGCACCCTTCCTTGGAAGCGCTTTCACAGGCGCAGCAACACTGGGGCTTTGCGCTTCTATACGCACCAAACGTCACGGTCCTTCTCTTTCCGTCTCCTAGACACGAGCTGAGAAATTGCAAACGTCCAGCAATTGCTCCGAGATGAAAAGTGCCAGCACTGAAAGCTGTTGCTAGCCAGCACCCTTCCTTGGAAGCGCTTTTGTAGGCCTAAGAACACTGGGGCTCTGGGCTTCTCTAGCCACCTCATCTTCTGCTCATCCTCTCGCGCACTCTAAAGAGAGCTCAGGTGAGAAATTGCAAACGACGAGCAATTGCTCAGAGATGAAAAGTGCCAGCACTGAAAGCTCTTGCTAGCCAGCACCCTTCCTTGGAAGCGCTTTCACAGGCGCAGCAACACTGGGGCTTTGCGCTTCTCTAGCCACCAAACGTCACGGTCCTTCTCTTTCCGTCTCGTAGACACGAGCTGAGAAATTGCAAACGTCCAGCAATTGCTCAGAGATGAAAAGTGCCAGCACTGAAAGCTGTTGCTAGCCAGCACCCTTCCTTGGAAGCGCTTTTGTAGGCCTAAGAACACTGGGGCTCTGGGATTCTCTAGCCACCTCATCTTCTGCTCATCCTCTCGCGCACTCTAAAGAGAGCTCAGGTGAGAAACTGCAAACGTCGAGCAATTGCTCAGAGATGAAAAGTGCCAGCACTGAAAGCTCTTGCTAGCCAGCACCCTTCCTTGGAAGCGCTTTCACAGGCGCAGCAACACTGGGGCTTTGCGCTTCTATACGCACCAAACGTCACGGTCATTCTCTTTCCGTCTCGTAGACACGAGCTGAGAAATTGCAAACGTCCAGCAATTGCTCCGAGATGAAAAGTGCCAGCACTGAAAGCTGTTGCTAGCCAGCACCCTTCCTTGGAAGCGCTTTTGTAGGCGTAAGAACACTGGGGCTCTGGGCTTCTCTAGCCACCTAATCTTCTGCTCATCCTCTCGCGCACTCTAAAGAGAGCTCAGGTGAGAAATTGCAAACGTGGAGCAATTGCTCAGAGATGAAAAGTGCCAGCACTGAAAGCTGTTGCTAGCCAGCACCCTTCCTTGGAAGCGCTTTCACAGGCGCAGCAACACTGGGGCTTTGCGCTTCTATACGCACCAAACGTCACGGTCCTTCTCTTTCCGTCTCCTAGACACGAGCTGAGAAATTGCAAACGTCGAGCAATTGCTCAGAGACGAAAAGTGCCAGCACTGAAAGCTCTTGCTAGCCAGCACCCTTCCTTGGAAGCGCTTTTACAGGCGCAGCAACACTGGGGCTTTGCGCTTCTCTAGCCACCAAACGTCACGGTCCTTCTCTTTCCGTCTCCTAGACACGAGCTGAGAAATTGCAAATGTCGAGCAATTGCTCAGAGATGAAAAGTGCCAGCACTGAAAGCTCTTGCTAGCCAGCACCCTTCCTTGGAAGCGCTTTCACAGGCGCAGCAACACTGGGGCTTTGCGCTTCTATACGCACCAAACGTCACGGTCATTCTCTTTCCGCCTCGTAGACACGAGCTGAGAAATTGAAAACGTCAAGCAATTGCTCAGAGATGAAAAGTGCCAGCACTGAAAGCTCTTGCTAGCCAGCACCCTTCCTTGGAAGCGCTTTCACAAGCGCAGTAACACTGGGGCTTTGCTCTTCTATACGCACCAAACGTCACGGTCATTCTCTTTCCGTCTCGTAGACATGAGCTGAGAAATTGCAAATGTCGAGCAATTGCTCAGAGATGAAAAGTGCCAGCACTGAAAGCTGTTGCTAGCCAGCACCCTTCCTTGGAAGCGCTTTCACAGGCGCAGCAACACTGGGGCTTTGCGCTTCTCTAGCCGCCAAACGTCACAGTCATTCTCTTTCCGTCTCGTAGACATGAGCTGAGAAATTGCAAACGTCCAGCAATTGCTCAGAGATGAAAAGTGCCAGCACTGAAAGCTGTTGCTAGCCAGCACCCTTCCTTGGAAGCGCTTTTGTAGGCCTAAGAACACTGGGGCTCTGGGCTTCTCTAGCCACCTCATCTTCTGCTCATCCTCTCGCGCACTCTAAAGAGAGCTCAGGTGAGAAATTGCAAACGACGAGCAATTGCTCAGAGATGAAAAGTGCCAGCACTGAAAGCTCTTGCTAGCCAGCACCCTTCCTTGGAAGCTTTTTCACAGGCGCAGTAACACTGGGGCTTTGCACTTCTGTACGTACCAAACGTCACGGTCCTTCTCTTTCCGTCTCCTAGACACGAGCTGAGAAATTGCAAACGTCGAGCAATTGCTCAGAGATGAAAAGTGCCAGCACTGAAAGCTGTTGCTAGCCAGCACCCTTCCTTGGAAGCGCTTTTGTAGGCCTAAGAACACTGGGGCTCTGGGCTTCTCTAGCCACCTCATCTTCTGCTCATCCTCTCGCGCACTCTAAAGAGAGCTCAGGTGAGAAATTGCAAACGTCGAGCAATTGCTCAGAGATGAAAAGTGCCAGCACTGAAAGCTGTTGCTAGCCAGCACCCTTCCTTGGAAGCGCTTTCACAGGCGCAGCAACACTGGGGCTTTGCGCTTCTCTAGCCACCAAACGTCACGGTCCTTCTCTTTCCGTCGGTAGACACAAGCTGAGAAATTGCAAACGTCAAGCAATTGCTCAGAGATGAAAAGTGCCAGCACTGAAAGCTCTTGCTAGCCAGCACCCTTCCTTGGAAGCGCTTTTGTAGGCCTAAGAACACTGGGGCTCTGGGCTTCTCTAGCCACCTCATCTTCTGCTGATCCTCTCGCGCACTCTAAAGAGAGCTCAGGTGAGAAATTGCAAACGTCGAGCAATTGCTCAGAGATGAAAAGTGCCAGCACTGAAAGCTGTTGCTAGCCAGCAGCCTTCCTTGGAAGCGCTTTCACAGGCGCAGCAACACTGGGGCTTTGCACTTCTCTAGCCACCAAACGTCACGGTCCTTCTCTTTCCGTCTCGTAGACACGAGCTGAGAAATTGCAAACGTCGAGCAATTGCTCAGAGATGAAAAGTGCCAGCACTGAAAGCTGTTGCTAGCCAGCACCCTTCCTTGGAAGCGCTTTCACAGGCGCAGCAACACTGGGGCTTTGCGCTTCTCTACGCACCAAACGTCACGGTCCTCCTCTTTCCGTCGGTAGACACGAGCTGAGAAATTGCAAACGTCGAGCAATTGCTCCGAGATGAAAAGTGCCAGCACTGAAAGCTCTTGCTAGCCAGCACCCTTCCTTGGAAGCGCTTTTGTAGGCCTAAGAACACTGGGGCTCTGGGCTTCTCTAGCCACCTCATCTTCTGCTCATCCTCTCGCGCACTCTAAAGAGAGCTCAGGTGAGAAATTGCAAACGTCGAGCAATTGCTCAGAGATGAAAAGTGCCAGCACTGAAAGCTCTTGCTAGCCAGCACCCTTCCTTGGAAGCGCTTTCACAGGCGCAGCAACACTGGGGCTTTGCACTTCTCTACGCACCAAATGTCACGGTCCTTCTCTTTCCGTCTTGTAGACACGAGCTGAGAAATTGCAAACGTCGAGCAATTGCTCAGAGATGAAAAGTGCCAGCACTGAAAGCTCTTGCTAGCCAGCACCCTTCCTTGGAAGCGCTTTCACAGGCGCAGCAACACTGGGGCTTTGCGCTTATCTAGCCGCCAAACGTCACGGTCCTTCTCTTTCCGTCTCGTAGACACGAGCTGAGAAATTGCAAACGTCGAGCAATTGCTCAGAGATGAAAAGTGCCAGCACTGAAAGCTCTTGCTAGCCAGCACCCTTCCTTGGAAGCGCTTTTGTAGGCCTAAGAACACTGGGGCTCTGGGCTTCTCTAGCCACCTCATCTTCTGCTCATCCTCTCGCGCACTCTAAAGAGAGCTCAGGGGAGAAATTGCAAACGTCCAGCAATTGCTCAGAGATGAAAAGTGCCAGCACTGAAAGCTCTTGCTAGCCAGCACCCTTCCTTGGAAGCGCTTTCACAGGCGCAGCAACACTGGGGCTTTGCGCTTCTATACGCACCAAACGTCACGGTCCTTCTCTTTCCGTCGGTAGACACAAGCTGAGAAATTGCAAACGTCCAGCAATTGCTCAGAGATGAAAAGTGCCAGCACTGAAAGCTCTTGCTAGCCAGCACCCTTCCTTGGAAGCGCTTTTGTAGGCCTAAGAACACTGGGGCTCTGGGCTTCTCTAGCCACCTCATCTTCTGCTCATCCTCTCGCGCACTCTAAAGAGAGCTCAGGTGAGAAATTACAAACGTCCAGCAATTGCTCAGAGATGAAAAGTGCCAGCACTGAAAGCTCTTGCTAGCCAGCACCCTTCCTTGGAAGCGCTTTCACAGGCGCAGCAACACTGGGGCTTTGCGCTTCTATACGCACCAAACGTCACGGTCCTTCTCTTTCCGTCTCCTAGACACGAGCTGAGAAATTGCAAACGTCGAGCAATTGCTCAGAGATGAAAAGTGCCAGCACTGAAAGCTGTTGCTAGCCAGCACCCTTCCTTGGAAGCGCTTTCACAGGCGCAGCAACACTGGGGCTTTGCGCTTCTATACGCACCAAACGTCACGGTCCTTCTCTTTCCGTCTCCTAGACACGAGCTGAGAAATTGCAAACGTCGAGCAATTGCTCCGAGATGAAAAGTGCCAGCACTGAAAGCTGTTGCTAGCCAGCACCCTTCCTTGGAAGCGCTTTTGTAGGCCTAAGAACACTGCGGCTCTGGGCTTCTCTAGCCACCTCATCTTCTGCTCATCCTCTCGCGCACTCTAAGGAGAGCTCAGGTGAGAAATTGCAAACGTCGAGCAATTGCTCAGAGATGAAAAGTGCCAGCACTGAAAGCTGTTGCTAGCCAGCACCCTTCCTTGGAAGCGCTTTCACAGGCGCAGCAACACTGGGGCTTTGCACTTCTCTACGCACCAAATGTCACGGTCCTTCTCTTTCCGTCTTGTAGACACGAGCTGAGAAATTGCAAACGTCGAGCAATTGCTCAGAGATGAAAAGTGCCAGCACTGAAAGCTCTTGCTAGCCAGCACCCTTCCTTGGAAGCGCTTTCACAGGCGCAGCAACACTGGCGCTTTGCGCTTCTCTAGCCACCAAACGTCACGGTCCTTCTCTTTCCGTCTCGTAGACACGAGCTGAGAAATTGCAAATGTCGAGCAATTGCTCAGAGATGAAAAGTGCCAGCACTGAAAGCTGTTGCTAGCCAGCACCCTTCCTTGGAAGCGCTTTTGTAGGCCTAAGAACACTGGGGCTCTGGGCTTCTCTAGCCACCTCATCTTCTGCTCATCCTCTCGCGCACTCTAAAGAGAGCTCAGGTGAGAAATTGCAAACGTCGAGCAATTGCTCAGAGATGAAAAGTGCCAGCACTGAAAGCTGTTGCTAGCCAGCACCCTTCCTTGGAAGCGCTTTCACAGGCGCAGTAACACTGGGGCTTTGCGCTTCTCTAGCCACCAAACGTCACGGTCCTTCTCTTTCCGTCGGTAGACACGAGCTGAGAAATTGCAAACGTCAAGCAATTGCTCAGAGATGAAAAGTGCCAGCACTGAAAGCTGTTGCTAGCCAGCACCCTTCCTTGGAAGCGCTTTTGTAGGCCTAAGAACACTGGGGCTCTGGGCTTCTCTAGCCACCTCATCTTCTGCTCATCCTCTCGCGCACTCTAAAGAGAGCTCAGGTGAGAAATTGCAAATGTCGAGCAATTGCTCAGAGATGAAAAGTGCCAGCACTGAAAGCTGTTGCTAGCCAGCAGCCTTCCTTGGAAGCGCTTTCACAGGCGCAGCAACACTGGGGCTTTGCACTTCTCTAGCCACCAAACGTCACGGTCCTTCTCTTTCCGTCTCGTAGACACGAGCTGAGAAATTGCAAACGTCGAGCAATTGCTCAGAGATGAAAAGTGCCAGCACTGAAAGCTGTTGCTAGCCAGCACCCTTCCTTGGAAGCGCTTTTGTAGGCCTAAGAACAGTGGGGCTCTGGGCTTCTCTAGCCACCTCATCTTCTGCTCATCCTCTCGCGCACTCTAAAGAGAGCTCAGGTGAGAAATTGCAAACGTCGAGCAATTGCTCAGAGATGAAAAGGGCCAGCACTGAAAGCTGTTGCTAGCCAGCACCCTTCCTTGGAAGCGCTTTCACAGGCGCAGCAACACTGGGGCTTTGCGCTTCTCTAGCCATCAAACGTCACAGTCCTTCTCTTTCCGTCGGTAGACACGAGCTGAGAAATTGCAAACGTCGAGCAATTGCTCAGAGATGAAAAGTGCCAGCACTGAAAGCTGTTGCTAGCCAGCACCCTTCCTTGGAAGCGCTTTCACAGGCGCAGCAACACTGGGGCTTTGCGCTTCTCTACCCACCAAACGTCACGGTCCTTCTCTTTCCGTCTCGTAGACACGAGCTGAGAAATTGCAAACGTTGAGCAATTGCTCCGAGATGAAAAGTGCCAGCACTGAAAGCTCTTGCTAGCCAGCACCCTTCCTTGGAAGCGCTTTCACAGGCGCAGCAACACTGGGGCTTTGCGCTTCTCTAGCCACCAAACGTCACGGTCATTCTCTTTCCGTCTCGTAGACACGAGCTGAGAAATTGCAAACGTGGAGCAATTGCTCAGAGATGAAAAGTGCCAGCACTGAAAGCTGTTGCTAGCCAGCACCCTTCCTTGGAAGCGCTTTTGTAGGCCTAAGAACACTGGGGCTCTGGGCTTCTCTAGCCACCTAATCTTCTGCTCATCCTCTCGCGCACTCTAAAGAGAGCTCAGGTGAGAAATTACAAACGTCGAGCAATTGCTCAGAGATGAAAAGTGCCAGCACTGAAAGCTCTTGCTAGCCAGCACCCTTCCTTGGAAGCGCTTTCACAGGCGCAGTAACACTGGGGCTTTGCGCTTATCTAGCCACCAAGCGTCACGGTCCTTCTCTTTCCGTCTCGTAGACACGAGCTGAGAAATTGCAAACGTCCAGCAATTGCTCAGAGATGAAAAGTGCCAGCACTGAAAGCTCTTGCTAGCCAGCACCCTTCCTTGGAAGCGCTTTCACAGGCGCAGCAACACTGGGGCTTTGCGCTTCTATACGCACCAAACGTCACGGTCCTTCTCTTTCCGTCTCGTAGACACGAGCTGAGAAATTGCAAACGTCCAGCAATTGCTCCGAGATGAAAAGTGCCAGCACTGAAAGCTGTTGCTAGCCAGCACCCTTCCTTGGAAGCGCTTTTGTAGGCCTAAGAACAGTGGGGCTCTGGGCTTCTCTAGCCACCTCATCTTCTGCTCATCCTCTCGCGCACTCTAAAGAGAGCTCAGGTGAGAAATTGCAAACGTCGAGCAATTGCTCAGAGATGAAAAGGGCCAGCACTGAAAGCTGTTGCTAGCCAGCACCCTTCCTTGGAAGCGCTTTCACAGGCGCAGCAACACTGGGGCTTTGCGCTTCTCTAGCCATCAAACGTCACAGTCCTTCTCTTTCCGTCGGTAGACACGAGCTGAGAAATTGCAAACGTCGAGCAATTGCTCAGAGATGAAAAGTGCCAGCACTGAAAGCTGTTGCTAGCCAGCACCCTTCCTTGGAAGCGCTTTCACAGGCGCAGCAACACTGGGGCTTTGCGCTTCTCTACCCACCAAACGTCACGGTCCTTCTCTTTCCGTCTCGTAGACACGAGCTGAGAAATTGCAAACGTTGAGCAATTGCTCCGAGATGAAAAGTGCCAGCACTGAAAGCTGTTGCTAGCCAGCACCCTTCCTTGGAAGCGCTTTCACAGGCGCAGCAACACTGGGGCTTTGCGCTTCTCTAGCCACCAAACGTCACGGTCATTCTCTTTCCGTCTCGTAGACACGAGCTGAGAAATTGCAAATGTCGAGCAATTGCTCAGAGATGAAAAGTGCCAGCACTGAAAGCTGTTGCTAGCCAGCACCCTTCCTTGGAAGCGCTTTTGTAGGCCTAAGAACACTGGGGCTCTGGGCTTCTCTAGCCACCTAATCTTCTGCTCATCCTCTCGCGCACTCTAAAGAGAGCTCAGGTGAGAAATTACAAACGTCGAGCAATTGCTCAGAGATGAAAAGTGCCAGCACTGAAAGCTCTTGCTAGCCAGCACCCTTCCTTGGAAGCGCTTTCACAGGCGCAGTAACACTGGGGCTTTGCGCTTATCTAGCCACCAAGCGTCACGGTCCTTCTCTTTCCGTCTCGTAGACACGAGCTGAGAAATTGCAAACGTCCAGCAATTGCTCAGAGATGAAAAGTGCCAGCACTGAAAGCTCTTGCTAGCCAGCACCCTTCCTTGGAAGCGCTTTCACAGGCGCAGCAACACTGGGGCTTTGCGCTTCTATACGCACCAAACGTCACGGTCCTTCTCTTTCCGTCTCGTAGACACGAGCTGAGAAATTGCAAACGTCCAGCAATTGCTCCGAGATGAAAAGTGCCAGCACTGAAAGCTGTTGCTAGCCAGCACCCTTCCTTGGAAGCGCTTTTGTAGGCCTAAGAACACTGGGGCTCTGGGCTTCTCTAGCCACCTCATCTTCTGCTCATCCTCTCGCGCACTCTAAAGAGAGCTCAGGTGAGAAATTGCAAACGTCCAGCAATTGCTCAGAGATGAAAAGTGCCAGCACTGAAAGCTCTTGCTAGCCAGCACCCTTCCTTGGAAGCGCTTTCACAGGCGCAGCAACACTGGGGCTTTGCGCTTCTATACGCACCAAACGTCACGGTCCTTCTCTTTCCGTCGGTAGACACAAGCTGAGAAATTGCAAACGTCCAGCAATTGCTCCGAGATGAAAAGTGCCAGCACTGAAAGCTGTTGCTAGCCAGCACCCTTCCTTGGAAGCGCTTTTGTAGGCCTAAGAACACTGGGGCTCTGGGCTTCTCTAGCCACCTCATCTTCTGCTCATCCTCTCGCGCACTCTAAAGAGAGCTCAGGTGAGAAATTACAAACGTCCAGCAATTGCTCAGAGATGAAAAGTGCCAGCACTGAAAGCTCTTGCCAGCCAGCACCCTTCCTTGGAAGCGCTTTCACAGGCGCAGCAACACTGGGGCTTTGCGCTTCTATACGCACCAAACGTCACGGTCCTTCTCTTTCCGTCTCCTAGACACGAGCTGAGAAATTGCAAACGTCGAGCAATTGCTCAGAGATGAAAAGTGCCAGCACTGAAAGCTGTTGCTAGCCAGCACCCTTCCTTGGAAGCGCTTTCACAGGCGCAGCAACACTGGGGCTTTGCGCTTCTCTAGCCACCAAACGTCACGGTCCTTCTCTTTCCGTCTCCTAGACACGAGCTGAGAAATTGCAAACGTCGAGCAATTGCTCCGAGATGAAAAGTGCCAGCACTGAAAGCTGTTGCTAGCCAGCACCCTTCCTTGGAAGCGCTTTTGTAGGCCTAAGAACACTGGGGCTCTGGGCTTCTCTAGCCACCTCATCTTCTGCTCATCCTCTCGCGCACTCTAAAGAGAGCTCAGGTGAGAAATTGCAAACGTCGAGCAATTGCTCAGAGATGAAAAGTGCCAGCAGTGAAAGCTGTTGCTAGCCAGCACCCTTCCTTGGAAGCGCTTTCACAGGCGCAGCAACACTGGGGCTTTGCACTTCTCTACGCACCAAATGTCACGGTCCTTCTCTTTCCGTCTTGTAGACACGAGCTGAGAAATTGCAAACGTCGAGCAATTGCTCAGAGATGAAAAGTGCCAGCACTGAAAGCTCTTGCTAGCCAGCACCCTTCCTTGGAAGCGCTTTCACAGGCACAGCAACACTGGGGCTTTGCGCTTCTCTAGCCACCAAACGTCACGGTCCTTCTCTTTCCGTCTCGTAGACACGAGCTGAGAAATTGCAAATGTCGAGCAATTGCTCAGAGATGAAAAGTGCCAGCACTGAAAGCTGTTGCTAGCCAGCACCCTTCCTTGGAAGCGCTTTTGTAGGCCTAAGAACACTGGGGCTCTGGGCTTCTCTAGCCACCTCATCTTCTGCTCATCCTCTCGCGCACTCTAAAGAGAGCTCAGGTGAGAAATTGCAAACGTCGAGCAATTGCTCAGAGATGAAAAGTGCCAGCACTGAAAGCTGTTGCTAGCCAGCACCCTTCCTTGGAAGCGCTTTCACAGGCGCAGTAACACTGGGGCTTTGCGCTTCTATACGCACCAAACGTCACGGTCCTTCTCTTTCCGTCGGTAGACACGAGCTGAGAAATTGCAAACGTCAAGCAATTGCTCAGAGATGAAAAGTGCCAGCACTGAAAGCTGTTGCTAGCCAGCACCCTTCCTTGGAAGCGCTTTTGTAGGCCTAAGAACACTGGGGCTCTGGGCTTCTCTAGCCACCTCATCTTCTGCTCATCCTCTCGCGCACTCTAAAGAGAGCTCAGGTGAGAAATTGCAAATGTCGAGCAATTGCTCAGAGATGAAAAGTGCCAGCACTGAAAGCTGTTGCTAGCCAGCACCCTTCCTTGGAAGCGCTTTCACAGGCGCAGCAACACTGGGGCTTTGCACTTCTCTAGCCACCAAACGTCACGGTCCTTCTCTTTCCGTCTCGTAGACACGAGCTGAGAAATTGCAAACGTCGAGCAATTGCTCAGAGATGAAAAGTGCCAGCACTGAAAGCTGTTGCTAGCCAGCACCCTTCCTTGGAAGCGCTTTTGTAGGCCTAAGAACAGTGGGGCTCTGGGCTTCTCTAGCCACCTCATCTTCTGCTCATCCTCTCGCGCACTCTAAAGAGAGCTCAGGTGAGAAATTGCAAACGTCGAGCAATTGCTCAGAGATGAAAAGGGCCAGCACTGAAAGCTGTTGCTAGCCAGCACCCTTCCTTGGAAGCGCTTTCACAGGCGCAGCAACACTGGGGCTTTGCGCTTCTCTAGCCATCAAACGTCACAGTCCTTCTCTTTCCGTCTCGTAGACACGAGCTGAGAAATTGCAAACGTCGAGCAATTGCTCAGAGATGAAAAGTGCCAGCACTGAAAGCTGTTGCTAGCCAGCACCCTTCCTTGGAAGCGCTTTCACAGGCGCAGCAACACTGGGGCTTTGCGCTTCTCTACCCACCAAACGTCACGGTCCTTCTCTTTCCGTCTCGTAGACACGAGCTGAGAAATTGCAAACGTTGAGCAATTGCTCCGAGATGAAAAGTGCCAGCACTGAAAGCTCTTGCTAGCCAGCACCCTTCCTTGGAAGCGCTTTCACAGGCGCAGCAACACTGGGGCTTTGCGCTTCTCTAGCCACCAAACGTCACGGTCATTCTCTTTCCGTCTCGTAGACACGAGCTGAGAAATTGCAAACGTGGAGCAATTGCTCAGAGATGAAAAGTGCCAGCACTGAAAGCTGTTGCTAGCCAGCACCCTTCCTTGGAAGCGCTTTTGTAGGCCTAAGAACACTGGGGCTCTGGGCTTCTCTAGCCACCTAATCTTCTGCTCATCCTCTCGCGCACTCTAAAGAGAGCTCAGGTGAGAAATTACAAACGTCGAGCAATTGCTCAGAGATGAAAAGTGCCAGCACTGAAAGCTGTTGCTAGCCAGCACCCTTCCTTGGAAGCGCTTTCACAGGCGCAGCAACACTGGGGCTTTGCGCTTATCTAGCCACCAAGCGTCACGGTCCTTCTCTTTCCGTCTCGTAGACACGAGCTGAGAAATTGCAAACGTCCAGCAATTGCTCAGAGATGAAAAGTGCCAGCACTGAAAGCTCTTGCTAGCCAGCACCCTTCCTTGGAAGCGCTTTCACAGGCGCAGCAACACTGGGGCTTTGCGCTTCTATACGCACCAAACGTCACGGTCCTTCTCTTTCCGTCTCGTAGACACGAGCTGAGAAATTGCAAACGTCCAGCAATTGCTCAGAGATGAAAAGTGCCAGCACTGAAAGCTGTTGCTAGCCAGCACCCTTCCTTGGAAGCGCTTTTGTAGGCGTAAGAACACTGGGGCTCTGGGCTTCTCTAGCCACCTCATCTTCTGCTCATCCTCTCGCGCACTCTAAAGAGAGCTTAGGTGAGAAATTGTAAACGTCGAGCAATTGCTCAGAGATGAAAAGTGCCAGCACTGAAAGCTCTTGCTAGCCAGCACCCTTCCTTGGAAGCGCTTTTGTAGGCCTAAGAACACTGGGGCTCTGGGCTTCTCTAGCCACCTCATCTTCTGCTCATCCTCTCGCGCACTCTAAAGAGAGCTCAGGTGAGAAATTGCAAACGTCGAGCAATTGCTCAGAGATGAAAAGTGCCAGCACTGAAAGCTCTTGCTAGCCAGCACCCTTCCTTGGAAGCGCTTTCACAGGTGCAGCAACACTGGGGCTTTGCGCTTCTCTAGCCACCAAACGTCACGGTCCTTCTCTTTCCGTCTCGTAGACACGAGCTGAGAAATTGCAAATGTCGAGCAATTGCTCAGAGATGAAAAGTGCCAGCACTGAAAGCTGTTGCTAGCCAGCACCCTTCCTTGGAAGCGCTTTTGTAGGCCTAAGAACACTGGGGCTCTGGGCTTCTCTAGCCACCTCATCTTCTGCTCATCCTCGCGCGCACTCTAAAGAGAGCTCAGGTGAGAAATTGCAAACGTCGAGCAATTGCTCAGAGATGAAAAGTGCCAGCACTGAAAGCTGTTGCTAGCCAGCACCCTTCCTTGGAAGCGCTTTCACAGGCGCAGCAACACTGGGGCTTTGCGCTTCTATACGCACCAAACGTCACGGTCCTTCTCTTTCCGTCTCGTAGACACGAGCTGAGAAATTGCAAACGTCGAGCAATTGCTCAGAGATGAAAAGTGCCAGCACTGAAAGCTGTTGCTAGCCAGCACCCTTCCTTGGAAGCGCTTTTGTAGGCCTAAGAACACTGCGGCTCTGGGCTTCTCTAGCCACCTCATCTTCTGCTCATCCTCTCGCGCACTCTAAAGAGAGCTCAGGTGAGAAATTGCAAACGTCGAGCAATTGCTCAGAGATGAAAAGTGCCAGCACTGAAAGCTCTTGCCAGCCAGCACCCTTCCTTGGAAGCGCTTTCACAGGCGCAGCAACACTGGGGCTTTGCGCTTCTCTACCCACCAAACGTCACGGTCCTTCTCTTTCCGTCGGTAGACACGAGCTGAGAAATTGCAAACGTCGAGCAATTGCTCAGAGATGAAAAGTGCCAGCACTGAAAGCTGTTGCTAGCCAGCACCCTTCCTTGGAAGCGCTTTCACAGGCGCAGCAACACTGGGGCTTTGCGCTTCTCTACCCACCAAACGTCACGGTCCTTCTCTTTCCGTCTCGTAGACACGAGCTGAGAAATTGCAAACGTCCAGCAATTGCTCAGAGATGAAAAGTGCCAGCACTGAAAGCTGTTGCTAGCCAGCACCCTTCCTTGGAAGCGCTTTTGTAGGCCTAAGAACACTGGGGCTCTGGGCTTCTCTAGCCACCTAATCTTCTGCTCATCCTCTCGCGCACTCTAAAGAGAGCTCAGGTGAGAAATTACAAACGTCGAGCAATTGCTCAGAGATGAAAAGTGCCAGCACTGAAAGCTCTTGCTAGCCAGCACCCTTCCTTGGAAGCGCTTTCACAGGCGCAGTAACACTGGGGCTTTGCGCTTCTCTAGCCACCAAGCGTCACGGTCCTTCTCTTTCCGTCTCGTAGACACGAGCTGAGAAATTGCAAACGTCGAGCAATTGCTCCGAGATGAAAAGTGCCAGCACTGAAAGCTGTTGCTAGCCAGCACCCTTCCTTGGAAGCGCTTTCACAGGCGCAGCAACACTGGGGCTTTGCGCTTCTATACGCACCAAACGTCACGGTCCTTCTCTTTCCGTCTCGTAGACACGAGCTGAGAAATTGCAAACGTCGAGCAATTGCTCCGAGATGAAAAGTGCCAGCACTGAAAGCTGTTGCTAGCCAGCACCCTTCCTTGGAAGCGCTTTTGTAGGCCTAAGAACAGTGGGGCTCTGGGCTTCTCTAGCCACCTCATCTTCTGCTCATCCTCTCGCGCACTCTAAAGAGAGCTCAGGTGAGAAATTGCAAACGTCGAGCAATTGCTCAGAGATGAAAAGTGCCAGCACTGAAAGCTGTTGCTAGCCAGCACCCTTCCTTGGAAGCGCTTTTGTAGGCCTAAGAACACTGGGGCTCTGGGCTTCTCTAGCCACCTCATCTTCTGCTCATCCTCTCGCGCACTCTAAAGAGAGCTCAGGTGAGAAATTGCAAACGTGGAGCAATTGCTCAGAGATGAAAAGTGCCAGCACTGAAAGCTGTTGCTAGCCAGCACCCTTCCTTGGAAGCGCTTTCACAGGCGCAGTAACACTGGGGCTTTGCGCTTCTATACGCACCAAACGTCACGGTCCTTCTCTTTCCGTCTCGTAGACACGAGCTGAGAAATTGCAAACGTCGAGCAATTGCTCAGAGATGAAAAGTGCCAGCACTGAAAGCTGTTGCTAGCCAGCACCCTTCCTTGGAAGCGCTTTTGTAGGCCTAAGAACACTGGGGCTCTGGGCTTCTCTAGCCACCTCATCTTCTGCTCATCCTCTCGCGCACTCTAAAGAGAGCTCAGGTGAGAAATTGCAAACGTCCAGCAATTGCTCAGAGATGAAAAGTGCCAGCACTGAAAGCTGTTGCTAGCCAGCACCCTTCCTTGGAAGCGCTTTCACAGGCGCAGCAACACTGGGGCTTTGCGCTTCTCTAGCCACCAAACGTCACGGTCCTTCTCTTTCCGTCTCGTAGACACAAGCTGAGAAATTGCAAACGTCGAGCAATTGCTCAGAGATGAAAAGTGCCAGCACTGAAAGCTGTTGCTAGCCAGCACCCTTCCTTGGAAGCGCTTTTGTAGGCCGAAGAACACTGGGGCTCTGGGCTTATCTAGCCACCTCATCTTCTGCTCATCCTCTCGCGCACTCTAAAGAGAGCTCAGGTGAGAAATTGCAAACGTCGAGCAATTGCTCAGAGATGAAAAGTGCCAGCACTGAAAGCTCTTGCCAGCCAGCACCCTTCCTTGGAAGCGCTTTCACAGGCGCAGTAACACTGGGGCTTTGCGCTTATCTAGCCACCAAACGTCACGGTCCTTCTCTTTCCGTCTCCTAGACACGAGCTGAGAAATTGCAAACGTCGAGCAATTGCTCAGAGATGAAAAGTGCCAGCACTGAAAGCTGTTGCTAGCCAGCACCCTTCCTTGGAAGCGCTTTCACAGGCGCAGCAACACTGGGGCTTTGCGCTTCTCTACCCACCAAACGTCACGGTCCTTCTCTTTCCGTCTCGTAGACACGAGCTGAGAAATTGCAAACGTCCAGCAATTGCTCCGAGATGAAAAGTGCCAGCACTGAAAGCTCTTGCTAGCCAGCACCCTTCCTTGGAAGCGCTTTCACAGGCGCAGCAACACTGGGTCTTTGCGCTTCTCTACGCACCAAATGTCACGGTCATTCTCTTTCCGTCTTGTAGACACGAGCTGAGAAATTGCAAACGTGGAGCAATTGCTCAGAGATGAAAAGTGCCAGCACTGAAAGCTGTTGCTAGCCAGCACCCTTCCTTGGAAGCGCTTTTGTAGGCCTAAGAAGACTGGGGCTCTGGGCTTCTCTAGCCACCTCATCTTCTGCTCATCCTCTCGCGCACTCTAAAGAGAGCTCAGGTGAGAAATTACAAACGTCGAGCAATTGCTCAGAGATGAAAAGTGCCAGCACTGAAAGCTGTTGCTAGCCAGCACCCTTCCTTGGAAGCGCTTTCACAGGCGCAGTAACACTGGGGCTTTGCGCTTCTCTAGCCACCAAGCGTCACGGTCCTTCTCTTTCCGTCTCGTAGACACGAGCTGAGAAATTGCAAACGTCCAGCAATTGCTCAGAGATGAAAAGTGCCAGCACTGAAAGCTCTTGCTAGCCAGCACCCTTCCTTGGAAGCGCTTTCACAGGCGCAGCAACACTGGGGCTTTGCGCTTCTAAACGCACCAAACGTCACGGTCCTTCTCTTTCCGCCTCGTAGACACGAGCTGAGAAATTGCAAACGTCGAGCAATTGCTCCGAGATGAAAAGTGCCAGCACTGAAAGCTGTTGCTAGCCAGCACCCTTCCTTGGAAGCGCTTTTGTAGGCCTAAGAACAGTGGGGCTCTGGGCTTCTCTAGCCACCTCATCTTCTGCTCATCCTCTCGCGCACTCTAAAGAGAGCTCAGGTGAGAAATTGCAAACGTCGAGCAATTGCTCAGAGATGAAAAGTGCCAGCACTGAAAGCTCTTGCTAGCCAGCACCCTTCCTTGGAAGCGCTTTTGTAGGCCTAAGAACACTGGGGCTCTGGGCTTCTCTAGCCACCTCATCTTCTGCTCATCCTCTCGCGCACTCTAAAGAGAGCTCAGGTGAGAAATTGCAAACGTCGAGCAATTGCTCAGAGATGAAAAGTGCCAGCACTGAAAGCTGTTGCTAGCCAGCACCCTTCCTTGGAAGCGCTTTCACAGGCGCAGCAACACTGGGGCTTTGCGCTTCTATACGCACCAAACGTCACGGTCCTTCTCTTTCCGTCTCGTAGACACGAGCTGAGAAATTGCAAACGTCGAGCAATTGCTCAGAGATGAAAAGTGCCAGCACTGAAAGCTGTTGCTAGCCAGCACCCTTCCTTGGAAGCGCTTTTGTAGGCCTAAGAACACTGGGGCTCTGGGCTTCTCTAGCCACCTCATCTTCTGCTCATCCTCTCGCGCACTCTAAAGAGAGCTCAGGTGAGAAATTGCAAACGTCCAGCAATTGCTCAGAGATGAAAAGTGCCAGCACTGAAAGCTGTTGCTAGCCAGCACCCTTCCTTGGAAGCGCTTTCACAGGCGCAGCAACACTGGGGCTTTGCGCTTCTCTAGCCACCAAACGTCACGGTCCTTCTCTTTCCGTCTCGTAGACACAAGCTGAGAAATTGCAAACGTCGAGCAATTGCTCAGAGATGAAAAGTGCCAGCACTGAAAGCTGTTGCTAGCCAGCACCCTTCCTTGGAAGCGCTTTTGTAGGCCTAAGAACACTGGGGCTCTGGGCTTATCTAGCCACCTCATCTTCTGCTCATCCTCTCGCGCACTCTAAAGAGAGCTCAGGTGAGAAATTGCAAACGTCGAGCAATTGCTCAGAGATGAAAAGTGCCAGCACTGAAAGCTCTTGCCAGCCAGCACCCTTCCTTGGAAGCGCTTTCACAGGTGCAGTAACACTGGGGCTTTGCGCTTATCTAGCCACCAAACGTCACGGTCCTTCTCTTTCCGTCTCGTAGACACGAGCTGAGAAATTGCAAACGTCGAGCAATTGCTCAGAGATGAAAAGTGCCAGCACTGAAAGCTGTTGCTAGCCAGCACCCTTCCTTGGAAGCGCTTTCACAGGCGCAGCAACACTGGGGCTTTGCGCTTCTCTAGCCACCAAACGTCACGGTCCTTCTCTTTCCGTCTCGTAGACACGAGCTGAGAAATTGCAAACGTCCAGCAATTGCTCCGAGATGAAAAGTGCCAGCACTGAAAGCTCTTGCTAGCCAGCACCCTTCCTTGGAAGCGCTTTCACAGGCGCAGCAACACTGGGTCTTTGCGCTTCTCTACGCACCAAATGTCACGGTCATTCTCTTTCCGTCTTGTAGACACGAGCTGAGAAATTGCAAACGTCGAGCAATTGCTCAGAGATGAAAAGTGCCAGCACTGAAAGCTGTTGCTAGCCAGCACCCTTCCTTGGAAGCGCTTTTGTAGGCCTAAGAACACTGGGGCTCTGGGCTTCTCTAGCCACCTCATCTTCTGCTCATCCTCTCGCGCACTCTAAAGAGAGCTCAGGTGAGAAATTACAAACGTCGAGCAATTGCTCAGAGATGAAAAGTGCCAGCACTGAAAGCTGTTGCTAGCCAGCACCCTTCCTTGGAAGCGCTTTCACAGGCGCAGTAACACTGGGGCTTTGCGCTTCTCTAGCCACCAAGCGTCACGGTCCTTCTCTTTCCATCTCGTAGACACGAGCTGAGAAATTGCAAACGTCGAGCAATTGCTCAGAGATGAAAAGTGCCAGCACTGAAAGCTCTTGCTAGCCAGCACCCTTCCTTGGAAGCGCTTTCACAGGCGCAGCAACACTGGGGCTTTGCGCTTCTATACGCACCAAATGTCACGGTCCTTCTCTTTCCGTCTCGTAGACACGAGCTGAGAAATTGCAAACGTCCAGCAATTGCTCCGAGATGAAAAGTGCCAGCACTGAAAGCTGTTGCTAGCCAGCACCCTTCCTTGGAAGCGCTTTTGTAGGCCTAAGAACACTGGGGCTCTGGGCTTCTCTAGCCACCTCATCTTCTGCTCATCCTCTCGCGCACTCTAAAGAGAGCTCAGGTGAGAAATTGCAAACGTCGAGCAATTGCTCAGAGATGAAAAGTGCCAGCACTGAAAGCTCTTGCTAGCCAGCACCCTTCCTTGGAAGCGCTTTCACAAGCGCAGTAACACTGGGGCTTTGCACTTCTCTAGCTACCAAATGTCACGGTCCTTCTCTTTCCGTCTCGTAGACATGAGCTGAGAAATTGCAAACGTCGAGCAATTGCTCAGAGATAAAAAGTGCCAGCACTGAAAGCTCTTGCTAGCCAGCACCCTTCCTTGGAAGCGCTTTCACAGGCGCAGTAACACTGGGACTTTGCGCTTCTCTACCCACCAAACATCACGGTCCTTCTCTTTCCGTCTCGTAGACACGAGCTGAGAAATTGCAAACGTCGAGCAATTGCTCCGAGATGAAAAGTGCCAGCACTGAAAGCTGTTGCTAGCCAGCACCCTTCCTTGGAAGCGCTTTTGTAGGCCTAAGAAGACTGGGGCTCTGGGCTTCTCTAGCCACCTCATCTTCTGCTCATCCTCT
Organism: Sarcoramphus papa; assembly: GCA_037962945.1. Taxonomy (NCBI): domain Eukaryota; kingdom Metazoa; phylum Chordata; class Aves; order Accipitriformes; family Cathartidae; genus Sarcoramphus; species Sarcoramphus papa. Next base: position 1,461,251 of record JBBMRM010000108.1, read on the forward strand.
CGCGCACTCTAAAGAGAGCTCAGGTGAGAAATTGCAAACGTGGAGCAATTGCTCAGAGATGAAAAGTGCCAGCACTGAAAGCTGTTGCTAGCCAGCACCCTTCCTTGGAAGCGCTTTCACAGGCGCAGCAACACTGGGGCTTTGCGCTTCTCTAGCCACCAAACGTCACGGTCCTTCTCTTTCCGTCTCGTAGACACGAGCTGAGAAATTGCAAACGTCCAGCAATTGCTCCGAGATGAAAAGTGCCAGCACTGAAAGCTCTTGCTAGCCAGCACCCTTCCTTGGAAGCGCTTTCACAGGCGCAGCAACACTGGGGCTTTGCGCTTCTATACCCACCAAACGTCACGGTCCTTCTCTTTCCATCTCGTAGACACGAGCTGAGAAATTGCAAACGTCGAGCAATTGCTCAGAGATGAAAAGTGCCAGCACTGAAAGCTGTTGCTAGCCAGCACCCTTCCTTGGAAGCGCTTTTGTAGGCCTAAGAACACTGGGGCTCTGGGCTTCTCTAGCCACCTCATCTTCTGCTCATCCTCTCGCGCACTCTAAAGAGAGCTTAGGTGAGAAATTGCAAACGTCGAGCAATTGCTCAGAGATGAAAAGTGCCAGCACTGAAAGCTCTTGCTAGCCAGCACCCTTCCTTGGAAGCGCTTTTGTAGGCCTAAGAACACTGGGGCTCTGGGCTTCTCTAGCCACCTCATCTTCTGCTCATCCTCGCGCGCACTCTAAAGAGAGCTCAGGTGAGAAATTGCAAACGACGAGCAATTGCTCAGAGATGAAAAGTGCCAGCACTGAAAGCTGTTGCTAGTCAGCACCCTTCCTTGGAAGCGCTTTCACAGGCGCAGCAACACTGGGGCTTTGCGCTTCTCTAGCCACCAAACGTCATGGTCCTTCTCTTTCCGTCTCGTAGACACGAGCTGAGAAATTGCAAACGTCGAGCAATTGCTCCGAGATGAAAAGTGCCAGCACTGAAAGCTCTTGCTAGTCAGCACCCTTCCTTGGAAGCGCTTTTGTAGGCCTAAGAACACTGGGGCTCTGGGCTTCTCTAGCCACCTCATCTTCTGCTCATCCTCTCGCGCACTCTAAAGAGAGCTCAGGTGAGAAATTGCAAACGTCGAGCAATTGCTCAGAGATGAAAAGTGCCAGCACTTAAAGCTCTTGCTAGCCAGCACCCTTCCTTGGAAGCGCTTTCACAGGCGCAGCAACACTGGGGCTTTGCGCTTCTATACGCACCAAACGTCACGGTCCTTCTCTTTCCGTCTCGTAGACACGAGCTGAGAAATTGCAAACGTCGAGCAATTGCTCAGAGATGAAAAGTGCCAGCACTGAAAGCTGTTGCTAGCCAGCACCCTTCCTTGGAAGCGCTTTTGTAGGCCTAAGAACACTGGGGCTCTGGGCTTCTCTAGCCACCTCATCTTCTGCTCATCCTCTCGCGCACTCTAAAGAGAGCTCAGGTGAGAAATTGCAAACGTCCAGCAATTGCTCAGAGATGAAAAGTGCCAGCACTGAAAGCTCTTGCTAGCCAGCACCCTTCCTTGGAAGCGCTTTCACAAGCGCAGTAACACTGGGGCTTTGCACTTCTCTAGCTACCAAATGTCACGGTCCTTCTCTTTCCGTCTCGTAGACATGAGCTGAGAAATTGCAAACGTCGAGCAATTGCTCAGAGATAAAAAGTGCCAGCACTGAAAGCTGTTGCTAGCCAGCACCCTTCCTTGGAAGCGCTTTCACAGGCGCAGTAACACTGGGACTTTGCGCTTCTCTACCCACCAAACATCACGGTCCTTCTCTTTCCGTCTCGTAGACACGAGCTGAGAAATTGCAAACGTCGAGCAATTGCTCAGAGATGAAAAGTGCCAGCACTGAAAGCTGTTGCTAGCCAGCACCCTTCCTTGGAAGCGCTTTTGTAGGCCTAAGAACACTGGGGCTCTGGGCTTCTCTAGCCACCTCATCTTCTGCTCATCCTCTCGCGCACTCTAAAGAGAGCTCAGGTGAGAAATTGCAAACGTCGAGCAATTGCTCAGAGATGAAAAGTGCCAGCACTGAAAGCTGTTGCTAGCCAGCACCCTTCCTTGGAAGCGCTTTCACAGGCGCAGCAACACTGGGGCTTTGCGCTTCTCTAGCCACCAAACGTCACGGTCCTTCTCTTTCCGTCTCGTAGACACGAGCTGAGAAATTGCAAACGTCGAGCAATTGCTCCGAGATGAAAAGTGCCAGCACTGAAAGCTCTTGCTAGCCAGCACCCTTCCTTGGAAGCGCTTTCACAGGCGCAGCAACACTGGGGCTTTGCGCTTCTCTAGCCACCAAACGTCACGGTCCTTCTCTTTCCGTCTCGTAGACACGAGCTGAGAAATTGCAAACGTCGAGCAATTGCTCAGAGATGAAAAGTGCCAGCACTGAAAGCTCTTGCTAGCCAGCACCCTTCCTTGGAAGCGCTTTTGTAGGCCTAAGAACAGTGGGGCTCTGGGCTTCTCTAGCCACCTCATCTTCTGCTCATCCTCTCGCGCACTCTAAAGAGAGCTCAGGTGAGAAATTGCAAACGTCGAGCAATTGCTCAGAGATGAAAAGTGCCAGCACTTAAAGCTGTTGCTAGCCAGCACCCTTCCTTGGAAGCGCTTTCACAGGCGCAGCAACACTGGGGCTTTGCGCTTCTCTACCCACCAAACGTCACGGTCCTTCTCTTTCCGTCTCGTAGACACGAGCTGAGAAATTGCAAACGTCCAGCAATTGCTCCGAGATGAAAAGTGCCAGCACTGAAAGCTGTTGCTAGCCAGCACCCTTCCTTGGAAGCGCTTTTGTAGGCCTAAGAACACTGCGGCTCTGGGCTTCTCTAGCCACCTCATCTTCTGCTCATCCTCTCGCGCACTCTAAAGAGAGCTCAGGTGAGAAATTGCAAACGTCGAGCAATTGCTCAGAGATGAAAAGTGCCAGCACTGAAAGCTGTTGCTAGCCAGCACCCTTCCTTGGAAGCGCTTTCACAGGCGCAGTAACACTGGGGCTTTGCGCTTCTCTAGCCACCAAACGTCACTGTCATTCTCTTTCCATCTCATAGACACGAGCTGAGAAATTGCAAACGTCGAGCAATTGCTCAGAGATGAAAAGTGCCAGCACTGAAAGCTCTTGCTAGCCAGCACCCTTCCTTGGAAGCGCTTTCACAGGCGCAGCAACACTGGGGCTTTGCGCTTCTCTAGCCACCAAACGTCACGGTCCTTCTCTTTCCGTCTCGTAGACACAAGCTGAGAAATTGCAAACGTCGAGCAATTGCTCAGAGATGAAAAGTGCCAGCACTGAAAGCTGTTGCTAGCCAGCACCCTTCCTTGGAAGCGCTTTTGTAGGCCTAAGAACACTGGGGCTCTGGGCTTCTCTAGCCACCTAATCTTCTGCTCATCCTCTCGCGCACTCTAAAGAGAGCTCAGGTGAGAAATTGCAAACGTGGAGCAATTGCTCAGAGATGAAAAGTGCCAGCACTGAAAGCTGTTGCTAGCCAGCACCCTTCCTTGGAAGCGCTTTCACAGGCGCAGCAACACTGGGGCTTTGCGCTTCTCTAGCCACCAAACGTCACGGTCCTTCTCTTTCCGTCTCGTAGACACGAGCTGAGAAATTGCAAACGTCCAGCAATTGCTCCGAGATGAAAAGTGCCAGCACTGAAAGCTCTTGCTAGCCAGCACCCTTCCTTGGAAGCGCTTTCACAGGCGCAGCAACACTGGGGCTTTGCGCTTCTATACCCACCAAACGTCACGGTCCTTCTCTTTCCATCTCGTAGACACGAGCTGAGAAATTGCAAACGTCGAGCAATTGCTCAGAGATGAAAAGTGCCAGCACTGAAAGCTGTTGCTAGCCAGCACCCTTCCTTGGAAGCGCTTTTGTAGGCCTAAGAACACTGGGGCTCTGGGCTTCTCTAGCCACCTCATCTTCTGCTCATCCTCTCGCGCACTCTAAAGAGAGCTTAGGTGAGAAATTGCAAACGTCGAGCAATTGCTCAGAGATGAAAAGTGCCAGCACTGAAAGCTCTTGCTAGCCAGCACCCTTCCTTGGAAGCGCTTTTGTAGGCCTAAGAACACTGGGGCTCTGGGCTTCTCTAGCCACCTCATCTTCTGCTCATCCTCGCGCGCACTCTAAAGAGAGCTCAGGTGAGAAATTGCAAACGACGAGCAATTGCTCAGAGATGAAAAGTGCCAGCACTGAAAGCTGTTGCTAGTCAGCACCCTTCCTTGGAAGCGCTTTCACAGGCGCAGCAACACTGGGGCTTTGCGCTTCTCTAGCCACCAAACGTCATGGTCCTTCTCTTTCCGTCTCGTAGACACGAGCTGAGAAATTGCAAACGTCGAGCAATTGCTCCGAGATGAAAAGTGCCAGCACTGAAAGCTCTTGCTAGTCAGCACCCTTCCTTGGAAGCGCTTTTGTAGGCCTAAGAACACTGGGGCTCTGGGCTTCTCTAGCCACCTCATCTTCTGCTCATCCTCTCGCGCACTCTAAAGAGAGCTCAGGTGAGAAATTGCAAACGTCGAGCAATTGCTCAGAGATGAAAAGTGCCAGCACTTAAAGCTCTTGCTAGCCAGCACCCTTCCTTGGAAGCGCTTTCACAGGCGCAGCAACACTGGGGCTTTGCGCTTCTATACGCACCAAACGTCACGGTCCTTCTCTTTCCGTCTCGTAGACACGAGCTGAGAAATTGCAAACGTCGAGCAATTGCTCAGAGATGAAAAGTGCCAGCACTGAAAGCTGTTGCTAGCCAGCACCCTTCCTTGGAAGCGCTTTTGTAGGCCTAAGAACACTGGGGCTCTGGGCTTCTCTAGCCACCTCATCTTCTGCTCATCCTCTCGCGCACTCTAAAGAGAGCTCAGGTGAGAAATTGCAAACGTCCAGCAATTGCTCAGAGATGAAAAGTGCCAGCACTGAAAGCTCTTGCTAGCCAGCACCCTTCCTTGGAAGCGCTTTCACAAGCGCAGTAACACTGGGGCTTTGCACTTCTCTAGCTACCAAATGTCACGGTCCTTCTCTTTCCGTCTCGTAGACATGAGCTGAGAAATTGCAAACGTCGAGCAATTGCTCAGAGATAAAAAGTGCCAGCACTGAAAGCTGTTGCTAGCCAGCACCCTTCCTTGGAAGCGCTTTCACAGGCGCAGTAACACTGGGACTTTGCGCTTCTCTACCCACCAAACATCACGGTCCTTCTCTTTCCGTCTCGTAGACACGAGCTGAGAAATTGCAAACGTCGAGCAATTGCTCAGAGATGAAAAGTGCCAGCACTGAAAGCTGTTGCTAGCCAGCACCCTTCCTTGGAAGCGCTTTTGTAGGCCTAAGAACACTGGGGCTCTGGGCTTCTCTAGCCACCTCATCTTCTGCTCATCCTCTCGCGCACTCTAAAGAGAGCTCAGGTGAGAAATTGCAAACGTCGAGCAATTGCTCAGAGATGAAAAGTGCCAGCACTGAAAGCTGTTGCTAGCCAGCACCCTTCCTTGGAAGCGCTTTCACAGGCGCAGCAACACTGGGGCTTTGCGCTTCTCTAGCCACCAAACGTCACGGTCCTTCTCTTTCCGTCTCGTAGACACGAGCTGAGAAATTGCAAACGTCGAGCAATTGCTCCGAGATGAAAAGTGCCAGCACTGAAAGCTCTTGCTAGCCAGCACCCTTCCTTGGAAGCGCTTTCACAGGCGCAGCAACACTGGGGCTTTGCGCTTCTCTACCCACCAAACGTCACGGTCCTTCTCTTTCCATCTCGTAGACACGAGCTGAGAAATTGCAAACGTCCAGCAATTGCTCAGAGATGAAAAGTGCCAGCACTGAAAGCTGTTGCTAGCCAGCACCCTTCCTTGGAAGCGCTTTTGTAGGCCTAAGAACACTGGGGCTCTGGGCTTCTCTAGCCACCTCATCTTCTGCTCATCCTCTCGCGCACTCTAAAGAGAGCTTAGGTGAGAAATTGCAAACGTCGAGCAATTGCTCAGAGATGAAAAGTGCCAGCACTGAAAGCTCTTGCTAGCCAGCACCCTTCCTTGGAAGCGCTTTTGTAGGCCTAAGAACACTGGGGCTCTGGGCTTCTCTAGCCACCTCATCTTCTGCTCATCCTCGCGCGCACTCTAAAGAGAGCTCAGGTGAGAAATTGCAAACGACGAGCAATTGCTCAGAGATGAAAAGTGCCAGCACTGAAAGCTGTTGCTAGCCAGCACCCTTCCTTGGAAGCGCTTTCACAGGCGCAGCAACACTGGGGCTTTGCGCTTCTCTAGCCACCAAACGTCACGGTCCTTCTCTTTCCGTCTCGTAGACACGAGCTGAGAAATTGCAAACGTCGAGCAATTGCTCAGAGATGAAAAGTGCCAGCACTGAAAGCTCTTGCTAGCCAGCACCCTTCCTTGGAAGCGCTTTTGTAGGCCTAAGAACAGTGGGGCTCTGGGCTTCTCTAGCCACCTCATCTTCTGCTCATCCTCTCGCGCACTCTAAAGAGAGCTCAGGTGAGAAATTGCAAACGTCGAGCAATTGCTCAGAGATGAAAAGTGCCAGCACTTAAAGCTGTTGCTAGCCAGCACCCTTCCTTGGAAGCGCTTTCACAGGCGCAGCAACACTGGGGCTTTGCGCTTCTCTACCCACCAAACGTCACGGTCCTTCTCTTTCCGTCTCGTAGACACGAGCTGAGAAATTGCAAACGTCCAGCAATTGCTCCGAGATGAAAAGTGCCAGCACTGAAAGCTGTTGCTAGCCAGCACCCTTCCTTGGAAGCGCTTTTGTAGGCCTAAGAACACTGCGGCTCTGGGCTTCTCTAGCCACCTCATCTTCTGCTCATCCTCTCGCGCACTCTAAAGAGAGCTCAGGTGAGAAATTGCAAACGTCGAGCAATTGCTCAGAGATGAAAAGTGCCAGCACTGAAAGCTGTTGCTAGCCAGCACCCTTCCTTGGAAGCGCTTTCACAGGCGCAGTAACACTGGGGCTTTGCGCTTCTCTAGCCACCAAACGTCACTGTCATTCTCTTTCCATCTCATAGACACGAGCTGAGAAATTGCAAACGTCGAGCAATTGCTCAGAGATGAAAAGTGCCAGCACTGAAAGCTCTTGCTAGCCAGCACCCTTCCTTGGAAGCGCTTTCACAGGCGCAGCAACACTGGGGCTTTGCGCTTCTCTAGCCACCAAACGTCACGGTCCTTCTCTTTCCGTCTCGTAGACACAAGCTGAGAAATTGCAAACGTCGAGCAATTGCTCAGAGATGAAAAGTGCCAGCACTGAAAGCTGTTGCTAGCCAGCACCCTTCCTTGGAAGCGCTTTTGTAGGCCTAAGAACACTGGGGCTCTGGGCTTCTCTAGCCACCTAATCTTCTGCTCATCCTCTCGCGCACTCTAAAGAGAGCTCAGGTGAGAAATTGCAAACGTCGAGCAATTGCTCAGAGATGAAAAGTGCCAGCACTGAAAGCTCTTGCCAGCCAGCGCCCTTCCTTGGAAGCGCTTTCACAGGCGCAGTAACACTGGGGCTTTGCGCTTCTCTACCCACCAAACGTCACGGTCCTTCTCTTTCCGTCTCGTAGACACGAGCTGAGAAATTGCAAACGTCCAGCAATTGCTCCGAGATGAAAAGTGCCAGCACTGAAAGCTCTTGCTAGCCAGCACCCTTCCTTGGAAGCGCTTTCACAGGCGCAGCAACACTGGGTCTTTGCGCTTCTCTACGCACCAAATGTCACGGTCATTCTCTTTCCGTCTTGTAGACACGAGCTGAGAAATTGCAAACGTGGAGCAATTGCTCAGAGATGAAAAGTGCCAGCACTGAAAGCTGTTGCTAGCCAGCACCCTTCCTTGGAAGCGCTTTTGTAGGCCTAAGAACACTGGGGCTCTGGGCTTCTCTAGCCACCTCATCTTCTGCTCATCCTCTCGCGCACTCTAAAGAGAGCTCAGGTGAGAAATTGCAAACGTCGAGCAATTGCTCAGAGATGAAAAGTGCCAGCACTGAAAGCTGTTGCTAGCCAGCACCCTTCCTTGGAAGCGCTTTCACAGGCGCAGTAACACTGGGGCTTTGCGCTTCTCTAGCCACCAAGCGTCACGGTCCTTCTCTTTCCGTCTCGTAGACACGAGCTGAGAAATTGCAAACGTCCAGCAATTGCTCAGAGATGAAAAGTGCCAGCACTGAAAGCTGTTGCTAGCCAGCACCCTTCCTTGGAAGCGCTTTCACAGGCGCAGTAACACTGGGGCTTTGCGCTTCTCTAGCCACCAAACGTCACGGTCCTTCTCTTTCCGTCGGTAGACACGAGCTGAGAAATTGCAAACGTCGAGCAATTGCTCAGAGATGAAAAGTGCCAGCACTGAAAGCTGTTGCTAGCCAGCACCCTTCCTTGGAAGCGCTTTCACAGGCGCAGCAACACTGGGGCTTTGCGCTTCTCTAGCCACCAAACGTCACGGTCCTTCTCTTTCCGTCTCGTAGACACAAGCTGAGAAATTGCAAACGTCGAGCAATTGCTCAGAGATGAAAAGTGCCAGCACTGAAAGCTGTTGCTAGCCAGCACCCTTCCTTGGAAGCGCTTTTGTAGGCCTAAGAACACTGGGGCTCTGGGCTTCTCTAGCCACCTCATCTTCTGCTCATCCTCTCGCGCACTCTAAAGAGAGCTCAGGTGAGAAATTGCAAACGTCGAGCAATTGCTCAGAGATGAAAAGTGCCAGCACTGAAAGCTCTTGCCAGCCAGCACCCTTCCTTGGAAGCGCTTTCACAGGCGCAGTAACACTGGGGCTTTGCGCTTATCTAGCCACCAAACGTCACGGTCCTTCTCTTTCCGTCTCCTAGACACGAGCTGAGAAATTGCAAACGTCGAGCAATTGCTCAGAGATGAAAAGTGCCAGCACTGAAAGCTCTTGCTAGCCAGCACCCTTCCTTGGAAGCGCTTTCACAGGCGCAGCAACACTGTGGCTTTGCGCTTCTCTACCCACCAAACGTCACGGTCCTTCTCTTTCCGTCTCGTAGACACGAGCTGAGAAATTGCAAACGTCCAGCAATTGCTCCGAGATGAAAAGTGCCAGCACTGAAAGCTCTTGCTAGCCAGCACCCTTCCTTGGAAGCGCTTTCACAGGCGCAGCAACACTGGGTCTTTGCGCTTCTCTACGCACCAAATGTCACGGTCATTCTCTTTCCGTCTTGTAGACACGAGCTGAGAAATTGCAAACGTCCAGCAATTGCTCAGAGATGAAAAGTGCCAGCACTGAAAGCTGTTGCTAGCCAGCACCCTTCCTTGGAAGCGCTTTTGTAGGCCTAAGAACACTGGGGCTCTGGGCTTCTCTAGCCACCTCATCTTCTGCTCATCCTCTCGCGCACTCTAAAGAGAGCTCAGGTGAGAAATTGCAAACGTCGAGCAATTGCTCAGAGATGAAAAGTGCCAGCACTGAAAGCTCTTGCTAGCCAGCACCCTTCCTTGGAAGCGCTTTCACAAGCGCAGTAACACTGGGGCTTTGCACTTCTCTAGCTACCAAATGTCACGGTCCTTCTCTTTCCGTCTCGTAGACATGAGCTGAGAAATTGCAAACGTCGAGCAATTGCTCAGAGATAAAAAGTGCCAGCACTGAAAGCTGTTGCTAGCCAGCACCCTTCCTTGGAAGCGCTTTCACAGGCGCAGTAACACTGGGACTTTGCGCTTCTCTACCCACCAAACGTCACGGTCCTTCTCTTTCCGTCTCGTAGACACGAGCTGAGAAATTGCAAACGTCGAGCAATTGCTCCGAGATGAAAAGTGCCAGCACTGAAAGCTGTTGCTAGCCAGCACCCTTCCTTGGAAGCGCTTTTGTAGGCCTAAGAACACTGGGGCTCTGGGCTTCTCTAGCCACCTAATCTTCTGCTCATCCTCTCGCGCACTCTAAAGAGAGCTCAGGTGAGAAATTGCAAACGTCGAGCAATTGCTCAGAGATGAAAAGTGCCAGCACTGAAAGCTGTTGCTAGCCAGCACCCTTCCTTGGAAGCGCTTTCACAGGCGCAGCAACACTGGGGCTTTGCGCTTCTCTAGCCACCAAACGTCACGGTCCTTCTCTTTCCGTCTCTTAGACACGAGCTGAGAAATTGCAAACGTCCAGCAATTGCTCAGAGATGAAAATTGCCAGCACTGAAAGCTGTTGCTAGCCAGCACCCTTCCTTGGAAGCGCTTTCACAGGCGCAGCAACACTGGGGCTTTGCGCTTCTCTAGCCACCAAACGTCACGGTCCTTCTCTTTCCATCTCGTAGACACGAGCTGAGAAATTGCAAACGTCGAGCAATTGCTCAGAGATGAAAAGTGCCAGCACTGAAAGCTGTTGCTAGCCAGCCCCCTTCCTTGGAAGCGCTTTTGTAGGCCTAAGAAGACTGGGGCTCTGGGCTTCTCTAGCCACCTCATCTTCTGCTCATCCTCTCGCGCACTCTAAAGAGAGCTTAGGTGAGAAATTGCAAACGTCGAGCAATTGCTCAGAGATGAAAAGTGCCAGCACTGAAAGCTGTTGCTAGCCAGCACCCTTCCTTGGAAGCGCTTTCACAGGCGCAGCAACACTGGGGCTTTGTGCTTCTCTAGCCACCAAACGTCACGGTCCTTCTCTTTCCGTCTCGTAGACACGAGCTGAGAAATTGCAAACGTCGAGCAATTGCTCAGAGATGAAAAGTGCCAGCACTGAAAGCTCTTGCTAGTCAGCACCCTTCCTTGGAAGCGCTTTTGTAGGCCTAAGAACACTGGGGCTCTGGGCTTCTCTAGCCACCTCATCTTCTGCTCATCCTCTCGCGCACTCTAAAGAGAGCTCAGGTGAGAAATTGCAAACGTCGAGCAATTGCTCAGAGATGAAAAGTGCCAGCACTGAAAGCTCTTGCTAGCCAGCACCCTTCCTTGGAAGCGCTTTCACAGGCGCAGCAACACTGGGGCTTTGCGCTTCTCTAGCCACCAAACGTCACGGTCCTTCTCTTTCCGTCTCGTAGACACGAGCTGAGAAATTGCAAACGTCCAGCAATTGCTCCGAGATGAAAAGTGCCAGCACTGAAAGCTGTTGCTAGCCAGCACCCTTCCTTGGAAGCGCTTTTGTAGGCCTAAGAACACTGGGGCTCTGGGCTTCTCTAGCCACCTAATCTTCTGCTCATCTTCTCGCGCACTCTAAAGAGAGCTCAGGTGAGAAATTGCAAACGTCGAGCAATTGCTCAGAGATGAAAAGTGCCAGCACTGAAAGCTGTTGCTAGCCAGCACCCTTCCTTGGAAGCGCTTTCACAGGCGCAGTAACACTGGGGCTTTGCGCTTCTCTAGCCACCAAACGTCACGGTCCTTCTCTTTCCGTCGGTAGACACGAGCTGAGAAATTGCAAACGTCGAGCAATTGCTCAGAGATGAAAAGTGCCAGCACTGAAAGCTGTTGCTAGCCAGCACCCTTCCTTGGAAGCGCTTTCACAGGCGCAGCAACACTGGGGCTTTGCGCTTCTCTAGCCACCAAACGTCACGGTCCTTCTCTTTCCGTCTCGTAGACATGAGCTGAGAAATTGTAAACGTCCAGCAATTGCTCAGAGATGAAAAGTGCCAGCACTGAAAGCTCTTGCTAGCCAGCACCCTTCCTTGGAAGCGCTTTCACAGGCGCAGCAACACTGGGGCTTTGCGCTTCTCTAGCCACCAAACGTCACGGTCCTTCTCTTTCCGTCTCGTAGACACGAGCTGAGAAATTGCAAACGTCGAGCAATTGCTCCGAGATGAAAAGTGCCAGCACTGAAAGCTGTTGCTAGACAGCACCCTTCCTTGGAAGCGCTTTCACAGGCGCAGTAACACTGGGGCTTTGCGCTTCTATACCCACCAAACGTCACGGTCCTTCTCTTTCCGTCTCGTAGACACGAGCTGAGAAATTGCAAACGTCGAGCAATTGCTCAGAGATGAAAAGTGCCAGCACTGAAAGCTGTTGCTAGCCAGCACCCTTCCTTGGAAGCGCTTTTGTAGGCCTAAGAACACTGGGGCTCTGGGCTTCTCTAGCCACCTCATCTTCTGCTCATCCTCTCGCGCACTCTAAAGAGAGCTCAGGTGAGAAATTGCAAACGTCCAGCAATTGCTCAGAGATGAAAAGTGCCAGCACTGAAAGCTCTTGCTAGCCAGCACCCTTCCTTGGAAGCGCTTTCACAGGCGCAGTAACACTGGGGCTTTGCGCTTCTCTAGCCACCAAAAGTCACGGTCCTTCTCTTTCCGTCTCGTAGACACGAGCTGAGAAATTGCAAACGTCAAGCAATTGCTCAGAGATGAAAAGTGCCAGCACTGAAAGCTGTTGCTAGCCAGCACCCTTCCTTGGAAGCGCTTTCACAGGCGCAGCAACACTGGGGCTTTGCGCTTCTCTAGCCACCAAACGTCACGGTCCTTCTCTTTCCGTCTCGTAGACACGAGCTGAGAAATTGCAAATGTCGAGCAATTGCTCAGAGATGAAAAGTGCCAGCACTGAAAGCTGTTGCTAGCCAGCACCCTTCCTTGGAAGCGCTTTTGTAGGCCTAAGAACACTGGGGCTCTGGGCTTCTCTAGCCACCTCATCTTCTGCTCATCCTCTCGCGCACTCTAAAGAGAGCTCAGGTGAGAAATTGCAAACGTCGAGCAATTGCTCAGAGATGAAAAGTGCCAGCACTGAAAGCTCTTGCTAGCCAGCACCCTTCCTTGGAAGCGCTTTCACAGGCGCAGCAACACTGGGGCTTTGCGCTTCTCTAGCCACCAAACGTCACGGTCCTTCTCTTTCCGTCTCGTAGACACGAGCTGAGAAATTGCAAACGTCGAGCAATTGCTCCGAGATGAAAAGTGCCAGCACTGAAAGCTCTTGCTAGCCAGCACCCTTCCTTGGAAGCGCTTTCACAGGCGCAGCAACACTGGGGCTTTGCGCTTCTCTAGCCACCAAACGTCACGGTCCTTCTCTTTCCGTCTCGTAGACACGAGCTGAGAAATTGCAAACGTCGAGCAATTGCTCAGAGATGAAAAGTGCCAGCACTGAAAGCTCTTGCTAGTCAGCACCCTTCCTTGGAAGCGCTTTTGTAGGCCTAAGAACACTGGGGCTCTGGGCTTCTCTAGCCACCTCATCTTCTGCTCATCCTCTCGCGCACTCTAAAGAGAGCTCAGGTGAGAAATTGCAAACGTCCAGCAATTGCTCAGAGATGAAAAGTGCCAGCACTGAAAGCTGTTGCTAGCCAGCACCCTTCCTTGGAAGCGCTTTTGTAGGCCTAAGAACACTGGGGCTCTGGGCTTCTCTAGCCACCTCATCTTCTGCTCATCCTCTCGCGCACTCTAAAGAGAGCTCAGGTGAGAAATTGCAAACGTCGAGCAATTGCTCAGAGATGAAAAGTGCCAGCACTGAAAGCTGTTGCTAGCCAGCACCCTTCCTTGGAAGCGCTTTTGTAGGCCTAAGAACACTGGGGCTCTGGGCTTCTCTAGCCACCTCATCTTCTGTTCATCCTCTCGCGCACTCTAAAGAGAGCTCAGGTGAGAAATTGCAAACGTCGAGCAATTGCTCAGAGATGAAAAGTGCCAGCACTGAAAGCTGTTGCTAGCCAGCACCCTTCCTTGGAAGCGCTTTCACAGGCGCAGCAACACTGGGGCTTTGCGCTTCTATACGCACCAAACGTCACGGTCCTTCTCTTTCCGTCTCGTAGACACGAGCTGAGAAATTGCAAACGTCCAGCAATTGCTCAGAGATGAAAAGTGCCAGCACTGAAAGCTCTTGCTAGCCAGCACCCTTCCTTGGAAGCGCTTTTGTAGGCCTAAGAACACTGGGGCTCTGGGCTTCTCTAGCCACCTCATCTTCTGCTCATCCTCTCGCGCACTCTAAAGAGAGCTCAGGTGAGAAATTGCAAACGTCCAGCAATTGCTCCGAGATGAAAAGGGCCAGCACTGAAAGCTCTTGCTAGCCAGCACCCTTCCTTGGAAGCGCTTTCACAGGCGCAGCAACACTGGGGCTTTGCGCTTCTCTAGCCACCAAACGTCACGGTCCTTCTCTTTCCGTCTCGTAGACACAAGCTGAGAAATTGCAAACGTCGAGCAATTGCTCAGAGATGAAAAGTGCCAGCACTGAAAGCTGTTGCTAGCCAGCACCCTTCCTTGGAAGCGCTTTTGTAGGCCGAAGAACACTGGGGCTCTGGGCTTCTCTAGCCACCTCATCTTCTGCTCATCCTCTCGCGCACTCTAAAGAGAGCTCAGGTGAGAAATTGCAAACGTCGAGCAATTGCTCAGAGATGAAAAGTGCCAGCACTGAAAGCTCTTGCCAGCCAGCACCCTTCCTTGGAAGCGCTTTCACAGGCGCAGTAACACTGGGGCTTTGCGCTTATCTAGCCACCAAACGTCACGGTCCTTCTCTTTCCGTCTCCTAGACACGAGCTGAGAAATTGCAAACGTCGAGCAATTGCTCAGAGATGAAAAGTGCCAGCACTGAAAGCTCTTGCTAGCCAGCACCCTTCCTTGGAAGCGCTTTCACAGGCGCAGCAACACTGGGGCTTTGCGCTTCTCTACCCACCAAACGTCACGGTCCTTCTCTTTCCGTCTCCTAGACACGAGCTGAGAAATTGCAAACGTCGAGCAATTGCTCAGAGATGAAAAGTGCCAGCACTGAAAGCTCTTGCTAGCCAGCACCCTTCCTTGGAAGCGCTTTCACAGGCGCAGCAACACTGGGGCTTTGCGCTTCTCTAGCCACCAAATGTCACGGTCATTCTCTTTCCGTCTTGTAGACACGAGCTGAGAAATTGCAAACGTGGAGCAATTGCTCAGAGATGAAAAGTGCCAGCACTGAAAGCTGTTGCTAGCCAGCACCCTTCCTTGGAAGCGCTTTTGTAGGCCTAAGAACACTGGGGCTCTGGGCTTCTCTAGCCACCTCATCTTCTGCTCATCCTCTCGCGCACTCTAAAGAGAGCTCAGGTGAGAAATTACAAACGTCGAGCAATTGCTCAGAGATGAAAAGTGCCAGCACTGAAAGCTGTTGCTAGCCAGCACCCTTCCTTGGAAGCGCTTTCACAAGCGCAGTAACACTGGGGCTTTGCACTTCTCTAGCTACCAAATGTCACGGTCCTTCTCGTTCCGTCTCGTAGACATGAGCTGAGAAATTGCAAACGTCCAGCAATTGCTCAGAGATAAAAAGTGCCAGCACTGAAAGCTGTTGCTAGCCAGCACCCTTCCTTGGAAGCGCTTTCACAGGCGCAGTAACACTGGGACTTTGCGCTTCTCTACCCACCAAACGTCACGGTCCTTCTCTTTCCGTCTTGTAGACACGAGCTGAGAAATTGCAAACGTCGAGCAATTGCTCAGAGATGAAAAGTGCCAGCACTGAAAGCTGTTGCTAGCCAGCACCCTTCCTTGGAAGCGCTTTTGTAGGCGTAAGAACACTGGGGCTCTGGGCTTCTCTAGCCACCTCATCTTCTGCTCATCCTCTCGCGCACTCTAAAGAGAGCTCAGGTGAGAAATTGCAAACGTCGAGCAATTGCTCAGAGATGAAAAGTGCCAGCACTGAAAGCTGTTGCTAGCCAGCACCCTTCCTTGGAAGCGCTTTCACAGGCGCAGCAACACTGGGGCTTTGCGCTTCTCTAGCCACCAAACGTCACGGTCCTTCTCTTTCCGTCTCGTAGACACGAGCTGAGAAATTGCAAACGTCCAGCAATTGCTCAGAGATGAAAAGTGCTAGCACTGAAAGCTGTTGCTAGCCAGCACCCTTCCTTGGAAGCGCTTTCACAGGCGCAGCAACACTGGGGCTTTGCGCTTCTCTACCCACCAAACGTCACGGTCCTTCTCTTTCCATCTCGTAGACACGAGCTGAGAAATTGCAAACGTCGAGCAATTGCTCAGAGATGAAAAGTGCCAGCACTGAAAGCTGTTGCTAGCCAGCACCCTTCCTTGGAAGCGCTTTTGTAGGCCTAAGAACAGTGGGGCTCTGGGCTTCTCTAGCCACCTCATCTTCTGCTCATCCTCTCGCGCACTCTAAAGAGAGCTTAGGTGAGAAATTGCAAACGTCAAGCAATTGCTCAGAGATGAAAAGTGCCAGCACTGAAAGCTCTTGCTAGCCAGCACCCTTCCTTGGAAGCGCTTTTGTAGGCCTAAGAACACTGGGGCTCTGGGCTTCTCTAGCCACCTCATCTTCTGCTCATCCTCGCGCGCACTCTAAAGAGAGCTCAGGTGAGAAATTGCAAACGACGAGCAATTGCTCAGAGATGAAAAGTGCCAGCACTGAAAGCTGTTGCTAGCCAGCACCCTTCCTTGGAAGCGCTTTCACAGGCGCAGCAACACTGGGGCTTTGCGCTTCTCTAGCCACCAATCGTCACGGTCCTTCTCTTTCCGTCTCGTAGACACGAGCTGAGAAATTGCAAACGTCGAGCAATTGCTCAGAGATGAAAAGTGCCAGCACTGAAAGCTGTTGCTAGCCAGCACCCTTCCTTGGAAGCGCTTTTGTAGGCCGAAGAACACTGGGGCTCTGGGCTTCTCTAGCCACCTAATCTTCTGCTCATCCTCTCGCGCACTCTAAAGAGAGCTCAGGTGAGAAATTGCAAACGTCGAGCAATTGCTCAGAGATGAAAAGTGCCAGCACTGAAAGCTCTTGCCAGCCAGCACCCTTCCTTGGAAGCGCTTTCACAGGCGCAGTAACACTGGGGCTTTGCGCTTATCTAGCCACCAAACGTCACGTTCCTTCTCTTTCCGTCTCGTAGACACGAGCTGAGAAATTGCAAACGTCGAGCAATTGCTCAGAGATGAAAAGTGCCAGCACTGAAAGCTCTTGCTAGCCAGCACCCTTCCTTGGAAGCGCTTTCACAGGCGCAGCAACACTGGGTCTTTGCGCTTCTCTACGCACCAAATGTCACGGTCATTCTCTTTCCGTCTTGTAGACACGAGCTGAGAAATTGCAAACGTGGAGCAATTGCTCAGAGATGAAAAGTGCCAGCACTGAAAGCTGTTGCTAGCCAGCACCCTTCCTTGGAAGCGCTTTTGTAGGCCTAAGAACACTGGGGCTCTGGGCTTCTCTAGCCACCTCATCTTCTGCTCATCCTCTCACGCACTCTAAAGAGAGCTCAGGTGAGAAATTACAAACGTCGAGCAATTGCTCAGAGATGAAAAGGGCCAGCACTGAAAGCTGTTGCTAGCCAGCACCCTTCCTTGGAAGCGCTTTCACAGGCGCAGTAACACTGGGGCTTTGCACTTCTCTAGCTACCAAATGTCACGGTCCTTCTCTTTCCGTCTCGTAGACATGAGCTGAGAAATTGCAAACGTCCAGCAATTGCTCAGAGATAAAAAGTGCCAGCACTGAAAGCTGTTGCTAGCCAGCACCCTTCCTTGGAAGCGCTTTCACAGGCGCAGTAACACTGGGACTTTGCGCTTCTCTACCCAGCAAACGTCACGGTCCTTCTCTTTCCGTCTTGTAGACACGAGCTGAGAAATTGCAAACGTCGAGCAATTGCTCCGAGATGAAAAGTGCCAGCACTGAAAGCTGTTGCTAGCCAGCACCCTTCCTTGGAAGCGCTTTTGTAGGCCTAAGAACACTGGGGCTCTGGGCTTCTCTAGCCACCTCATCTTCTGCTCATCCTCTCGCGCACTCTAAAGAGAGCTCAGGTGAGAAATTGCAAACGTCGAGCAATTGCTCAGAGATGAAAAGTGCCAGCACTGAAAGCTCTTGCTAGCCAGCACCCTTCCTTGGAAGCGCTTTCACAGGCGCAGCAACACTGGGGCTTTGCGCTTCTCTAGCCACCAAACGTCACGGTCCTTCTCTTTCCGTCTCGTAGACACGAGCTGAGAAATTGCAAACGTCGAGCAATTGCTCCGAGATGAAAAGTGCCAGCACTGAAAGCTCTTGCTAGCCAGCACCCTTCCTTGGAAGCGCTTTCACAGGCGCAGTAACACTGGGACTTTGCGCTTCTCTAGCCACCAAACGTCACGGTCATTCTCTTTCCATCTCGTAGACACGAGCTGAGAAATTGCAAACGTCCAGCAATTGCTCAGAGATGAAAAGTGCCAGCACTGAAAGCTCTTGCTAGCCAGCACCCTTCCTTGGAAGCGCTTTCACAGGCGCAGTAACACTGGGACTTTGCGCTTCTCTAGCCACCAAACGTCATGGTCCTTCTCTTTCCATCTCGTAGACACGAGCTGAGAAATTGCAAACGTCGAGCAATTGCTCAGAGATGAAAAGTGCCAGCACTGAAAGCTGTTGCTAGCCAGCACCCTTCCTTGGAAGCGCTTTTGTAGGCCTAAGAACACTGGGGCTCTGGGCTTCTCTAGCCACCTCATCTTCTGCTCATCCTCTCGCGCACTCTAAAGAGAGCTCAGGTGAGAAATTGCAAACGTCGAGCAATTGCTCAGAGATGAAAAGTGCCAGCACTGAAAGCTGTTGCTAGCCAGCACCCTTCCTTGGAAGCGCTTTTGTAGGCCTAAGAACACTGGGGCTCTGGGCTTCTCTAGCCACCTCATCTTCTGCTCATCCTCTCGCGCACTCTAAAGAGAGCTCAGGTGAGAAATTGCAAACGTCGAGCAATTGCTCAGAGATGAAAAGTGCCAGCACTGAAAGCTGTTGCTAGCCAGCACCCTTCCTTGGAAGCGCTTTCACAGGCGCAGCAACACTGGGGCTTTGCGCTTCTATACGCACCAAACGTCACGGTCCTTCTCTTTCCGTCTCGTAGACACGAGCTGAGAAATTGCAAACGTCCAGCAATTGCTCCGAGATGAAAAGTGCCAGCACTGAAAGCTGTTGCTAGCCAGCACCCTTCCTTGGAAGCGCTTTTGTAGGCCTAAGAACACTGGGGCTCTGGGCTTCTCTAGCCACCTCATCTTCTGCTCATCCTCTCGCGCACTCTAAAGAGAGCTCAGGTGAGAAATTGCAAACGTGGAGCAATTGCTCAGAGATGAAAAGGGCCAGCACTGAAAGCTGTTGCTAGCCAGCACCCTTCCTTGGAAGCGCTTTCACAGGCGCAGCAACACTGGGGCTTTGCGCTTCTCTAGCCACCAAACGTCACGGTCCTTCTCTTTCCGTCTCGTAGACACAAGCTGAGAAATTGCAAACGTCGAGCAATTGCTCAGAGATGAAAAGTGCCAGCACTGAAAGCTGTTGCTAGCCAGCACCCTTCCTTGGAAGCGCTTTTGTAGGCCGAAGAACACTGGGGCTCTGGGCTTCTCTAGCCACCTAATCTTCTGCTCATCCTCTCGCGCACTCTAAAGAGAGCTCAGGTGAGAAATTGCAAACGTCGAGCAATTGCTCAGAGATGAAAAGTGCCAGCACTGAAAGCTCTTGCCAGCCAGCACCCTTCCTTGGAAGCGCTTTCACAGGCGCAGTAACACTGGGGCTTTGCGCTTATCTAGCCACCAAACGTCACGTTCCTTCTCTTTCCGTCTCCTAGACACGAGCTGAGAAATTGCAAACGTCGAGCAATTGCTCAGAGATGAAAAGTGCCAGCACTGAAAGCTCTTGCTAGCCAGCACCCTTCCTTGGAAGCGCTTTCACAGGCGCAGCAACACTGGGGCTTTGCGCTTCTCTACCCACCAAACGTCACGGTCCTTCTCTTTCCGTCTCGTAGACACGAGCTGAGAAATTGCAAACGTCGAGCAATTGCTCCGAGATGAAAAGTGCCAGCACTGAAAGCTCTTGCTAGCCAGCACCCTTCCTTGGAAGCGCTTTCACAGGCGCAGCAACACTGGGGCTTTGCGCTTCTCTACGCACCAAATGTCACGGTCATTCTCTTTCCGTCTTGTAGACACGAGCTGAGAAATTGCAAACGTCAAGCAATTGCTCAGAGATGAAAAGTGCCAGCACTGAAAGCTGTTGCTAGCCAGCACCCTTCCTTGGAAGCGCTTTTGTAGGCCTAAGAACACTGGGGCTCTGGGCTTCTCTAGCCACCTCATCTTCTGCTCATCCTCTCGCGCACTCTAAAGAGAGCTCAGGTGAGAAATTACAAACGTCGAGCAATTGCTCAGAGATGAAAAGTGCCAGCACTGAAAGCTGTTGCTAGCCAGCACCCTTCCTTGGAAGCGCTTTCACAAGCGCAGTAACACTGGGGCTTTGCACTTCTCTAGCTACCAAATGTCACGGTCCTTCTCTTTCCGTCTCGTAGACATGAGCTGAGAAATTGCAAACGTCGAGCAATTGCTCAGAGATGAAAAGTGCCAGCACTGAAAGCTGTTGCTAGCCAGCACCCTTCCTTGGAAGCGCTTTCACAGGCGCAGTAACACTGGGACTTTGCGCTTCTCTACCCACCAAACGTCACGGTCCTTCTCTTTCCGTCTTGTAGACACGAGCTGAGAAATTGCAAACGTCGAGCAATTGCTCAGAGATGAAAAGTGCCAGCACTGAAAGCTGTTGCTAGCCAGCACCCTTCCTTGGAAGCGCTTTTGTAGGCCTAAGAACACTGGGGCTCTGGGATTCTCTAGCCACCTCATCTTCTGCTCATCCTCTCGCGCACTCTAAAGAGAGCTCAGGTGAGAAATTGCAAACGTCGAGCAATTGCTCAGAGATGAAAAGTGCCAGCACTGAAAGCTGTTGCTAGCCAGCACCCTTCCTTGGAAGCGCTTTCACAGGCGCAGCAACACTGGGGCTTTGCGCTTCTCTACGCACCAAATGTCACGGTCCTTCTCTTTCCGTCTCGTAGACACGAGCTGAGAAATTGCAAACGTCCAGCAATTGCTCAGAGATGAAAAGTGCTAGCACTGAAAGCTCTTGCTAGCCAGCACCCTTCCTTGGAAGCGCTTTCACAGGCGCAGCAACACTGGGGCTTTGCGCTTCTCTAGCCACCAAACGTCACGGTCCTTCTCTTTCCATCTCGTAGACACGAGCTGAGAAATTGCAAACGTCGAGCAATTGCTCAGAGATGAAAAGTGCCAGCACTGAAAGCTGTTGCTAGCCAGCACCCTTCCTTGGAAGCGCTTTTGTAGGCCTAAGAACACTGGGGCTCTGGGCTTCTCTAGCCACCTCATCTTCTGCTCATCCTCTCGCGCACTCTAAAGAGAGCTCAGGTGAGAAATTGCAAACGTCGAGCAATTGCTCAGAGATGAAAAGTGCCAGCACTGAAAGCTCTTGCTAGCCAGCACCCTTCCTTGGAAGCGCTTTTGTAGGCCTAAGAACAGTGGGGCTCTGGGCTTCTCTAGCCACCTCATCTTCTGCTCATCCTCGCGCGCACTCTAAAGAGAGCTCAGGTGAGAAATTGCAAACGTCCAGCAATTGCTCAGAGATGAAAAGTGCCAGCACTGAAAGCTCTTGCTAGCCAGCACCCTTCCTTGGAAGCGCTTTCACAGGCGCAGCAACACTGGGGCTTTGCGCTTCTCTAGCCACCAAACGTCACGGTCCTTCTCTTTCCGTCTCGTAGACACGAGCTGAGAAATTGCAAACGTCGAGCAATTGCTCAGAGATGAAAAGTGCCAGCACTGAAAGCTGTTGCTAGCCAGCACCCTTCCTTGGAAGCGCTTTTGTAGGCCTAAGAACACTGGGGCTCTGGGCTTCTCTAGCCACCTAATCTTCTGCTCATCCTCTCGCGCACTCTAAAGAGAGCTCAGGTGAGAAATTGCAAACGTCGAGCAATTGCTCAGAGATGAAAAGTGCCAGCACTGAAAGCTCTTGCCAGCCAGCACCCTTCCTTGGAAGCGCTTTCACAGGCGCAGTAACACTGGGGCTTTGCGCTTATCTAGCCACCAAACGTCACGTTCCTTCTCTTTCCGTCTCGTAGACACGAGCTGAGAAATTGCAAACGTCGAGCAATTGCTCAGAGATGAAAAGTGCCAGCACTGAAAGCTCTTGCTAGCCAGCACCCTTCCTTGGAAGCGCTTTCACAGGCGCAGTAACACTGGGACTTTGCGCTTCTCTACCCACCAAACGTCACGGTCCTTCTCTTTCCGTCTTGTAGACACGAGCTGAGAAATTGCAAACGTCGAGCAATTGCTCCGAGATGAAAAGTGCCAGCACTGAAAGCTGTTGCTAGCCAGCACCCTTCCTTGGAAGCGCTTTTGTAGGCCTAAGAACACTGGGGCTCTGGGCTTCTCTAGCCACCTCATCTTCTGCTCATCCTCTCGCGCACTCTAAAGAGAGCTCAGGTGAGAAATTGCAAACGTCGAGCAATTGCTCAGAGATGAAAAGTGCCAGCACTGAAAGCTCTTGCTAGCCAGCACCCTTCCTTGGAAGCGCTTTCACAGGCGCAGCAACACTGGGGCTTTGCGCTTCTCTAGCCACCAAACGTCACGGTCCTTCTCTTTCCGTCTCGTAGACACGAGCTGAAAAATTGCAAACGTCCAGCAATTGCTCAGAGATGAAAAGTGCTAGCACTGAAAGCTCTTGCTAGCCAGCACCCTTCCTTGGAAGCGCTTTCACAGGCGCAGCAACACTGGGGCTTTGCGCTTCTCTAGCCACCAAACGTCACGGTCCTTCTCTTTCCATCTCGTAGACACGAGCTGAGAAATTGCAAACGTCGAGCAATTGCTCAGAGATGAAAAGTGCCAGCACTGAAAGCTGTTGCTAGACAGCACCCTTCCTTGGAAGCGCTTTTGTAGGCCTAAGAACACTGGGGCTCTGGGCTTCTCTAGCCACCTCATCTTCTGCTCATCCTCTCGCGCACTCTAAAGAGAGCTCAGCTGAGAAATTGCAAACGTCCAGCAATTGCTCAGAGATGAAAAGTGCCAGCACTGAAAGCTCTTGCTAGCCAGCACCCTTCCTTGGAAGCGCTTTTGTAGGCCTAAGAACAGTGGGGCTCTGGGCTTCTCTAGCCACCTCATCTTCTGCTCATCCTCGCGCGCACTCTAAAGAGAGCTCAGGTGAGAAATTGCAAACGACGAGCAATTGCTCAGAGATGAAAAGTGCCAGCACTGAAAGCTGTTGCTAGCCAGCACCCTTCCTTGGAAGCGCTTTCACAGGCGCAGTAACACTGGGGCTTTGCGCTTCTCTAGCCACCAAACGTCACGGTCCTTCTCTTTCCGTCTCGTAGACACGAGCTGAGAAATTGCAAACGTCGAGCAATTGCTCAGAGATGAAAAGTGCCAGCACTGAAAGCTCTTGCTAGCCAGCACCCTTCCTTGGAAGCGCTTTTGTAGGCCTAAGAACACTGGGGCTCTGGGCTTCTCTAGCCACCTCATCTTCTGCTCATCCTCTCGCGCACTCTAAAGAGAGCTCAGGTGAGAAATTGCAAACGTCGAGCAATTGCTCAGAGATGAAAAGTGCCAGCACTGAAAACTCTTGCTAGCCAGCCCCCTTCCTTGGAAGCGCTTTCACAGGCGCAGTAACACTGGGGCTTTGCGCTTCTATACGCACCAAACGTCACGGTCCTTCTCTTTCCGTCTCGTAGACACGAGCTGAGAAATTGCAAACGTCCAGCAATTGCTCCGAGATGAAAAGTGCCAGCACTGAAAGCTGTTGCTAGCCAGCACCCTTCCTTGGAAGCGCTTTTGTAGGCCTAAGAACACTGGGGCTCTGGGCTTCTCTAGCCACCTCATCTTCTGCTCATCCTCTCGCGCACTCTAAAGAGAGCTCAGGTGAGAAATTGCAAACGTCGAGCAATTGCTCAGAGATGAAAAGTGCCAGCACTGAAAGCTGTTGCTAGCCAGCACCCTTCCTTGGAAGCGCTTTCACAGGCGCAGCAACACTGGGGCTTTGCGCTTCTCTACCCACCAAACGTCACGGTCCTTCTCTTTCCGTCTCCTAGACACGAGCTGAGAAATTGCAAACGTCGAGCAATTGCTCAGAGATGAAAAGTGCCAGCACTGAAAGCTGTTGCTAGCCAGCACCCTTCCTTGGAAGCGCTTTCACAGGCGCAGCAACACTGGGGCTTTGCGCTTCTCTAGCCACCAAGCATCACGGTCCTTCTCTTTCCGTCTCCTAGACACGAGCTGAGAAATTGCAAACGTCGAGCAATTGCTCAGAGATGAAAAGTGCCAGCACTGAGAGCTCTTGCTAGCCAGCACCCTTCCTTGGAAGCGCTTTCACAGGCGCAGCAACACTGGGGCTTTGCGCTTCTATACGCACCAAACGTCACGGTCATTCTCTTTCCGCCTCGTAGACACGAGCTGAGAAATTGCAAATGTCGAGCAATTGCTCAGAGATGAAAAGTGCCAGCACTGAAAGCTGTTGCTAGCCAGCACCCTTCCTTGGAAGCGCTTTCACAGGCGCAGCAACACTGGGGCTTTGCGCTTCTCTAGCCGCCAAACGTCACAGTCATTCTCTTTCCGTCTCGTAGACATGAGCTGAGAAATTGCAAACGTGGAGCAATTGCTCAGAGATGAAAAGTGCCAGCACTGAAAGCTGTTGCTAGCCAGCACCCTTCCTTGGAAGCGCTTTTGTAGGCCTAAGAACACTGGGGCTCTGGGCTTCCCTAGCCACCTCATCTTCTGCTCATCCTCTCGCGCACTCTAAAGAGAGCTCAGGTGAGAAATTGCAAACGACGAGCAATTGCTCAGAGATGAAAAGTGCCAGCACTGAAAGCTGTTGCTGGCCAGCACCCTTCCTTGGAAGCGCTTTCACAGGCGCAGCAACACTGGGGCTTTGCGCTTCTATACGCACCAAACGTCACGGTCCTTCTCTTTCCGTCGGTAGACACGAGCTGAGAAATTGCAAACGTCAAGCAATTGCTCAGAGATGAAAAGTGCCAGCACTGAAAGCTGTTGCTAGCCAGCACCCTTCCTTGGAAGCGCTTTAACAGGCGCAGCAACACTGGGGCTTTGCGCTTCTCTACCCACCAAGCATCACGGTCCTTCTCTTTCCGTCTCCTAGACACGAGCTGAGAAATTGCAAACGTCGAGCAATTGCTCAGAGATGAAAAGTGCCAGCACTGAGAGCTCTTGCTAGCCAGCACCCTTCCTTGGAAGCGCTTTCACAGGCGCAGCAACACTGGGGCTTTGCGCTTCTATACGCACCAAACGTCACGGTCATTCTCTTTCCGCCTCGTAGACACGAGCTGAGAAATTGCAAATGTCGAGCAATTGCTCAGAGATGAAAAGTGCCAGCACTGAAAGCTGTTGCTAGCCAGCACCCTTCCTTGGAAGCGCTTTCACAGGCGCAGCAACACTGGGGCTTTGCGCTTCTCTAGCCGCCAACAGTCACAGTCATTCTCTTTCCGTCTCGTAGACATGAGCTGAGAAATTGCAAACGTGGAGCAATTGCTCAGAGATGAAAAGTGCCAGCACTGAAAGCTGTTGCTAGCCAGCACCCTTCCTTGGAAGCGCTTTTGTAGGCCTAAGAACACTGGGGCTCTGGGCTTCCCTAGCCACCTCATCTTCTGCTCATCCTCTCGCGCACTCTAAAGAGAGCTCAGGTGAGAAATTGCAAACGACGAGCAATTGCTCAGAGATGAAAAGTGCCAGCACTGAAAGCTGTTGCTGGCCAGCACCCTTCCTTGGAAGCGCTTTCACAGGCGCAGCAACACTGGGGCTTTGCGCTTCTATACGCACCAAACGTCACGGTCCTTCTCTTTCCGTCGGTAGACACGAGCTGAGAAATTGCAAACGTCAAGCAATTGCTCAGAGATGAAAAGTGCCAGCACTGAAAGCTGTTGCTAGCCAGCACCCTTCCTTGGAAGCGCTTTTGTAGGCCTAAGAACACTGGGGCTCTGGGCTTCTCTAGCCACCTCATCTTCTGCTCATCCTCGCGCGCACTCTAAAGAGAGCTCAGGTGAGAAATTGCAAACGTCGAGCAATTGCTCAGAGATGAAAAGTGCCAGCACTGAAAGCTCTTGCTAGCCAGCACCCTTCCTTGGAAGCGCTTTCACAGGCGCAGCAACACTGGGGCTTTGCGCTTCTCTAGCCACCAAACGTCACGGTCCTTCTCTTTCCGTCTCGTAGACACGAGCTGAGAAATTGCAAACGTCGAGCAATTGCTCAGAGATGAAAAGTGCCAGCACTTAAAGCTCTTGCTAGCCAGCACCCTTCCTTGGAAGCGCTTTCACAGGCGCAGCAACACTGGGGCTTTGCGCTTCTATACGCACCAAACGTCACGGTCCTTCTCTTTCCGTCGGTAGACACGAGCTGAGAAATTGCAAACGTCCAGCAATTGCTCAGAGATGAAAAGTGCCAGCACTGAAAGCTCTTGCTAGCCAGCACCCTTCCTTGGAAGCGCTTTTGTAGGCCTAAGAACACTGGGGCTCTGGGCTTCTCTAGCCACCTCATCTTCTGCTCATCCTCTCGCGCACTCTAAAGAGAGCTCAGGTGAGAAATTACAAACATCGAGCAATTGCTCAGAGATGAAAAGTGCCAGCACTGAAAGCTGTTGCTAGCCAGCACCCTTCCTTGGAAGCGCTTTCACAGGCGCAGCAACACTGGGGCTTTGCGCTTCTCTACCCACCAAACGTCACGGTCCTTCTCTTTCCGTCTCGTAGACACGAGCTGAGAAATTGCAAACGTCGAGCAATTGCTCAGAGATGAAAAGTGCCAGCACTGAAAGCTGTTGCTAGCCAGCACCCTTCCTTGGAAGCGCTTTTGTAGGCCTAAGAACACTGGGGCTCTGGGCTTCTCTAGCCACCTCATCTTCTGCTCATCCTCTCGCGCACTCTAAAGAGAGCTCAGGTGAGAAATTGCAAACGTGGAGCAATTGCTCAGAGATGAAAAGTGCCAGCACTGAAAGCTGTTGCTAGCCAGCACCCTTCCTTGGAAGCGCTTTCACAGGCGCAGTAACACTGTGGCTTTGCGCTTCTCTAGCCACCAAACGTCACGGTCCTTCTCTTTCCGTCGGTAGACACGAGCTGAGAAATTGCAAACGTGGAGCAATTGCTCAGAGATGAAAAGTGCCAGCACTGAAAGCTCTTGCTAGCCAGCACCCTTCCTTGGAAGCGCTTTCACAGGCGCAGCAACACTGGGTCTTTGCGCTTCTCTAGCCACCAAACGTCACCGTCCTTCTCTTTCCGTCTCGTAGACATGAGCTGAGAAATTGCAAACGTCGAGCAATTGCTCAGAGATGAAAAGTGCCAGCACTGAAAGCTCTTGCTAGCCAGCACCCTTCCTTGGAAGCGCTTTCACAGGCGCAGCAACACTGGGGCTTTGCGCTTCTCTAGCCACCAAACGTCACGGTCCTTCTCTTTCCGTCTCCTAGACACGAGCTGAGAAATTGCAAACGTCGAGCAATTGCTCAGAGATGAAAAGTGCCAGCACTGAAAGCTGTTGCTAGCCAGCACCCTTCCTTGGAAGCGCTTTTGTAGGCCTAAGAACACTGGGGCTCTGGGCTTCTCTAGCCACCTCATCTTCTGCTCATCCTCTCGCGCACTCTAAAGAGAGCTCAGGTGAGAAATTGCAAACGTGGAGCAATTGCTCAGAGATGAAAAGTGCCAGCACTGAAAGCTGTTGCTAGCCAGCACCCTTCCTTGGAAGCGCTTTCACAGGCGCAGTAACACTGGGGCTTTGCGCTTCTCTAGCCACCAAAAGTCACGGTCCTTCTCTTTCCGTCTCGTAGACACGAGCTGAGAAATTGCAAACGTCAAGCAATTGCTCAGAGATGAAAAGTGCCAGCACTGAAAGCTCTTGCTAGCCAGCACCCTTCCTTGGAAGCGCTTTCACAGGTGCAGCAACACTGGGGCTTTGCGCTTCTCTAGCCACCAAACGTCACGGTCATTCTCTTTCCGTCTCGTAGACACGAGCTGAGAAATTGCAAATGTCGAGCAATTGCTCAGAGATGAAAAGTGCCAGCACTGAAAGCTGTTGCTAGCCAGCACCCTTCCTTGGAAGCGCTTTTGTAGGCCTAAGAACACTGGGGCTCTGGGCTTCTCTAGCCACCTCATCTTCTGCTCATCCTCTCGCGCACTCTAAAGAGAGCTCCGGTGAGAAATTGCAAACGTCGAGCAATTGCTCAGAGATGAAAAGTGCCAGCACTGAAAGCTGTTGCTAGCCAGCACCCTTCCTTGGAAGCGCTTTCACAGGCGCAGCAACACTGGGGCTTTGCGCTTCTCTACCCACCAAACGTCATGGTCCTTCTCTTTCCGTCTCGTAGACACGAGCTGAGAAATTGCAAACGTGGAGCAATTGCTCCGAGATGAAAAGGGCCAGCACTGAAAGCTCTTGCTAGCCAGCACCCTTCCTTGGAAGCGCTTTCACAGGCGCAGCAACACTGGGGCTTTGCGCTTCTATACGCACCAAACGTCACGGTCCTTCTCTTTCCGTCTCGTAGACACGAGCTGAGAAATTGCAAACGTGGAGCAATTGCTCAGAGATGAAAAGTGCCAGCACTGAAAGCTCTTGCTAGCCAGCACCCTTCCTTGGAAGCGCTTTTGTAGGCCTAAGAACACTGGGGCTCTGGGCTTCTCTAGCCACCTCATCTTCTGCTCATCCTCTCGCGCACTCTAAAGAGAGCTCAGGTGAGAAATTACAAACGTCGAGCAATTGCTCAGAGATGAAAAGTGCCAGCACTGAAAGCTCTTGCTAGCCAGCACCCTTCCTTGGAAGCGCTTTCACAGGCGCAGCAACACTGGGGCTTTGCGCTTCTCTAGCCACCAAACGTCACGGTCCTTCTCTTTCCGTCTCGTAGACACGAGCTGAGAAATTGCAAACGTCGAGCAATTGCTCAGAGATGAAAAGTGCCAGCACTGAAAGCTGTTGCTAGCCAGCACCCTTCCTTGGAAGCGCTTTTGTAGGCCTAAGAACAGTGGGGCTCTGGGCTTCTCTAGCCACCTCATCTTCTGCTCATCCTCTCGCGCACTCTAAAGAGAGCTCAGGTGAGAAATTGCAAACGTCCAGCAATTGCTCAGAGATGAAAAGTGCCAGCACTGAAAGCTGTTGCTAGCCAGCACCCTTCCTTGGAAGCGCTTTCACAGGCGCAGCAACACTGGGGCTTTGCGCTTCTCTAGCCACCAAACGTCACGGTCCTTCTCTTTCCGTCTCCTAGACACGAGCTGAGAAATTGCAAACGTCCAGCAATTGCTCAGAGATGAAAAGTGCCAGCACTGAAAGCTCTTGCTAGCCAGCACCCTTCCTTGGAAGCGCTTTCACAGGCGCAGCAACACTGGGGCTTTGCGCTTCTCTAGCCACCAAACGTCACGGTCCTTCTCTTTCCGTCTCCTAGACACGAGCTGAGAAATTGCAAACGTCCAGCAATTGCTCAGAGATGAAAAGTGCCAGCACTGAAAGCTCTTGCTAGCCAGCACCCTTCCTTGGAAGCGCTTTCACAGGCGCAGCAACACTGGGGCTTTGCGCTTCTCTAGCCACCAAACGTCACGGTCATTCTCTTTCCGTCTTGTAGACACGAGCTGAGAAATTGCAAACGTGGAGCAATTGCTCAGAGATGAAAAGTGCCAGCACTGAAAGCTGTTGCTAGCCAGCACCCTTCCTTGGAAGCGCTTTTGTAGGCCTAAGAACACTGGGGCTCTGGGCTTCTCTAGCCACCTCATCTTCTGCTCATCCTCTCGCGCACTCTAAAGAGAGCTCAGGTGAGAAATTACAAACGTCGAGCAATTGCTCAGAGATGAAAAGTGCCAGCACTGAAAGCTGTTGCTAGCCAGCACCCTTCCTTGGAAGCGCTTTCACAGGCGCAGTAACACTGGGGCTTTGCGCTTATCTAGCCACCAAGCGTCACGGTCCTTCTCTTTCCGTCTCGTAGACACGAGCTGAGAAATTGCAAACGTCCAGCAATTGCTCAGAGATGAAAAGTGCCAGCACTGAAAGCTGTTGCTAGCCAGCACCCTTCCTTGGAAGCGCTTTCACAGGCGCAGCAACACTGGGGCTTTGCGCTTCTATACGCACCAAACGTCACGGTCCTTCTCTTTCCGTCTCGTAGACACGAGCTGAGAAATTGCAAACGTCGAGCAATTGCTCAGAGATGAAAAGTGCCAGCACTGAAAGCTGTTGCTAGCCAGCACCCTTCCTTGGAAGCGCTTTTGTAGGCCTAAGAACAGTGGGGCTCTGGGCTTCTCTAGCCACCTCATCTTCTGCTCATCCTCTCGCGCACTCTAAAGAGAGCTCAGGTGAGAAATTGCAAACGTCCAGCAATTGCTCAGAGATGAAAAGTGCCAGCACTGAAAGCTCTTGCTAGCCAGCACCCTTCCTTGGAAGCGCTTTCACAGGCGCAGCAACACTGGGGCTTTGCGCTTCTCTAGCCACCAAACGTCACGGTCATTCTCTTTCCGTCTCGTAGACACGAGCTGAGAAATTGCAAACGTCGAGCAATTGCTCCGAGATGAAAAGTGCCAGCACTGAAAGCTGTTGCTAGCCAGCACCCTTCCTTGGAAGCGCTTTTGTAGGCCTAAGAACACTGGGGCTCTGGGCTTCTCTAGCCACCTCATCTTCTGCTCATCCTCGCGCGCACTCTAAAGAGAGCTCAGGTGAGAAATTGCAAACGTCGAGCAATTGCTCAGAGATGAAAAGTGCCAGCACTGAAAGCTCTTGCTAGCCAGCACCCTTCCTTGGAAGCGCTTTTGTTGGCCTAAGAACACTGGGGCTCTGGGCTTCTCTAGCCACCTCATCTTCTGCTCATCCTCTCGCGCACTCTAAAGAGAGCTCAGGTGAGAAATTGCAAACGTCGAGCAATTGCTCAGAGATGAAAAGTGCCAGCACTGAAAGCTCTTGCTAGCCAGCACCCTTCCTTGGAAGCGCTTTCACAGGCGCAGCAACACTGGGGCTTTGCGCTTCTATACGCACCAAACGTCACGGTCCTTCTCTTTCCGTCTCGTAGACACGAGCTGAGAAATTGCAAACGTCCAGCAATTGCTCAGAGATGAAAAGTGCCAGCACTGAAAGCTGTTGCTAGCCAGCACCCTTCCTTGGAAGCGCTTTCACAGGCGCAGCAACACTGGGGCTTTGCGCTTCTCTAGCCACCTAATCTTCTGCTCATCCTCTCGCGCACTCTAAAGAGAGCTCAGGTGAGAAATTACAAACGTCGAGCAATTGCTCAGAGATGAAAAGTGCCAGCACTGAAAGCTGTTGCTAGCCAGCACCCTTCCTTGGAAGCGCTTTCACAGGCGCAGTAACACTGGGGCTTTGCGCTTATCTAGCCACCAAGCGTCACGGTCCTTCTCTTTCCGTCTCGTAGACACGAGCTGAGAAATTGCAAACGTCGAGCAATTGCTCAGAGATGAAAAGTGCCAGCACTGAAAGCTGTTGCTAGCCAGCACCCTTCCTTGGAAGCGCTTTCACAGGCGCAGCAACACTGGGGCTTTGCGCTTCTATACGCACCAAACGTCACGGTCCTTCTCTTTCCGTCTCGTAGACACGAGCTGAGAAATTGCAAACGTCGAGCAATTGCTCAGAGATGAAAAGTGCCAGCACTGAAAGCTGTTGCTAGCCAGCACCCTTCCTTGGAAGCGCTTTTGTAGGCCTAAGAACAGTGGGGCTCTGGCCTTCTCTAGCCACCTCATCTTCTGCTCATCCTCTCGCGCACTCTAAAGAGAGCTCAGGTGAGAAATTGCAAACGTGGAGCAATTCCTCAGAGATGAAAAGTGCCAGCACTGAAAGCTCTTGCTAGCCAGCACCCTTCCTTGGAAGCGCTTTCACAGGCGCAGCAACACTGGGGCTTTGCGCTTCTCTACCCACCAAACGTCACGGTCCTTCTCTTTCCGTCTCGTAGACACGAGCTGAGAAATTGCAAACGTGGAGCAATTGCTCAGAGATGAAAAGTGCCAGCACTGAAAGCTGTTGCTAGCCAGCACCCTTCCTTGGAAGCGCTTTTGTAGGCCTAAGAACACTGGGGCTCTGGGATTCTCTAGCCACCTCATCTTCTGCTCATCCTCGCGCGCACTCTAAAGAGAGCTCAGGTGAGAAATTGCAAACGTCGAGCAATTGCTCAGAGATGAAAAGTGCCAGCACTGAAAGCTCTTGCTAGCCAGCACCCTTCCTTGGAAGCGCTTTTGTAGGCCTAAGAACACTGGGGCTCTGGGCTTCTCTAGCCACCTAATCTTCTGCTCATCCTCGCGCGAACTCTAAAGAGAGCTCAGGTGAGAAATTACAAAAGTCGAGCAATTGCTCAGAGATGAAAAGTGCCAGCACTGAAAGCTGTTGCTAGCCAGCACCCTTCCTTGGAAGCGCTTTCACAGGCGCAGCAACACTGGGGCTTTGCGCTTCTATACGCACCAAACGTCACGGTCCTTCTCTTTCCGTCTTGTAGACACGAGCTGAGAAATTGCAAAAGTCGAGCAATTGCTCAGAGATGAAAAGTGCCAGCACTGAAAGCTCTTGCTAGCCAGCACCCTTCCTTGGAAGCGCTTTTGTAGGCCTAAGAACACTGGGGCTCTGGGCTTCTCTAGCCACCTCATCTTCTGCTCATCCTCTCGCGCACTCTAAAGAGAGCTCAGGTGAGAAATTGCAAACGTCGAGCAATTGCTCAGAGATGAAAAGTGCCAGCACTGAAAGCTGTTGCTAGCCAGCACCCTTCCTTGGAAGCGCTTTCACAGGCGCAGCAACACTGGGGCTTTGCGCTTCTCTACCCACCAAACGTCACGGTCCTTCTCTTTCCGTCTCGTAGACACGAGCTGAGAAATTGCAAACGTCCAGCAATTGCTCAGAGATGAAAAGTGCCAGCACTGAAAGCTGTTGCTAGCCAGCACCCTTCCTTGGAAGCGCTTTTGTAGGCCTAAGAACACTGGGGCTCTGGGCTTCTCTAGCCACCTCATCTTCTGCTCATCCTCTCGCGCACTCTAAAGAGAGCTCAGGTGAGAAATTGCAAACGTCCAGCAATTGCTCAGAGATGAAAAGTGCCAGCACTGAAAGCTGTTGCTAGCCAGCACCCTTCCTTGGAAGCGCTTTCACAGGCGCAGTAACACTGGGGCTTTGCGCTTCTCTAGCCACCAAACGTCACGGTCCTTCTCTTTCCGTCTCGTAGACACGAGCTGAGAAATTGCAAACGTCGAGCAATTGCTCCGAGATGAAAAGTGCCAGCACTGAAAGCTGTTGCTAGCCAGCACCCTTCCTTGGAAGCGCTTTCACAGGCGCAGCAACACTGGGGCTTTGCGCTTCTCTACGCACCAAATGTCACGGTCATTCTCTTTCCGTCTTGTAGACACGAGCTGAGAAATTGCAAACGTGGAGCAATTGCTCAGAGATGAAAAGTGCCAGCACTGAAAGCTGTTGCTAGCCAGCACCCTTCCTTGGAAGCGCTTTTGTAGGCCTAAGAACACTGGGGCTCTGGGCTTCTCTAGCCACCTCATCTTCTGCTCATCCTCGCGCGCACTCTAAAGAGAGCTCAGGTGAGAAATTGCAAACGTCCAGCAATTGCTCAGAGATGAAAAGTGCCAGCACTGAAAGCTGTTGCTAGCCAGCACCCTTCCTTGGAAGCGCTTTCACAGGCGCAGCAACACTGGGGCTTTGCGCTTCTCTAGCCACCAAACGTCACGGTCCTTCTCTTTCCGTCTCGTAGACACGAGCTGAGAAATTGCAAACGTCGAGCAATTGCTCAGAGATGAAAAGTGCCAGCACTTAAAGCTCTTGCTAGCCAGCACCCTTCCTTGGAAGCGCTTTCACAGGCGCAGCAACACTGGGGCTTTGCGCTTCTATACGCACCAAACGTCACGGTCCTTCTCTTTCCGTCTCCTAGACACGAGCTGAGAAATTGCAAACGTCCAGCAATTGCTCAGAGATGAAAAGTGCCAGCACTGAAAGCTGTTGCTAGCCAGCCCCCTTCCTTGGAAGCGCTTTTGTAGGCCTAAGAACACTGGGGCTCTGGGGTTCTCTAGCCACCTCATCTTCTGCTCATCCTCTCGCGCACTCTAAAGAGAGCTCAGGTGAGAAATTACAAACGTCGAGCAATTGCTCAGAGATGAAAAGTGCCAGCACTGAAAGCTGTTGCTAGCCAGCACCCTTCCTTGGAAGCGCTTTCACAGGCGCAGCAACACTGGGGCTTTGCGCTTCTATACGCACCAAACGTCACGGTCCTTCTCTTTCCGTCTCGTAGACACGAGCTGAGAAATTGCAAACGTTGAGCAATTGCTCAGAGATGAAAAGTGCCAGCACTGAAAGCTGTTGCTAGCCAGCACCCTTCCTTGGAAGCGCTTTTGTAGGCCTAAGAACACTGGGGCTCTGGGCTTCTCTAGCCACCTCATCTTCTGCTCATCTTCTCGCGCACTCTAAAGAGAGCTCAGGTGAGAAATTGCAAACGTCGAGCAATTGCTCAGAGATGAAAAGTGCCAGCACTGAAAGCTGTTGCTAGCCAGCACCCTTCCTTGGAAGCGCTTTCACAGGCGCAGTAACACTGGGGCTTTGCGCTTCTCTAGCCACCAAACGTCACGGTCCTTCTCTTTCCGTCGGTAGACACGAGCTGAGAAATTGCAAACGTCGAGCAATTGCTCAGAGATGAAAAGTGCCAGCACTGAAAGCTGTTGCTAGCCAGCACCCTTCCTTGGAAGCGCTTTCACAGGCGCAGCAACACTGGGGCTTTGCGCTTCTCTAGCCACCAAACGTCACGGTCCTTCTCTTTCCGTCTCGTAGACATGAGGTGAGAAATTGCAAACGTCCAGCAATTGCTCAGAGATGAAAAGTGCCAGCACTGAAAGCTCTTGCTAGCCAGCACCCTTCCTTGGAAGCGCTTTCACAGGCGCAGCAACACTGGGGCTTTGCGCTTCTCTACCCACCAAACGTCACGGTCCTTCTCTTTCCGTCTCCTAGACACGAGCTGAGAAATTGCAAACGTCGAGCAATTGCTCAGAGATGAAAAGTGCCAGCACTGAAAGCTGTTGCTAGCCAGCACCCTTCCTTGGAAGCGCTTTTGTAGGCCTAAGAACACTGGGGCTCTGGGCTTCTCTAGCCACCTCATCTTCTGCTCATCCTCTCGCGCACTCTAAAGAGAGCTCAGGTGAGAAATTGCAAACGTGGAGCAATTGCTCAGAGATGAAAAGTGCCAGCACTGAAAGCTGTTGCTAGCCAGCACCCTTCCTTGGAAGCGCTTTCACAGGCGCAGTAACACTGGGGCTTTGCGCTTCTCTAGCCACCAAAAGTCACGGTCCTTCTCTTTCCGTCTCGTAGACACGGGCTGAGAAATTGCAAACGTCAAGCAATTGCTCAGAGATGAAAAGTGCCAGCACTGAAAGCTGTTGCTAGCCAGCACCCTTCCTTGGAAGCGCTTTCACAGGCGCAGCAACACTGGGGCTTTGCGCTTCTCTAGCCACCAAACGTCACGGTCATTCTCTTTCCGTCTCGTAGACACGAGCTGAGAAATTGCAAACGTGGAGCAATTGCTCAGAGATGAAAAGTGCCAGCACTGAAAGCTGTTGCTAGCCAGCACCCTTCCTTGGAAGCGCTTTTGTAGGCCTAAGAACACTGGGGCTCTGGGCTTCTCTAGCCACCTCATCTTCTGCTCATCCTCTCGCGCACTCTAAAGAGAGCTCAGGTGAGAAATTGCAAACGTCGAGCAATTGCTCAGAGATGAAAAGTGCCAGCACTGAAAGCTCTTGCTAGCCAGCACCCTTCCTTGGAAGCGCTTTCACAGGTGCAGCAACACTGGGGCTTTGCGCTTCTCTAGCCACCAAACGTCACGGTCCTTCTCTTTCCGTCTCGTAGACACGAGCTGAGAAATTGCAAATGTCGAGCAATTGCTCAGAGATGAAAAGTGCCAGCACTGAAAGCTGTTGCTAGCCAGCACCCTTCCTTGGAAGCGCTTTTGTAGGCCTAAGAACACTGGGGCTCTGGGCTTCTCTAGCCACCTCATCTTCTGCTCATCCTCTCGCGCACTCTAAAGAGAGCTCCGGTGAGAAATTGCAAACGTCGAGCAATTGCTCAGAGATGAAAAGTGCCAGCACTGAAAGCTCTTGCTAGCCAGCACCCTTCCTTGGAAGCGCTTTCACAGGCGCAGCAACACTGGGGCTTTGCGCTTCTCTACGCACCAAACGTCATGGTCCTTCTCTTTCCGTCTCGTAGACACGAGCTGAGAAATTGCAAACGTCGAGCAATTGCTCAGAGATGAAAAGGGCCAGCACTGAAAGCTGTTGCTAGCCAGCACCCTTCCTTGGAAGCGCTTTCACAGGCGCAGCAACACTGGGGCTTTGCGCTTCTATACGCACCAAACGTCACGGTCCTTCTCTTTCCGTCTCGTAGACACGAGCTGAGAAATTGCAAACGTGGAGCAATTGCTCAGAGATGAAAAGTGCCAGCACTGAAAGCTCTTGCTAGCCAGCACCCTTCCTTGGAAGCGCTTTTGTAGGCCTAAGAACACTGGGGCTCTGGGCTTCTCTAGCCACCTCATCTTCTGCTCATCCTCTCGCGCACTCTAAAGAGAGCTCAGGTGAGAAATTGCAAACGTCGAGCAATTGCTCAGAGATGAAAAGTGCCAGCACTGAAAGCTGTTGCTAGCCAGCACCCTTCCTTGGAAGCGCTTTCACAGGCGCAGCAACACTGGGGCTTTGCGCTTCTCTACCCACCAAACGTCACGGTCCTTCTCTTTCCGTCTCGTAGACACGAGCTGAGAAATTGCAAACGTGGAGCAATTGCTCAGAGATGAAAAGTGCCAGCACTGAAAGCTGTTGCTAGCCAGCACCCTTCCTTGGAAGCGCTTTTGTAGGCCTAAGAACACTGGGGCTCTGGGCTTCTCTAGCCACCTCATCTTCTGCTCATCCTCTCGCGCACTCTAAAGAGAGCTCAGGTGAGAAATTGCAAACGTCGAGCAATTGCTCAGAGATGAAAAGTGCCAGCACTGAAAGCTGTTGCTAGCCAGCACCCTTCCTTGGAAGCGCTTTCACAGGCGCAGTAACACTGGGGCTTTGCGCTTCTCTAGCCACCAAACGTCACGGTCCTTCTCTTTCCGTCTCGTAGACACGAGCTGAGAAATTGCAAACGTCGAGCAATTGCTCAGAGATGAAAAGTGCCAGCACTGAAAGCTGTTGCTAGCCAGCACCCTTCCTTGGAAGCGCTTTCACAGGCGCAGTAACACTGGGGCTTTGCGCTTCTCTACCCACCAAACGTCACGGTCCTTCTCTTTCCGTCTCGTAGACACGAGCTGAGAAATTGCAAACGTCGAGCAATTGCTCCGAGATGAAAAGTGCCAGCACTGAAAGCTGTTGCTAGCCAGCACCCTTCCTTGGAAGCGCTTTCACAGGCGCAGCAACACTGGGGCTTTGCGCTTCTCTACGCACCAAATGTCACGGTCATTCTCTTTCCGTCTTGTAGACACGAGCTGAGAAATTGCAAACGTGGAGCAATTGCTCAGAGATGAAAAGTGCCAGCACTGAAAGCTGTTGCTAGCCAGCACCCTTCCTTGGAAGCGCTTTTGTAGGCCTAAGAACACTGGGGCTCTGGGCTTCTCTAGCCACCTCATCTTCTGCTCATCCTCGCGCGCACTCTAAAGAGAGCTCAGGTGAGAAATTGCAAACGTCGAGCAATTGCTCAGAGATGAAAAGTGCCAGCACTGAAAGCTGTTGCTAGCCAGCACCCTTCCTTGGAAGCGCTTTCACAGGCGCAGCAACACTGGGGCTTTGCGCTTCTCTAGCCACCAAACGTCACGGTCCTTCTCTTTCCGTCTCGTAGACACGAGCTGAGAAATTGCAAACGTCGAGCAATTGCTCAGAGATGAAAAGTGCCAGCACTGAAAGCTGTTGCTAGCCAGCACCCTTCCTTGGAAGCGCTTTCACAGGCGCAGCAACACTGGGGCTTTGCGCTTCTATACGCACCAAACGTCACGGTCCTTCTCTTTCCGTCGGTAGACACGAGCTGAGAAATTGCAAACGTCCAGCAATTGCTCAGAGATGAAAAGTGCCAGCACTGAAAGCTCTTGCTAGCCAGCACCCTTCCTTGGAAGCGCTTTTGTAGGCCTAAGAACACTGGGGCTCTGGGCTTCTCTAGCCACCTCATCTTCTGCTCATCCTCTCGCGCACTCTAAAGAGAGCTCAGGTGAGAAATTACAAACGTCGAGCAATTGCTCAGAGATGAAAAGTGCCAGCACTGAAAGCTGTTGCTAGCCAGCACCCTTCCTTGGAAGCGCTTTCACAGGCGCAGCAACACTGGGGCTTTGCGCTTCTCTACCCACCAAACGTCACGGTCATTCTCTTTCCGTCTCGTAGACACGAGCTGAGAAATTGCAAACGTTGAGCAATTGCTCAGAGATGAAAAGTGCCAGCACTGAAAGCTGTTGCTAGCCAGCACCCTTCCTTGGAAGCGCTTTTGTAGGCCTAAGAACACTGGGGCTCTGGGCTTCTCTAGCCACCTCATCTTCTGCTCATCTTCTCGCGCACTCTAAAGAGAGCTCAGGTGAGAAATTGCAAACGTGGAGCAATTGCTCAGAGATGAAAAGTGCCAGCACTGAAAGCTGTTGCTAGCCAGCACCCTTCCTTGGAAGCGCTTTCACAGGCGCAGTAACACTGGGGCTTTGCGCTTCTCTAGCCACCAAACGTCACGGTCCTTCTCTTTCCGTCGGTAGACACGAGCTGAGAAATTGCAAACGTCGAGCAATTGCTCAGAGATGAAAAGTGCCAGCACTGAAAGCTGTTGCTAGCCAGCACCCTTCCTTGGAAGCGCTTTCACAGGCGCAGCAACACTGGGGCTTTGCGCTTCTCTAGCCACCAAACGTCACGGTCCTTCTCTTTCCGTCTCGTAGACATGAGGTGAGAAATTGCAAACGTCCAGCAATTGCTCAGAGATGAAAAGTGCCAGCACTGAAAGCTCTTGCTAGCCAGCACCCTTCCTTGGAAGCGCTTTCACAGGCGCAGCAACACTGGGGCTTTGCGCTTCTCTAGCCACCAAACGTCACGGTCCTTCTCTTTCCGTCTCCTAGACACGAGCTGAGAAATTGCAAACGTGGAGCAATTGCTCAGAGATGAAAAGTGCCAGCACTGAAAGCTGTTGCTAGCCAGCACCCTTCCTTGGAAGCGCTTTTGTAGGCCTAAGAACACTGGGGCTCTGGGCTTCTCTAGCCACCTCATCTTCTGCTCATCCTCTCGCGCACTCTAAAGAGAGCTCAGGTGAGAAATTGCAAACGTGGAGCAATTGCTCAGAGATGAAAAGTGCCAGCACTGAAAGCTGTTGCTAGCCAGCACCCTTCCTTGGAAGCGCTTTCACAGGCGCAGTAACACTGGGGCTTTGCGCTTCTCTAGCCACCAAAAGTCACGGTCCTTCTCTTTCCGTCTCGTAGACACGGGCTGAGAAATTGCAAACGTCAAGCAATTGCTCAGAGATGAAAAGTGCCAGCACTGAAAGCTGTTGCTAGCCAGCACCCTTCCTTGGAAGCGCTTTCACAGGCGCAGCAACACTGGGGCTTTGCGCTTCTCTAGCCACCAAACGTCACGGTCCTTCTCTTTCCGTCTCGTAGACACGAGCTGAGAAATTGCAAACGTGGAGCAATTGCTCAGAGATGAAAAGTGCCAGCACTGAAAGCTGTTGCTAGCCAGCACCCTTCCTTGGAAGCGCTTTTGTAGGCCTAAGAAGACTGGGGCTCTGGGCTTCTCTAGCCACCTCATCTTCTGCTCATCCTCTCGCGCACTCTAAAGAGAGCTCAGGTGAGAAATTGCAAACGTCGAGCAATTGCTCAGAGATGAAAAGTGCCAGCACTGAAAGCTGTTGCTAGCCAGCAGCCTTCCTTGGAAGCGCTTTCACAGGTGCAGCAACACTGGGGCTTTGCGCTTCTCTAGCCACCAAACGTCACGGTCCTTCTCTTTCCGTCTCGTAGACACGAGCTGAGAAATTGCAAACGTCGAGCAATTGCTGAGAGATGAAAAGTGCCAGCACTGAAAGCTGTTGCTAGCCAGCACCCTTCCTTGGAAGCGCTTTTGTAGGCCTAAGAACACTGGGGCTCTGGGCTTCTCTAGCCACCTCATCTTCTGCTCATCCTCTCGCGCACTCTAAAGAGAGCTCCGGTGAGAAATTGCAAACGTCGAGCAATTGCTCAGAGATGAAAAGTGCCAGCACTGAAAGCTCTTGCTAGCCAGCACCCTTCCTTGGAAGCGCTTTCACAGGCGCAGCAACACTGGGGCTTTGCGCTTCTCTACGCACCAAACGTCATGGTCCTTCTCTTTCCGTCTCGTAGACACGAGCTGAGAAATTGCAAACGTCGAGCAATTGCTCAGAGATGAAAAGGGCCAGCACTGAAAGCTGTTGCTAGCCAGCACCCTTCCTTGGAAGCGCTTTCACAGGCGCAGCAACACTGGGGCTTTGCGCTTCTATACGCACCAAACGTCACGGTCCTTCTCTTTCCGTCTCGTAGACACGAGCTGAGAAATTGCAAATGTCCAGCAATTGCTCAGAGATGAAAAGTGCCAGCACTGAAAGCTCTTGCTAGCCAGCACCCTTCCTTGGAAGCGCTTTTGTAGGCCTAAGAACACTGGGTCTCTGGGCTTCTCTAGCCACCTCATCTTCTGCTCATCCTCTCGCGCACTCTAAAGAGAGCTCAGGTGAGAAATTACAAACGTCGAGCAATTGCTCAGAGATGAAAAGTGCCAGCACTGAAAGCTCTTGCTAGCCAGCACCCTTCCTTGGAAGCGCTTTCACAGGTGCAGCAACACTGGGGCTTTGCGCTTCTCTAGCCACCAAACGTCACGGTCCTTCTCTTTCCGTCTCCTAGACACGAGCTGAGAAATTGCAAACGTCGAGCAATTGCTCAGAGATGAAAAGTGCCAGCACTGAAAGCTGTTGCTAGCCAGCACCCTTCCTTGGAAGCGCTTTTGTAGGCCTAAGAACACTGGGGCTCTGGGCTTCTCTAGCCACCTCATCTTCTGCTCATCCTCTCGCGCACTCTAAAGAGAGCTCAGGTGAGAAATTGCAAACGTCCAGCAATTGCTCAGAGATGAAAAGTGCCAGCACTGAAAGCTCTTGCTAGCCAGCACCCTTCCTTGGAAGCGCTTTCACAGGCGCAGCAACACTGGGGCTTTGCGCTTCTCTAGCCACCAAACAACACGGTCCTTCTCTTTCCGTCTCGTAGACACAAGCTGAGAAATTGCAAACGTCCAGCAATTGCTCAGAGATGAAAAGTGCCAGCACTGAAAGCTCTTGCTAGCCAGCACCCTTCCTTGGAAGCGCTTTCACAGGTGCAGCAACACTGGGGCTTTGCGCTTCTCTAGCCACCAAACGTCACGGTCCTTCTCTTTCCGTCTCCTAGACACGAGCTGAGAAATTGCAAACGTCCAGCAATTGCTCAGAGATGAAAAGTGCCAGCACTGAAAGCTCTTGCTAGCCAGCACCCTTCCTTGGAAGCGCTTTCACAGGGGCAGCAACACTGCGGCTTTGCGCTTCTCTAGCCACCAAACGTCACGGTCATTCTCTTTCCGTCTTGTAGACACGAGCTGAGAAATTGCAAACGTCGAGCAATTGCTCAGAGATGAAAAGTGCCAGCACTGAAAGCTGTTGCTAGCCAGCACCCTTCCTTGGAAGCGCTTTTGTAGGCCTAAGAACACTGGGGCTCTGGGCTTCTCTAGCCACCTAATCTTCTGCTCATCCTCTCGCGCACTCTAAAGAGAGCTCAGGTGAGAAATTACAAACGTCGAGCAATTGCTCAGAGATGAAAAGTGCCAGCACTGAAAGCTGTTGCTAGCCAGCACCCTTCCTTGGAAGCGCTTTCACAGGCGCAGTAACACTGGGGCTTTGCGCTTATCTAGCCACCAAGCGTCACGGTCCTTCTCTTTCCGTCTCGTAGACACGAGCTGAGAAATTGCAAACGTCGAGCAATTGCTCAGAGATGAAAAGTGCCAGCACTGAAAGCTGTTGCTAGCCAGCACCCTTCCTTGGAAGCGCTTTCACAGGCGCAGCAACACTGGGGCTTTGCGCTTCTATACGCACCAAACGTCACGGTCCTTCTCTTTCCGTCTCGTAGACACGAGCTGAGAAATTGCAAACGTCCAGCAATTGCTCAGAGATGAAAAGTGCCAGCACTGAAAGCTGTTGCTAGCCAGCACCCTTCCTTGGAAGCGCTTTTGTAGGCCTAAGAACACTGGGGCTCTGGGCTTCTCTAGCCACCTCATCTTCTGCTCATCCTCTCGCGCACTCTAAAGAGAGCTCAGGTGAGAAATTGCAAACGTCCAGCAATTGCTCAGAGATGAAAAGTGCCAGCACTGAAAGCTCTTG
This sequence comes from Sarcoramphus papa, assembly GCA_037962945.1. Taxonomy (NCBI): domain Eukaryota; kingdom Metazoa; phylum Chordata; class Aves; order Accipitriformes; family Cathartidae; genus Sarcoramphus; species Sarcoramphus papa. The sequence goes on from JBBMRM010000108.1 coordinate 1,503,017, forward strand.
CTAGCCAGCACCCTTCCTTGGAAGCGCTTTCACAGGCGCAGCAACACTGGGGCTTTGCGCTTCTCTAGCCACCAAACGTCACGGTCATTCTCTTTCCGTCTCGTAGACACGAGCTGAGAAATTGCAAACGTCGAGCAATTGCTCAGAGATGAAAAGTGCCAGCACTGAAAGCTGTTGCTAGCCAGCACCCTTCCTTGGAAGCGCTTTTGTAGGCCTAAGAACACTGGGGCTCTGGGCTTCTCTAGCCACCTCATCTTCTGCTCATCCTCGCGCGCACTCTAAAGAGAGCTCAGGTGAGAAATTGCAAACGTCGAGCAATTGCTCAGAGATGAAAAGTGCCAGCACTGAAAGCTGTTGCTAGCCAGCACCCTTCCTTGGAAGCGCTTTTGTAGGCCTAAGAACACTGGGGCTCTGGGCTTCTCTAGCCACCTAATCTTCTGCTCATCCTCGCGCGAACTCTAAAGAGAGCTCAGGTGAGAAATTACAAAAGTCGAGCAATTGCTCAGAGATGAAAAGTGCCAGCACTTAAAGCTCTTGCTAGCCAGCACCCTTCCTTGGAAGCGCTTTCACAGGCGCAGCAACACTGGGGCTTTGCGCTTCTATACGCACCAAACGTCACGGTCCTTCTCTTTCCGTCTTGTAGACACGAGCTGAGAAATTGCAAATGTCGAGCAATTGCTCAGAGATGAAAAGTGCCAGCACTGAAAGCTGTTGCTAGCCAGCACCCTTCCTTGGAAGCGCTTTTGTAGGCCTAAGAACACTGGGGCTCTGGGCTTCTCTAGCCACCTCATCTTCTGCTCATCCTCTCGCGCACTCTAAAGAGAGCTCAGGTGAGAAATTGCAAACGTCGAGCAATTGCTCAGAGATGAAAAGTGCCAGCACTGAAAGCTGTTGCTAGCTAGCACCCTTCCTTGGAAGCGCTTTCACAGGCACAGCAACACTGGGGCTTTGCGCTTCTCTAGCCACCAAACGTCACGGTCCTTCTCTTTCCGTCTCGTAGACACGAGCTGAGAAATTGCAAACGTCGAGCAATTGCTCAGAGATGAAAAGTGCCAGCACTGAAAGCTGTTGCTAGCCAGCACCCTTCCTTGGAAGCGCTTTTGTAGGCCTAAGAACACTGGGGCTCTGGGCTTCTCTAGCCACCTCATCTTCTGCTCATCCTCTCGCGCACTCTAAAGAGAGCTCAGGTGAGAAATTGCAAACGTCGAGCAATTGCTCAGAGATGAAAAGTGCCAGCACTGAAAGCTCTTGCCAGCCAGCACCCTTCCTTGGAAGCGCTTTCACAGGCGCAGTAACACTGGGGCTTTGCGCTTCTCTAGCCACCAAACGTCACGGTCCTTCTCTTTCCGTCTCGTAGACACGAGCTGAGAAATTGCAAACGTGGAGCAATTGCTCAGAGATGAAAAGTGCCAGCACTGAAAGCTGTTGCTAGCCAGCACCCTTCCTTGGAAGCGCTTTCACAGGCGCAGTAACACTGGGGCTTTGCGCTTCTCTAGCCACCAAACGTCACGGTCCTTCTCTTTCCGTCTCGTAGACACGAGCTGAGAAATTGCAAACGTCGAGCAATTGCTCCGAGATGAAAAGTGCCAGCACTGAAAGCTGTTGCTAGCCAGCACCCTTCCTTGGAAGCGCTTTCACAGGCGCAGCAACACTGGGGCTTTGCGCTTCTCTACGCACCAAATGTCACGGTCATTCTCTTTCCGTCTTGTAGACACGAGCTGAGAAATTGCAAACGTGGAGCAATTGCTCAGAGATGAAAAGTGCCAGCACTGAAAGCTGTTGCTAGCCAGCACCCTTCCTTGGAAGCGCTTTTGTAGGCCTAAGAACACTGGGGCTCTGGGCTTCTCTAGCCACCTCATCTTCTGCTCATCCTCTCGCGCACTCTAAAGAGAGCTCAGGTGAGAAATTACAAACGTCGAGCAATTGCTCAGAGATGAAAAGTGCCAGCACTGAAAGCTGTTGCTAGCCAGCACCCTTCCTTGGAAGCGCTTTCACAGGCGCAGTAACACTGGGGCTTTGCGCTTCTCTAGCCACCAAGCGTCACGGTCCTTCACTTTCCGTCTCGTAGACACGAGCTGAGAAATTGCAAACGTCCAGCAATTGCTCAGAGATGAAAAGTGCCAGCACTGAAAGCTCTTGCTAGCCAGCACCCTTCCTTGGAAGCGCTTTCACAGGCGCAGCAACACTGGGGCTTTGCGCTTCTATACGCACCAAACGTCACGGTCCTTCTCTTTCCGTCTCGTAGACACGAGCTGAGAAATTGCAAACGTCCAGCAATTGCTCCGAGATGAAAAGTGCCAGCACTGAAAGCTGTTGCTAGCCAGCACCCTTCCTTGGAAGCGCTTTTGTAGGCCTAAGAACACTGGGGCTCTGGGCTTCTCTAGCCACCTCATCTTCTGCTCATCCTCTCGCGCACTCTAAAGAGAGCTCAGGTGAGAAATTGCAAACGTCCAGCAATTGCTCAGAGATGAAAAGGGCCAGCACTGAAAGCTCTTGCTAGCCAGCACCCTTCCTTGGAAGCGCTTTCACAAGCGCAGTAACACTGGGGCTTTGCACTTCTCTAGCTACCAAATGTCACGGTCCTTCTCTTTCCGTCTCGTAGACATGAGCTGAGAAATTGCAAACGTGGAGCAATTGCTCAGAGATGAAAAGTGCCAGCACTGAAAGCTGTTGCTAGCCAGCACCCTTCCTTGGAAGCGCTTTCACAGGCGCAGTAACACTGGGACTTTGCGCTTCTCTAGCCACCAAACGTCACGGTCCTTCTCTTTCCGTCTCGTAGACACGAGCTGAGAAATTGCAAACGTCGAGCAATTGCTCCGAGATGAAAAGTGCCAGCACTGAAAGCTGTTGCTAGCCAGCACCCTTCCTTGGAAGCGCTTTTGTAGGCCTAAGAGCACTGGGGCTCTGGGCTTCTCTAGCCACCTCATCTTCTGCTCATCCTCTCGCGCACTCTAAAGAGAGCTCAGGTGAGAAATTGCAAACGTCGAGCAATTGCTCAGAGATGAAAAGTGCCAGCACTGAAAGCTCTTGCTAGCCAGCACCCTTCCTTGGAAGCGCTTTCACAGGCGCAGCAACACTGGGGCTTTGCGCTTCTATACGCACCAAACGTCACGGTCCTTCTCTTTCCGTCTCGTAGACACGAGCTGAGAAGTTGCAAACGTCCAGCAATTGCTCAGAGATGAAAAGTGCCAGCACTGAAAGCTGTTGCTAGCCAGCACCCTTCCTTGGAAGCGCTTTCACAGGCGCAGCAACACTGGGGCTTTGCGCTTCTCTACCCACCAAACGTCACGGTCCTTCTCTTTCCATCTCGTAGACACGAGCTGAGAAATTGCAAACGTCGAGCAATTGCTCAGAGATGAAAAGTGCCAGCACTGAAAGCTCTTGCTAGCCAGCACCCTTCCTTGGAAGCGCTTTTGTAGGCCTAAGAACACTGGGGCTCTGGGCTTCTCTAGCCACCTCATCTTCTGCTCATCCTCTCGCGCACTCTAAAGAGAGCTCCGGTGAGAAATTGCAAACGTCGAGCAATTGCTCAGAGATGAAAAGTGCCAGCACTGAAAGCTCTTGCTAGCCAGCCCCCTTCCTTGGAAGCGCTTTTGTAGGCCTAAGAACACTGGGGCTCTGGGCTTCTCTAGCCACCTCATCTTCTGCTCATCCTCTCGCGCACTCTAAAGAGAGCTCAGGTGAGAAATTGCAAACGTCGAGCAATTGCTCAGAGATGAAAAGTGCCAGCACTGAAAGCTCTTGCTAGCCAGCACCCTTCCTTGGAAGCGCTTTCACAGGCGCAGCAACACTGGGGCTTTGCGCTTCTATACGCACCAAACGTCACGGTCCTTCTCTTTCCGTCTCGTAGACACGAGCTGAGAAATTGCAAACGTCGAGCAATTGCTCCGAGATGAAAAGTGCCAGCACTGAAAGCTGTTGCTAGCCAGCACCCTTCCTTGGAAGCGCTTTTGTAGGCCTAAGAACACTGGGGCTCTGGGCTTCTCTAGCCACCTAATCTTCTGCTCATCCTCTCGCGCACTCTAAAGAGAGCTCAGGTGAGAAATTGCAAACGTCGAGCAATTGCTCAGAGATGAAAAGTGCCAGCACTGAAAGCTGTTGCTAGCCAGCACCCTTCCTTGGAAGCGCTTTCACAGGCGCAGCAACACTGGGGCTTTGCGCTTCTCTAGCCACCAAACGTCACGGTCCTTCTCTTTCCGTTTCGTAGACACGAGCTGAGAAATTGCAAACGTCGAGCAATTGCTCAGAGATGAAAAGTGCCAGCACTGAAAGCTCTTGCTAGCCAGCACCCTTCCTTGGAAGCGCTTTCACAGGCGCAGCAAACACTGGGGCTTTGCGCTTCTATACGCACCAAACGTCACGGTCCTTCTCTTTCCGTCTCGTAGACACGAGCTGAGAAATTGCAAACGTCCAGCAATTGCTCAGAGATGAAAAGTGCCAGCACTGAAAGCTGTTGCTAGCCAGCACCCTTCCTTGGAAGCGCTTTCACAGGCGCAGCAACACTGGGGCTTTGCGCTTCTATACGCACCAAACGTCACGGTCCTTCTCTTTCCATCTCGTAGACACGAGCTGAGAAATTGCAAACGTCAAGCAATTGCTCAGAGATGAAAAGTGCCAGCACTGAAAGCTCTTGCTAGCCAGCACCCTTCCTTGGAAGCGCTTTTGTAGGCCTAAGCACACTGGGGCTCTGGGCTTCTCTAGCCACCTCATCTTCTGCTCATCCTCTCGCGCACTCTAAAGAGAGCTCAGGTGAGAAATTGCAAACGTCCAGCAATTGCTCAGAGATGAAAAGTGCCAGCACTGAAAGCTGTTGCTAGCCAGCACCCTTCCTTGGAAGCGCTTTCACAGGCGCAGTAACACTGGGGCTTTGTGCTTCTCTACCCACCAAGCGTCACGGTCCTTCTCTTTCCGTCTCGTAGACACGAGCTGAGAAATTGCAAACGTCGAGCAATTGCTCAGAGATGAAAAGTGCCAGCACTGAAAGCTGTTGCTAGCCAGCACCCTTCCTTGGAAGCGCTTTCACAGGCGCAGCAACACTGGGGCTTTGCGCTTCTCTACCCACCAAACGTCAGAGTCATTCTCTTTCCGTCTCGTAGACATGAGCTGAGAAATTGCAAACGTCGAGCAATTGCTCAGAGATGAAAAGTGCCAGCACTGAAAGCTGTTGCTAGCCAGCACCCTTCCTTGGAAGCGCTTTTGTAGCCCTTAGAACACTTGGGCTCTGGGCTTCCCCAGCCACCTCATCTTCTGCTCATCCTCTCGCGCACTCTAAAGAGAGCTCAGGTGAGAAATTGCAAACGACGAGCAATTGCTCAGAGATGAAAAGTGCCAGCACTGAAAGCTGTTGCTGGCCAGCACCCTTCCTTGGAAGCGCTTTCACAGGCGCAGTAACACTGGGGCTTTGCACTTCTGTACGTACCAAACGTCACGGTCCTTCTCTTTCCGTCTCGTAGACACGAGCTGAGAAATTGCAAACGTCGAGCAATTGCTCAGAGATGAAAAGTGCCAGCACTGAAAGCTCTTGCTAGCCAGCACCCTTCCTTGGAAGCGCTTTTGTAGGCCTAAGAACACTGGGGCTCTGGGCTTCTCTAGCCACCTCATCTTCTGCTCATCCTCTCGCGCACTCTAAAGAGAGCTCAGGTGAGAAATTGCAAACGTCGAGCAATTGCTCAGAGATGAAAAGTGCCAGCACTGAAAGCTGTTGCTAGCCAGCACCCTTCCTTGGAAGCGCTTTCACAGGCGCAGCAACACTGGGGCTTTGCGCTTCTCTACGCACCAAATGTCACGGTCCTTCTCTTTCCGTCTTGTAGACACGAGCTGAGAAATTGCAAACGACGAGCAATTGCTCAGAGATGAAAAGTGCCAGCACTGAAAGCTGTTGCTAGCCAGCACCCTTCCTTGGAAGCGCTTTCACAGGCGCAGCAACACTGGGGCTTTGCGCTTCTCTAGCCACCAAACGTCACGGTCCTTCTCTTTCCGTCTCGTAGACACGAGCTGAGAAATTGCAAACGTCGAGCAATTGCTCAGAGATGAAAAGTGCCAGCACTGAAAGCTCTTGCTAGCCAGCACCCTTCCTTGGAAGCGCTTTTGTAGGCCTAAGAACACTGGGGCTCTGGGCTTCTCTAGCCACCTCATCTTCTGCTCATCCTCGCGCGCACTCTAAAGAGAGCTCAGGTGAGAAATTGCAAACGTGGAGCAATTGCTCAGAGATGAAAAGTGCCAGCACTGAAAGCTCTTGCTAGCCAGCACCCTTCCTTGGAAGCGCTTTCACAGGCGCAGCAACACTGGGGCTTTGCGCTTCTCTACCCACCAAACGTCACGGTCCTTCTCTTTCCATCTCGTAGACACGAGCTGAGAAATTGCAAACGTCGAGCAATTGCTCAGAGATGAAAAGTGCCAGCACTGAAAGCTCTTGCTAGCCAGCACCCTTCCTTGGAAGCGCTTTTGTAGGCCTAAGCACACTGGGTCTCTGGGCTACTCTAGCCACCTCATCTTCTGCTCATCCTCTCGCGCACTCCAAAGAGAGCTCCGGTGAGAAATTGCAAACGTCGAGCAATTGCTCAGAGATGAAAAGTGCCAGCACTGAAAGCTGTTGCTAGCCAGCACCCTTCCTTGGAAGCGCTTTCACAGCCGCAGCAACACTGGGGCTTTGCGCTTCTCTAGCCACCAAACGTCACAGTCCTTCTCTTTCCGTCTCGTAGACATGAGCTGAGAAATTGCAAACGTCGAGCAATTGCTCAGAGATGAAAAGTGCCAGCACTGAAAGCTGTTGCTAGCCAGCACCCTTCCTTGGAAGCGCTTTTGTAGCCCTTAGAACACTTGGGCTCTGGGCTTCCCTAGCCACCTCATCTTCTGCTCATCCTCTCGCGCACTCTAAAGAGAGCTCAGGTGAGAAATTGCAAACGACGAGCAATTGCTCAGAGATGAAAAGTGCCAGCACTGAAAGCTGTTGCTGGCCAGCACCCTTCCTTGGAAGCGCTTTCACAGGCGCAGTAACACTGGGGCTTTGCACTTCTATACCCACCAAACGTCACGGTCCTTCTCTTTCCGTCTCCTAGACACGAGCTGAGAAATTGCAAACGTCGAGCAATTGCTCAGAGATGAAAAGTGCCAGCACTGAAAGCTGTTGCTAGCCAGCACCCTTCCTTGGAAGCGCTTTTGTAGGCCTAAGAACACTGGGGCTCTGGGCTTCTCTAGCCACCTCATCTTCTGCTCATCCTCTCGCGCACTCTAAAGAGAGCTCAGGTGAGAAATTGCAAACGTGGAGCAATTGCTCAGAGATGAAAAGTGCCAGCACTGAAAGCTGTTGCTAGCCAGCACCCTTCCTTGGAAGCTTTTTCACAGGCGCAGCAACACTGGGGCTTTGCGCTTCTCTACGCACCAAATGTCACGGTCCTTCTATTTCCGTCTCGTAGACACGAGCTGAGAAATTGCAAACGTCGAGCAATTGCTCAGAGATGAAAAGTGCCAGCACTGAAAGCTGTTGCTAGCCAGCACCCTTCCTTGGAAGCGCTTTCACAGGCGCAGCAACACTGGGGCTTTGCGCTTCTCTAGCCACCAAGCGTCACGGTCCTTCTCTTTCCGTCGGTAGACATGAGCTGAGAAATTGCAAACGTCCAGCAATTGCTCAGAGATGAAAAGTGCCAGCACTGAAAGCTGTTGCTAGCCAGCACCCTTCCTTGGAAGCGCTTTTTTAGGCCTAAGAACACTGGGGCTCTGGGCTTCTCTAGCCACCTCATCTTCTGCTCATCCTCTCGTGCACTCTAAAGAGAGCTCAGGTGAGAAATTACAAACGTCGAGCAATTGCTCAGAGATGAACAGTGCCAGCACTGAAAGCTGTTGCTAGCCAGCACCCTTCCTTGGAAGCGCTTTCACAGGCGCAGCAACACTGGGGCTTTGCGCTTCTCTAGCCACCAAACGTCACGGTCCTTCTCTTTCCGTCTCCTAGACACGAGCTGAGAAATTGCAAACGTGGAGCAATTGCTCAGAGATGAAAAGTGCCAGCACTGAAAGCTCTTGCTAGCCAGCACCCTTCCTTGGAAGCGCTTTCACAGGCGCAGCAACACTGGGGCTTTGCGCTTCTAAACGCACCAAACGTCACGGTCCTTCTCTTTCCGTCTCGTAGACACGAGCTGAGAAATTGCAAACGTCGAGCAATTGCTCAGAGATGAAAAGTGCCAGCACTGAAAGCTGTTGCTAGCCAGCACCCTTCCTTGGAAGCGCTTTTGTAGGCCTAAGAACACTGGGGCTCTGGGCTTCCCTAGCCACCTCATCTTCTGCTCATCCTCTCGCGCACTCTAAAGAGAGCTCAGGTGAGAAATTGCAAACGTCGAGCAATTGCTCAGAGATGAAAAGTGCCAGCACTGAAAGCTGTTGCTAGCCAGCACCCTTCCTTGGAAGCGCTTTCACAGGCGCAGTAACACTGGGGCTTTGCGCTTCTCTAGCCACCAAAAGTCACGGTCCTTCTCTTTCCGTTGGTAGACACGAGCTGAGAAATTGCAAACGTCCAGCAATTGCTCAGAGATGAAAAGTGCCAGCACTGAAAGCTCTTGCTAGCCAGCACCCTTCCTTGGAAGCGCTTTTGTAGGCCTAAGAACACTGGGGCTCTGGGCTTCTCTAGCCACCTCATCTTCTGCTCATCCTCTCGCGCACTCTAAAGAGAGCTCAGGTGAGAAATTGCAAACGTCGAGCAATTGCTCAGAGATGAAAAGTGCCAGCACTGAAAGCTGTTGCTAGCCAGCACCCTTCCTTGGAAGCGCTTTCACAGGCGCAGCAACACTGGGGTTTTGCGCTTCTCTAGCCACCAAACGTCACGGTCCTTCTCTTTCCGTCTCGTAGACACGAGCTGAGAAATTGCAACCGTCGAGCAATTGCTCAGAGATGAAAAGTGCCAGCACTGAAAGCTCTTGCTAGCCAGCACCCTTCCTTGGAAGCGTTTTTGTAGGCCTAAGCACACTGGGGCTCTGGGCTTCTCTAGCCACCTCATCTTCTGCTCATCCTCTCGCGCACTCTAAAGAGAGCTCAGGTGAGAAATTGCAAACGTGGAGCAATTGCTCAGAGATGAAAAGTGCCAGCACTGAAAGCTGTTGCTAGCCAGCACCCTTCCTTGGAAGCGCTTTCACAGGCGCAGCAACACTGGGGCTTTGCGCTTCTCTAGCCACCAAACGTCACGGTCATTCTCTTTCCGTCTCGTAGACACAAGCTGAGAAATTGCAAACGTCGAGCAATTGCTCAGAGATGAAAAGTGCCAGCACTGAAAGCTCTTGCTAGCCAGCACCCTTCCTTGGAAGCGCTTTCACAGGCGCAGTAACACTGGGGCTTTGCGCTTCTCTACCCACCAAACGTCACGGTCCTTCTCTTTCCGTCGGTAGACACGAGCTGAGAAATTGCAAACGTCGAGCAATTGCTCAGAGATGAAAAGTGCCAGCACTGAAAGCTGTTGCTAGCCAGCACCCTTCCTTGGAAGCGCTTTCACAGGCGCAGTAACACTGGGACTTTGCGCTTCTCTACCCACCAAAAGTCACGGTCCTTCTCTTTCCGTCGGTAGACACGAGCTGAGAAATTGCAAACGTCGAGCAATTGCTCAGAGATGAAAAGTGCCAGCACTGAAAGCTGTTGCTAGCCAGCACCCTTCCTTGGAAGCGCTTTTGTAGGCCTAAGAACACTGGGGCTCTGGGCTTCTCTAGCCACCTCATCTTCTGCTCATCCTCTCGCGCACTCTAAAGAGAGCTCAGGTGAGAAATTGCAAACGTCGAGCAATTGCTCAGAGATGAAAAGTGCCAGCACTGAAAGCTGTTGCTAGCCAGCACCCTTCCTTGGAAGCGCTTTCACAGGCGCAGCAACACTGGGGCTTTGCGCTTCTCTAGCCACCAAACGTCACGGTCCTTCTCTTTCCGTCTCGTAGACACGAGCTGAGAAATTGCAAACGTGGAGCAATTGCTCAGAGATGAAAAGTGCCAGCACTGAAAGCTGTTGCTAGCCAGCACCCTTCCTTGGAAGCGCTTTTGTAGGCCTAAGAAGACTGGGGCTCTGGGCTTCTCTAGCCACCTCATCTTCTGCTCATCCTCTCGCGCACTCTAAAGAGAGCTCAGGTGAGAAATTGCAAACGTCGAGCAATTGCTCAGAGATGAAAAGTGCCAGCACTGAAAGCTCTTGCTAGCCAGCACCCTTCCTTGGAAGCGCTTTCACAGGCGCAGCAACACTGGGGCTTTGCGCTTCTCTAGCCACCAAACGTCACGGTCCTTCTATTTCCGTCTCGTAGACACGAGCTGAGAAATTGCAAACGTCGAGCAATTGCTCAGAGATGAAAAGTGCCAGCACTGAAAGCTGTTGCTAGCCAGCACCCTTCCTTGGAAGCGCTTTCACAGGCGCAGCAACACTGGGGCTTTGCGCTTCTATACGCACCAAACGTCACGGTCCTTCTCTTTCCGTCTCGTAGACATGAGCTGAGAAATTGCAAACGTCCAGCAATTGCTCAGAGATGAAAAGTGCCAGCACTGAAAGCTGTTGCTAGCCAGCACCCTTCCTTGGAAGCGCTTTTGTAGGCCTAAGAACACTGGGGCTCTGGGCTTCTCTAGCCACCTCATCTTCTGCTCATCCTCGCGCGCACTCTAAAGAGAGCTCAGGTGAGAAATTGCAAACGTCGAGCAATTGCTCAGAGATGAAAAGTGCCAGCACTGAAAGCTCTTGCTAGCCAGCACCCTTCCTTGGAAGCGCTTTCACAGGCGCAGCAACACTGGGGCTTTGCGCTTCTCTACCCACCAAACGTCACGGTCCTTCTCTTTCCGTCTCGTAGACACGAGTTGAGAAATTGCAAACGTCGAGCAATTGCTCAGAGATGAAAAGTGCCAGCACTGAAAGCTGTTGCTAGCCAGCACCCTTCCTTGGAAGCGCTTTCACAGGCGCAGCAACACTGGGGCTTTGCGCTTCTCTACCCACCAAACGTCACGGTCCTTCTCTTTCCGTCGGTAGACACGAGCTGAGAAATTGCAAACGTGGAGCAATTGCTCAGAGATGAAAAGTGCCAGCACTGAAAGCTGTTGCTAGCCAGCACCCTTCCTTGGAAGCGCTTTCACAGGCGCAGCAACACTGGGGCTTTGCGCTTCTATACGCACCAAATGTCACGGTCCTTCTCTTTCCGTCTCCTAGACACGAGCTGAGAAATTGCAAACGTGGAGCAATTGCTCAGAGATGAAAAGTGCCAGCACTGAAAGCTGTTGCTAGCCAGCACCCTTCCTTGGAAGCGCTTTCACAGGCGCAGCAACACTGGGGCTTTGCGCTTCTCTAGCCACCAAGCGTCACGGTCCTTCTCTTTCCGTCTCGTAGACACGAGCTGAGAAATTGCAAACGTCGAGCAATTGCTCAGAGATGAAAAGTGCCAGCACTGAAAGCTGTTGCTAGCCAGCACCCTTCCTTGGAAGCGCTTTCACAGGCGCAGCAACACTGGGGCTTTGCGCTTCTCTACCCACCAAAAGTCACGGTCCTTCTCTTTCCGTCGGTAGACACGAGCTGAGAAATTGCAAACGTGGAGCAATTGCTCAGAGATGAAAAGTGCCAGCACTGAAAGCTGTTGCTAGCCAGCACCCTTCCTTGGAAGCGCTTTTGTAGGCCTAAGAACAGTGGGGCTCTGGGCTTCTCTAGCCACCTCATCTTCTGCTCATCCTCTCGCGCACTCTAAAGAGAGCTCAGGTGAGAAATTACAAACGTCGAGCAATTGCTCAGAGATGAAAAGTGCCAGCACTGAAAGCTGTTGCTAGCCAGCACCCTTCCTTGGAAGCGCTTTCACAGGCGCAGCAACACTGGGGCTTTGCGCTTCTCTAGCCACCAAACGTCACGGTCCTTCTCTTTCCGTCTCGTAGACACGAGCTGAGAAATTGCAAACGTCGAGCAATTGCTCAGAGATGAAAAGTGCCAGCACTGAAAGCTCTTGCTAGCCAGCACCCTTCCTTGGAAGCGCTTTCACAGGCGCAGCAACACTGGGGCTTTGCGCTTCTATACGCACCAAGCATCACGGTCATTCTCTTTCCGTCTCGTAGACACGAGCTGAGAAATTGCAAACGTCGAGCAATTGCTCAGAGATGAAAAGTGCCAGCACTGAAAGCTGTTGCTAGCCAGCACCCTTCCTTGGAAGCGCTTTTGTAGGCCTAAGAACACTGGGGCTCTGGGCTTCTCTAGCCACCTCATCTTCTGCTCATCCTCTCGCGCACTCTAAAGAGAGCTCAGGTGAGAAATTGCAAACGTCGAGCAATTGCTCAGAGATGAAAAGTGCCAGCACTGAAAGCTCTTGCTAGCCAGCACCCTTCCTTGGAAGCGCTTTCACAGGCGCAGCAACACTGGGGCTTTGCGCTTCTATACGCACCAAACGTCACGGTCCTTCTCTTTCCGTCTCGTAGACACGAGCTGAGAAATTGCAAACGTCCAGCAATTGCTCAGAGATGAAAAGTGCCAGCACTGAAAGCTGTTGCTAGCCAGCACCCTTCCTTGGAAGCGCTTTCACAGGCGCAGCAACACTGGGGCTTTGCGCTTCTCTAGCCACCAAACGTCACGGTCCTTCTCTTTCCGTCTCGTAGACACGAGCTGAGAAATTGCAAATGTCGAGCAATTGCTCAGAGATGAAAAGTGCCAGCACTGAAAGCTGTTGCTGGCCAGCACCCTTCCTTGGAAGCGCTTTCACAGGCGCAGCAACACTGGGGCTTTGCGCTTCTCTACCCACCAAACGTCACGGTCCTTCTCTTTCCGTCTCATAGACACGAGCTGAGAAATTGCAAACGTCCAGCAATTGCTCAGAGATGAAAAGTGCCAGCACTGAAAGCTGTTGCTAGCCAGCACCCTTCCTTGGAAGCGCTTTTGTAGGCCTAAGAACACTGGGGCTCTGGGCTTCTCTAGCCACCTCATCTTCTGCTCATCCTCTCGCGCACTCTAAAGAGAGCTCAGGTGAGAAATTGCAAATGTCGAGCAATTGCTCAGAGATGAAAAGGGCCAGCACTGAAAGCTGTTGCTAGCCAGCACCCTTCCTTGGAAGCGCTTTCACAGGCGCAGCAACACTGGGGCTTTGCGCTTCTCTAGCCACCAAACGTCACGGTCCTTCTCTTTCCGTCTCGTAGACACGAGCTGAGAAATTGCAAACGTGGAGCAATTGCTCAGAGATGAAAAGTGCCAGCACTGAAAGCTGTTGCTAGCCAGCACCCTTCCTTGGAAGCGCTTTTGTAGGCCTAAGAAGACTGGGGCTCTGGGCTTCTCTAGCCACCTCATCTTCTGCTCATCCTCTCGCGCACTCTAAAGAGAGCTCAGGTGAGAAATTGCAAACGTGGAGCAATTGCTCAGAGATGAAAAGTGCCAGCACTGAAAGCTGTTGCTAGCCAGCACCCTTCCTTGGAAGCGCTTTCACAGGCGCAGCAACACTGGGGCTTTGCGCTTCTCTACCCACCAAACGTCACGGTCCTTCTATTTCCGTCTCGTAGACACGAGCTGAGAAATTGCAAACGTCCAGCAATTGCTCAGAGATGAAAAGTGCCAGCACTGAAAGCTCTTGCTAGCCAGCACCCTTCCTTGGAAGCGCTTTCACAGGCGCAGCAACACTGGGGCTTTGCGCTTCTATACGCACCAAACGTCACGGTCCTTCTCTTTCCGTCTCGTAGACATGAGCTGAGAAATTGCAAACGTCCAGCAATTGCTCAGAGATGAAAAGTGCCAGCACTGAAAGCTGTTGCTAGCCAGCACCCTTCCTTGGAAGCGCTTTTGTAGGCCTAAGAACACTGGGGCTCTGGGCTTCTCTAGCCACCTCATCTTCTGCTCATCCTCGCGCGCACTCTAAAGAGAGCTCAAGTGAGAAATTGCAAACGTCGAGCAATTGCTCAGAGATGAAAAGTGCCAGCACTGAAAGCTGTTGCTAGCCAGCACCCTTCCTTGGAAGCGCTTTCACAGGCGCAGCAACACTGGGGCTTTGCGCTTCTCTACCCACCAAACGTCACGGTCCTTCTCTTTCCGTCTCGTAGACACGAGCTGAGAAATTGCAAACGTCGAGCAATTGCTCAGAGATGAAAAGTGCCAGCACTGAAAGCTGTTGCTAGCCAGCACCCTTCCTTGGAAGCGCTTTCACAGGCGCAGCAACACTGGGGCTTTGCGCTTCTCTACCCACCAAACGTCACGGTCCTTCTCTTTCCGTCGGTAGACACGAGCTGAGAAATTGCAAACGTCCAGCAATTGCTCAGAGATGAAAAGTGCCAGCACTGAAAGCTCTTGCTAGCCAGCACCCTTCCTTGGAAGCGCTTTCACAGGCGCAGCAACACTGGGGCTTTGCGCTTCTATACGCACCAAATGTCACGGTCCTTCTCTTTCCGTCTCCTAGACACGAGCTGAGAAATTGCAAACGTCGAGCAATTGCTCAGAGATGAAAAGTGCCAGCACTGAAAGCTGTTGCTAGCCAGCACCCTTCCTTGGAAGCGCTTTCACAGGCGCAGCAACACTGGGGCTTTGCGCTTCTCTAGCCACCAAGCGTCACGGTCCTTCTCTTTCCGTCTCGTAGACACGAGCTGAGAAATTGCAAACGTCGAGCAATTGCTCCGAGATGAAAAGTGCCAGCACTGAAAGCTGTTGCTAGCCAGCACCCTTCCTTGGAAGCGCTTTCACAGGCGCAGCAACACTGGGGCTTTGCGCTTCTCTAGCCACCAAAAGTCACGGTCCTTCTCTTTCCGTCGGTAGACACGAGCTGAGAAATTGCAAACGTCGAGCAATTGCTCAGAGATGAAAAGTGCCAGCACTGAAAGCTGTTGCTAGCCAGCACCCTTCCTTGGAAGCGCTTTTGTAGGCCTAAGAACACTGGGGCTCTGGGCTTCTCTAGCCACCTCATCTTCTGCTCATCCTCTCGCGCACTCTAAAGAGAGCTCAGGTGAGAAATTACAAACGTCGAGCAATTGCTCAGAGATGAAAAGTGCCAGCACTGAAAGCTCTTGCTAGCCAGCACCCTTCCTTGGAAGCGCTTTCACAGGCGCAGCAACACTGGGGCTTTGCGCTTCTATACGCACCACATGTCACGGTCCTTCTCTTTCCGTCTCGTAGACACGAGCTGAGAAATTGCAAACGTCGAGCAATTGCTCAGAGATGAAAAGTGCCAGCACTGAAAGCTGTTGCTAGCCAGCACCCTTCCTTGGAAGCGCTTTCACAGGCGCAGCAACACTGGGGCTTTGCGCTTCTATACGCACCAAGCATCACGGTCATTCTCTTTCCGTCTCGTAGACACGAGCTGAGAAATTGCAAACGTCGAGCAATTGCTCAGAGATGAAAAGTGCCAGCACTGAAAGCTGTTGCTAGCCAGCACCCTTCCTTGGAAGCGCTTTTTTAGGCCTAAGAACACTGGGGCTCTGGGCTTCTCTAGCCACCTCATCTTCTGCTCATCCTCTCGCGCACTCTAAAGAGAGCTCAGGTGAGAAATTGCAAACGTCGAGCAATTGCTCAGAGATGAAAAGTGCCAGCACTGAAAGCTCTTGCTAGCCAGCACCCTTCCTTGGAAGCGCTTTCACAGGCGCAGCAACACTGGGGCTTTGCGCTTCTATACGCACCAAACGTCACGGTCCTTCTCTTTCCGTCTCGTAGACACGAGCTGAGAAATTGCAAACGTCCAGCAATTGCTCAGAGATGAAAAGTGCCAGCACTGAAAGCTGTTGCTAGCCAGCACCCTTCCTTGGAAGCGCTTTCACAGGCGCAGCAACACTGGGGCTTTGCGCTTCTCTACCCACCAAACGTCACGGTCCTTCTCTTTCCGTCTCGTAGACACGAGCTGAGAAATTGCAAATGTCCAGCAATTGCTCAGAGATGAAAAGTGCCAGCACTGAAAGCTGTTGCTGGCCAGCACCCTTCCTTGGAAGCGCTTTCACAGGCGCAGCAACACTGGGGCTTTGCGCTTCTCTACCCACCAAACGTCACGGTCCTTCTCTTTCCGTCTCATAGACACGAGCTGAGAAATTGCAAACGTCCAGCAATTGCTCAGAGATGAAAAGTGCCAGCACTGAAAGCTGTTGCTAGCCAGCACCCTTCCTTGGAAGCGCTTTTGTAGGCCTAAGAACACTGGGGCTCTGGGCTTCTCTAGCCACCTAATCTTCCGCTCATCCTCGCGCGCACTCTAAAGAGAGCTCAGGTGAGAAATTGCAAATGTCGAGCAATTGCTCAGAGATGAAAAGGGCCAGCACTGAAAGCTGTTGCTAGCCAGCACCCTTCCTTGGAAGCGCTTTCACAGGCGCAGCAACACTGGGGCTTTGCGCTTCTATACGCACCAAACGTCACGGTCCTTCTCTTTCCGTCTCGTAGACACGAGCTGAGTAATTGCAAACGTGGAGCAATTGCTCAGAGATGAAAAGTGCCAGCACTGAAAGCTGTTGCTAGCCAGCACCCTTCCTTGGAAGCGCTTTCACAGGCGCAGCAACACTGGGGCTTTGCGCTTCTATACGCACCAAATGTCACGGTCCTTCTCTTTCCGTCGGTAGACACGAGCTGAGAAATTGCAAACGTCGAGCAATTGCTCAGAGATGAAAAGTGCCAGCACTGAAAGCTGTTGCTAGCCAGCACCCTTCCTTGGAAGCGCTTTTGTAGGCCTAAGCACACTGGGGCTCTGGGCTTCTCTAGCCACCTCATCTTCTGCTCATCCTCCCGCGCACTCTAAAGAGAGCTCAGGTGAGAAATTGCAAACGTCGAGCAATTGCTCAGAGATGAAAAGTGCCAGCACTGAAAGCTGTTGCTAGCCAGCACCCTTCCTTGGAAGCGCTTTCACAGGCGCAGTAACACTGGGGCTTTGCGCTTCTCTACCCACCAAACGTCACGGTCCTTCTCTTTCCGTCGGTAGACACGAGCTGAGAAATTGCAAACGTCGAGCAATTGCTCAGAGATGAAAAGTGCCAGCACTGAAAGCTGTTGCTAGCCAGCACCCTTCCTTGGAAGCGCTTTTGTAGGCCTAAGAACAGTGGGGCTCTGGGCTTCTCTAGCCACCTCATCTTCTGCTCATCCTCTCGCGCACTCTAAAGAGAGCTCAGGTGAGAAATTGCAAACGTCGAGCAATTGCTCAGAGATGAAAAGTGCCAGCACTGAAAGCTCTTGCTAGCCAGCACCCTTCCTTGGAAGCGCTTTCACAGGCGCAGCAACACTGGGGCTTTGCGCTTCTCTACCCACCAAACGTCACGGTCCTTCTCTTTCCGTCTCGTAGACACGAGCTGAGAAATTGCAAACGTCCAGCAATTGCTCAGAGATGAAAAGTGCCAGCACTGAAAGCTGTTGCTAGCCAGCACCCTTCCTTGGAAGCGTTTTTGTAGGCCTAAGAACACTGGGGCTCTGGGCTTCTCTAGCCACCTCATCTTCTGCTCATCCTCTCGCGCACTCTAAAGAGAGCTCAGGTGAGAAATTGCAAACGTCGAGCAATTGCTCAGAGATGAAAAGTGCCAGCACTGAAAGCTCTTGCTAGCCAGCACCCTTCCTTGGAAGCGCTTTCACAGGCGCAGTAACACTGGGGCTTTGCGCTTCTCTACCCACCAAACGTCACGGTCCTTCTCTTTCCGTCTCGTAGACACGAGCTGAGAAATTGCAAACGTCCAGCAATTGCTCAGAGATGAAAAGTGCCAGCACTGAAAGCTGTTGCTAGCCAGCACCCTTCCTTGGAAGCGCTTTCACAGGCGCAGTAACACTGGGACTTTGCGCTTCTCTACCCACCAAAAGTCACGGTCCTTCTCTTTCCGTCGGTAGACACGAGCTGAGAAATTGCAAACGTCCAGCAATTGCTCAGAGATGAAAAGTGCCAGCACTGAAAGCTGTTGCTAGCCAGCACCCTTCCTTGGAAGCGCTTTTGTAGGCCTAAGAACACTGGGGCTCTGGGCTTCTCTAGCCACCTCATCTTCTGCTCATCCTCTCGCGCACTCTAAAGAGAGCTCAGGTGAGAAATTGCAAACGTCGAGCAATTGCTCAGAGATGAAAAGTGCCAGCACTGAAAGCTCTTGCTAGCCAGCACCCTTCCTTGGAAGCGCTTTCACAGGCGCAGCAACAGTGGGGCTTTGCGCTTCTCTAGCCACCAAACGTCACGGTCCTTCTCTTTCCGTCTCGTAGACACGAGCTGAGAAATTGCAAACGTGGAGCAATTGCTCAGAGATGAAAAGTGCCAGCACTGAAAGCTGTTGCTAGCCAGCACCCTTCCTTGGAAGCGCTTTTGTAGGCCTAAGAAGACTGGGGCTCTGGGCTTCTCTAGCCACCTCATCTTCTGCTCATCCTCTCGCGCACTCTAAAGAGAGCTCAGGTGAGAAATTGCAAACGTGGAGCAATTGCTCAGAGATGAAAAGTGCCAGCACTGAAAGCTCTTGCTAGCCAGCACCCTTCCTTGGAAGCGCTTTCACAGGCGCAGCAACACTGGGGCTTTGCGCTTCTCTAGCCACCAAACGTCACGGTCCTTCTCTTTCCGTCTCCTAGACACGAGCTGAGAAATTGCAAACGTCGAGCAATTGCTCAGAGATGAAAAGTGCCAGCACTGAAAGCTGTTGCTAGCCAGCACCCTTCCTTGGAAGCGCTTTCACAGGCGCAGCAACACTGGGGCTTTGCGCTTCTATACGCACCAAACGTCACGGTCCTTCTCTTTCCGTCTCGTAGACACGAGCTGAGAAATTGCAAATGTCGAGCAATTGCTCAGAGATGAAAAGTGCCAGCACTGAAAGCTGTTGCTAGCCAGCACCCTTCCTTGGAAGCGCTTTTGTAGGCCTAAGAACACTGGGGCTCTGGGCTTCTCTAGCCACCTCATCTTCTGCTCATCCTCTCGCGCACTCTAAAGAGAGCTCAGGTGAGAAATTGCAAAAGTCGAGCAATTGCTCAGAGATGAAAAGTGCCAGCACTGAAACTCTTGCTAGCCAGCACCCTTCCTTGGAAGCGCTTTCACAGGCGCAGCAACACTGGGGCTTTGCGCTTCTATACGCACCAAACGTCACGGTCCTTCTCTTTCCGTCTCCTAGACACGAGCTGAGAAATTGCAAACGTCGAGCAATTGCTCAGAGATGAAAAGTGCCAGCACTGAAAGCTCTTGCTAGCCAGCACCCTTCCTTGGAAGCGCTTTCACAGGCGCAGCAACACTGGGGCTTTGCGCTTCTCTACGCACCAAATGTCACGGTCCTTCTCTTTCCGTCTCGTAGACACGAGCTGAGAAATTGCAAATGTCGAGCAATTGCTCAGAGATGAAAAGTGCCAGCACTGAAAGCTCTTGCTAGCCAGCACCCTTCCTTGGAAGCGCTTTTGTAGGCCTAAGAACACTGGGGCTCTGGGCTTCTCTAGCCACCTCATCTTCTGCTCATCCTCTCGCGCACTCTAAAGAGAGCTCAGGTGAGAAATTACAAACGTCGAGCAATTGCTCAGAGATGAAAAGTGCCAGCACTGAAAGCTGTTGCTAGCCAGCACCCTTCCTTGGAAGCGCTTTCACAGGCGCAGCAACACTGGGGCTTTGCGCTTCTCTACCCACCAAAAGTCACGGTCCTTCTCTTTCCGTCGGTAGACACGAGCTGAGAAATTGCAAACGTCGAGCAATTGCTCAGAGATGAAAAGTGCCAGCACTGAAAGCTGTTGCTAGCCAGCACCCTTCCTTGGAAGCGCTTTTGTAGGCCTAAGAACACTGGGGCTCTGGGCTTCTCTAGCCACCTCATCTTCTGCTCATCCTCTCGCGCACTCTAAAGAGAGCTCAGGTGAGAAATTGCAAACGTCGAGCAATTGCTCAGAGATGAAAAGTGCCAGCACTGAAAGCTCTTGCTAGCCAGCACCCTTCCTTGGAAGCGCTTTCACAGGCGCAGTAACACGGGGGCTTTGCGCTTCTCTAGCCACCAAAAGTCACGGTCCTTCTCTTTCCGTCGGTAGACACGAGCTGAGAAATTGCAAACGTCGAGCAATTGCTCAGAGATGAAAAGTGCCAGCACTGAAAGCTCTTGCTAGCCAGCACCCTTCCTTGGAAGCGCTTTTGTAGGCCTAAGAACACTGGGGCTCTGGGCTTCTCTAGCCACCTCATCTTCTGCTCATCCTCTCGCGCACTCTAAAGAGAGCTCAGGTGAGAAATTGCAAACGTCGAGCAATTGCTCAGAGATGAAAAGTGCCAGCACTGAAAGCTCTTGCTAGCCAGCACCCTTCCTTGGAAGCGCTTTCACAGGCGCAGCAACACTGGGGCTTTGCGCTTCTCTACCCACCAAACGTCACGGTCCTTCTCTTTCCGTCTCGTAGACACGAGCTGAGAAATTGCAAACGTCCAGCAATTGCTCAGAGATGAAAAGTGCCAGCACTGAAAGCTGTTGCTAGCCAGCACCCTTCCTTGGAAGCGCTTTTGTAGGCCTAAGAAGACTGGGGCTCTGGGCTTCTCTAGCCACCTCATCTTCTGCTCATCCTCTCGCGCACTCTAAAGAGAGCTCAGGTGAGAAATTGCAAACGTCGAGCAATTGCTCAGAGATGAAAAGTGCCAGCACTGAAAGCTGTTGCTAGCCAGCACCCTTCCTTGGAAGCGCTTTCACAGGTGCAGCAACACTGGGGCTTTGCGCTTCTCTACCCACCAAACGTCACGGTCCTTCTCTTTCCGTCGGTAGACACGAGCTGAGAAATTGCAAACGTGGAGCAATTGCTCAGAGATGAAAAGTGCCAGCACTGAAAGCTGTTGCTAGCCAGCACCCTTCCTTGGAAGCGCTTTCACAGGCGCAGTAACACTGGGACTTTGCGCTTCTCTACCCACCAAAAGTCACGGTCCTTCTCTTTCCGTCGGTAGACACGAGCTGAGAAATTGCAAACGTCCAGCAATTGCTCCGAGATGAAAAGTGCCAGCACTGAAAGCTGTTGCTAGCCAGCACCCTTCCTTGGAAGCGCTTTTGTAGGCCTAAGAACACTGGGGCTCTGGGCTTCTCTAGCCACCTCATCTTCTGCTCATCCTCTCGCGCACTCTAAAGAGAGCTCAGGTGAGAAATTGCAAACGTCGAGCAATTGCTCAGAGATGAAAAGTGCCAGCACTGAAAGCTGTTGCTAGCCAGCACCCTTCCTTGGAAGCGCTTTCACAGGCGCAGCAACACTGGGGCTTTGCGCTTCTCTAGCCACCAAACGTCACGGTCCTTCTCTTTCCGTCTCGTAGACACGAGCTGAGAAATTGCAAACGTGGAGCAATTGCTCAGAGATGAAAAGTGCCAGCACTGAAAGCTGTTGCTAGCCAGCACCCTTCCTTGGAAGCGCTTTTGTAGGCCTAAGAACACTGGGGCTCTGGGCTTCTCTAGCCACCTCATCTTCTGCTCATCCTCGCGCGCACTCTAAAGAGAGCTCAGGTGAGAAATTGCAAACGTGGAGCAATTGCTCAGAGATGAAAAGTGCCAGCACTGAAAGCTGTTGCTAGCCAGCACCCTTCCTTGGAAGCGCTTTCACAGGCGCAGCAACACTGGGGCTTTGCGCTTCTCTAGCCACCAAACGTCACGGTCCTTCTCTTTCCGCCTCGTAGACACGAGCTGAGAAATTGCAAACGTCCAGCAATTGCTCAGAGATGAAAAGTGCCAGCACTGAAAGCTCTTGCTAGCCAGCACCCTTCCTTGGAAGCGCTTTCACAGGCGCAGCAACACTGGGGCTTTGCGCTTCTATACGCACCAAACGTCACAGTCCTTCTCTTTCCGTCTCGTAGACACGAGCTGAGAAATTGCAAACGTCCAGCAATTGCTCCGAGATGAAAAGTGCCAGCACTGAAAGCTCTTGCTAGCCAGCACCCTTCCTTGGAAGCGCTTTTGTAGGCCTAAGAACACTGGGGCTCTGGGATTCTCTAGCCACCTCATCTTCTGCTCATCCTCTCGCGCACTCTAAAGAGAGCTCAGGTGAGAAATTGCAAAAGTCGAGCAATTGCTCTGAGATGAAAAGTGCCAGCACTGAAAGCTCTTGCTAGCCAGCACCCTTCCTTGGAAGCGCTTTCACAGGCGCAGCAACACTGGGACTTTGCGCTTCTCTACGCACCAAACGTCACGGTCCTTCTCTTTCCGTCTCATAGACACGAGCTGAGAAATTGCAAACGTGGAGCAATTGCTCAGAGATGAAAAGTGCCAGCACTGAAAGCTGTTGCTAGCCAGCACCCTTCCTTGGAAGCGCTTTTGTAGGCCTAAGAACACTGGGGCTCTGGGATTCTCTAGCCACCTCATCTTCTGCTCATCCTCTCGCGCACTCTAAAGAGAGCTCAGGTGAGAAATTGCAAACGTCGAGCAATTGCTCAGAGATGAAAAGTGCCAGCACTGAAAGCTCTTGCTAGCCAGCACCCTTCCTTGGAAGCGCTTTCACAGGCACAGCAACACTGGGGCTTTGCGCTTCTCTAGCCACCAAACATCACGGTCCTTCTCTTTCCGTCTCGTAGACACGAGCTGAGAAATTGCAAACGTCAAGCAATTGCTCAGAGATGAAAAGTGCCAGCACTGAAAGCTCTTGCTAGCCAGCACCCTTCCTTGGAAGCGCTTTCACAGGCGCAGCAACACTGGGGCTTTGCGCTTCTCTAGCCACCAAACGTCACGGTCCTTCTCTTTCCGTCTCGTAGACACGAGCTGAGAAATTGCAAACGTCGAGCAATTGCTCAGAGATGAAAAGTGCCAGCACTGAAAGCTGTTGCTAGCCAGCACCCTTCCTTGGAAGCGCTTTTGTAGGCCTAAGAACACTGGGGCTCTGGGCTTCTCTAGCCACCTCATCTTCTGCTCATCCTCTCGCGCACTCTAAAGAGAGCTCAGGTGAGAAATTACAAACGTCGAGCAATTGCTCAGAGATGAAAAGTGCCAGCACTGAAAGCTCTTGCTAGCCAGCACCCTTCCTTGGAAGCGCTTTCACAGGCGCAGCAACACTGGGGCTTTGCGCTTCTCTACCCACCAAAAGTCACGGTCCTTCTCTTTCCGTCGGTAGACACGAGCTGAGAAATTGCAAACGTCCAGCAATTGCTCCGAGATGAAAAGTGCCAGCACTGAAAGCTGTTGCTAGCCAGCACCCTTCCTTGGAAGCGCTTTTGTAGGCCTAAGAACACTGGGGCTCTGGGCTTCTCTAGCCACCTCATCTTCTGCTCATCCTCTCGCGCACTCTAAAGAGAGCTCAGGTGAGAAATTGCAAACGTCGAGCAATTGCTCAGAGATGAAAAGTGCCAGCACTGAAAGCTCTTGCTAGCCAGCACCCTTCCTTGGAAGCGCTTTCACAGGCGCAGCAACACTGGGGCTTTGCGCTTCTCTACCCACCAAATGTCACGGTCCTTCTCTTTCCGTCTCGTAGACACGAGCTGAGAAATTGCAAACGTCCAGCAATTGCTCAGAGATGAAAAGTGCCAGCACTGAAAGCTCTTGCTAGCCAGCACCCTTCCTTGGAAGCGCTTTCACAGGCGCAGCAACACTGGGGCTTTGCGCTTCTATACGCACCAAACGTCACGGTCCTTCTCTTTCCGTCTCGTAGACACGAGCTGAGAAATTGCAAACGTCCAGCAATTGCTCCGAGATGAAAAGTGCCAGCACTGAAAGCTCTTGCTAGCCAGCACCCTTCCTTGGAAGCGCTTTTGTAGGCCTAAGAACACTGGGGCTCTGGGCTTCTCTAGCCACCTCATCTTCTGCTCATCCTCTCGCGCACTCTAAAGAGAGCTCAGGTGAGAAATTGCAAACGTCGAGCAATTGCTCAGAGATGAAAAGTGCCAGCACTGAAAGCTGTTGCTAGCCAGCACCCTTCCTTGGAAGCGCTTTCACAGGCGCAGTAACACTGGGGCTTTGCGCTTCTATACGCACCAAACGTCACGGTCCTTCTCTTTCCGTCTCGTAGACACGAGCTGAGAAATTGCAAACGTGGAGCAATTGCTCAGAGATGAAAAGTGCCAGCACTGAAAGCTGTTGCTAGCCAGCACCCTTCCTTGGAAGCGGTTTTGTAGGCCTAAGAACACTGGGGCTCTGGGCTTCTCTAGCCACCTCATCTTCTGCTCATCCTCTCGCGCACTCTAAAGAGAGCTCAGGTGAGAAATTGCAAATGTCCAGCAATTGCTCAGAGATGAAAAGTGCCAGCACTGAAAGCTGTTGCTAGCCAGCACCCTTCCTTGGAAGCGCTTTCACAGGCGCAGCAACACTGGGGCTTTGCGCTTCTCTAGCCACCAAAAGTCACGGTCCTTCTCTTTCCGTCGGTAGACACGAGCTGAGAAATTGCAAACGTCGAGCAATTGCTCAGAGATGAAAAGTGCCAGCACTGAAAGCTGTTGCTAGCCAGCACCCTTCCTTGGAAGCGCTTTTGTAGGCCTAAGAACACTGGGGCTCTGGGCTTCTCTAGCCACCTCATCTTCTGCTCATCCTCTCGCGCACTCTAAAGAGAGCTCAGGTGAGAAATTGCAAACGTCGAGCAATTGCTCAGAGATGAAAAGTGCCAGCACTGAAAGCTCTTGCTAGCCAGCACCCTTCCTTGGAAGCGCTTTCACAGGCGCAGTAACACTGGGGCTTTGCGCTTCTCTAGCCACCAAAAGTCACGGTCCTTCTCTTTCCGTCGGTAGACACGAGCTGAGAAATTGCAAACGTCGAGCAATTGCTCAGAGATGAAAAGTGCCAGCACTGAAAGCTCTTGCTAGCCAGCACCCTTCCTTGGAAGCGCTTTTGTAGGCCTAAGAACACTGGGGCTCTGGGCTTCTCTAGCCACCTCATCTTCTGCTCATCCTCTCGCGCACTCTAAAGAGAGCTCAGGTGAGAAATTGCAAACGTCGAGCAATTGCTCAGAGAAGAAAAGTGCCAGCACTGAAAGCTGTTGCTAGCCAGCACCCTTCCTTGGAAGCGCTTTCACAGGCGCAGCAACACTGGGGCTTTGTGCTTCTCTAGCCACCAAACGTCACGGTCCTTCTCTTTCCGTCTCGTAGACACGAGCTGAGAAATTGCAAACGTCCAGCAATTGCTCAGAGATGAAAAGTGCCAGCACTGAAAGCTGTTGCTAGCCAGCACCCTTCCTTGGAAGCGCTTTTGTAGGCCTAAGAACACTGGGGCTCTGGGCTTCTCTAGCCACCTCATCTTCTGCTCATCCTCTCGCGCACTCTAAAGAGAGCTCAGGTGAGAAATTGCAAACGTCGAGCAATTTCTCAGAGATGAAAAGTGCCAGCACTGAAAGCTCTTGCTAGCCAGCACCCTTCCTTGGAAGCGCTTTCACAGGCGCAGCAACACTGGGGCTTTGCGCTTCTCTACCCACCAAACGTCACGGTCCTTCTCTTTCCGTCGGTAGACACGAGCTGAGAAATTGCAAACGTAGAGCAATTGCTCAGAGATGAAAAGTGCCAGCACTGAAAGCTGTTGCTAGCCAGCACCCTTCCTTGGAAGCGCTTTCACAGGCGCAGTAACACTGGGACTTTGCGCTTCTCTAGCCACCAAAAGTCACGGTCCTTCTCTTTCCGTCGGTAGACACGAGCTGAGAAATTGCAAACGTCCAGCAATTGCTCCGAGATGAAAAGTGCCAGCACTGAAAGCTGTTGCTAGCCAGCACCCTTCCTTGGAAGCGCTTTTGTAGGCCTAAGAACACTGGGGCTCTGGGCTTCTCTAGCCACCTCATCTTCTGCTCATCCTCTCGCGCACTCTAAAGAGAGCTCAGGTGAGAAATTGCAAACGTCGAGCAATTGCTCAGAGATGAAAAGTGCCAGCACTGAAAGCTGTTGCTAGCCAGCACCCTTCCTTGGAAGCGCTTTCACAGGCGCAGCAACACTGGGGCTTTGCGCTTCTCTAGCCACCAAACGTCACGGTCCTTCTCTTTCCGTCTCGTAGACACGAGCTGAGAAATTGCAAACGTGGAGCAATTGCTCAGAGATGAAAAGTGCCAGCACTGAAAGCTGTTGCTAGCCAGCACCCTTCCTTGGAAGCGCTTTTGTAGGCCTAAGAACACTGGGGCTCTGGGCTTCTCTAGCCACCTCATCTTCTGCTCATCCTCTCGCGCACTCTAAAGAGAGCTCAGGTGAGAAATTGCAAACGTGGAGCAATTGCTCAGAGATGAAAAGTGCCAGCACTGAAAGCTGTTGCTAGCCAGCCCCCTTCCTTGGAAGCGCTTTCACAGGCGCAGCAACACTGGGGCTTTGCGCTTCTCTAGCCACCAAACGTCACGGTCCTTCTCTTTCCGCCTCGTAGACACGAGCTGAGAAATTGCAAACGTCCAGCAATTGCTCAGAGATGAAAAGTGCCAGCACTGAAAGCTCTTGCTAGCCAGCACCCTTCCTTGGAAGCGCTTTCACAGGCGCAGCAACACTGGGGCTTTGCGCTTCTCTAGCCACCAAACGTCACGGTCCTTCTCTTTCCGTCTCGTAGACACGAGCTGAGAAATTGCAAACGTAGAGCAATTGCTCAGAGATGAAAAGTGCCAGCACTGAAAGCTGTTGCTAGCCAGCACCCTTCCTTGGAAGCGCTTTCACAGGCGCAGTAACACTGGGACTTTGCGCTTCTCTAGCCACCAAAAGTCACGGTCCTTCTCTTTCCGTCGGTAGACACGAGCTGAGAAATTGCAAACGTCCAGCAATTGCTCCGAGATGAAAAGTGCCAGCACTGAAAGCTGTTGCTAGCCAGCACCCTTCCTTGGAAGCGCTTTTGTAGGCCTAAGAACACTGGGGCTCTGGGCTTCTCTAGCCACCTCATCTTCTGCTCATCCTCTCGCGCACTCTAAAGAGAGCTCAGGTGAGAAATTGCAAACGTCGAGCAATTGCTCAGAGATGAAAAGTGCCAGCACTGAAAGCTGTTGCTAGCCAGCACCCTTCCTTGGAAGCGCTTTCACAGGCGCAGCAACACTGGGGCTTTGCGCTTCTCTAGCCACCAAACGTCACGGTCCTTCTCTTTCCGTCTCGTAGACACGAGCTGAGAAATTGCAAACGTGGAGCAATTGCTCAGAGATGAAAAGTGCCAGCACTGAAAGCTGTTGCTAGCCAGCACCCTTCCTTGGAAGCGCTTTTGTAGGCCTAAGAACACTGGGGCTCTGGGCTTCTCTAGCCACCTCATCTTCTGCTCATCCTCTCGCGCACTCTAAAGAGAGCTCAGGTGAGAAATTGCAAACGTGGAGCAATTGCTCAGAGATGAAAAGTGCCAGCACTGAAAGCTGTTGCTAGCCAGCCCCCTTCCTTGGAAGCGCTTTCACAGGCGCAGCAACACTGGGGCTTTGCGCTTCTCTAGCCACCAAACGTCACGGTCCTTCTCTTTCCGCCTCGTAGACACGAGCTGAGAAATTGCAAACGTCCAGCAATTGCTCAGAGATGAAAAGTGCCAGCACTGAAAGCTCTTGCTAGCCAGCACCCTTCCTTGGAAGCGCTTTCACAGGCGCAGCAACACTGGGGCTTTGCGCTTCTCTAGCCACCAAACGTCACGGTCCTTCTCTTTCCGTCTCGTAGACACGAGCTGAGAAATTGCAAACGTCGAGCAATTGCTCAGAGATGAAAAGTGCCAGCACTGAAAGCTCTTGCTAGCCAGCACCCTTCCTTGGAAGCGCTTTTGTAGGCCTAAGAACACTGGGGCTCTGGGCTTCTCTAGCCACCTCATCTTCTGCTCATCCTCTCGCGCACTCTAAAGAGAGCTCAGGTGAGAAATTACAAACGTCGAGCAATTGCTCAGAGATGAAAAGTGCCAGCACTGAAAGCTCTTGCTAGCCAGCACCCTTCCTTGGAAGCGCTTTCACAGGCGCAGCAACACTGGGGCTTTGCGCTTCTCTACCCACCAAAAGTCACGGTCCTTCTCTTTCCGTCGGTAGACACGAGCTGAGAAATTGCAAACGTCGAGCAATTGCTCCGAGATGAAAAGTGCCAGCACTGAAAGCTGTTGCTAGCCAGCACCCTTCCTTGGAAGCGCTTTTGTAGGCCTAAGAACACTGGGGCTCTGGGCTTCTCTAGCCACCTCATCTTCTGCTCATCCTCTCGCGCACTCTAAAGAGAGCTCAGGTGAGAAATTGCAAACGTCGAGCAATTGCTCAGAGATGAAAAGTGCCAGCACTGAAAGCTCTTGCTAGCCAGCACCCTTCCTTGGAAGCGCTTTCACAGGCGCAGCAACACTGGGGCTTTGCGCTTCTCTACCCACCAAACGTCACGGTCCTTCTCTTTCCGTCTCTTAGACACGAGCTGAGAAATTGCAAACGTCGAGCAATTGCTCAGAGATGAAAAGTGCCAGCACTGAAAGCTCTTGCTAGCCAGCACCCTTCCTTGGAAGCGCTTTCACAGGCGCAGTAACACTGGGGCTTTGCGCTTCTATACGCACCAAACGTCACGGTCCTTCTCTTTCCGTCTCCTAGACACGAGCTGAGAAATTGCAAACGTCCAGCAATTGCTCAGAGATGAAAAGTGCCAGCACTGAAAGCTGTTGCTAGCCAGCACCCTTCCTTGGAAGCGCTTTTGTAGGCCTAAGAACACTGGGGCTCTGGGCTTCTCTAGCCACCTCATCTTCTGCTCATCCTCTCGCGCACTCTAAAGAGAGCTCAGGTGAGAAATTGCAAACGTCGAGCAATTGCTCAGAGATGAAAAGTGCCAGCACTGAAAGCTGTTGCTAGCCAGCACCCTTCCTTGGAAGCGCTTTCACAGGCGCAGCAACACTGGGGCTTTGCGCTTCTCTAGCCACCAAACGTCACGGTCCTTCTCTTTCCGTCTCGTAGACACGAGCTGAGAAATTGCAAACGTCGAGCAATTGCTCAGAGATGAAAAGTGCCAGCACTGAAAGCTGTTGCTAGCCAGCACCCTTCCTTGGAAGCGCTTTCACAGGCGCAGCAACACTGCGGCTTTGCGCTTCTCTACCCACCAAACGTCACGGTCCTTCTCTTTCCGTCGGTAGACACGAGCTGAGAAATTGCAAACGTGGAGCAATTGCTCAGAGATGAAAAGTGCCAGCACTGAAAGCTGTTGCTAGCCAGCACCCTTCCTTGGAAGCGCTTTCACAGGCGCAGCAACACTGGGGCTTTGCGCTTCTATACGCACCAAATGTCACGGTCCTTCTCTTTCCGTCGGTAGACACGAGCTGAGAAATTGCAAACGTCGAGCAATTGCTCAGAGATGAAAAGTGCCAGCACTGAAAGCTGTTGCTAGCCAGCCCCCTTCCTTGGAAGCGCTTTTGTAGGCCTAAGAACACTGGGGCTCTGGGCTTCTCTAGCCACCTAATCTTCTGCTCATCCTCTCGCGCACTCTAAAGAGAGCTCAGGTGAGAAATTGCAAACGTCGAGCAATTGCTCAGAGATGAAAAGTGCCAGCACTGAAAGCTGTTGCTAGCCAGCCCCCTTCCTTGGAAGCGCTTTCACAGGCGCAGCAACACTGGGGCTTTGCGCTTCTCTAGCCACCAAACGTCACGGTCCTTCTCTTTCCGCCTCGTAGACACGAGCTGAGAAATTGCAAACGTCCAGCAATTGCTCAGAGATGAAAAGTGCCAGCACTGAAAGCTCTTGCTAGCCAGCACCCTTCCTTGGAAGCGCTTTCACAGGCGCAGCAACACTGGGGCTTTGCGCTTCTATACGCACCAAACGTCACAGTCCTTCTCTTTCCGTCTCGTAGACACGAGCTGAGAAATTGCAAACGTCCAGCAATTGCTCAGAGATGAAAAGTGCCAGCACTGAAAGCTCTTGCTAGCCAGCACCCTTCCTTGGAAGCGCTTTTGTAGGCCTAAGAACACTGGGGCTCTGGGATTCTCTAGCCACCTCATCTTCTGCTCATCCTCTCGCGCACTCTAAAGAGAGCTCAGGTGAGAAATTGCAAAAGTCGAGCAATTGCTCTGAGATGAAAAGTGCCAGCACTGAAAGCTCTTGCTAGCCAGCACCCTTCCTTGGAAGCGCTTTCACAGGCGCAGTAACACTGGGACTTTGCGCTTCTCTACGCACCAAACGTCACGGTCCTTCTCTTTCCGTCTCATAGACACGAGCTGAGAAATTGCAAACGTGGAGCAATTGCTCAGAGATGAAAAGTGCCAGCACTGAAAGCTGTTGCTAGCCAGCACCCTTCCTTGGAAGCGCTTTTGTAGGCCTAAGAACACTGGGGCTCTGGGATTCTCTAGCCACCTCATCTTCTGCTCATCCTCTCGCGCACTCTAAAGAGAGCTCAGGTGAGAAATTGCAAACGTCGAGCAATTGCTCAGAGATGAAAAGTGCCAGCACTGAAAGCTCTTGCTAGCCAGCACCCTTCCTTGGAAGCGCTTTCACAGGCACAGCAACACTGGGGCTTTGCGCTTCTCTAGCCACCAAACATCACGGTCCTTCACTTTCCGTCTCGTAGACACGAGCTGAGAAATTGCAAACGTCAAGCAATTGCTCAGAGATGAAAAGTGCCAGCACTGAAAGCTCTTGCTAGCCAGCACCCTTCCTTGGAAGCGCTTTCACAGGCGCAGCAACACTGGGGCTTTGCGCTTCTCTAGCCACCAAACGTCACGGTCCTTCTCTTTCCGTCTCGTAGACACGAGCTGAGAAATTGCAAACGTCGAGCAATTGCTCAGAGATGAAAAGTGCCAGCACTGAAAGCTCTTGCTAGCCAGCACCCTTCCTTGGAAGCGCTTTTGTAGGCCTAAGAACACTGGGGCTCTGGGCTTCTCTAGCCACCTCATCTTCTGCTCATCCTCTCGCGCACTCTAAAGAGAGCTCAGGTGAGAAATTACAAACGTCGAGCAATTGCTCAGAGATGAAAAGTGCCAGCACTGAAAGCTCTTGCTAGCCAGCACCCTTCCTTGGAAGCGCTTTCACAGGCGCAGCAACACTGGGGCTTTGCGCTTCTCTACCCACCAAAAGTCACGGTCCTTCTCTTTCCGTCGGTAGACACGAGCTGAGAAATTGCAAACGTCCAGCAATTGCTCCGAGATGAAAAGTGCCAGCACTGAAAGCTGTTGCTAGCCAGCACCCTTCCTTGGAAGCGCTTTTGTAGGCCTAAGAACACTGGGGCTCTGGGCTTCTCTAGCCACCTCATCTTCTGCTCATCCTCTCGCGCACTCTAAAGAGAGCTCAGGTGAGAAATTGCAAAAGTCGAGCAATTGCTCAGAGATGAAAAGTGCCAGCACTGAAAGCTCTTGCTAGCCAGCACCCTTCCTTGGAAGCGCTTTCACAGGCGCAGCAACACTGGGGCTTTGCGCTTCTCTACCCACCAAACGTCACGGTCCTTCTCTTTCCGTCTCGTAGACACGAGCTGAGAAATTGCAAACGTCGAGCAATTGCTCAGAGATGAAAAGTGCCAGCACTGAAAGCTCTTGCTAGCCAGCACCCTTCCTTGGAAGCGCTTTCACAGGCGCAGCAACACTGGGGCTTTGCGCTTCTATACGCACCAAACGTCACGGTCCTTCTCTTTCCGTCTCGTAGACACGAGCTGAGAAATTGCAAACGTCCAGCAATTGCTCCGAGATGAAAAGTGCCAGCACTGAAAGCTGTTGCTAGCCAGCACCCTTCCTTGGAAGCGCTTTTGTAGGCCTAAGAACACTGGGGCTCTGGGCTTCTCTAGCCACCTCATCTTCTGCTCATCCTCTCGCGCACTCTAAAGAGAGCTCAGGTGAGAAATTGCAAACGTCGAGCAATTGCTCAGAGATGAAAAGTGCCAGCACTGAAAGCTGTTGCTAGCCAGCACCCTTCCTTGGAAGCGCTTTCACAGGCGCAGTAACACTGGGGCTTTGCGCTTCTATACGCACCAAACGTCACGGTCCTTCTCTTTCCGTCTCGTAGACACGAGCTGAGAAATTGCAAACGTGGAGCAATTGCTCAGAGATGAAAAGTGCCAGCACTGAAAGCTGTTGCTAGCCAGCACCCTTCCTTGGAAGCGCTTTTGTAGGCCTAAGAACACTGGGGCTCTGGGCTTCTCTAGCCACCTCATCTTCTGCTCATCCTCTCGCGCACTCTAAAGAGAGCTCAGGTGAGAAATTGCAAACGTCGAGCAATTGCTCAGAGATGAAAAGTGCCAGCACTGAAAGCTGTTGCTAGCCAGCACCCTTCCTTGGAAGCGCTTTCACAGGCGCAGCAACACTGGGGCTTTGCGCTTCTCTAGCCACCAAACGTCACGGTCCTTCTCTTTCCGTCTCGTAGACACGAGCTGAGAAATTGCAAACGTGGAGCAATTGCTCAGAGATGAAAAGTGCCAGCACTGAAAGCTGTTGCTAGCCAGCACCCTTCCTTGGAAGCGCTTTCACAGGCGCAGCAACACTGCGGCTTTGCGCTTCTCTACCCACCAAACGTCACGGTCCTTCTCTTTCCGTCGGTAGACACGAGCTGAGAAATTGCAAACGTGGAGCAATTGCTCAGAGATGAAAAGTGCCAGCACTGAAAGCTGTTGCTAGCCAGCACCCTTCCTTGGAAGCGCTTTCACAGGCGCAGCAACACTGGGGCTTTGCGCTTCTATACGCACCAAATGTCACGGTCCTTCTCTTTCCGTCGGTAGACACGAGCTGAGAAATTGCAAACGTCGAGCAATTGCTCAGAGATGAAAAGTGCCAGCACTGAAAGCTCTTGCTAGCCAGCACCCTTCCTTGGAAGCGCTTTTGTAGGCCTAAGAACACTGGGGCTCTGGGCTTCTCTAGCCACCTAATCTTCTGCTCATCCTCTCGCGCACTCTAAAGAGAGCTCAGGTGAGAAATTGCAAACGTCGAGCAATTGCTCAGAGATGAAAAGTGCCAGCACTGAAAGCTCTTGCTAGCCAGCACCCTTCCTTGGAAGCGCTTTCACAGGCGCAGCAACACTGGGGCTTTGCGCTTCTCTACCCACCAAAAGTCACGGTCCTTCTCTTTCCGTCTCGTAGACACGAGCTGAGAAATTGCAAACGTCGAGCAATTGCTCAGAGATGAAAAGTGCCAGCACTGAAAGCTCTTGCTAGCCAGCACCCTTCCTTGGAAGCGCTTTCACAGGCGCAGCAACACTGGGGCTTTGCGCTTCTATACGCACCAAACGTCACGGTCCTTCTCTTTCCGTCTCGTAGACACGAGCTGAGAAATTGCAAACGTCGAGCAATTGCTCAGAGATGAAAAGTGCCAGCACTGAAAGCTGTTGCTAGCCAGCACCCTTCCTTGGAAGCGCTTTTGTAGGCCTAAGAACACTGGGGCTCTGGGCTTCTCTAGCCACCTCATCTTCTGCTCATCCTCTCGCGCACTCTAAAGAGAGCTCAGGTGAGAAATTGCAAACGTCGAGCAATTGCTCAGAGATGAAAAGTGCCAGCACTGAAAGCTCTTGCTAGCCAGCACCCTTCCTTGGAAGCGCTTTCACAGGCGCAGTAACACTGGGGCTTTGCGCTTCTATACGCACCAAATGTCACGGTCCTTCTCTTTCCGTGTCCTAGACACGAGCTGAGAAATTGCAAACGTCGAGCAATTGCTCAGAGATGAAAAGTGCCAGCACTGAAAGCTGTTGCTAGCCAGCACCCTTCCTTGGAAGCGCTTTTGTAGGCCTAAGAACACTGGGGCTCTGGGCTTCTCTAGCCACCTCATCTTCTGCTCATCCTCTCGCGCACTCTAAAGAGAGCTCAGGTGAGAAATTGCAAACGTCGAGCAATTGCTCAGAGAAGAAAAGTGCCAGCACTGAAAGCTGTTGCTAGCCAGCACCCTTCCTTGGAAGCGCTTTCACAGGCGCAGTAACACTGGGGCTTTGCGCTTCTCTAGCCACCAAACGTCACGGTCCTTCTCTTTCCGTCTCGTAGACACGAGCTGAGAAATTGCAAACGTCGAGCAATTGCTCAGAGATGAAAAGTGCCAGCACTGAAAGCTGTTGCTAGCCAGCACCCTTCCTTGGAAGCGCTTTTGTAGGCCTAAGAACACTGGGGCTCTGGGCTTCCCTAGCCACCTCATCTTCTGCTCATCCTCTCGCGCACTCTAAAGAGAGCTCAGGTGAGAAATTACAAACGTGGAGCAATTGCTCAGAGATGAAAAGTGCCAGCACTGAAAGCTGTTGCTAGCCAGCACCCTTCCTTGGAAGCGCTTTCACAGGCGCAGCAACACTGGGGCTTTGCGCTTCTATACGCACCAAACGTCACGGTCCTTCTCTTTCCGTCTCGTAGACACGAGCTGAGAAATTGCAAACGTCGAGCAATTGCTCAGAGATGAAAAGTGCCAGCACTGAAAGCTCTTGCTAGCCAGCACCCTTCCTTGGAAGCGCTTTCACAGGCGCAGCAACACTGGGGCTTTGCGCTTCTATACGCACCAAACGTCACGGTCCTTCTCTTTCCGTCTCGTAGACACGAGCTGAGAAATTGCAAACGTCGAGCAATTGCTCAGAGATGAAAAGTGCCAGCACTGAAAGCTGTTGCTAGCCAGCACCCTTCCTTGGAAGCGCTTTTGTAGGCCTAAGAACACTGGGGCTCTGGGCTTCTCTAGCCACCTCATCTTCTGCTCATCCTCTCGCGCACTCTAAAGAGAGCTCAGGTGAGAAATTGCAAACGTCGAGCAATTGCTCAGAGATGAAAAGTGCCAGCACTGAAAGCTCTTGCTAGCCAGCACCCTTCCTTGGAAGC
This sequence comes from Sarcoramphus papa, assembly GCA_037962945.1. NCBI lineage: Eukaryota > Metazoa > Chordata > Aves > Accipitriformes > Cathartidae > Sarcoramphus > Sarcoramphus papa. The sequence continues at coordinate 1,537,392 of JBBMRM010000108.1, forward strand.
GCTTTCACAGGCGCAGTAACACTGGGGCTTTGCGCTTCTATACGCACCAAACGTCACGGTCCTTCTCTTTCCGTCTCGTAGACACGAGCTGAGAAATTGCAAACGTCGAGCAATTGCTCAGAGATGAAAAGTGCCAGCACTGAAAGCTGTTGCTAGCCAGCCCCCTTCATTGCAAGCGCTTTTGTAGGCCTAAGAACACTGGGGCTCTGGGCTTCTCTAGCCACCTCATCTTCTGCTCATCCTCTCGCGCACTCTAAAGAGAGCTCAGGTGAGAAATTGCAAACGTCGAGCAATTGCTCAGAGATGAAAAGTGCCAGCACTGAAAGCTGTTGCTAGCCAGCACCCTTCCTTGGAAGCGCTTTCACAGGCGCAGCAACACTGGGGCTTTGCGCTTCTCTACCCACCAAAAGTCACGGTCCTTCTCTTTCCGTCTTGTAGACACGAGCTGAGAAATTGCAAATGTCGAGCAATTGCTCCGAGATGAAAAGTGCCAGCACTGAAAGCTGTTGCTAGCCAGCACCCTTCCTTGGAAGCGCTTTCACAGGCGCAGCAACACTGGGGTTTTGCGCTTCTCTAGCCACCAAACGTCACGGTCCTTCTCTTTCCGTCTCGTAGACACGAGCTGAGAAATTGCAAACGTCCAGCAATTGCTCAGAGATGAAAAGTGCCAGCACTGAAAGCTGTTGCTAGCCAGCACCCTTCCTTGGAAGCGCTTTCACAGGCGCAGCAACACTGGGGCTTTGCGCTTCTCTACCCACCAAACGTCACGGTCCTTCTCTTTCCGTCTCGTAGACACGAGCTGAGAAATTGCAAACGTCAAGCAATTGCTCAGAGATGAAAAGTGCCAGCACTGAAAGCTCTTGCTAGCCAGCACCCTTCCTTGGAAGCGCTTTCACAGGCGCAGCAACACTGGGGCTTTGCGCTTCTCTAGCCACCAAACGTCACGGTCCTTCTCTTTCCGTCTCGTAGACACGAGCTGAGAAATTGCAAACGTCGAGCAATTGCTCAGAGATGAAAAGTGCCAGCACTGAAAGCTCTTGCTAGCCAGCACCCTTCCTTGGAAGCGCTTTTGTAGGCCTAAGAACACTGGGGCTCTGGGCTTCTCTAGCCACCTCATCTTCTGCTCATCCTCTCGCGCACTCTAAAGAGAGCTCAGGTGAGAAATTACAAACGTCGAGCAATTGCTCAGAGATGAAAAGTGCCAGCACTGAAAGCTCTTGCTAGCCAGCACCCTTCCTTGGAAGCGCTTTCACAGGCGCAGCAACACTGGGGCTTTGCGCTTCTCTACCCACCAAAAGTCACGGTCCTTCTCTTTCCGTCGGTAGACACGAGCTGAGAAATTGCAAACGTCCAGCAATTGCTCCGAGATGAAAAGTGCCAGCACTGAAAGCTGTTGCTAGCCAGCACCCTTCCTTGGAAGCGCTTTTGTAGGCCTAAGAACACTGGGGCTCTGGGCTTCTCTAGCCACCTCATCTTCTGCTCATCCTCTCGCGCACTCTAAAGAGAGCTCAGGTGAGAAATTGCAAAAGTCGAGCAATTGCTCAGAGATGAAAAGTGCCAGCACTGAAAGCTCTTGCTAGCCAGCACCCTTCCTTGGAAGCGCTTTCACAGGCGCAGCAACACTGGGGCTTTGCGCTTCTCTACCCACCAAACGTCACGGTCCTTCTCTTTCCGTCTCGTAGACACGAGCTGAGAAATTGCAAACGTCGAGCAATTGCTCAGAGATGAAAAGTGCCAGCACTGAAAGCTCTTGCTAGCCAGCACCCTTCCTTGGAAGCGCTTTCACAGGCGCAGCAACACTGGGGCTTTGCGCTTCTATACGCACCAAACGTCACGGTCCTTCTCTTTCCGTCTCGTAGACACGAGCTGAGAAATTGCAAACGTCCAGCAATTGCTCCGAGATGAAAAGTGCCAGCACTGAAAGCTGTTGCTAGCCAGCACCCTTCCTTGGAAGCGCTTTTGTAGGCCTAAGAACACTGGGGCTCTGGGCTTCTCTAGCCACCTCATCTTCTGCTCATCCTCTCGCGCACTCTAAAGAGAGCTCAGGTGAGAAATTGCAAACGTCGAGCAATTGCTCAGAGATGAAAAGTGCCAGCACTGAAAGCTGTTGCTAGCCAGCACCCTTCCTTGGAAGCGCTTTCACAGGCGCAGTAACACTGGGGCTTTGCGCTTCTATACGCACCAAACGTCACGGTCCTTCTCTTTCCGTCTCGTAGACACGAGCTGAGAAATTGCAAACGTGGAGCAATTGCTCAGAGATGAAAAGTGCCAGCACTGAAAGCTGTTGCTAGCCAGCACCCTTCCTTGGAAGCGCTTTTGTAGGCCTAAGAACACTGGGGCTCTGGGCTTCTCTAGCCACCTCATCTTCTGCTCATCCTCTCGCGCACTCTAAAGAGAGCTCAGGTGAGAAATTGCAAACGTCGAGCAATTGCTCAGAGATGAAAAGTGCCAGCACTGAAAGCTGTTGCTAGCCAGCACCCTTCCTTGGAAGCGCTTTCACAGGCGCAGCAACACTGGGGCTTTGCGCTTCTCTAGCCACCAAACGTCACGGTCCTTCTCTTTCCGTCTCGTAGACACGAGCTGAGAAATTGCAAACGTGGAGCAATTGCTCAGAGATGAAAAGTGCCAGCACTGAAAGCTGTTGCTAGCCAGCACCCTTCCTTGGAAGCGCTTTCACAGGCGCAGCAACACTGCGGCTTTGCGCTTCTCTACCCACCAAACGTCACGGTCCTTCTCTTTCCGTCGGTAGACACGAGCTGAGAAATTGCAAACGTGGAGCAATTGCTCAGAGATGAAAAGTGCCAGCACTGAAAGCTGTTGCTAGCCAGCACCCTTCCTTGGAAGCGCTTTCACAGGCGCAGCAACACTGGGGCTTTGCGCTTCTATACGCACCAAATGTCACGGTCCTTCTCTTTCCGTCGGTAGACACGAGCTGAGAAATTGCAAACGTCGAGCAATTGCTCAGAGATGAAAAGTGCCAGCACTGAAAGCTCTTGCTAGCCAGCACCCTTCCTTGGAAGCGCTTTTGTAGGCCTAAGAACACTGGGGCTCTGGGCTTCTCTAGCCACCTAATCTTCTGCTCATCCTCTCGCGCACTCTAAAGAGAGCTCAGGTGAGAAATTGCAAACGTCGAGCAATTGCTCAGAGATGAAAAGTGCCAGCACTGAAAGCTCTTGCTAGCCAGCACCCTTCCTTGGAAGCGCTTTCACAGGCGCAGCAACACTGGGGCTTTGCGCTTCTCTACCCACCAAACGTCACGGTCCTTCTCTTTCCGTCTCGTAGACACGAGCTGAGAAATTGCAAACGTCGAGCAATTGCTCAGAGATGAAAAGTGCCAGCACTGAAAGCTCTTGCTAGCCAGCACCCTTCCTTGGAAGCGCTTTCACAGGCGCAGCAACACTGGGGCTTTGCGCTTCTATACGCACCAAACGTCACGGTCCTTCTCTTTCCGTCTCGTAGACACGAGCTGAGAAATTGCAAACGTCGAGCAATTGCTCAGAGATGAAAAGTGCCAGCACTGAAAGCTGTTGCTAGCCAGCACCCTTCCTTGGAAGCGCTTTTGTAGGCCTAAGAACACTGGGGCTCTGGGCTTCTCTAGCCACCTCATCTTCTGCTCATCCTCTCGCGCACTCTAAAGAGAGCTCAGGTGAGAAATTGCAAACGTCGAGCAATTGCTCAGAGATGAAAAGTGCCAGCACTGAAAGCTCTTGCTAGCCAGCACCCTTCCTTGGAAGCGCTTTCACAGGCGCAGTAACACTGGGGCTTTGCGCTTCTATACGCACCAAATGTCACGGTCCTTCTCTTTCCGTGTCCTAGACACGAGCTGAGAAATTGCAAACGTCGAGCAATTGCTCAGAGATGAAAAGTGCCAGCACTGAAAGCTGTTGCTAGCCAGCACCCTTCCTTGGAAGCGCTTTTGTAGGCCTAAGAACACTGGGGCTCTGGGCTTCTCTAGCCACCTCATCTTCTGCTCATCCTCTCGCGCACTCTAAAGAGAGCTCAGGTGAGAAATTGCAAACGTCGAGCAATTGCTCAGAGAAGAAAAGTGCCAGCACTGAAAGCTGTTGCTAGCCAGCACCCTTCCTTGGAAGCGCTTTCACAGGCGCAGTAACACTGGGGCTTTGCGCTTCTCTAGCCACCAAACGTCACGGTCCTTCTCTTTCCGTCTCGTAGACACGAGCTGAGAAATTGCAAACGTCGAGCAATTGCTCAGAGATGAAAAGTGCCAGCACTGAAAGCTGTTGCTAGCCAGCACCCTTCCTTGGAAGCGCTTTTGTAGGCCTAAGAACACTGGGGCTCTGGGCTTCCCTAGCCACCTCATCTTCTGCTCATCCTCTCGCGCACTCTAAAGAGAGCTCAGGTGAGAAATTACAAACGTCGAGCAATTGCTCAGAGATGAAAAGTGCCAGCACTGAAAGCTGTTGCTAGCCAGCACCCTTCCTTGGAAGCGCTTTCACAGGCGCAGCAACACTGGGGCTTTGCGCTTCTCTAGCCACCAAACGTCACGGTCCTTCTCTTTCCGTCTCGTAGACACGAGCTGAGAAATTGCAAACGTCGAGCAATTGCTCAGAGATGAAAAGTGCCAGCACTGAAAGCTCTTGCTAGCCAGCACCCTTCCTTGGAAGCGCTTTCACAGGCGCAGCAACACTGGGGCTTTGCGCTTCTATACGCACCAAACGTCACGGTCCTTCTCTTTCCGTCTCGTAGACACGAGCTGAGAAATTGCAAACGTCGAGCAATTGCTCAGAGATGAAAAGTGCCAGCACTGAAAGCTGTTGCTAGCCAGCACCCTTCATTGCAAGCGCTTTTGTAGGCCTAAGAACACTGGGGCTCTGGGCTTCTCTAGCCACCTCATCTTCTGCTCATCCTCTCGCGCACTCTAAAGAGAGCTCAGGTGAGAAATTGCAAACGTCGAGCAATTGCTCAGAGATGAAAAGTGCCAGCACTGAAAGCTGTTGCTAGCCAGCACCCTTCCTTGGAAGCGCTTTCACAGGCGCAGTAACACTGGGGCTTTGCGCTTCTATACGCACCAAACGTCACGGTCCTTCTCTTTCCGTCTCGTAGACACGAGCTGAGAAATTGCAAACGTCGAGCAATTGCTCAGAGATGAAAAGTGCCAGCACTGAAAGCTGTTGCTAGCCAGCCCCCTTCATTGCAAGCGCTTTTGTAGGCCTAAGAACACTGGGGCTCTGGGCTTCTCTAGCCACCTCATCTTCTGCTCATCCTCTCGCGCACTCTAAAGAGAGCTCAGGTGAGAAATTGCAAACGTCGAGCAATTGCTCAGAGATGAAAAGTGCCAGCACTGAAAGCTCTTGCTAGCCAGCACCCTTCCTTGGAAGCGCTTTCACAGGCGCAGCAACACTGGGGCTTTGCGCTTCTCTACCCACCAAAAGTCACGGTCCTTCTCTTTCCGTCTTGTAGACACGAGCTGAGAAATTGCAAATGTCGAGCAATTGCTCCGAGATGAAAAGTGCCAGCACTGAAAGCTGTTGCTAGCCAGCACCCTTCCTTGGAAGCGCTTTCACAGGCGCAGCAACACTGGGGTTTTGCGCTTCTCTAGCCACCAAACGTCACGGTCCTTCTCTTTCCGTCTCGTAGACACGAGCTGAGAAATTGCAAACGTCCAGCAATTGCTCAGAGATGAAAAGTGCCAGCACTGAAAGCTGTTGCTAGCCAGCACCCTTCCTTGGAAGCGCTTTCACAGGCGCAGCAACACTGGGGCTTTGCGCTTCTCTACCCACCAAACGTCACGGTCCTTCTCTTTCCGTCTCGTAGACACGAGCTGAGAAATTGCAAACGTCGAGCAATTGCTCAGAGATGAAAAGTGCCAGCACTGAAAGCTGTTGCTAGCCAGCACCCTTCCTTGGAAGCGCTTTTGTAGGCCTAAGAACACTGGGGCTCTGGGCTTCTCTAGCCACCTCATCTTCTGCTCATCCTCTCGCGCACTCTAAAGAGAGCTCAGGTGAGAAATTGCAAACGTCGAGCAATTGCTCAGAGATGAAAAGTGCCAGCACTGAAAGCTCTTGCTAGCCAGCACCCTTCCTTGGAAGCGCTTTCACAGGCGCAGTAACACTGGGGCTTTGCGCTTCTATACGCACCAAATGTCACGGTCCTTCTCTTTCCGTCTCCTAGACACGAGCTGAGAAATTGCAAACGTCGAGCAATTGCTCAGAGATGAAAAGTGCCAGCACTGAAAGCTGTTGCTAGCCAGCACCCTTCCTTGGAAGCGCTTTTGTAGGCCTAAGAACACTGGGGCTCTGGGCTTCTCTAGCCACCTCATCTTCTGCTCATCCTCTCGCGCACTCTAAAGAGAGCTCAGGTGAGAAATTGCAAACGTCGAGCAATTGCTCAGAGAAGAAAAGTGCCAGCACTGAAAGCTGTTGCTAGCCAGCACCCTTCCTTGGAAGCGCTTTCACAGGCGCAGTAACACTGGGGCTTTGCGCTTCTCTAGCCACCAAACGTCACGGTCCTTCTCTTTCCGTCTCGTAGACACGAGCTGAGAAATTGCAAACGTCGAGCAATTGCTCAGAGATGAAAAGTGCCAGCACTGAAAGCTGTTGCTAGCCAGCACCCTTCCTTGGAAGCGCTTTTGTAGGCCTAAGAACACTGGGGCTCTGGGCTTCTCTAGCCACCTCATCTTCTGCTCATCCTCTCGCGCACTCTAAAGAGAGCTCAGGTGAGAAATTACAAACGTCGAGCAATTGCTCAGAGATGAAAAGTGCCAGCACTGAAAGCTGTTGCTAGCCAGCACCCTTCCTTGGAAGCGCTTTCACAGGCGCAGCAACACTGGGGCTTTGCGCTTCTCTAGCCACCAAACGTCACGGTCCTTCTCTTTCCGTCTCGTAGACACGAGCTGAGAAATTGCAAACGTCGAGCAATTGCTCAGAGATGAAAAGTGCCAGCACTGAAAGCTCTTGCTAGCCAGCACCCTTCCTTGGAAGCGCTTTCACAGGCGCAGCAACACTGGGGCTTTGCGCTTCTATACGCACCAAACGTCACGGTCCTTCTCTTTCCGTCTCGTAGACACGAGCTGAGAAATTGCAAACGTCCAGCAATTGCTCAGAGATGAAAAGTGCCAGCACTGAAAGCTGTTGCTAGCCAGCACCCTTCCTTGGAAGCGCTTTTGTAGGCCTAAGAACACTGGGGCTCTGGGCTTCTCTAGCCACCTCATCTTCTGCTCATCCTCTCGTGCACTCTAAAGAGAGCTCAGGTGAGAAATTGCAAACGTCGAGCAATTGCTCAGAGATGAAAAGTGCCAGCACTGAAAGCTGTTGCTAGCCAGCACCCTTCCTTGGAAGCGCTTTCACAGGCGCAGTAACACTGGGGCTTTGCGCTTCTATACGCACCAAACGTCACGGTCCTTCTCTTTCCGTCTCGTAGACACGAGCTGAGAAATTGCAAACGTGGAGCAATTGCTCAGAGATGAAAAGTGCCAGCACTGAAAGCTGTTGCTAGCCAGCACCCTTCATTGCAAGCGCTTTTGTAGGCCTAAGAACACTGGGGCTCTGGGCTTCTCTAGCCACCTCATCTTCTGCTCATCCTCTCGCGCACTCTAAAGAGAGCTCAGGTGAGAAATTGCAAACGTCGAGCAATTGCTCAGAGATGAAAAGTGCCAGCACTGAAAGCTCTTGCTAGCCAGCACCCTTCCTTGGAAGCGCTTTCACAGGCGCAGCAACACTGGGGCTTTGCGCTTCTCTAGCCACCTAATGTCACGGTCCTTCTCTTTCCGTCTTGTAGACACGAGCTGAGAAATTGCAAACGTCGAGCAATTGCTCAGAGATGAAAAGTGCCAGCACTGAAAGCTGTTGCTAGCCAGCACCCTTCCTTGGAAGCGCTTTCACAGGCGCAGCAACACTGGGGCTTTGCGCTTCTCTACCCACCAAAAGTCACGGTCCTTCTCTTTCCGTCGGTAGACACGAGCTGAGAAATTGCAAACATCGAGCAATTGCTCAGAGATGAAAAGTGCCAGCACTGAAAGCTCTTGCTAGCCAGCACCCTTCCTTGGAAGCGCTTTTGTAGGCCTAAGAACACTGGGGCTCTGGGCTTCTCTAGCCACCTCATCTTCTGCTCATCCTCTCGCGCACTCTAAAGAGAGCTCAGGTGAGAAATTGCAAACGTCGAGCAATTGCTCAGAGATGAAAAGTGCCAGCACTGAAAGCTCTTGCTAGCCAGCACCCTTCCTTGGAAGCGCTTTCACAGGCGCAGCAACACTGGGGCTTTGCGCTTCTCTACCCACCAAAAGTCACGGTCCTTCTCTTTCCGTCTTGTAGACACGAGCTGAGAAATTGCAAATGTCGAGCAATTGCTCAGAGATGAAAAGTGCCAGCACTGAAAGCTGTTGCTAGCCAGCACCCTTCCTTGGAAGCGCTTTCACAGGCGCAGCAACACTGGGGTTTTGCGCTTCTCTAGCCACCAAACGTCACGGTCCTTCTCTTTCCGTCTCCTAGACACGAGCTGAGAAATTGCAAACGTCCAGCAATTGCTCAGAGATGAAAAGTGCCAGCACTGAAAGCTGTTGCTAGCCAGCACCCTTCCTTGGAAGCGCTTTTGTAGGCCTAAGAACACTGGGGCTCTGGGCTTCTCTAGCCACCTCATCTTCTGCTCATCCTCTCGCGCACTCTAAAGAGAGCTCAGGTGAGAAATTGCAAACGTCCAGCAATTGCTCAGAGATGAAAAGTGCCAGCACTGAAAGCTCTTGCTAGCCAGCACCCTTCCTTGGAAGCGCTTTCACAGGCGCAGTAACACTGGGGCTTTGCGCTTCTCTACGCACCAAATGTCACGGTCCTTCTCTTTCCGTCTCCTAGACACGAGCTGAGAAATTGCAAACGTGGAGCAATTGCTCAGAGATGAAAAGTGCCAGCACTGAAAGCTGTTGCTAGCCAGCACCCTTCCTTGGAAGCGCTTTTGTAGGCCTAAGAACACTGGGGCTCTGGGCTTCTCTAGCCACCTCATCTTCTGCTCATCCTCCCGCGCACTCTAAAGAGAGCTCAGGTGAGAAATTGCAAACGTCGAGCAATTGCTCAGAGAAGAAAAGTGCCAGCACTGAAAGCTGTTGCTAGCCAGCACCCTTCCTTGGAAGCGCTTTCACAGGCGCAGTAACACTGGGGCTTTGCGCTTCTCTAGCCACCAAACGTCACGGTCCTTCTCTTTCCGTCTCGTAGACACGAGCTGAGAAATTGCAAACGTCGAGCAATTGCTCAGAGATGAAAAGTGCCAGCACTGAAAGCTGTTGCTAGCCAGCACCCTTCCTTGGAAGCGCTTTTGTAGGCCTAAGAACACTGGGGCTCTGGGCTTCTCTAGCCACCTCATCTTCTGCTCATCCTCGCGCGCACTCTAAAGAGAGCTCAGGTGAGAAATTGCAAACGTCGAGCAATTGCTCAGAGATGAAAAGTGCCAGCACTGAAAGCTCTTGCTAGCCAGCACCCTTCCTTGGAAGCGCTTTCACAGGCGCAGCAACACTGGGGCTTTGCGCTTCTATACGCACCAAACGTCACAGTCCTTCTCTTTCCGTCTCGTAGACACGAGCTGAGAAATTGCAAACGTCGAGCAATTGCTCCGAGATGAAAAGTGCCAGCACTGAAAGCTGTTGCTAGCCAGCACCCTTCCTTGGAAGCGCTTTTGTAGGCCTAAGAACACTGGGGCTCTGGGCTTCTCTAGCCACCTCATCTTCTGCTCATCCTCTCGCGCACTCTAAAGAGAGCTCAGGTGAGAAATTGCAAACGACGAGCAATTGCTCAGAGATGAAAAGTGCCAGCACTGAAAGCTGTTGCTAGCCAGCACCCTTCCTTGGAAGTGCTTTCACAGGCGCAGCAACACTGGGGCTTTGCGCTTCTATACGCACCAAACGTCACGGTCCTTCTCTTTCCGTCTCGTAGACACGAGCTGAGAAATTGCAAACGTCGAGCAATTGCTCAGAGATGAAAAGTGCCAGCACTGAAAGCTCTTGCTAGCCAGCACCCTTCCTTGGAAGCGCTTTCACAGGCGCAGCAACACTGGGGCTTTGCGCTTCTATACGCACCAAACGTCACGGTCCTTCTCTTTCCGTCTCGTAGACACGAGCTGAGAAATTGCAAACGTCGAGCAATTGCTCAGAGATGAAAAGTGCCAGCACTGAAAGCTGTTGCTAGCCAGCACCCTTCCTTGGAAGCGCTTTCACAGGCGCAGCAACACTGGGGCTTTGCGCTTCTCTACCCACCAAAAGTCACGGTCCTTCTCTTTCCGTCTCCTAGACACGAGCTGAGAAATTGCAAACGTCGAGCAATTGCTCAGAGATGAAAAGTGCCAGCACTGAAAGCTCTTGCTAGCCAGCACCCTTCCTTGGAAGCGCTTTTGTAGGCCTAAGAACACTGGGGCTCTGGGCTTCTCTAGCCACCTCATCTTCTGCTCATCCTCTCGCGCACTCTAAAGAGAGCTCAGGTGAGAAATTGCAAACGACGAGCAATTGCTCAGAGATGAAAAGTGCCAGCACTGAAAGCTCTTGCTAGCCAGCACCCTTCCTTGGAAGCGCTTTCACAGGCGCAGCAACACTGGGGCTTTGCGCTTCTCTAGCCACCAAAAGTCACGGTCCTTCTCTTTCCGTCTTGTAGACACGAGCTGAGAAATTGCAAATGTCGAGCAATTGCTCAGAGATGAAAAGTGCCAGCACTGAAAGCTGTTGCTAGCCAGCACCCTTCCTTGGAAGCGCTTTCACAGGCGCAGCAACACTGGGGTTTTGCGCTTCTCTAGCCACCAAACGTCACGGTCCTTCTCTTTCCGTCTCGTAGACACGAGCTGAGAAATTGCAAACGTCGAGCAATTGCTCAGAGATGAAAAGTGCCAGCACTGAAAGCTCTTGCTAGCCAGCACCCTTCCTTGGAAGCGCTTTTGTAGGCCTAAGAACACTGGGGCTCTGGGCTTCTCTAGCCACCTCATCTTCTGCTCATCCTCCCGCGCAGTCTAAAGAGAGCTCAGGTGAGAAATTGCAAACGTCGAGCAATTGCTCAGAGATGAAAAGTGCCAGCACTGAAAGCTCTTGCTAGCCAGCACCCTTCCTTGGAAGCGCTTTCACAGGCGCAGCAACACTGGGGCTTTGCGCTTCTCTAGCCACCAAAAGTCACGATCCTTCTCTTTCCGTCGGTAGACACGAGCTGAGAAATTGCAAACGTCGAGCAATTGCTCAGAGATGAAAAGTGCCAGCACTGAAAGCTGTTGCTAGCCAGCACCCTTCCTTGGAAGCGCTTTTGTAGGCCTAAGAACACTGGGGCTCTGGGCTTCTCTAGCCACCTCATCTTCTGCTCATCCTCTCGCGCACTCTAAAGAGAGCTCAGGTGAGAAATTGCAAACGTCCAGCAATTGCTCAGAGATGAAAAGTGCCAGCACTGAAAGCTGTTGCTAGCCAGCACCCTTCCTTGGAAGTGCTTTCACAGGCGCAGCAACACTGGGGCTTTGCGCTTCTATACGCACCAAACGTCACGGTCCTTCTCTTTCCGTCTCGTAGACACGAGCTGAGAAATTGCAAACGTCGAGCAATTGCTCAGAGATGAAAAGTGCCAGCACTGAAAGCTCTTGCTAGCCAGCACCCTTCCTTGGAAGCGCTTTCACAGGCGCAGCAACACTGGGGCTTTGCGCTTCTATACGCACCAAACGTCACGGTCCTTCTCTTTCCGTCGGTAGACACGAGCTGAGAAATTGCAAACGTCCAGCAATTGCTCAGAGATGAAAAGTGCCAGCACTGAAAGCTCTTGCTAGCCAGCACCCTTCCTTGGAAGCGCTTTTGTAGGCCTAAGAACACTGGGGCTCTGGGCTTCTCTAGCCACCTCATCTTCTGCTCATCCTCCCGCGCACTCTAAAGAGAGCTCAGGTGAGAAATTGCAAACGTCGAGCAATTGCTCAGAGATGAAAAGTGCCAGCACTGAAAGCTGTTGCTAGCCAGCACCCTTCCTTGGAAGCGCTTTCACAGGCGCAGTAACACTGGGGCTTTGCGCTTCTCTAGCCACCAAACGTCACGGTCCTTCTCTTTCCGTCTCGTAGACACGAGCTGAGAAATTGCAAACGTGGAGCAATTGCTCAGAGATGAAAAGTGCCAGCACTGAAAGCTGTTGCTAGCCAGCACCCTTCCTTGGAAGCGCTTTTGTAGGCCTAAGAACACTGGGGCTCTGGGCTTCTCTAGCCACCTCATCTTCTGCTCATCCTCGCGCGCACTCTAAAGAGAGCTCAGGTGAGAAATTGCAAACGTCGAGCAATTGCTCAGAGATGAAAAGTGCCAGCACTGAAAGCTCTTGCTAGCCAGCACCCTTCCTTGGAAGCGCTTTCACAGGCGCAGCAACACTGGGGCTTTGCGCTTCTCTAGCCACCAAAAGTCACGGTCCTTCTATTTCCGTCGGTAGACACGAGCTGAGAAATTGCAAACGTCGAGCAATTGCTCAGAGATGAAAAGTGCCAGCACTGAAAGCTCTTGCTAGCCAGCACCCTTCCTTGGAAGCGCTTTTGTAGGCCTAAGAACACTGGGGCTCTGGGCTTCTCTAGCCACCTCATCTTCTGCTCATCCTCTCGCGCACTCTAAAGAGAGCTCAGGTGAGAAATTGCAAACGTCGAGCAATTGCTCAGAGATGAAAAGTGCCAGCACTGAAAGCTGTTGCTAGCCAGCACCCTTCCTTGGAAGCGCTTTCACAGGCGCAGCAACACTGGGGCTTTGCGCTTCTATACGCACCAAACGTCACGGTCCTTCTCTTTCCGTCGGTAGACACGAGCTGAGAAATTGCAAACGTCGAGCAATTGCTCAGAGATGAAAAGTGCCAGCACTGAAAGCTGTTGCTAGCCAGCACCCTTCCTTGGAAGCGCTTTTGTAGGCCTAAGAACACTGGGGCTCTGGGCTTCTCTAGCCACCTCATCTTCTGCTCATCCTCTCGCGCACTCTAAAGAGAGCTCAGGTGAGAAATTGCAAACGTCGAGCAATTGCTCAGAGATGAAAAGTGCCAGCACTGAAAGCTGTTGCTAGCCAGCACCCTTCCTTGGAAGCGCTTTCACAGGCGCAGCAACACTGGGGCTTTGCGCTTCTATACGCACCAAACGTCACGGTCCTTCTCTTTCCGTCGGTAGACACGAGCTGAGAAATTGCAAACGTCGAGCAATTGCTCAGAGATGAAAAGTGCCAGCACTGAAAGCTCTTGCTAGCCAGCACCCTTCCTTGGAAGCGCTTTTGTAGGCCTAAGAACACTGGGGCTCTGGGCTTCTCTAGCCACCTCATCTTCTGCTCATCCTCTCGCGCACTCTAAAGAGAGCTCAGGTGAGAAATTGCAAACGTCGAGCAATTGCTCAGAGATGAAAAGTGCCAGCACTGAAAGCTCTTGCTAGCCAGCACCCTTCCTTGGAAGCGCTTTCACAGGCGCAGCAACACTGGGGCTTTGCGCTTCTATACGCACCACATGTCACGGTCCTTCTCTTTCCGTCTCTTAGACACGAGCTGAGAAATTGCAAACGTCGAGCAATTGCTCAGAGATGAAAAGTGCCAGCACTGAAAGCTCTTGCTAGCCAGCACCCTTCCTTGGAAGCGCTTTTGTAGGCCTAAGCACACTGGGGCTCTGGCCTTCTCTAGCCACCTCATCTTCTGCTCATCCTCCCGCGCACTCTAAAGAGAGCTCAGGTGAGAAATTGCAAACGTCGAGCAATTGCTCAGAGATGAAAAGTGCCAGCACTGAAAGCTGTTGCTAGCCAGCACCCTTCCTTGGAAGCGCTTTCACAGGCGCAGTAACACTGGGGCTTTGCGCTTCTATACGCACCAAACGTCACGGTCCTTCTCTTTCCGTCTCCTAGACACGAGCTGAGAAATTGCAAACGTCGAGCAATTGCTCAGAGATGAAAAGTGCCAGCACTGAAAGCTCTTGCTAGCCAGCACCCTTCCTTGGAAGCGCTTTCACAGGGGCAGCAACACTGCGGCTTTGCGCTTCTCTACCCACCAAACGTCACGGTCCTTCTCTTTCCGTCGGTAGACACGAGCTGAGAAATTGCAAACGTGGAGCAATTGCTCAGAGATGAAAAGTGCCAGCACTGAAAGCTCTTGCTAGCCAGCACCCTTCCTTGGAAGCGCTTTCACAGGCGCAGCAACACTGGGGCTTTGCGCTTCTATACGCACCAAATGTCACGGTCCTTCTCTTTCCGTCGGTAGACACGAGCTGAGAAATTGCAAACGTCGAGCAATTGCTCAGAGATGAAAAGTGCCAGCACTGAAAGCTCTTGCTAGCCAGCACCCTTCCTTGGAAGCGCTTTCACAGGCGCAGCAACACTGGGTCTTTGCTCTTCTCTAGCCACCAAACGTCACGGTCCTTCTCTTTCCGTCTCCTAGACACGAGCTGAGAAATTGCAAACGTCGAGCAATTGCTCAGAGATGAAAAGTGCCAGCACTGAAATCTGTTGCTAGCCAGCACCCTTCCTTGGAAGCGCTTTTGTAGGCCTAAGAACACTGGGGCTCTGGGCTTCTCTAGCCACCTCATCTTCTGCTCATCCTCTCGCGCACTCTAAAGAGAGCTCAGGTGAGAAATTGCAAACGTCGAGCAATTGCTCAGAGATGAAAAGTGCCAGCACTGAAAGCTGTTGCTAGCCAGCACCCTTCCTTGGAAGCGCTTTCACAGGCGCAGCAACACTGGGGCTTTGCGCTTCTCTACCCACCAAAAGTCACGGTCCTTCTCTTTCCGTCTTGTAGACACGAGCTGAGAAATTGCAAACGTGGAGCAATTGCTCAGAGATGAAAAGTGCCAGCACTGAAAGCTGTTGCTAGCCAGCACCCTTCCTTGGAAGCGCTTTCACAGGCGCAGTAACACTGGGGCTTTGCGCTTCTCTAGCCACCAAACGTCACGGTCATTCTCTTTCCGTCTCGTAGACACGAGCTGAGAAATTGCAAACGTCCAGCAATTGCTCAGAGATGAAAAGTGCCAGCACTGAAAGCTGTTGCTAGCCAGCACCCTTCCTTGGAAGCGCTTTTGTAGGCCTAAGAACACTGGGGCTCTGGGCTTCTCTAGCCACCTCATCTTCTGCTCATCCTCTCGCGCACTCTAAAGAGAGCTCAGGTGAGAAATTGCAAACGTCGAGCAATTGCTCAGAGATGAAAAGTGCCAGCACTGAAAGCTGTTGCTAGCCAGCACCCTTCCTTGGAAGCGCTTTCACAGGCGCAGCAACACTGGGGCTTTGCGCTTCTATACGCACCAAACGTCATGGTCCTTCTCTTTCCGTCTCGTAGACACGAGCTGAGAAATTGCAAACGTCGAGCAATTGCTCAGAGATGAAAAGTGCCAGCACTGAAAGCTGTTGCTAGCCAGCACCCTTCCTTGGAAGCGCTTTTGTAGGCCTAAGAACACTGGGGCTCTGGGCTTCTCTAGCCACCTCATCTTCTGCTCATCCTCTCGCGCACTCTAAAGAGAGCTCAGGTGAGAAATTGCAAACGACGAGCAATTGCTCAGAGATGAAAAGTGCCAGCACTGAAAGCTCTTGCTAGCCAGCACCCTTCCTTGGAAGCGCTTTCACAGGCGCAGCAACACTGGGGCTTTGCGCTTCTCTAGCCACCAAAAGTCACGGTCCTTCTCTTTCCGTCTTGTAGACACGAGCTGAGAAATTGCAAATGTCGAGCAATTGCTCAGAGATGAAAAGTGCCAGCACTGAAAGCTGTTGCTAGCCAGCACCCTTCCTTGGAAGCGCTTTCACAGGCGCAGCAACACTGGGGCTTTGCGCTTCTCTACCCACCAAACGTCACGGTCCTTCTCTTTCCGTCTCGTAGACACGAGCTGAGAAATTGCAAACGTCGAGCAATTGCTCAGAGATGAAAAGTGCCAGCACTGAAAGCTCTTGCTAGCCAGCACCCTTCCTTGGAAGCGCTTTTGTAGGCCTAAGAACACTGGGGCTCTGGGCTTCTCTAGCCACCTCATCTTCTGCTCATCCTCCCGCGCAGTCTAAAGAGAGCTCAGGTGAGAAATTGCAAACGTCGAGCAATTGCTCAGAGATGAAAAGTGCCAGCACTGAAAGCTCTTGCTAGCCAGCACCCTTCCTTGGAAGCGCTTTCACAGGCGCAGCAACACTGGGGCTTTGCGCTTCTCTAGCCACCAAAAGTCACGATCCTTCTCTTTCCGTCGGTAGACACGAGCTGAGAAATTGCAAACGTCGAGCAATTGCTCAGAGATGAAAAGTGCCAGCACTGAAAGCTGTTGCTAGCCAGCACCCTTCCTTGGAAGCGCTTTTGTAGGCCTAAGAACACTGGGGCTCTGGGCTTCTCTAGCCACCTCATCTTCTGCTCATCCTCTCGCGCACTCTAAAGAGAGCTCAGGTGAGAAATTGCAAACGTCCAGCAATTGCTCAGAGATGAAAAGTGCCAGCACTGAAAGCTGTTGCTAGCCAGCACCCTTCCTTGGAAGTGCTTTCACAGGCGCAGCAACACTGGGGCTTTGCGCTTCTATACGCACCAAACGTCACGGTCCTTCTCTTTCCGTCTCGTAGACACGAGCTGAGAAATTGCAAACGTCGAGCAATTGCTCAGAGATGAAAAGTGCCAGCACTGAAAGCTCTTGCTAGCCAGCACCCTTCCTTGGAAGCGCTTTCACAGGCGCAGCAACACTGGGGCTTTGCGCTTCTATACGCACCAAACGTCACGGTCCTTCTCTTTCCGTCGGTAGACACGAGCTGAGAAATTGCAAACGTCCAGCAATTGCTCAGAGATGAAAAGTGCCAGCACTGAAAGCTGTTGCTAGCCAGCACCCTTCCTTGGAAGCGCTTTTGTAGGCCTAAGAACACTGGGGCTCTGGGCTTCTCTAGCCACCTCATCTTCTGCTCATCCTCCCGCGCACTCTAAAGAGAGCTCAGGTGAGAAATTGCAAACGTCGAGCAATTGCTCAGAGATGAAAAGTGCCAGCACTGAAAGCTGTTGCTAGCCAGCACCCTTCCTTGGAAGCGCTTTCACAGGCGCAGTAACACTGGGGCTTTGCGCTTCTCTAGCCACCAAACGTCACGGTCCTTCTCTTTCCGTCTCGTAGACACGAGCTGAGAAATTGCAAACGTGGAGCAATTGCTCAGAGATGAAAAGTGCCAGCACTGAAAGCTGTTGCTAGCCAGCACCCTTCCTTGGAAGCGCTTTTGTAGGCCTAAGAACACTGGGGCTCTGGGCTTCTCTAGCCACCTCATCTTCTGCTCATCCTCACGCGCACTCTAAAGAGAGCTCAGGTGAGAAATTGCAAACGTCGAGCAATTGCTCAGAGATGAAAAGTGCCAGCACTGAAAGCTCTTGCTAGCCAGCACCCTTCCTTGGAAGCGCTTTCACAGGCGCAGCAACACTGGGGCTTTGCGCTTCTCTAGCCACCAAAAGTCACGGTCCTTCTATTTCCGTCGGTAGACACGAGCTGAGAAATTGCAAACGTCGAGCAATTGCTCAGAGATGAAAAGTGCCAGCACTGAAAGCTCTTGCTAGCCAGCACCCTTCCTTGGAAGCGCTTTTGTAGGCCTAAGAACACTGGGGCTCTGGGCTTCTCTAGCCACCTCATCTTCTGCTCATCCTCTCGCGCACTCTAAAGAGAGCTCAGGTGAGAAATTGCAAACGTCGAGCAATTGCTCAGAGATGAAAAGTGCCAGCACTGAAAGCTGTTGCTAGCCAGCACCCTTCCTTGGAAGCGCTTTCACAGGCGCAGCAACACTGGGGCTTTGCGCTTCTATACGCACCAAACGTCACGGTCCTTCTCTTTCCGTCGGTAGACACGAGCTGAGAAATTGCAAACGTCGAGCAATTGCTCAGAGATGAAAAGTGCCAGCACTGAAAGCTGTTGCTAGCCAGCACCCTTCCTTGGAAGCGCTTTTGTAGGCCTAAGAACACTGGGGCTCTGGGCTTCTCTAGCCACCTCATCTTCTGCTCATCCTCTCGCGCACTCTAAAGAGAGCTCAGGTGAGAAATTGCAAACGTCGAGCAATTGCTCAGAGATGAAAAGTGCCAGCACTGAAAGCTCTTGCTAGCCAGCACCCTTCCTTGGAAGCGCTTTCACAGGCGCAGCAACACTGGGGCTTTGCGCTTCTATACGCACCACATGTCACGGTCCTTCTCTTTCCGTCTCTTAGACACGAGCTGAGAAATTGCAAACGTCGAGCAATTGCTCAGAGATGAAAAGTGCCAGCACTGAAAGCTCTTGCTAGCCAGCACCCTTCCTTGGAAGCGCTTTTGTAGGCCTAAGCACACTGGGGCTCTGGCCTTCTCTAGCCACCTCATCTTCTGCTCATCCTCCCGCGCACTCTAAAGAGAGCTCAGGTGAGAAATTGCAAACGTCGAGCAATTGCTCAGAGATGAAAAGTGCCAGCACTGAAAGCTGTTGCTAGCCAGCACCCTTCCTTGGAAGCGCTTTCACAGGCGCAGTAACACTGGGGCTTTGCGCTTCTATACGCACCAAACGTCACGGTCCTTCTCTTTCCGTCTCCTAGACACGAGCTGAGAAATTGCAAACGTCGAGCAATTGCTCAGAGATGAAAAGTGCCAGCACTGAAAGCTCTTGCTAGCCAGCACCCTTCCTTGGAAGCGCTTTCACAGGGGCAGCAACACTGCGGCTTTGCGCTTCTCTACCCACCAAACGTCACGGTCCTTCTCTTTCCGTCGGTAGACACGAGCTGAGAAATTGCAAACGTGGAGCAATTGCTCAGAGATGAAAAGTGCCAGCACTGAAAGCTCTTGCTAGCCAGCACCCTTCCTTGGAAGCGCTTTCACAGGCGCAGCAACACTGGGGCTTTGCGCTTCTATACGCACCAAATGTCACGGTCTTTCTCTTTCCGTCGGTAGACACGAGCTGAGAAATTGCAAACGTCGAGCAATTGCTCAGAGATGAAAAGTGCCAGCACTGAAAGCTCTTGCTAGCCAGCACCCTTCCTTGGAAGCGCTTTCACAGGCGCAGCAACACTGGGTCTTTGCTCTTCTCTAGCCACCAAACGTCACGGTCCTTCTCTTTCCGTCTCCTAGACACGAGCTGAGAAATTGCAAACGTCGAGCAATTGCTCAGAGATGAAAAGTGCCAGCACTGAAAGCTGTTGCTAGCCAGCACCCTTCCTTGGAAGCGCTTTTGTAGGCCTAAGAACACTGGGGCTCTGGGCTTCTCTAGCCACCTCATCTTCTGCTCATCCTCTCGCGCACTCTAAAGAGAGCTCAGGTGAGAAATTGCAAACGTCGAGCAATTGCTCAGAGATGAAAAGTGCCAGCACTGAAAGCTGTTGCTAGCCAGCACCCTTCCTTGGAAGCGCTTTCACAGGCGCAGCAACACTGGGGCTTTGCGCTTCTCTACCCACCAAAAGTCACGGTCCTTCTCTTTCCGTCTTGTAGACACGAGCTGAGAAATTGCAAACGTGGAGCAATTGCTCAGAGATGAAAAGTGCCAGCACTGAAAGCTGTTGCTAGCCAGCACCCTTCCTTGGAAGCGCTTTCACAGGCGCAGTAACACTGGGGCTTTGCGCTTCTCTAGCCACCAAACGTCACGGTCATTCTCTTTCCGTCTCGTAGACACGAGCTGAGAAATTGCAAACGTCCAGCAATTGCTCAGAGATGAAAAGTGCCAGCACTGAAAGCTGTTGCTAGCCAGCACCCTTCCTTGGAAGCGCTTTTGTAGGCCTAAGAACACTGGGGCTCTGGGCTTCTCTAGCCACCTCATCTTCTGCTCATCCTCTCGCGCACTCTAAAGAGAGCTCAGGTGAGAAATTGCAAACGTCGAGCAATTGCTCAGAGATGAAAAGTGCCAGCACTGAAAGCTGTTGCTAGCCAGCACCCTTCCTTGGAAGCGCTTTCACAGGCGCAGCAACACTGGGGCTTTGCGCTTCTATACGCACCAAACGTCATGGTCCTTCTCTTTCCGTCTCGTAGACACGAGCTGAGAAATTGCAAACGTCGAGCAATTGCTCAGAGATGAAAAGTGCCAGCACTGAAAGCTGTTGCTAGCCAGCACCCTTCCTTGGAAGCGCTTTTGTAGGCCTAAGAACACTGGGGCTCTGGGCTTCTCTAGCCACCTCATCTTCTGCTCATCCTCTCGCGCACTCTAAAGAGAGCTCAGGTGAGAAATTGCAAACGTCGAGCAATTGCTCCGAGATGAAAAGTGCCAGCACTGAAAGCTGTTGCTAGCCAGCACCCTTCCTTGGAAGCGCTTTCACAGGCGCAGCAACACTAGGGCTTTGCGCTTCTCTACGCACCAAACGTCACGGTCCTTCTCTTTCCGTCGGTAGACACGAGCTGAGAAATTGCAAACGTGGAGCAATTGCTCAGAGATGAAAAGTGCCAGCACTGAAAGCTGTTGCTAGCCAGCACCCTTCCTTGGAAGCGCTTTTGTAGGCCTAAGAACACTGGGGCTCTGGGCTTCTCTAGCCACCTCATCTTCTGCTCATCCTCTCGCGCACTCTAAAGAGAGCTCAGGTGAGAAATTGCAAACGTCGAGCAATTGCTCAGAGATGAAAAGTGCCAGCACTGAAAGCTCTTGCTAGCCAGCACCCTTCCTTGGAAGCGCTTTCACAGGCGCAGCAACACTGGGGCTTTGCGCTTCTATACGCACCAAACGTCACGGTCCTTCTCTTTCCGTCTCGTAGACACGAGCTGAGAAATTGCAAACGTGGAGCAATTGCTCAGAGATGAAAAGTGCCAGCACTGAAAGCTGTTGCTAGCCAGCACCCTTCCTTGGAAGCGCTTTTGTAGGCCTAAGAACACTGGGGCTCTGGGCTTCTCTAGCCACCTCATCTTCTGCTCATCCTCCCGCGCACTCTAAAGAGAGCTCAGGTGAGAAATTGCAAACGTTGAGCAATTGCTCAGAGATGAAAAGTGCCAGCACTGAAAGCTGTTGCTAGCCAGCACCCTTCCTTGGAAGCGCTTTCACAGGCGCAGCAACACTGGGGCTTTGCGCTTCTATACGCACCAAATGTCACGGTCCTTCTCTTTCCGTCTTGTAGACACGAGCTGAGAAATTGCAAACGTGGAGCAATTGCTCAGAGATGAAAAGTGCCAGCACTGAAAGCTCTTGCTAGCCAGCACCCTTCCTTGGAAGCGCTTTCACAGGCGCAGCAGCACTGGGGCTTTGTGCTTCTATACGCACCAAACGTCACGGTCCTTCTCTTTCCGTCTCGTAGACACGAGCTGAGAAATTGCAAACGTCCAGCAATTGCTCCGAGATGAAAAGTGCCAGCACTGAAAGCTGTTGCTAGCCAGCACCCTTCCTTGGAAGCGCTTTTGTAGGCCTAAGAACACTGGGGCTCTGGGCTTCTCTAGCCACCTCATCTTCTGCTCATCCTCTCGCGCACTCTAAAGAGAGCTCAGGTGAGAAATTGCAAACGTCCAGCAATTGCTCAGAGATGAAAAGTGCCAGCACTGAAAGCTCTTGCTAGCCAGCACCCTTCCTTGGAAGCGCTTTCACAGGGGCAGCAACACTGCGGCTTTGCGCTTCTCTACCCACCAAACGTCACGGTCCTTCTCTTTCCGTCGGTAGACACGAGCTGAGAAATTGCAAACGTGGAGCAATTGCTCAGAGATGAAAAGTGCCAGCACTGAAAGCTCTTGCTAGCCAGCACCCTTCCTTGGAAGCGCTTTCACAGGCGCAGCAACACTGGGGCTTTGCGCTTCTATACGCACCAAATGTCACGGTCCTTCTCTTTCCGTCGGTAGACACGAGCTGAGAAATTGCAAACGTCGAGCAATTGCTCAGAGATGAAAAGTGCCAGCACTGAAAGCTGTTGCTAGCCAGCACCCTTCCTTGGAAGCGCTTTCACAGGTGCAGCAACACTGGGTCTTTGCTCTTCTCTAGCCACCAAACGTCACGGTCCTTCTCTTTCCGTCTCGTAGACACGAGCTGAGAAATTGCAAACGTCGAGCAATTGCTCAGAGATGAAAAGTGCCAGCACTGAAATCTGTTGCTAGCCAGCACCCTTCCTTGGAAGCGCTTTTGTAGGCCTAAGAACACTGGGGCTCTGGGCTTCTCTAGCCACCTCATCTTCTGCTCATCCTCTCGCGCACTCTAAAGAGAGCTCAGGTGAGAAATTGCAAACGTCGAGCAATTGCTCAGAGATGAAAAGTGCCAGCACTGAAAGCTCTTGCTAGCCAGCACCCTTCCTTGGAAGCGCTTTCACAGGCGCAGCAACACTGGGGCTTTGCGCTTCTCTACCCACCAAAAGTCACGGTCCTTCTCTTTCCGTCTTGTAGACACGAGCTGAGAAATTGCAAACGTGGAGCAATTGCTCAGAGATGAAAAGTGCCAGCACTGAAAGCTGTTGCTAGCCAGCACCCTTCCTTGGAAGCGCTTTCACAGGCGCAGTAACACTGGGGCTTTGCGCTTCTCTAGCCACCAAACGTCACGGTCCTTCTCTTTCCGTCGGTAGACACGAGCTGAGAAATTGCAAACGTCGAGCAATTGCTCAGAGATGAAAAGTGCCAGCACTGAAAGCTGTTGCTAGCCAGCACCCTTCCTTGGAAGCGCTTTTGTAGGCCTAAAAACACTGGGGCTCTGGGCTTCTCTAGCCACCTCATCTTCTGCTCATCCTCTCGCGCACTCTAAAGAGAGCTCAGGTGAGAAATTGCAAACGTCGAGCAATTGCTCAGAGATGAAAAGTGCCAGCACTGAAAGCTCTTGCTAGCCAGCACCCTTCCTTGGAAGCGCTTTCACAGGCGCAGCAACACTGGGGCTTTGCGCTTCTCTAGCCACCAAACGTCACGGTCCTTCTCTTTCCGTCTCGTAGACACGAGCTGAGAAATTGCAAACGTCGAGCAATTGCTCAGAGATGAAAAGTGCCAGCACTGAAAGCTGTTGCTAGCCAGCACCCTTCCTTGGAAGCGCTTTTGTAGGCCTAAGCACACTGGGGCTCTGGGCTTCTCTAGCCACCTCATCTTCTGCTCATCCTCCCGCGCACTCTAAAGAGAGCTCAGGTGAGAAATTGCAAACGTTGAGCAATTGCTCAGAGATGAAAAGTGCCAGCACTGAAAGCTCTTGCTAGCCAGCACCCTTCCTTGGAAGCGCTTTCACAGGCGCAGCAACACTGGGGCTTTGCGCTTCTATACGCACCAAATGTCACGGTCCTTCTCTTTCCGTCTTGTAGACACGAGCTGAGAAATTGCAAACGTGGAGCAATTGCTCAGAGATGAAAAGTGCCAGCACTGAAAGCTCTTGCTAGCCAGCACCCTTCCTTGGAAGCGCTTTCACAGGCGCAGCAGCACTGGGGCTTTGTGCTTCTATACGCACCAAACGTCACGGTCCTTCTCTTTCCGTCTCGTAGACACGAGCTGAGAAATTGCAAACGTCCAGCAATTGCTCCGAGATGAAAAGTGCCAGCACTGAAAGCTGTTGCTAGCCAGCACCCTTCCTTGGAAGCGCTTTTGTAGGCCTAAGAACACTGGGGCTCTGGGCTTCTCTAGCCACCTCATCTTCTGCTCATCCTCTCGCGCACTCTAAAGAGAGCTCAGGTGAGAAATTGCAAACGTGGAGCAATTGCTCAGAGATGAAAAGTGCCAGCACTGAAAGCTGTTGCTAGCCAGCACCCTTCCTTGGAAGCGCTTTCACAGGCGCAGCAACACTGGGGCTTTGCGCTTCTCTACCCACCAAATGTCACGGTCCTTCTCTTTCCGTCGGTAGACACGAGCTGAGAAATTGCAAACGTGGAGCAATTGCTCAGAGATGAAAAGTGCCAGCACTGAAAGCTGTTGCTAGCCAGCACCCTTCCTTGGAAGCGCTTTCACAGGCGCAGTAACACTGGGGCTTTGCGCTTCTCTACCCACCAAACGTCACGGTCCTTCTCTTTCTGTCTCGTAGACACGAGCTGAGAAATTGCAAACGTCGAGCAATTGCTCAGAGATGAAAAGTGCCAGCACTGAAAGCTCTTGCTAGCCAGCACCCTTCCTTGGAAGCGCTTTCACAGGCGCAGCAACACTGGGGCTTTGCGCTTCTATACGCACCAAACGTCACGGTCCTTCTCTTTCCGTCTCGTAGACACGAGCTGAGAAATTGCAAACGTCGAGCAATTGCTCAGAGATGAAAAGTGCCAGCACTGAAAGCTGTTGCTAGCCAGCCGCCTTCCTTGGAAGCGCTTTTGTAGACCTAAGAACACTGGGGCTCTGGGCTTCTCTAGCCACCTCATCTTCTGCTCATCCTCTCGCGCACTCTAAAGAGAGCTCAGGTGAGAAATTGCAAACGTCGAGCAATTGCTCAGAGATGAAAAGTGCCAGCACTGAAAGCTGTTGCTAGCCAGCACCCTTCCTTGGAAGCGCTTTCACAGGCGCAGTAACACTGGGGCTTTGCGCTTCTATACGCACCAAACGTCACGGTCCTTCTCTTTCCGTCTTGTAGACACGAGCTGAGAAATTGCAAACGTCGAGCAATTGCTCAGAGATGAAAAGTGCCAGCACTGAAAGCTGTTGCTAGCCAGCACCCTTCCTTGGAAGCGCTTTTGTAGGCCTAAGAACACTGGGGCTCTGGGCTTCTCTAGCCACCTCATCTTCTGCTCATCCTCTCGCGCACTCTAAAGAGAGCTCAGGTGAGAAATTGCAAACGTCGAGCAATTGCTCAGAGATGAAAAGTGCCAGCACTGAAAGCTGTTGCTAGCCAGCACCCTTCCTTGGAAGCGCTTTCACAGGCGCAGCAAC
The DNA here is from genome assembly GCA_037962945.1 of Sarcoramphus papa. NCBI lineage: Eukaryota > Metazoa > Chordata > Aves > Accipitriformes > Cathartidae > Sarcoramphus > Sarcoramphus papa. Next base: position 1,561,972 of record JBBMRM010000108.1, read on the forward strand.
ACTGGGGCTTTGCGCTTCACTAGCCACCAAACGTCACGGTCCTTCTCTTTCCGTCTCGTAGACACGAGCTGAGAAATTGCAAACGTCCAGCAATAGCTCAGAGATGAAAAGTGCCAGCACTGAAAGCTGTTGCTAGCCAGCACCCTTCCTTGGAAGCGCTTTCACAGGCGCAGCAACACTGGGGCTTTGCGCTTCTATACGCACCAAACGTCACGGTCCTTCTCTTTCCGTCTCGTAGACACGAGCTGAGAAATTGCAAACGTCAAGCAATTGCTCAGAGATGAAAAGTGCCAGCACTGAAAGCTGTTGCTAGCCAGCACCCTTCCTTGGAAGCGCTTTTGTAGGCCTAAGAACACTGGGGCTCTGGGCTTCTCTAGCCACCTCATCTTCTGCTCATCCTCTCGCGCACTCTAAAGAGAGCTCAGGTGAGAAATTGCAAACGTCGAGCAATTGCTCAGAGATGAAAAGTGCCAGCACTGAAAGCTCTTGCTAGCCAGCACCCTTCCTTGGAAGCGCTTTCACAGGCGCAGCAACACTGGGGCTTTGCGCTTCTATACGCACCAAACGTCACGGTCCTTCTCTTTCCGTCTTGTAGACACGAGCTGAGAAATTGCAAACGTCGAGCAATTGCTCAGAGATGAAAAGTGCCAGCACTGAAAGCTGTTGCTAGCCAGCACCCTTCCTTGGAAGCGCTTTTGTAGGCCTAAGCACACTGGGGCTCTGGGCTTCTCTAGCCACCTCATCTTCTGCTCATCCTCCCGCGCACTCTAAAGAGAGCTCAGGTGAGAAATTGCAAACGTCGAGCAATTGCTCAGAGATGAAAAGTGCCAGCACTGAAAGCTCTTGCTAGCCAGCACCCTTCCTTGGAAGCGCTTTCACAGGCGCAGCAACACTGGGGCTTTGCGCTTCTCTACCCACCAAACGTCACGGTCCTTCTCTTTCCGTCGGTAGACACGAGCTGAGAAATTGCAAACGTGGAGCAATTGCTCAGAGATGAAAAGTGCCAGCACTGAAAGCTGTTGCTAGCCAGCACCCTTCCTTGGAAGCGCTTTTGTAGACCTAAGAACACTGGGGCTCTGGGCTTCTCTAGCCACCTCATCTTCTGCTCATCCTCTCGCGCACTCTAAAGAGAGCTCAGGTGAGAAATTGCAAACGTCGAGCAATTGCTCAGAGATGAAAAGTGCCAGCACTGAAAGCTGTTGCTAGCCAGCACCCTTCCTTGGAAGCGCTTTCACAGGCGCAGCAACACTGGGGCTTTGCGCTTCTATACGCACCAAATGTCACGGTCCTTCTCTTTCCGTCTTGTAGACACGAGCTGAGAAATTGCAAACGTGGAGCAATTGCTCAGAGATGAAAAGTGCCAGCACTGAAAGCTGTTGCTAGCCAGCACCCTTCCTTGGAAGCGCTTTCACAGGCGCAGCAACACTGGGGCTTTGCGCTTCTCTACCCACCAAACGTCACGGTCCTTCTCTTTCCGTCTTGTAGACACGAGCTGAGAAATTGCAAACGTGGAGCAATTGCTCCGAGATGAAAAGTGCCAGCACTGAAAGCTGTTGCTAGCCAGCCCCCTTCCTTGGAAGCGCTTTTGTAGGCCTAAGAACACTGGGGCTCTGGGCTTCTCTAGCCACCTCATCTTCTGCTCATCCTCTCGCGCACTCTAAAGAGAGCTCAGGTGAGAAATTGCAAACGTCGAGCAATTGCTCAGAGATGAAAAGTGCCAGCACTGAAAGCTCTTGCTAGCCAGCACCCTTCCTTGGAAGCGCTTTCACAGGCGCAGCAACACTGGGGCTTTGCGCTTCTCTACCCACCAAACGTCACGGTCCTTCTCTTTCCGTCTCCTAGACACGAGCTGAGAAATTGCAAACGTCCAGCAATTGCTCAGAGATGAAAAGTGCCAGCACTGAAAGCTCTTGCTAGCCAGCACCCTTCCTTGGAAGCGCTTTCACAGGCACAGCAACACTGGGGCTTTGCGCTTCTATACGCACCAAATGTCACGGTCATTCTCTTTCCGCCTCGTAGACACGAGATGAGAAATTGAAAACGTCAAGCAATTGCTAAGAGATGAAAAGTGCCAGCACTGAAAGCTGTTGCTAGCCAGCACCCTTCCTTGGAAGCGCTTTCACAAGCGCAGTAACACTGGGGCTTTGCGCTTCTATACGCACCAAACGTCACGGTCCTTCTCTTTCCGTCTCGTAGACATGAGCTGAGAAATTGCAAACGTCGAGCAATTGCTCAGAGATGAAAAGTGCCAGCACTGAAAGCTCTTGCTAGCCAGCACCCTTCCTTGGAAGCGCTTTCACAGGCGCAGCAACACTGGGGCTTTGCGCTTCTATACGCACCAAACGTCACGGTCCTTCTCTTTCCGTCGGTAGACACGAGCTGAGAAATTGCAAACGTGGAGCAATTGCTCAGAGATGAAAAGTGCCAGCACTGAAAGCTGTTGCTAGCCAGCACCCTTCCTTGGAAGCGCTTTTGTAGGCCTAAGAACACTGGGGCTCTGGGCTTCTCTAGCCACCTAATGTTCTGCTCATCCCCTCGCGCACTCTAAAGAGAGCTCAGGTGAGAAATTGCAAACGTCGAGCAATTGCTCAGAGATGAAAAGTGCCAGCACTGAAAGCTCTTGCTAGCCAGCACCCTTCCTTGGAAGCGCTTTCACAGGCGCAGCAACACTGGGGCTTTGCGCTTCTATACGCACCACATGTCACGGTCCTTCTCTTTCCGTCTTGTAGACACGAGCTGAGAAATTGCAAACGTCGAGCAATTGCTCAGAGATGAAAAGTGCCAGCACTGAAATCTGTTGCTAGCCAGCACCCTTCCTTGGAAGCGCTTTTGTAGGCCTAAGCACACTGGGGCTCTGGCCTTCTCTAGCCACCTCATCTTCTGCTCATCCTCCCGCGCACTCTAAAGAGAGCTCAGGTGAGAAATTGCAAACGTCGAGCAATTGCTCAGAGATGAAAAGTGCCAGCACTGAAAGCTGTTGCTAGCCAGCACCCTTCCTTGGAAGCGCTTTCACAGGCGCAGTAACACTGGGGCTTTGCGCTTCTATACGCACCAAACGTCACGGTCCTTCTCTTTCCGTCTCGTAGACACGAGCTGAGAAATTGCAAACGTCGAGCAATTGCTCAGAGATGAAAAGTGCCAGCACTGAAAGCTCTTGCTAGCCAGCACCCTTCCTTGGAAGCGCTTTCACAGGGGCAGCAACACTGCGGCTTTGCGCTTCTCTACCCACCAAACGTCACGGTCCTTCTCTTTCCGTCGGTAGACACGAGCTGAGAAATTGCAAACGTGGAGCAATTGCTCAGAGATGAAAAGTGCCAGCACTGAAAGCTCTTGCTAGCCAGCACCCTTCCTTGGAAGCGCTTTCACAGGCGCAGCAACACTGGGGCTTTGCGCTTCTATACGCACCAAATGTCACGGTCCTTCTCTTTCCGTCGGTAGACACGAGCTGAGAAATTGCAAACGTGGAGCAATTGCTCAGAGAGGAAAAGTGCCAGCACTGAAAGCTCTTGCTAGCCAGCACCCTTCCTTGGAAGCGCTTTCACAGGCGCAGCAACACTGGGTCTTTGCTCTTCTCTAGCCACCAAACGTCACGGTCCTTCTCTTTCCGTCTCCTAGACACGAGCTGAGAAATTGCAAACGTCGAGCAATTGCTCAGAGATGAAAAGTGCCAGCACTGAAATCTGTTGCTAGCCAGCACCCTTCCTTGGAAGCGCTTTTGTAGGCCTAAGAACACTGGGGCTCTGGGCTTCTCTAGCCACCTCATCTTCTGCTCATCCTCTCGCGCACTCTAAAGAGAGCTCAGGTGAGAAATTGCAAACGTCGAGCAATTGCTCAGAGATGAAAAGTGCCAGCACTGAAAGCTCTTGCTAGCCAGCACCCTTCCTTGGAAGCGCTTTCACAGGCGCAGCAACACTGGGGCTTTGCGCTTCTCTACCCACCAAAAGTCACGGTCCTTCTCTTTCCGTCTTGTAGACACGAGCTGAGAAATTGCAAACGTGGAGCAATTGCTCAGAGATGAAAAGTGCCAGCACTGAAAGCTGTTGCTAGCCAGCACCCTTCCTTGGAAGCGCTTTCACAGGCGCAGTAACACTGGGGCTTTGCGCTTCTCTACCCACCAAATGTCACGGTCATTCTCTTTCCGTCTCGTAGACACGAGCTGAGAAATTGCAAACGTCGAGCAATTGCTCAGAGATGAAAAGTGCCAGCACTGAAAGCTGTTGCTAGCCAGCACCCTTCCTTGGAAGCGCTTTTGTAGGCCTAAGAACACTGGGGCTCTGGGCTTCTCTAGCCACCTCATCTTCTGCTCATCCTCTCGCGCACTCTAAAGAGAGCTCAGGTGAGAAATTGCAAACGTCGAGCAATTGCTCAGAGATGAAAAGTGCCAGCACTGAAAGCTCTTGCTAGCCAGCACCCTTCCTTGGAAGCGCTTTCACAGGCGCAGCAACACTGGGGCTTTGCGCTTCTATACGCACCAAACGTCATGGTCCTTCTCTTTCCGTCTCGTAGACACGAGCTGAGAAATTGCAAACGTCGAGCAATTGCTCAGAGATGAAAAGTGCCAGCACTGAAAGCTGTTGCTAGCCAGCACCCTTCCTTGGAAGCGCTTTTGTAGGCCTAAGAACACTGGGGCTCTGGGCTTCTCTAGCCACCTAATCTTCTGCTCATCCTCTCGCGCACTCTAAAGAGAGCTCAGGTGAGAAATTGCAAACGTCGAGCAATTGCTCCGAGATGAAAAGTGCCAGCACTGAAAGCTGTTGCTAGCCAGCACCCTTCCTTGGAAGCGCTTTCACAGGCGCAGCAACACTGGGGCTTTGCGCTTCTCTAGCCACCAAACGTCACGGTCCTTCTCTTTCCGTCGGTAGACACGAGCTGAGAAATTGCAAACGTGGAGCAATTGCTCAGAGATGAAAAGTGCCAGCACTGAAAGCTGTTGCTAGCCAGCACCCTTCCTTGGAAGCGCTTTTGTAGGCCTAAGAACACTGGGGCTCTGGGCTTCTCTAGCCACCTCATCTTCTGCTCATCCTCTCGCGCACTCTAAAGAGAGCTCAGGTGAGAAATTGCAAACGTCGAGCAATTGCTCAGAGATGAAAAGTGCCAGCACTGAAAGCTCTTGCTAGCCAGCACCCTTCCTTGGAAGCGCTTTCACAGGCGCAGTAACACTGGGGCTTTGCGCTTCTCTAGCCACCAAACGTCACGGTCCTTCTCTTTCCGTCTCATAGACACGAGCTGAGAAATTGCAAACGTCGAGCAATTGCTCAGAGATGAAAAGTGCCAGCACTGAAAGCTGTTGCTAGCCAGCACCCTTCCTTGGAAGCGCTTTTGTAGGCCTAAGCACACTGGGGCTCTGGGCTTCTCTAGCCACCTCATCTTCTGCTCATCCTCCCGCGCACTCTAAAGAGAGCTCAGGTGAGAAATTGCAAACGTTGAGCAATTGCTCAGAGATGAAAAGTGCCAGCACTGAAAGCTCTTGCTAGCCAGCACCCTTCCTTGGAAGCGCTTTCACAGGCGCAGCAACACTGGGGCTTTGCGCTTCTATACGCACCAAATGTCACGGTCCTTCTCTTTCCGTCTTGTAGACACGAGCTGAGAAATTGCAAACGTCGAGCAATTGCTCAGAGATGAAAAGTGCCAGCACTGAAAGCTCTTGCTAGCCAGCACCCTTCCTTGGAAGCGCTTTCACAGGCGCAGCAGCACTGGGGCTTTGTGCTTCTATACGCACCAAACGTCACGGTCCTTCTCTTTCCGTCTCGTAGACACGAGCTGAGAAATTGCAAACGTCCAGCAATTGCTCAGAGATGAAAAGTGCCAGCACTGAAAGCTGTTGCTAGCCAGCACCCTTCCTTGGAAGCGCTTTTGTAGGCCTAAGAACACTGGGGCTCTGGGCTTCTCTAGCCACCTCATCTTCTGCTCATCCTCTCGCGCACTCTAAAGAGAGCTCAGGTGAGAAATTGCAAACGTGGAGCAATTGCTCAGAGATGAAAAGTGCCAGCACTGAAAGCTGTTGCTAGCCAGCACCCTTCCTTGGAAGCGCTTTCACAGGCGCAGCAACACTGGGGCTTTGCGCTTCTCTACGCACCAAACGTCACGGTCCTTCTCTTTCCGTCGGTAGACACGAGCTGAGAAATTGCAAACGTGGAGCAATTGCTCAGAGATGAAAAGTGCCAGCACTGAAAGCTGTTGCTAGCCAGCACCCTTCCTTGGAAGCGCTTTCACAGGCGCAGTAACACTGGGGCTTTGCGCTTCTCTACCCACCAAACGTCACGGTCCTTCTCTTTCTGTCTCGTAGACACGAGCTGAGAAATTGCAAACGTCGAGCAATTGCTCAGAGATGAAAAGTGCCAGCACTGAAAGCTGTTGCTAGCCAGCACCCTTCCTTGGAAGCGCTTTCACAGGCGCAGCAACACTGGGGCTTTGCGCTTCTATACGCACCAAACGTCACGGTCCTTCTCTTTCCGTCTCGTAGACACGAGCTGAGAAATTGCAAACGTCCAGCAATTGCTCAGAGATGAAAAGTGCCAGCACTGAAAGCTGTTGCTAGCCAGCACCCTTCCTTGGAAGCGCTTTTGTAGACCTAAGAACACTGGGGCTCTGGGCTTCTCTAGCCACCTCATCTTCTGCTCATCCTCTCGCGCACTCTAAAGAGAGCTCAGGTGAGAAATTGCAAACGTCGAGCAATTGCTCAGAGATGAAAAGTGCCAGCACTGAAAGCTCTTGCTAGCCAGCACCCTTCCTTGGAAGCGCTTTCACAGGCGCAGCAACACTGGGGCTTTGCGCTTCTATACGCACCAAACGTCACGGTCCTTCTCTTTCCGTCTCCTAGACACGAGCTGAGAAATTGCAAACGTCGAGCAATTGCTCAGAGATGAAAAGTGCCAGCACTGAAAGCTGTTGCTAGCCAGCACCCTTCCTTGGAAGCGCTTTTGTAGGCCTAAGAACACTGGGGCTCTGGGCTTCTCTAGCCACCTCATCTTCTGCTCATCCTCTCGCGCACTCTAAAGAGAGCTCAGGTGAGAAATTGCAAACGTCGAGCAATTGCTCAGAGATGAAAAGTGCCAGCACTGAAAGCTGTTGCTAGCCAGCACCCTTCCTTGGAAGCGCTTTCACAGGCGCAGCAACACTGGGGCTTTGCGCTTCACTAGCCACCAAACGTCACGGTCCTTCTCTTTCCGTCTCGTAGACACGAGCTGAGAAATTGCAAACGTCCAGCAATAGCTCCGAGATGAAAAGTGCCAGCACTGAAAGCTGTTGCTAGCCAGCACCCTTCCTTGGAAGCGCTTTCACAGGCGCAGCAACACTGGGGCTTTGCGCTTCTATACGCACCAAACGTCACGGTCCTTCTCTTTCCGTCTCCTAGACACGAGCTGAGAAATTGCAAACGTCGAGCAATTGCTCAGAGATGAAAAGTGCCAGCACTGAAAGCTCTTGCTAGCCAGCACCCTTCCTTGGAAGCGCTTTCACAGGCGCAGCAGCACTGGGGCTTTGTGCTTCTATACGCACCAAACGTCACGGTCCTTCTCTTTCCGTCTCGTAGACACGAGCTGAGAAATTGCAAACGTCCAGCAATTGCTCAGAGATGAAAAGTGCCAGCACTGAAAGCTGTTGCTAGCCAGCACCCTTCCTTGGAAGCGCTTTTGTAGGCCTAAGAACACTGGGGCTCTGGGCTTCTCTAGCCACCTCATCTTCTGCTCATCCTCTCGCGCACTCTAAAGAGAGCTCAGGTGAGAAATTGCAAACGTGGAGCAATTGCTCAGAGATGAAAAGTGCCAGCACTGAAAGCTGTTGCTAGCCAGCACCCTTCCTTGGAAGCGCTTTCACAGGCGCAGCAACACTGGGGCTTTGCGCTTCTCTACGCACCAAACGTCACGGTCCTTCTCTTTCCGTCGGTAGACACGAGCTGAGAAATTGCAAACGTGGAGCAATTGCTCAGAGATGAAAAGTGCCAGCACTGAAAGCTGTTGCTAGCCAGCACCCTTCCTTGGAAGCGCTTTCACAGGCGCAGTAACACTGGGGCTTTGCGCTTCTCTACCCACCAAACGTCACGGTCCTTCTCTTTCTGTCTCGTAGACACGAGCTGAGAAATTGCAAACGTCGAGCAATTGCTCAGAGATGAAAAGTGCCAGCACTGAAAGCTGTTGCTAGCCAGCACCCTTCCTTGGAAGCGCTTTCACAGGCGCAGCAACACTGGGGCTTTGCGCTTCTATACGCACCAAACGTCACGGTCCTTCTCTTTCCGTCTCGTAGACACGAGCTGAGAAATTGCAAACGTCCAGCAATTGCTCAGAGATGAAAAGTGCCAGCACTGAAAGCTGTTGCTAGCCAGCACCCTTCCTTGGAAGCGCTTTTGTAGACCTAAGAACACTGGGGCTCTGGGCTTCTCTAGCCACCTCATCTTCTGCTCATCCTCTCGCGCACTCTAAAGAGAGCTCAGGTGAGAAATTGCAAACGTCGAGCAATTGCTCAGAGATGAAAAGTGCCAGCACTGAAAGCTCTTGCTAGCCAGCACCCTTCCTTGGAAGCGCTTTCACAGGCGCAGCAACACTGGGGCTTTGCGCTTCTATACGCACCAAACGTCACGGTCCTTCTCTTTCCGTCTCCTAGACACGAGCTGAGAAATTGCAAACGTCGAGCAATTGCTCAGAGATGAAAAGTGCCAGCACTGAAAGCTGTTGCTAGCCAGCACCCTTCCTTGGAAGCGCTTTTGTAGGCCTAAGAACACTGGGGCTCTGGGCTTCTCTAGCCACCTCATCTTCTGCTCATCCTCTCGCGCACTCTAAAGAGAGCTCAGGTGAGAAATTGCAAACGTCGAGCAATTGCTCAGAGATGAAAAGTGCCAGCACTGAAAGCTGTTGCTAGCCAGCACCCTTCCTTGGAAGCGCTTTCACAGGCGCAGCAACACTGGGGCTTTGCGCTTCACTAGCCACCAAACGTCACGGTCCTTCTCTTTCCGTCTCGTAGACACGAGCTGAGAAATTGCAAACGTCCAGCAATAGCTCCGAGATGAAAAGTGCCAGCACTGAAAGCTGTTGCTAGCCAGCACCCTTCCTTGGAAGCGCTTTCACAGGCGCAGCAACACTGGGGCTTTGCGCTTCTATACGCACCAAACGTCACGGTCCTTCTCTTTCCGTCGGTAGACACGAGCTGAGAAATTGCAAACGTCAAGCAATTGCTCAGAGATGAAAAGTGCCAGCACTGAAAGCTGTTGCTAGCCAGCCCCCTTCCTTGGAAGCGCTTTTGTAGGCCTAAGAACACTGGGGCTCTGGGCTTCTCTAGCCACCTCATCTTCTGCTCATCCTCTCGCGCACTCTAAAGAGAGCTCAGGTGAGAAATTGCAAACGTCGAGCAATTGCTCAGAGATGAAAAGTGCCAGCACTGAAAGCTCTTGCTAGCCAGCACCCTTCCTTGGAAGCGCTTTCACAGGCGCAGCAACACTGGGGCTTTGCGCTTCTATACGCACCAAACGTCACGGTCCTTCTCTTTCCGTCTTGTAGACACGAGCTGAGAAATTGCAAACGTCGAGCAATTGCTCAGAGATGAAAAGTGCCAGCACTGAAAGCTCTTGCTAGCCAGCACCCTTCCTTGGAAGCGCTTTTGTAGGCCTAAGCACACTGGGGCTCTGGGCTTCTCTAGCCATCTCATCTTGTGCTCATCCTCCCGCGCACTCTAAAGAGAGCTCAGGTGAGAAATTGCAAACGTCGAGCAATTGCTCAGAGATGAAAAGTGCCAGCACTGAAAGCTGTTGCTAGCCAGCACCCTTCCTTGGAAGCGCTTTCACAGGCGCAGCAACACTGGGGCTTTGCGCTTCTCTAGCCACCAAACGTCACGGTCCTTCTCTTTCCGTCGGTAGACACGAGCTGAGAAATTGCAAACGTCGAGCAATTGCTCAGAGATGAAAAGTGCCAGCACTGAAAGCTGTTGCTAGCCAGCACCCTTCCTTGGAAGCGCTTTTGTAGACCTAAGAACACTGGGGCTCTGGGCTTCTCTAGCCACCTCATCTTCTGCTCATCCTCTCGCGCACTCTAAAGAGAGCTCAGGTGAGAAATTGCAAACGTCGAGCAATTGCTCAGAGATGAAAAGTGCCAGCACTGAAAGCTGTTGCTAGCCAGCACCCTTCCTTGGAAGCGCTTTCACAGGCGCAGCAACACTGGGGCTTTGCGCTTCTATACGCACCAAACGTCACGGTCCTTCTCTTTCCGTCTTGTAGACACGAGCTGAGAAATTGCAAACGTGGAGCAATTGCTCAGAGATGAAAAGTGCCAGCACTGAAAGCTGTTGCTAGCCAGCACCCTTCCTTGGAAGCGCTTTCACAGGCGCAGCAACACTGGGGCTTTGCGCTTCTCTACCCACCAAACGTCACGGTCCTTCTCTTTCCGTCTTGTAGACACGAGCTGAGAAATTGCAAACGTGGAGCAATTGCTCCGAGATGAAAAGTGCCAGCACTGAAAGCTGTTGCTAGCCAGCCCCCTTCCTTGGAAGCGCTTTTGTAGGCCTAAGAACACTGGGGCTCTGGGCTTCTCTAGCCACCTCATCTTCTGCTCATCCTCTCGCGCACTCTAAAGAGAGCTCAGGTGAGAAATTGCAAACGTCCAGCAATTGCTCAGAGATGAAAAGTGCCAGCACTGAAAGCTCTTGCTAGCCAGCACCCTTCCTTGGAAGCGCTTTCACAGGCGCAGCAACACTGGGGCTTTGCGCTTCTCTACCCACCAAACGTCACGGTCCTTCTCTTTCCGTCTCCTAGACACGAGCTGAGAAATTGCAAACGTGGAGCAATTGCTCAGAGATGAAAAGTGCCAGCACTGAAAGCTCTTGCTAGCCAGCACCCTTCCTTGGAAGCGCTTTCACAGGCGCAGCAACACTGGGGCTTTGCGCTTCTCTAGCCGCCAAACGTCACAGTCATTCTCTTTCCGTCTCGTAGACACGAGCTGAGAAATTGCAAACGTCGAGCAATTGCTCAGAGATGAAAAGTGCCAGCACTGAAAGCTGTTGCTGGCCAGCACCCTTCCTTGGAAGCGCTTTTGTAGGCCTAAGAACACTGGGGCTCTGGGCTTCTGTACGTACCAAACGTCACGGTCCTTCTCTTTCCGTCTCCTAGACACGAGCTGAGAAATTGCAAACGTCGAGCAATTGCTCAGAGATGAAAAGTGCCAGCACTGAAAGCTCTTGCTAGCCAGCACCCTTCCTTGGAAGCGCTTTCACAGGCGCAGCAACACTGGGGCTTTGCGCTTCTCTAGCCACCAAACGTCACGGTCCTTCTCTTTCCGTCGGTAGACACGAGCTGAGAAATTGCAAACGTGGAGCAATTGCTCAGAGATGAAAAGTGCCAGCACTGAAAGCTCTTGCTAGCCAGCACCCTTCCTTGGAAGCGCTTTTGTAGGCCTAAGAACACTGGGGCTCTGGGCTTCTCTAGCCACCTCATCTTCTGCTCATCCTCTCGCGCACTCTAAAGAGAGCTCAGGTGAGAAATTGCAAACGTCGAGCAATTGCTCAGAGATGAAAAGTGCCAGCACTGAAAGCTCTTGCTAGCCAGCACCCTTCCTTGGAAGCGCTTTCACAGGCGCAGCAACACTGGGGCTTTGCGCTTCTCTAGCCCCCAAACGTCACGGTCCTTCTCTTTCCGTCTCGTAGACACGAGCTGAGAAATTGCAAACGTCGAGCAATTGCTCAGAGATGAAAAGTGCCAGCACTGAAAGCTGTTGCTAGCCAGCACCCTTCCTTGGAAGCGCTTTTGTAGGCCTAAGCACACTGGGGCTCTGGGCTTCTCTAGCCACCTCATCTTCTGCTCATCCTCGCGCGCACTCTAAAGAGAGCTCAGGTGAGAAATTGCAAACGTCGAGCAATTGCTCAGAGATGAAAAGTGCCAGCACTGAAAGCTGTTGCTAGCCAGCACCCTTCCTTGGAAGCGCTTTCACAGGCGCAGCAACACTGGGGCTCTGGGCTTCTCTAGCCACCAAACGTCACGGTCCTTCTCTTTCCGTCGGTAGACACGAGCTGAGAAATTGCAAACGTGGAGCAATTGCTCAGAGATGAAAAGTGCCAGCACTGAAAGCTGTTGCTAGCCAGCACCCTTCCTTGGAAGCGCTTTTGTAGACCTAAGAACACTGGGGCTCTGGGCTTCTCTAGCCACCTCATCTTCTGCTCATCCTCTCGCGCACTCTAAAGAGAGCTCAGGTGAGAAATTGCAAACGTTGAGCAATTGCTCAGAGATGAAAAGTGCCAGCACTGAAAGCTCTTGCTGGCCAGCACCCTTCCTTGGAAGCGCTTTCACAGGCGCAGCAACACTGGGGCTTTGCGCTTCTATACGCACCAAATGTCACGGTCCTTCTCTTTCCGTCTTGTAGACACGAGCTGAGAAATTGCAAACGTGGAGCAATTGCTCAGAGATGAAAAGTGCCAGCACTGAAAGCTCTTGCTAGCCAGCACCCTTCCTTGGAAGCGCTTTCACAGGCGCAGCAGCACTGGGGCTTTGCGCTTCTATACGCACCAAACGTCACGGTCCTTCTCTTTCCGTCTCATAGACACGAGCTGAGAAATTGCAAACGTCCAGCAATTGCTCCGAGATGAAAAGTGCCAGCACTGAAAGCTGTTGCTAGCCAGCCCCCTTCCTTGGAAGCGCTTTTGTAGGCCTAAGAACACTGGGGCTCTGGGCTTCTCTAGCCACCTCATCTTCTGCTCATCCTCTCGCGCACTCTAAAGAGAGCTCAGGTGAGAAATTGCAAACGTGGAGCAATTGCTCAGAGATGAAAAGTGCCAGCACTGAAAGCTCTTGCTAGCCAGCACCCTTCCTTGGAAGCGCTTTCACAGGCGCAGCAACACTGGGGCTTTGCGCTTCTCTAGCCACCAAACGTCACGGTCCTTCTCTTTCCGTCTCGTAGACACGAGCTGAGAAATTGCAAACGTGGAGCAATTGCTCAGAGATGAAAAGTGCCAGCACTGAAAGCTGTTGCTAGCCAGCACCCTTCCTTGGAAGCGCTTTCACAGGCGCAGTAACACTGGGGCTTTGCGCTTCTCTACCCACCAAACGTCACGGTCATTCTCTTTCTGTCTCCTAGACACGAGCTGAGAAATTGCAAACGTCGAGCAATTGCTCAGAGATGAAAAGTGCCAGCACTGAAAGCTCTTGCTAGCCAGCACCCTTCCTTGGAAGCGCTTTCACAGGCGCAGCAACACTGGGGCTTTGCGCTTCTATACGCACCAAACGTCACGGTCCTTCTCTTTCCGTCTCGTAGACACGAGCTGAGAAATTGCAAACGTCCAGCAATTGCTCAGAGATGAAAAGTGCCAGCACTGAAAGCTGTTGCTAGCCAGCACCCTTCCTTGCAAGCGCTTTTGTAGGCCTAAGAACACTGGGGCTCTGGGCTTCTCTAGCCACCTCATCTTCTGCTCATCCTCTCGCGCACTCTAAAGAGAGCTCAGGTGAGAAATTGCAAACGTCGAGCAATTGCTCAGAGATGAAAAGTGCCAGCACTGAAAGCTCTTGCTAGCCAGCACCCTTCCTTGGAAGCGCTTTCACAGGCGCAGTAACACTGGGGCTTTGCGCTTCTATACGCACCAAACGTCACGGTCCTTCTCTTTCCGTCTCCTAGACACGAGCTGAGAAATTGCAAACGTCGAGCAATTGCTCAGAGATGAAAAGTGCCAGCACTGAAAGCTGTTGCTAGCCAGCACCCTTCCTTGGAAGCGCTTTTGTAGGCCTAAGAACACTGGGGCTCTGGGCTTCTCTAGCCACCTCATCTTCTGCTCATCCTCTCGCGCACTCTAAAGAGAGCTCAGGTGAGAAATTGCAAACGTCGAGCAATTGCTCAGAGATGAAAAGTGCCAGCACTGAAAGCTCTTGCTAGCCAGCACCCTTCCTTGGAAGCGCTTTCACAGGCGCAGCAACACTGGGGCTTTGCGCTTCACTAGCCACCAAACGTCACGGTCCTTCTCTTTCCATCTCGTAGACACGAGCTGAGAAATTGCAAACGTCCAGCAATAGCTCCGAGATGAAAAGTGCCAGCACTGAAAGCTGTTGCTAGCCAGCACCCTTCCTTGGAAGCGCTTTCACAGGCGCAGCAACACTGGGGCTTTGCGCTTCTATACGCACCAAACGTCACGGTCCTTCTCTTTCCGTCGGTAGACACGAGCTGAGAAATTGCAAACGTCAAGCAATTGCTCAGAGATGAAAAGTGCCAGCACTGAAAGCTGTTGCTAGCCAGCACCCTTCCTTGGAAGCGCTTTTGTAGGCCTAAGAACACTGGGGCTCTGGGCTTCTCTAGCCACCTCATCTTCTGCTCATCCTCTCGCGCACTCTAAAGAGAGCTCAGGTGAGAAATTGCAAACGTCGAGCAATTGCTCAGAGATGAAAAGTGCCAGCACTGAAAGCTCTTGCTAGCCAGCACCCTTCCTTGGAAGCGCTTTCACAGGCGCAGCAACACTGGGGCTTTGCGCTTCTATACGCACCAAACGTCACGGTCCTTCTCTTTCCGTCTTGTAGACACGAGCTGAGAAATTGCAAACGTCGAGCAATTGCTCAGAGATGAAAAGTGCCAGCACTGAAAGCTGTTGCTAGCCAGCACCCTTCCTTGGAAGCGCTTTTGTAGACCTAAGAACACTGGGGCTCTGGGCTTCTCTAGCCACCTCATCTTCTGCTCATCCTCTCGCGCACTCTAAAGAGAGCTCAGGTGAGAAATTGCAAACGTCGAGCAATTGCTCAGAGATGAAAAGTGCCAGCACTGAAAGCTGTTGCTAGCCAGCACCCTTCCTTGGAAGCGCTTTCACAGGCGCAGCAACACTGGGGCTTTGCGCTTCTATACGCACCAAATGTCACGGTCCTTCTCTTTCCGTCTCATAGACACGAGCTGAGAAATTGCAAACGTGGAGCAATTGCTCAGAGATGAAAAGTGCCAGCACTGAAAGCTGTTGCTAGCCAGCACCCTTCCTTGGAAGCGCTTTCACAGGCGCAGCAGCACTGGGGCTTTGCGCTTCTATACGCACCAAACGTCACGGTCCTTCTCTTTCCGTCTCGTAGACACGAGCTGAGAAATTGCAAACGTCGAGCAATTGTTCCGAGATGAAAAGTGCCAGCACTGAAAGCTGTTGCTAGCCAGCACCCTTCCTTGGAAGCGCTTTTGTAGGCCTAAGAACACTGGGGCTCTGGGCTTCTCTAGCCACCTCATCTTCTGCTCATCCTCTCGCGCACTCTAAAGAGAGCTCAGGTGAGAAATTGCAAACGTCGAGCAATTGCTCAGAGATGAAAAGTGCCAGCACTGAAAGCTGTTGCTAGCCAGCACCCTTCCTTGGAAGCGCTTTCACAGGCGCAGCAACACTGGGGCTTTGCGCTTCTCTACCCACCAAACGTCACGGTCATTCTCTTTCCGTCTCCTAGACACGAGCTGAGAAATTGCAAACGTGGAGCAATTGCTCAGAGATGAAAAGTGCCAGCACTGAAAGCTGTTGCTAGCCAGCACCCTTCCTTGGAAGCGCTTTCACAGGTGCAGTAACACTGGGGCTTTGCGCTTCTCTACCCACCAAACGTCACGGTCCTTCTCTTTCCGTCTCCTAGACACGAGCTGAGAAATTGCAAACGTCCAGCAATTGCTCAGAGATGAAAAGTGCCAGCACTGAAAGCTCTTGCTAGCCAGCACCCTTCCTTGGAAGCGCTTTCACAGGCACAGCAACACTGGGGCTTTGCGCTTCTATACGCACCAAATGTCACGGTCATTCTCTTTCCGCCTCGTAGACACGAGCTGAGAAATTGAAAACGTCAAGCAATTGCTAAGAGATGAAAAGTGCCAGCACTGAAAGCTGTTGCTAGCCAGCACCCTTCCTTGGAAGCGCTTTCACAAGCGCAGTAACACTGGGGCTTTGCGCTTCTATACGCACCAAACGTCACGGTCCTTCTCTTTCTGTCTCGTAGACATGAGGTGAGAAATTGCAAACGTCCAGCAATTGCTCAGAGATGAAAAGTGCCAGCACTGAAAGCTCTTGCTAGCCAGCACCCTTCCTTGGAAGCGCTTTCACAGGCGCAGCAACACTGGGGCTTTGCGCTTCTCTAGCCGCCAAACGTCACAGTCATTCTCTTTCCGTCTCGTAGACATGAGCTGAGAAATTGCAAACGTCGAGCAATTGCTCAGAGATGAAAAGTGCCAGCACTGAAAGCTGTTGCTGGCCAGCACCCTTCCTTGGAAGCGCTTTTGTAGGCCTAAGAACACTGGGGCTCTGGGCTTCTGTACGTACCAAACGTCACGGTCCTTCTCTTTCCGTCTTGTAGACACGAGCTGAGAAATTGCAAACGTCGAGCAATTGCTCAGAGATGAAAAGTGCCAGCACTGAAAGCTGTTGCTAGCCAGCACCCTTCCTTGGAAGCGCTTTTGTAGGCCTAAGAACACTGGGGCTCTGGGCTTCTCTAGCCACCTCATCTTCTGCTCATCCTCTCGCGCACTCTAAAGAGAGCTCAGGTGAGAAATTGCAAACGTCGAGCAATTGCTCCGAGATGAAAAGTGCCAGCACTGAAAGCTCTTGCTAGCCAGCACCCTTCCTTGGAAGCGCTTTCACAGGCGCAGCAACACTGGGGCTTTGCGCTTCTATACGCACCAAAGGTCACGGTCCTTCTCTTTCCGTCTTGTAGACACGAGCTGAGAAATTGCAAACGTCGAGCAATTGCTCAGAGATGAAAAGTGCCAGCACTGAAAGCTGTTGCTAGCCAGCACCCTTCCTTGGAAGCGCTTTCACAGGCGCAGTAACACTGGGACTTTGCGCTTCTATACGCACCAAACGTCACGGTCCTTCTCTTTCCGTCTCGTAGACACGAGCTGAGAAATTGCAAACGTCGAGCAATTGCTCCGAGATGAAAAGTGCCAGCACTGAAAGCTGTTGCTAGCCAGCCCCCTTCCTTGGAAGCGCTTTTGTAGGCCTAAGAACACTGGGGCTCTGGGCTTCTCTAGCCACCTCATCTTGTGCTCATCCTCTCGCGCACTCTAAAGAGAGCTCAGGTGAGAAATTGCAAACGTCCAGCAATTGCTCAGAGATGAAAAGTGCCAGCACTGAAAGCTCTTGCTAGCCAGCACCCTTCCTTGGAAGCGCTTTCACAGGCGCAGCAACACTGGGGCTTTGCGCTTCTCTAGCCACCAAACGTCACGGTCCTTCTCTTTCCGTCTCGTAGACACGAGCTGAGAAATTGCAAATGTCGAGCAATTGCTCAGAGATGAAAAGTGCCAGCACTGAAAGCTGTTGCTAGCCAGCACCCTTCCTTGGAAGCGCTTTTGTAGGCCTAAGAACACTGGGGCTCTGGGCTTCTCTAGCCCCTCATCTTCTGCTCATCCTCTCGCGCATTCTAAAGAGAGCTCAGGTGAGAAATTACAAACGTCGAGCAATTGCTCAGAGATGAAAAGTGCCAGCACTGAAAGCTCTTGCTAGCCAGCACCCTTCCTTGGAAGCGCTTTCACAGGCGCAGCAACACTGGGGCTTTGCGCTTCTATACGCACCAAATGTCACGGTCATTCTCTTTCCGTCTTGTAGACACGAGCTGAGAAATTGAAAACGTCAAGCAATTGCTCAGAGATGAAAAGTGCCAGCACTGAAAGCTCTTGCTAGCCAGCACCCTTCCTTGGAAGCGCTTTTGTAGCCCTTAGAACACTGGGGCTCTGGGCTTCCCTAGCCACCTCATCTTCTGCTCATCCTCTCGCGCACTCTAAAGAGAGCTCAGGTGAGAAATTGCAAACGACGAGCAATTGCTCAGAGATGAAAAGTGCCAGCACTGAAAGCTCTTGCTAGCCAGCACCCTTCCTTGGAAGCGCTTTCACAGGCGCAGTAACACTGGGGCTTTGCACTTCTGTACGTACCAAACGTCACGGTCCTTCTCTTTCCGTCTCCTAGACACGAGCTGAGAAATTGCAAACGTCGAGCAATTGCTCAGAGATGAAAAGTGCCAGCACTGGAAGCTGTTGCTAGCCAGCACCCTTCCTTGGAAGCGCTTTTGTAGGCCTAAGAACACTGGGGCTCTGGGCTTCTCTAGCCACCTCATCTTCTGCTCATCCTCTCGCGCACTCTAAAGAGAGCTCAGGTGAGAAATTGCAAACGTCGAGCAATTGCTCAGAGAAGAAAAGTGCCAGCACTGAAAGCTGTTGCTAGCCAGCACCCTTCCTTGGAAGCGCTTTCACAGGCGCAGTAACACTGGGGCTTTGCGCTTCTCTAGCCACCAAACGTCACGGTCCTTCTCTTTCCGTCTCGTAGACACGAGCTGAGAAATTGCAAACGTCGAGCAATTGCTCAGAGATGAAAAGTGCCAGCACTGAAAGCTCTTGCTAGCCAGCACCCTTCCTTGGAAGCGCTTTTGTAGGCCTAAGAACACTGGGGCTCTGGGCTTCTCTAGCCACCTCATCTTCTGCTCATCCTCTCGCGCACTCTAAAGAGAGCTCAGGTGAGAAATTACAAACGTCGAGCAATTGCTCAGAGATGAAAAGTGCCAGCACTGAAAGCTCTTGCTAGCCAGCACCCTTCCTTGGAAGCGCTTTCACAGGCGCAGCAACACTGGGGCTTTGCGCTTCTCTAGCCACCAAAAGTCACGGTCCTTCTCTTTCCGTCTTGTAGACACGAGCTGAGAAATTGCAAACGTCGAGCAATTGCTCAGAGATGAAAAGTGCCAGCACTGAAAGCTGTTGCTAGCCAGCACCCTTCCTTGGAAGCGCTTTTGTAGGCCTAAGAACACTGGGGCTCTGGGCTTCTCTAGCCACCTCATCTTCTGCTCATCCTCTCGCGCACTCTAAAGAGAGCTCAGGTGAGAAATTGCAAACGTCGAGCAATTGCTCAGAGATGAAAAGTGCCAGCACTGACAGCTGTTGCTAGCCAGCACCCTTCCTTGGAAGCGCTTTCACAGGCGCAGCAACACTGGGGCTTTGCGCTTCTATACGCACCAAACGTCACGGTCCTTCTCTTTCCGTCTCGTAGACACGAGCTGAGAAATTGCAAACGTCGAGCAATTGCTCAGAGATGAAAAGTGCCAGCACTGAAAGCTGTTGCTAGCCAGCACCCTTCCTTGGAAGCGCTTTCACAGGCGCAGCAACACTGGGGCTTTGCGCTTCTATACGCACCAAACGTCACGGTCCTTCTCTTTCCGTCTCGTAGACACGAGCTGAGAAATTGCAAACGTCGAGCAATTGCTCAGAGATGAAAAGTGCCAGCACTGAAAGCTGTTGCTAGCCAGCACCCTTCCTTGGAAGCGCTTTTGTAGGCCTAAGAACACTGGGGCTCTGGGCTTCTCTAGCCACCTCATCTTCTGCTCATCCTCTCGCGCACTCTAAAGAGAGCTCAGGTGAGAAATTGCAAACGTCCAGCAATTGCTCAGAGATGAAAAGTGCCAGCACTGAAAGCTGTTGCTAGCCAGCACCCTTCCTTGGAAGCGCTTTCACAGGCGCAGTAACACTGGGGCTTTGCGCTTCTCTACCCACCAAACGTCACGGTCCTTCTCTTTCCGTCTCCTAGACACGAGCTGAGAAATTGCAAACGTCGAGCAATTGCTCAGAGATGAAAAGTGCCAGCACTGAAAGCTGTTGCTAGCCAGCCCCCTTCCTTGGAAGCGCTTTCACAGGCGCAGCAACACTGGGGCTTTGCGCTTCTATACGCACCAAATGTCACGGTCCTTCTCTTTCCGTCTCGTAGACACGAGCTGAGAAATTGCAAACGTCGAGCAATTGCTCCGAGATGAAAAGTGCCAGCACTGAAAGCTCTTGCTAGCCAGCACCCTTCCTTGGAAGCGCTTTTGTAGGCCTAAGAAGACTGGGGCTCTGGGCTTCTCTAGCCACCTCATCTTCTGCTCATCCTCTCGCGCACTCTAAAGAGAGCTCAGGTGAGAAATTGCAAACGTCGAGCAATTGCTCAGAGATGAAAAGTGCCAGCACTGAAAGCTGTTGCTAGCCAGCACCCTTCCTTGGAAGCGCTTTCACAGGCGCAGCAACACTGGGGCTTTGCGCTTCTCTAGCCACCAAACGTCACGGTCATTCTCTTTCCGTCTCGTAGACACGAGCTGAGAAATTGCAAACGTCGAGCAATTGCTCAGAGATGAAAAGTGCCAGCACTGAAAGCTCTTGCTAGCCAGCACCCTTCCTTGGAAGCGCTTTTGTAGCCCTTAGAACACTGGGGCTCTGGGCTTCCCTAGCCACCTCATCTTCTGCTCATCCTCTCGCGCACTCTAAAGAGAGCTCAGGTGAGAAATTGCAAACGACGAGCAATTGCTCAGAGATGAAAAGTGCCAGCACTGAAAGCTCTTGCTAGCCAGCACCCTTCCTTGGAAGCGCTTTCACAGGCGCAGCAACACTGGGGCTTTGCGCTTCTATACGCACCAAATGTCACGGTCCTTCTCTTTCCGTCTTGTAGACACGAGCTGAGAAATTGCAAACGTCGAGCAATTGCTCAGAGATGAAAAGTGCCAGCACTGAAAGCTGTTGCTAGCCAGCACCCTTCCTTGGAAGCGCTTTCACAGGCGCAGCAGCACTGGGGCTTTGCGCTTCTATACGCACCAAACGTCACGGTCCTTCTCTTTCCGTCTCGTAGACACGAGCTGAGAAATTGCAAACGTCGAGCAATTGCTCAGAGATGAAAAGTGCCAGCACTGAAAGCTGTTGCTAGCCAGCCCCCTTCCTTGGAAGCGCTTTTGTAGGCCTAAGAACACTGGGGCTCTGGGCTTCTCTAGCCACCTCATCTTCTGCTCATCCTCTCGCGCACTCTAAAGAGAGCTTAGGCGAGAAATTGCAAACGTGGAGCAATTGCTCAGAGATGAAAAGTGCCAGCACTGAAAGCTGTTGCTAGCCAGCACCCTTCCTTGGAAGCGCTTTCACAGGCGCAGCAACACTGGGGCTTTGCGCTTCTCTAGCCACCAAACGTCACGGTCCTTCTCTTTCCGTCGGTAGACACGAGCTGAGAAATTGCAAACGTCGAGCAATTGCTCAGAGATGAAAAGTGCCAGCACTGAAAGCTGTTGCTAGCCAGCACCCTTCCTTGGAAGCGCTTTTGTAGGCCTAAGCACACTGGGGCTCTGGGCTTCTCTAGCCACCTCATCTTCTGCTCATCCTCTCGCGCACTCTAAAGAGAGCTCAGGTGAGAAATTGCAAACGTCGAGCAATTGCTCAGAGAAGAAAAGTGCCAGCACTGAAAGCTGTTGCTAGCCAGCACCCTTCCTTGGAAGCGCTTTCACAGGCGCAGTAACACTGGGGCTTTGCGCTTCTCTAGCCACCAAACGTCACGGTCCTTCTCTTTCCGTCTCCTAGACACGAGCTGAGAAATTGCAAACGTGGAGCAATTGCTCAGAGATGAAAAGTGCCAGCACTGAAAGCTGTTGCTAGCCAGCACCCTTCCTTGGAAGCGCTTTTGTAGGCCTAAGAACACTGGGGCTCTGGGCTTCTCTAGCCACCTCATCTTCTGCTCATCCTCTCGCGCACTCTAAAGAGAGCTCAGGTGAGAAATTACAAACGTCGAGCAATTGCTCAGAGATGAAAAGTGCCAGCACTGAAAGCTCTTGCTAGCCAGCACCCTTCCTTGGAAGCGCTTTCACAGGCGCAGCAACACTGGGGCTTTGCGCTTCTCTAGCCACCAAAAGTCACGGTCCTTCTCTTTCCGTCTTGTAGACACGAGCTGAGAAATTGCAAACGTGGAGCAATTGCTCAGAGATGAAAAGTGCCAGCACTGAAAGCTGTTGCTAGCCAGCACCCTTCCTTGGAAGCGCTTTTGTAGGCCTAAGAACACTGGGGCTCTGGGCTTCTCTAGCCACCTCATCTTCTGCTCATCCTCTCGCGCACTCTAAAGAGAGCTCAGGTGAGAAATTGCAAACGTCGAGCAATTGCTCAGAGATGAAAAGTGCCAGCACTGACAGCTGTTGCTAGCCAGCACCCTTCCTTGGAAGCGCTTTCACAGGCGCAGCAACACTGGGGCTTTGCGCTTCTATACGCACCAAACGTCACGGTCCTTCTCTTTCCGTCTCGTAGACACGAGCTGAGAAATTGCAAACGTCGAGCAATTGCTCAGAGATGAAAAGTGCCAGCACTGAAAGCTGTTGCTAGCCAGCACCCTTCCTTGGAAGCGCTTTCACAGGCGCAGGAACACTGGGGCTTTGCGCTTCTATACGCACCAAACGTCACGGTCCTTCTCTTTCCGTCTCGTAGACACGAGCTGAGAAATTGCAAACGTCGAGCAATTGCTCAGAGATGAAAAGTGCCAGCACTGAAAGCTGTTGCTAGCCAGCCCCCTTCCTTGGAAGCGCTTTTGTAGGCCTAAGAACACTGGGGCTCTGGGCTTCTCTAGCCACCTCATCTTCTGCTCATCCTCTCGCGCACTCTAAAGAGAGCTCAGGTGAGAAATTGCAAACGTCCAGCAATTGCTCAGAGATGAAAAGTGCCAGCACTGAAAGCTGTTGCTAGCCAGCACCCTTCCTTGAAAGCGCTTTCACAGGCGCAGTAACACTGGGGCTTTGCGCTTCTATACGCACCAAACGACACGGTCCTTCTCTTTCCGTCTCCTAGACACGAGCTGAGAAATTGCAAACGTCGAGCAATTGCTCAGAGATGAAAAGTGCCAGCACTGAAAGCTGTTGCTAGCCAGCCCCCTTCCTTGGAAGCGCTTTTGTAGGCCTAAGAACACTGGGGCTCTGGGCTTCTCTAGCCACCTCATCTTCTGCTCATCCTCTCGCGCACTCTAAAGAGAGCTCAGGTGAGAAATTACAAACGTGGAGCAATTGCTCAGAGATGAAAAGTGCCAGCACTGAAAGCTCTTGCTAGCCAGCACCCTTCCTTGGAAGCGCTTTCACAGGCGCAGCAACACTGGGGCTTTGCGCTTCACTAGCCACCAAACGTCACGGTCCTTCTCTTTCCGTCTCGTAGACACGAGCTGAGAAATTGCAAACGTCCAGCAATAGCTCCGAGATGAAAAGTGCCAGCACTGAAAGCTCTTGCTAGCCAGCACCCTTCCTTGGAAGCGCTTTCACAGGCGCAGCAACACTGGGGCTTTGCGCTTCTATACGCACCAAACGTCACGGTCCTTCTCTTTCCGTCTCGTAGACACAAGCTGAGAAATTGCAAACGTCGAGCAATTGCTCCGAGATGAAAAGTGCCAGCACTGAAAGCTGTTGCTAGCCAGCCCCCTTCCTTGGAAGCGCTTTTGTAGGCCTAAGAACACTGGGGCTCTGGGCTTCTCTAGCCACCTCATCTTCTGCTCATCCTCTCGCGCACTCTAAAGAGAGCTCAGGTGAGAAATTGCAAACGTCCAGCAATTGCTCAGAGATGAAAAGTGCCAGCACTGAAAGCTGTTGCTAGCCAGCACCCTTCCTTGGAAGCGCTTTCACAGGCGCAGCAACACTGGGGCTTTGCGCTTCTATACGCACCAAACGTCACGGTCCTTCTCTTTCCGTCTCGTAGACACGAGCTGAGAAATTGCAAACGTCGAGCAATTGCTCAGAGATGAAAAGTGCCAGCACTGAAAGCTCTTGCTAGCCAGCACCCTTCCTTGGAAGCGCTTTTGTAGCCCTTAGAACACTGGGGCTCTGGGCTTCCCTAGCCACCTCATCTTCTGCTCATCCTCTCGCGCACTCTAAAGAGAGCTCAGGTGAGAAATTGCAAACGACGAGCAATTGCTCAGAGATGAAAAGTGCCAGCACTGAAAGCTCTTGCTAGCCAGCACCCTTCCTTGGAAGCGCTTTCACAGGCGCAGCAACACTGGGGCTTTGCGCTTCTATACGCACCAAATGTCACGGTCCTTCTCTTTCCGTCTTGTAGACACGAGCTGAGAAATTGCAAACGTCGAGCAATTGCTCAGAGATGAAAAGTGCCAGCACTGAAAGCTGTTGCTAGCCAGCACCCTTCCTTGGAAGCGCTTTCACAGGCGCAGCAGCACTGGGGCTTTGCGCTTCTATACGCACCAAACGTCACGGTCCTTCTCTTTCCGTCGGTAGACACGAGCTGAGAAATTGCAAACGTCGAGCAATTGCTCAGAGATGAAAAGTGCCAGCACTGAAAGCTGTTGCTAGCCAGCACCCTTCCTTGGAAGCGCTTTTGTAGGCCTAAGAACACTGGGGCTCTGGGCTTCTCTAGCCACCTCATCTTCTGCTCATCCTCTCGCGCACTCTAAAGAGAGCTTAGGTGAGAAATTGCAAACGTGGAGCAATTGCTCAGAGATGAAAAGTGCCAGCACTGAAAGCTGTTGCTAGCCAGCACCCTTCCTTGGAAGCGCTTTCACAGGCGCAGCAACACTGGGGCTTTGCGCTTCTCTAGCCACCAAACGTCACGGTCCTTCTCTTTCCGTCGGTAGACACGAGCTGAGAAATTGCAAACGTCGAGCAATTGCTCAGAGATGAAAAGTGCCAGCACTGAAAGCTGTTGCTAGCCAGCACCCTTCCTTGGAAGCGCTTTCACAGGCGCAGCAACACTGGGGCTTTGCGCTTCTCTACCCACCAAACGTCACGGTCCTTCTCTTTCCGTCTCGTAGACACGAGCTGAGAAATTGCAAACGTCGAGCAATTGCTCAGAGATGAAAAGTGCCAGCACTGAAAGCTCTTGCTAGCCAGCACCCTTCCTTGGAAGCGCTTTCACAGGCACAGCAACACTGGGGCTTTGCGCTTCTATACGCACCAAATGTCACGGTCATTCTCTTTCCGCCTCGTAGACACGAGCTGAGAAATTGAAAACGTCCAGCAATTGCTCAGAGATGAAAAGTGCCAGCACTGAAAGCTGTTGCTAGCCAGCACCCTTCCTTGGAAGCGCTTTCACAAGCGCAGTAACACTGGGGCTTTGCGCTTCTATACGCACCAAACGTCACGGTCATTCTCTTTCCGTCTCGTAGACATGAGCTGAGAAATTGCAAACGTCGAGCAATTGCTCAGAGATGAAAAGTGCCAGCACTGAAAGCTGTTGCTAGCCAGCACCCTTCCTTGGAAGCGCTTTCACAGGCGCAGCAACACTGGGGCTTTGCGCTTCTCTAGCCGCCAAACGTTACAGTCATTCTATTTCCGTCTCGTAGACATGAGCTGAGAAATTGCAAACGTCGAGCAATTGCTCAGAGATGAAAAGTGCCAGCACTGAAAGCTGTTGCTGGCCAGCACCCTTCCTTGGATGCGCTTTTGTAGGCCTAAGAACACTGGGGCTCTGGGCTTCTGTACGTACCAAACGTCACGGTCCTTCTCTTTCCGTCTCCTAGACACGAGCTGAGAAATTGCAAACGTCGAGCAATTGCTCAGAGATGAAAAGTGCCAGCACTGAAAGCTGTTGCTAGCCAGCACCCTTCCTTGGAAGCGCTTTTGTAGGCCTAAGAACACTGGGGCTCTGGGCTTCTCTAGCCACCTCATCTTCTGCTCATCCTCTCGCGCACTCTAAAGAGAGCTCAGGTGAGAAATTACAAACGTCGAGCAATTGCTCAGAGATGAAAAGTGCCAGCACTGAAAGCTCTTGCTAGCCAGCACCCTTCCTTGGAAGCGCTTTCACAGGCGCAGCAACACTGGGGCTTTGCGCTTCTCTAGCCACCAAAAGTCACGGTCCTTCTCTTTCCGTCTTGTAGACACGAGCTGAGAAATTGCAAACGTCGAGCAATTGCTCAGAGATGAAAAGTGCCAGCACTGAAAGCTGTTGCTAGCCAGCACCCTTCCTTGGAAGCGCTTTTGTAGGCCTAAGAACACTGGGGCTCTGGGCTTCTCTAGCCACCTCATCTTCTGCTCATCCTCGCGCGCACTCTAAAGAGAGCTCAGGTGAGAAATTGCAAACGTCGAGCAATTGCTCAGAGATGAAAAGTGCCAGCACTGACAGCTGTTGCTAGCCAGCACCCTTCCTTGGAAGCGCTTTCACAGGCGCAGCAACACTGGGGCTTTGCGCTTCTATACGCACCAAACGTCACGGTCCTTCTCTTTCCGTCTCGTAGACACGAGCTGAGAAATTGCAAACGTCGAGCAATTGCTCAGAGATGAAAAGTGCCAGCACTGAAAGCTGTTGCTAGCCAGCACCCTTCCTTGGAAGCGCTTTCACAGGCGCAGCAACACTGGGGCTTTGCGCTTCTATACGCACCAAACGTCACGGTCCTTCTCTTTCCGTCTCGTAGACACGAGCTGAGAAATTGCAAACGTCGAGCAATTGCTCAGAGATGAAAAGTGCCAGCACTGAAAGCTGTTGCTAGCCAGCCCCCTTCCTTGGAAGCGCTTTTGTAGGCCTAAGAACACTGGGGCTCTGGGCTTCTCTAGCCACCTCATCTTCTGCTCATCCTCTCGCGCACTCTAAAGAGAGCTCAGGTGAGAAATTGCAAACGTCGAGCAATTGCTCAGAGATGAAAAGTGCCAGCACTGAAAGCTGTTGCTAGCCAGCACCCTTCCTTGAAAGCGCTTTCACAGGCGCAGTAACACTGGGGCTTTGCGCTTCTATACGCACCAAACGACACGGTCCTTCTCTTTCCGTCTTGTAGACACGAGCTGAGAAATTGCAAACGTCGAGCAATTGCTCAGAGATGAAAAGTGCCAGCACTGAAAGCTGTTGCTAGCCAGCCCCCTTCCTTGGAAGCGCTTTTGTAGGCCTAAGAACACTGGGGCTCTGGGCTTCTCTAGCCACCTCATCTTCTGCTCATCCTCTCGCGCACTCTAAAGAGAGCTCAGGTGAGAAATTACAAACGTGGAGCAATTGCTCAGAGATGAAAAGTGCCAGCACTGAAAGCTCTTGCTAGCCAGCACCCTTCCTTGGAAGCGCTTTCACAGGCGCAGCAACACTGGGGCTTTGCGCTTCACTAGCCACCAAACGTCACGGTCCTTCTCTTTCCGTCTCGTAGACACGAGCTGAGAAATTGCAAACGTCCAGCAATAGCTCCGAGATGAAAAGTGCCAGCACTGAAAGCTCTTGCTAGCCAGCACCCTTCCTTGGAAGCGCTTTCACAGGCGCAGCAACACTGGGGCTTTGCGCTTCTATACGCACCAAACGTCACGGTCCTTCTCTTTCCGTCTCGTAGACACAAGCTGAGAAATTGCAAACGTCGAGCAATTGCTCCGAGATGAAAAGTGCCAGCACTGAAAGCTGTTGCTAGCCAGCCCCCTTCCTTGGAAGCGCTTTTGTAGGCCTAAGAACACTGGGGCTCTGGGCTTCTCTAGCCACCTCATCTTCTGCTCATCCTCTCGCGCACTCTAAAGAGAGCTCAGGTGAGAAATTGCAAACGTCCAGCAATTGCTCAGAGATGAAAAGTGCCAGCACTGAAAGCTGTTGCTAGCCAGCACCCTTCCTTGGAAGCGCTTTCACAGGCGCAGCAACACTGGGGCTTTGCGCTTCTATACGCACCAAATGTCACGGTCCTTCTCTTTCCGTCTTGTAGACACGAGCTGAGAAATTGCAAACGTCGAGCAATTGCTCAGAGATGAAAAGTGCCAGCACTGAAAGCTGTTGCTAGCCAGCACCCTTCCTTGGAAGCGCTTTCACAGGCGCAGCAGCACTGGGGCTTTGCGCTTCTATACGCACCAAACGTCACGGTCCTTCTCTTTCCGTCTCGTAGACACGAGCTGAGAAATTGCAAACGTCGAGCAATTGCTCAGAGATGAAAAGTGCCAGCACTGAAAGCTGTTGCTAGCCAGCACCCTTCCTTGGAAGCGCTTTTGTAGGCCTAAGAACACTGGGGCTCTGGGCTTCTCTAGCCACCTCATCTTCTGCTCATCCTCTCGCGCACTCTAAAGAGAGCTTAGGTGAGAAATTGCAAACGTGGAGCAATTGCTCAGAGATGAAAAGTGCCAGCACTGAAAGCTGTTGCTGGCCAGCACCCTTCCTTGGAAGCGCTTTCACAGGCGCAGCAACACTGGGGCTTTGCGCTTCTATACGCACCAAACGTCACGGTCCTTCTCTTTCCGTCGGTAGACACGAGCTGAGAAATTGCAAACGTCGAGCAATTGCTCAGAGATGAAAAGTGCCAGCACTGAAAGCTGTTGCTAGCCAGCACCCTTCCTTGGAAGCGCTTTCACAGGCGCAGCAACACTGGGGCTTTGCGCTTCTCTACCCACCAAACGTCACGGTCCTTCTCTTTCCGTCTCGTAGACACGAGCTGAGAAATTGCAAACGTCGAGCAATTGCTCAGAGATGAAAAGTGCCAGCACTGAAAGCTCTTGCTAGCCAGCACCCTTCCTTGGAAGCGCTTTCACAGGCACAGCAACACTGGGGCTTTGCGCTTCTATACGCACCAAATGTCACGGTCATTCTCTTTCCGCCTCGTAGACACGAGCTGAGAAATTGAAAACGTCCAGCAATTGCTCAGAGATGAAAAGTGCCAGCACTGAAAGCTGTTGCTAGCCAGCACCCTTCCTTGGAAGCGCTTTCACAAGCGCAGTAACACTGGGGCTTTGCGCTTCTATACGCACCAAACGTCACGGTCATTCTCTTTCCGTCTCGTAGACATGAGCTGAGAAATTGCAAACGTCGAGCAATTGCTCAGAGATGAAAAGTGCCAGCACTGAAAGCTGTTGCTAGCCAGCACCCTTCCTTGGAAGCGCTTTCACAGGCGCAGCAACACTGGGGCTTTGCGCTTCTCTAGCCGCCAAACGTTACAGTCATTCTATTTCCGTCTCGTAGACATGAGCTGAGAAATTGCAAACGTCGAGCAATTGCTCAGAGATGAAAAGTGCCAGCACTGAAAGCTGTTGCTGGCCAGCACCCTTCCTTGGATGCGCTTTTGTAGGCCTAAGAACACTGGGGCTCTGGGCTTCTGTACGTACCAAACGTCACGGTCCTTCTCTTTCCGTCTCCTAGACACGAGCTGAGAAATTGCAAACGTCGAGCAATTGCTCAGAGATGAAAAGTGCCAGCACTGAAAGCTGTTGCTAGCCAGCACCCTTCCTTGGAAGCGCTTTCACAGGCGCAGCAACACTGGGGCTTTGCGCTTCTATACGCACCAAACGTCACGGTCCTTCTCTTTCCGTCGGTAGACACGAGCTGAGAAATTGCAAACGTCGAGCAATTGCTCAGAGATGAAAAGTGCCAGCACTGAAAGCTGTTGCTAGCCAGCACCCTTCCTTGGAAGCGCTTTTGTAGGCCTAAGAACACTGGGGCTCTGGGCTTCTCTAGCCACCTCATCTTCTGCTCATCCTCTCGCGCACTCTAAAGAGAGCTCAGGTGAGAAATTGCAAACGTCGAGCAATTGCTCCGAGATGAAAAGTGCCAGCACTGAAAGCTCTTGCTAGCCAGCACCCTTCCTTGGAAGCGCTTTCACAGGCGCAGCAACACTGGGGCTTTCCGCTTCTCTACCCACCAAACGTCACGGTCCTTCTCTTTCCGTCTTGTAGACACGAGCTGAGAAATTGCAAACGTCGAGCAATTGCTCAGAGATGAAAAGTGCCAGCACTGAAATCTGTTGCTAGCCAGCACCCTTCCTTGGAAGCGCTTTTGTAGGCCTAAGCACACTGGGGCTCTGGGCTTCTCTAGCCACCTCATCTTCTGCTCATCCTCTCGCGCACTCTAAAGAGAGCTCAGGTGAGAAATTGCAAACGTGGAGCAATTGCTCAGAGATGAAAAGTGCCAGCACTGAAAGCTCTTGCTAGCCAGCACCCTTCCTTGGAAGCGCTTTTGTAGACCTAAGAACACTGGGGCTCTGGGCTTCTCTAGCCACCTCATCTTCTGCTCATCCTCTCGCGCACTCTAAAGAGAGCTCAGGTGAGAAATTGCAAACGTCGAGCAATTGCTCAGAGATGAAAAGTGCCAGCACTGAAAGCTGTTGCTAGCCAGCACCCTTCCTTGGAAGCGCTTTCACAGGCGCAGCAACACTGGGGCTTTGCGCTTCTCTAGCCACCAAACGTCACGGTCCTTCTCTTTCCGTCTCGTAGACACGAGCTGAGAAATTGCAAACGTGGAGCAATTGCTCAGAGATGAAAAGTGCCAGCACTGAAAGCTGTTGCTAGCCAGCACCCTTCCTTGGAAGCGCTTTCACAGGCGCAGCAGCACTGGGGCTTTGCGCTTCTATACGCACCAAACGTCACGGTCATTCTCTTTCCGTCTCGTAGACACGAGCTGAGAAATTGCAAACGTCCAGCAATTGCTAAGAGATGAAAAGTGCCAGCACTGAAAGCTGTTGCTAGCCAGCACCCTTCCTTGGAAGCGCTTTTGTAGGCCTAAGAACACTGGGGCTCTGGGCTTCTCTAGCCACCTCATCTTCTGCTCATCCTCTCGCGCACTCTAAAGAGAGCTCAGGTGAGAAATTGCAAACGTCGAGCAATTGCTCAGAGATGAAAAGTGCCAGCACTGAAAGCTGTTGCTAGCCAGCACCCTTCCTTGGAAGCGCTTTCACAGGCGCAGCAACACTGGGGCTTTGCACTTCTCTACGCACCAAACGTCACGGTCCTTCTCTTTCCGTCTCGTAGACACGAGCTGAGAAATTGCAAACGTCGAGCAATTGCTCAGAGATGAAAAGTGCCAGCACTGAAAGCTCTTGCTAGCCAGCACCCTTCCTTGGAAGCGCTTTCACAGGCGCAGCAACACTGGGGCTTTGCGCTTCTATACGCACCAAATGTCACGGTCATTCTCTTTCCGCCTCGTAGACACGAGCTGAGAAATTGAAAACGTCAAGCAATTGCTCAGAGATGAAAAGTGCCAGCACTGAAAGCTGTTGCTAGCCAGCACCCTTCCTTGGAAGCGCTTTCACAGGCGCAGCAACACTGGGGCTTTGCGCTTCTCTAGCCGCCAAACGTCACAGTCATTCTCTTTCCGTCTCGTAGACATGAGCTGAGAAATTGCAAACGTCGAGCAATTGCTCAGAGATGAAAAGTGCCAGCACTGAAAGCTGTTGCTAGCCAGCACCCTTCCTTGGAAGCGCTTTTGTAGGCCTAAGAACACTGGGGCTCTGGGCTTCCCTAGCCACCTCATCTTCTGCTCATCCTCTCGCGCACTCTAAAGAGAGCTCAGGTGAGAAATTGCAAACGACGAGCAATTGCTCCGAGATGAAAAGTGCCAGCACTGAAAGCTCTTGCTGGCCAGCACCCTTCCTTGGAAGCGCTTTCACAGGCGCAGTAACACTGGGGCTTTGCACTTCTGTACGTACCAAACGTCACGGTCCTTCTCTTTCCGTCTCCTAGACACGAGCTGAGAAATTGCAAACGTCGAGCAATTGCTCAGAGATGAAAAGTGCCAGCACTGAAAGCTGTTGCTAGCCAGCCGCCTTCCTTGGAAGCGCTTTTGTAGGCCTAAGAACACTGGTGCTCTGGGCTTCTCTAGCCACCTAATCTTCTGCTCATCCTCTCGCGCACTCTAAAGAGAGCTCAGGTGAGAAATTGTAAACGTCGAGCAATTGCTCAGAGATGAAAAGTGCCAGCACTGAAAGCTGTTGCTAGCCAGCACCCTTCCTTGGAAGCGCTTTCACAGGCGCAGCAACACTGGGGCTTTGCGCTTCTCTACGCACCAAATGTCACGGTCCTTCTCTTTCCGTCTTGTAGACACGAGCTGAGAAATTGCAAACGTCGAGCAATTGCTCAGAGATGAAAAGTGCCAGCACTGAAAGCTCTTGCTAGCCAGCACCCTTCCTTGGAAGCGCTTTCACAGGCGCAGCAACACTGGGGCTTTGCGCTTCTCTAGCCACCAAACGTCACGGTCCTTCTCTTTCCGTCTCGTAGACACGAGCTGAGAAATTGCAAACGTGGAGCAATTGCTCAGAGATGAAAAGTGCCAGCACTGAAAGCTGTTGCTAGCCAGCACCCTTCCTTGGAAGCGCTTTCACAGGCGCAGCAACACTGGGGCTTTGCACTTCTGTACGTACCAAACGTCACGGTCCTTCTCTTTCCGTCTCGTAGACACGAGCTGAGAAATTGCAAACATCGAGCAATTGCTCAGAGATGAAAAGTGCCAGCACTGAAATCTGTTGCTAGCCAGCACCCTTCCTTGGAAGCGCTTTTGTAGGCCTAAGAACACTGGGGCTCTGGGCTTCTCTAGCCACCTCATCTTCTGCTCATCCTCTCGCGCACTCCAAAGAGAGCTCAGGTGAGAAATTACAAACGTCGAGCAATTGCTCCGAGATGAAAAGTGCCAGCACTGAAAGCTGTTGCTAGCCAGCACCCTTCCTTGGAAGCGCTTTCACAGGCGCAGCAACACTGGGGCTTTGCGCTTCTCTAGCCACCAAACGTCACGGTCCTTCTCTTTCCGTCGGTAGACACGAGCTGAGAAATTGCAAACGTCGAGCAATTGCTCAGAGATGAAAAGTGCCAGCACTGAAAGCTGTTGCTAGCCAGCACCCTTCCTTGGAAGCGCTTTTGTAGGCCTAAGAACACTGGGGCTCTGGGCTTCTCTAGCCACCTCATCTTCTGCTCATCCTCTCGCGCACTCTAAAGAGAGCTCAGGTGAGAAATTGCAAACGTCGAGCAATTGCTCCGAGATGAAAAGTGCCAGCACTGAAAGCTCTTGCTAGCCAGCACCCTTCCTTGGAAGCGCTTTCACAGGCGCAGCAACACTGGGGCTTTGCGCTTCACTAGCCACCAAACGTCACGGTCCTTCTCTTTCCGTCTCGTAGACACGAGCTGAGAAATTGCAAACGTCCAGCAATAGCTCCGAGATGAAAAGTGCCAGCACTGAAAGCTGTTGCTAGCCAGCACCCTTCCTTGGAAGCGCTTTCACAGGCGCAGCAACACTGGGGCTTTGCGCTTCTATACGCACCAAACGTCACGGTCCTTCTCTTTCCGTCTCGTAGACACGAGCTGAGAAATTGCAAACGTCCAGCAATTGCTCAGAGATGAAAAGTGCCAGCACTGAAAGCTGTTGCTAGCCAGCCCCCTTCCTTGGAAGCGCTTTTGTAGGCCTAAGAACACTGGGGCTCTGGGCTTCTCTAGCCACCTCATCTTCTGCTCATCCTCTCGCGCACTCTAAAGAGAGCTCAGGTGAGAAATTGCAAACGTCGAGCAATTGCTCAGAGATGAAAAGTGCCAGCACTGAAAGCTGTTGCTAGCCAGCACCCTTCCTTGGAAGCGCTTTCACAGGTGCAGCAACACTGGGGCTTTGCGCTTCTCTAGCCACCAAACGTCACGGTCCTTCTCTTTCCGTCTCGTAGACACGAGCTGAGAAATTGCAAACGTCGAGCAATTGCTCAGAGATGAAAAGTGCCAGCACTGAAAGCTCTTGCTAGCCAGCCCCCTTCCTTGGAAGCGCTTTTGTAGCCCTTAGAACACTGGGGCTCTGGCCTTCCCTAGCCACCTCATCTTCTGCTCATCCTCTCGCGCACTCTAAAGAGAGCTCAGGTGAGAAATTGCAAACGACGAGCAATTGCTCAGAGATGAAAAGTGCCAGCACTGAAAGCTCTTGCTAGCCAGCACCCTTCCTTGGAAGCGCTTTCACAGGCGCAGCAACACTGGGGCTTTGCGCTTCTCTAGCCACCAAACGTCACGGTCCTTCTCTTTCCGTCTCGTAGACACGAGCTGAGAAATTGCAAACGTCGAGCAATTGCTCAGAGATGAAAAGTGCCAGCACTGAAAGCTGTTGCTAGCCAGCACCCTTCCTTGGAAGCGCTTTCACAGGCGCAGCAGCACTGGGGCTTTGCGCTTCTATACGCACCAAACGTCACGGTCATTCTCTTTCCGTCTCGTAGACACGAGCTGAGAAATTGCAAACGTCGAGCAATTGCTCAGAGATGAAAAGTGCCAGCACTGAAAGCTGTTGCTAGCCAGCCCCCTTCCTTGGAAGCGCTTTTGTAGGCCTAAGAACACTGGGGCTCTGGGCTTCTCTAGCCACCTCATCTTCTGCTCATCCTCTCGCGCACTCTAAAGAGAGCTTAGGTGAGAAATTGCAAACGTGGAGCAATTGCTCAGAGATGAAAAGTGCCAGCACTGAAAGCTGTTGCTAGCCAGCACCCTTCCTTGGAAGCGCTTTCACAGGCGCAGCAACACTGGGGCTTTGCGCTTCTCTAGCCACCAAACGTCACGGTCCTTCTCTTTCCGTCTCGTAGACACGAGCTGAGAAATTGCAAACGTCGAGCAATTGCTCAGAGATGAAAAGTGCCAGCACTGAAAGCTGTTGCTAGCCAGCACCCTTCCTTGGAAGCGCTTTCACAAGCGCAGTAACACTGGGGCTTTGCGCTTCTATACGCACCAAACGTCACGGTCATTCTCTTTCCGTCTCGTAGACATGAGCTGAGAAATTGCAAACGTCGAGCAATTGCTCCGAGATGAAAAGTGCCAGCACTGAAAGCTGTTGCTAGCCAGCCGCCTTCCTTGGAAGCGCTTTTGTAGGCCTAAGAACACTGGTGCTCTGGGCTTCTCTAGCCACCTAATCTTCTGCTCATCCTCTCGCGCACTCTAAAGAGAGCTCAGGTGAGAAATTGTAAACGTCGAGCAATTGCTCCGAGATGAAAAGTGCCAGCACTGAAAGCTCTTGCTAGCCAGCACCCTTCCTTGGAAGCGCTTTCACAGGCGCAGCAACACTGGGGCTTTGCGCTTCTCTACGCACCAAATGTCACGGTCCTTCTCTTTCCGTCTTGTAGACACGAGCTGAGAAATTGCAAACGTCGAGCAATTGCTCAGAGATGAAAAGTGCCAGCACTGAAAGCTCTTGCTAGCCAGCACCCTTCCTTGGAAGCGCTTTCACAGGCGCAGCAACACTGGGGCTTTGCGCTTCTCTAGCCACCAAACGTCACGGTCCTTCTCTTTCCGTCTCGTAGACACGAGCTGAGAAATTGCAAACGTCCAGCAATAGCTCCGAGATGAAAAGTGCCAGCACTGAAAGCTGTTGCTAGCCAGCACCCTTCCTTGGAAGCGCTTTCACAGGCGCAGCAACACTGGGGCTTTGCACTTCTGTACGTACCAAACGTCACGGTCCTTCTCTTTCCGTCTCGTAGACACGAGCTGAGAAATTGCAAACATCGAGCAATTGCTCAGAGATGAAAAGTGCCAGCACTGAAATCTGTTGCTAGCCAGCACCCTTCCTTGGAAGCGCT
Organism: Sarcoramphus papa; assembly: GCA_037962945.1. NCBI lineage: Eukaryota > Metazoa > Chordata > Aves > Accipitriformes > Cathartidae > Sarcoramphus > Sarcoramphus papa. The sequence continues at coordinate 1,596,829 of JBBMRM010000108.1, forward strand.
TTTGTAGGCCTAAGAACACTGGGGCTCTGGGCTTCTCTAGCCACCTCATCTTCTGCTCATCCTCTCGCGCACTCTAAAGAGAGCTCAGGTGAGAAATTGCAAACGTCGAGCAATTGCTCAGAGATGAAAAGTGCCAGCACTGAAAGCTGTTGCTAGCCAGCACCCTTCCTTGGAAGCGCTTTCACAGGCGCAGCAACACTGGGGCTTTGCGCTTCTATACGCACCAAACGTCACGGTCCTTCTCTTTCCGTGTCCTAGACACGAGCTGAGAAATTGCAAACGTCGAGCAATTGCTCAGAGATGAAAAGTGCCAGCACTGAAAGCTGTTGCTAGCCAGCACCCTTCCTTGGAAGCGCTTTTGTAGGCCTAAGAACACTGGGGCTCTGGGCTTCTCTAGCCACCTCATCTTCTGCTCATCCTCTCGCGCACTCTAAAGAGAGCTCAGGTGAGAAATTGCAAACGTCGAGCAATTGCTCCGAGATGAAAAGTGCCAGCACTGAAAGCTCTTGCTAGCCAGCACCCTTCCTTGGAAGCGCTTTCACAGGCGCAGCAACACTGGGGCTTTGCGCTTCACTAGCCACCAAACGTCACGGTCCTTCTCTTTCCGTCTCGTAGACACGAGCTGAGAAATTGCAAACGTCCAGCAATAGCTCCGAGATGAAAAGTGCCAGCACTGAAAGCTGTTGCTAGCCAGCACCCTTCCTTGGAAGCGCTTTCACAGGCGCAGCAACACTGGGGCTTTGCGCTTCTATACGCACCAAACGTCACGGTCCTTCTCTTTCCGTCTCGTAGACACGAGCTGAGAAATTGCAAACGTCCAGCAATTGCTCAGAGATGAAAAGTGCCAGCACTGAAAGCTCTTGCTAGCCAGCCCCCTTCCTTGGAAGCGCTTTTGTAGGCCTAAGAACACTGGGGCTCTGGGCTTCTCTAGCCACCTCATCTTCTGCTCATCCTCTCGCGCACTCTAAAGAGAGCTCAGGTGAGAAATTGCAAACGTCGAGCAATTGCTCAGAGATGAAAAGTGCCAGCACTGAAAGCTGTTGCTAGCCAGCACCCTTCCTTGGAAGCGCTTTCACAGGCGCAGCAACACTGGGGCTTTGCGCTTCTATACGCACCAAACGTCACGGTCCTTCTCTTTCCGTCGGTAGACACGAGCTGAGAAATTGCAAACGTCGAGCAATTGCTCAGAGATGAAAAGTGCCAGCACTGAAAGCTGTTGCTAGCCAGCACCCTTCCTTGGAAGCGCTTTCACAGGCGCAGGAACACTGGGGCTTTGCGCTTCTCTACCCACCAAACGTCACGGTCCTTCTCTTTCCGTCTCGTAGACACGAGCTGAGAAATTGCAAACGTCGAGCAATTGCTCAGAGATGAAAAGTGCCAGCACTGAAAGCTCTTGCTAGCCAGCACCCTTCCTTGGAAGCGCTTTCACAGGCACAGCAACACTGGGGCTTTGCGCTTCTCTAGCCGCCAAACGTTACAGTCATTCTCTTTCCGTCTCGTAGACATGAGCTGAGAAATTGCAAACGTCGAGCAATTGCTCAGAGATGAAAAGTGCCAGCACTGAAAGCTGTTGCTGGCCAGCACCCTTCCTTGGATGCGCTTTTGTAGGCCTAAGAACACTGGGGCTCTGGGCTTCTGTACGTACCAAACGTCACGGTCCTTCTCTTTCCGTCTCCTAGACACGAGCTGAGAAATTGCAAACGTCGAGCAATTGCTCAGAGATGAAAAGTGCCAGCACTGAAAGCTGTTGCTAGCCAGCCCCCTTCCTTGGAAGCGCTTTCACAGGCGCAGCAACACTGGGGCTTTGCGCTTCTATACGCACCAAACGTCACGGTCCTTCTCTTTCCGTCGGTAGACACGAGCTGAGAAATTGCAAACGTCGAGCAATTGCTCAGAGATGAAAAGTGCCAGCACTGAAAGCTGTTGCTAGCCAGCACCCTTCCTTGGAAGCGCTTTTGTAGGCCTAAGAACACTGGGGCTCTGGGCTTCTCTAGCCACCTCATCTTCTGCTCATCCTCTCGCGCACTCTAAAGAGAGCTCAGGTGAGAAATTGCAAACGTCGAGCAATTGCTCAGAGATGAAAAGTGCCAGCACTGAAAGCTCTTGCTAGCCAGCACCCTTCCTTGGAAGCGCTTTCACAGGCGCAGCAACACTGGGGCTTTGCGCTTCTATACGCAGCAAAGGTCACGGTCCTTCTCTTTCCGTCTTGTAGACACGAGCTGAGAAATTGCAAACGTCCAGCAATTGCTCAGAGATGAAAAGTGCCAGCACTGAAATCTGTTGCTAGCCAGCACCCTTCCTTGGAAGCGCTTTTGTAGGCCTAAGCACACTGGGGCTCTGGGCTTCTCTAGCCACCTCATCTTCTGCTCATCCTCTCGCGCACTCTAAAGAGAGCTCAGGTGAGAAATTGCAAACGTCGAGCAATTGCTCAGAGATGAAAAGTGCCAGCACTGAAAGCTCTTGCTAGCCAGCACCCTTCCTTGGAAGCGCTTTTGTAGACCTAAGAACACTGGGGCTCTGGGCTTCTCTAGCCACCTCATCTTCTGCTCATCCTCTCGCGCACTCTAAAGAGAGCTCAGGTGAGAAATTGCAAACGTCGAGCAATTGCTCAGAGATGAAAAGTGCCAGCACTGAAAGCTGTTGCTAGCCAGCACCCTTCCTTGGAAGCGCTTTCACAGGCGCAGCAACACTGGGGCTTTGCGCTTCTCTAGCCACCAAACGTCACGGTCCTTCTCTTTCCGTCTCGTAGACACGAGCTGAGAAATTGCAAACGTCGAGCAATTGCTCAGAGATGAAAAGTGCCAGCACTGAAAGCTGTTGCTAGCCAGCACCCTTCCTTGGAAGCGCTTTCACAGGCGCAGCAGCACTGGGGCTTTGCGCTTCTATACGCACCAAACGTCACGGTCATTCTCTTTCCGTCTCGTAGACACGAGCTGAGAAATTGCAAACGTCCAGCAATTGCTAAGAGATGAAAAGTGCCAGCACTGAAAGCTGTTGCTAGCCAGCACCCTTCCTTGGAAGTGCTTTTGTAGGCCTAAGAACACTGGGGCTCTGGGCTTCTCTAGCCACCTCATCTTCTGCTCATCCTCTCGCGCACTCTAAAGAGAGCTCAGGTGAGAAATTGCAAACGTCGAGCAATTGCTCAGAGATGAAAAGTGCCAGCACTGAAAGCTCTTGCTAGCCAGCACCCTTCCTTGGAAGCGCTTTCACAGGCGCAGCAACACTGGGGCTTTGCGCTTCTCTAGCCACCAAACGTCACGGTCCTTCTCTTTCCGTCTCGTAGACACGAGCTGAGAAATTGCAAACGTCGAGCAATTGCTCAGAGATGAAAAGTGCCAGCACTGAAAGCTCTTGCTAGCCAGCACCCTTCCTTGGAAGCGCTTTCACAGGCGCAGCAACACTGGGGCTTTGCGCTTCTATACGCACCAAATGTCACGGTCATTCTCTTTCCGCCTCGTAGACACGAGCTGAGAAATTGAAAACGTCAAGCAATTGCTCAGAGATGAAAAGTGCCAGCACTGAAAGCTGTTGCTAGCCAGCACCCTTCCTTGGAAGCGCTTTCACAGGCGCAGCAACACTGGGGCTTTGCGCTTCTCTAGCCGCCAAACGTCACAGTCATTCTATTTCCGTCTCGTAGACATGAGCTGAGAAATTGCAAACGTCGAGCAATTGCTCAGAGATGAAAAGTGCCAGCACTGAAAGCTGTTGCTAGCCAGCACCCTTCCTTGGAAGCGCTTTTGTAGGCATAAGAACACTGGGGCTCTGGGCTTCCCTAGCCACCTCATCTTCTGCTCATCCTCTCGCGCACTCTAAAGAGAGCTCAAGTGAGAAATTGCAAACGACGAGCAATTGCTCAGAGATGAAAAGTGCCAGCACTGAAAGCTCTTGCTGGCCAGCACCCTTCCTTGGAAGCGCTTTCACAGGCGCAGTAACACTGGGGCTTTGCACTTCTGTACGTACCAAACGTCACGGTCCTTCTCTTTCCGTCTCCTAGACACGAGCTGAGAAATTGCAAACGTCGAGCAATTGCTCAGAGATGAAAAGTGCCAGCACTGAAAGCTGTTGCTAGCCAGCCGCCTTCCTTGGAAGCGCTTTTGTAGGCCTAAGAACACTGGTGCTCTGGGCTTCTCTAGCCACCTAATCTTCTGCTCATCCTCTCGCGCACTCTAAAGAGAGCTCAGGTGAGAAATTGTAAACGTCGAGCAATTGCTCCGAGATGAAAAGTGCCAGCACTGAAAGCTGTTGCTAGCCAGCACCCTTCCTTGGAAGCGCTTTCACAGGCGCAGCAACACTGGGGCTTTGCGCTTCTCTACGCACCAAATGTCACGGTCCTTCTCTTTCCGTCTTGTAGACACGAGCTGAGAAATTGCAAACGTCGAGCAATTGCTCAGAGATGAAAAGTGCCAGCACTGAAAGCTCTTGCTAGCCAGCACCCTTCCTTGGAAGCGCTTTCACAGGCGCAGCAACACTGGGGCTTTGCGCTTCTCTAGCCACCAAACGTCACGGTCCTTCTCTTTCCGTCTCGTAGACACGAGCTGAGAAATTGCAAACGTCGAGCAATTGCTCAGAGATGAAAAGTGCCAGCACTGAAAGCTGTTGCTAGCCAGCACCCTTCCTTGGAAGCGCTTTCACAGGCGCAGCAACACTGGGGCTTTGCACTTCTGTACGTACCAAACGTCACGGTCCTTCTCTTTCCGTCTCGTAGACACGAGCTGAGAAATTGCAAACATCGAGCAATTGCTCAGAGATGAAAAGTGCCAGCACTGAAATCTGTTGCTAGCCAGCACCCTTCCTTGGAAGCGCTTTTGTAGGCCTAAGAACACTGGGGCTCTGGGCTTCTCTAGCCACCTCATCTTCTGCTCATCCTCTCGCGCACTCTAAAGAGAGCTCAGGTGAGAAATTACAAACGTCGAGCAATTGCTCCGAGATGAAAAGTGCCAGCACTGAAAGCTGTTGCTAGCCAGCACCCTTCCTTGGAAGCGCTTTCACAGGCGCAGCAACACTGGGGCTTTGCGCTTCTATACGCACCAAACGTCACGGTCCTTCTCTTTCCGTCTCTAGACACGAGCTGAGAAATTGCAAACGTCGAGCAATTGCTCAGAGATGAAAAGTGCCAGCACTGAAAGCTGTTGCTAGCCAGCACCCTTCCTTGGAAGCGCTTTTGTAGGCCTAAGAACACTGGGGCTCTGGGCTTCTCTAGCCACCTCATCTTCTGCTCATCCTCTCGCGCACTCTAAAGAGAGCTCAGGTGAGAAATTGCAAACGTCGAGCAATTGCTCCGAGATGAAAAGTGCCAGCACTGAAAGCTCTTGCTAGCCAGCACCCTTCCTTGGAAGCGCTTTCACAGGCGCAGCAACACTGGGGCTTTGCGCTTCACTAGCCACCAAACGTCACGGTCCTTCTCTTTCCGTCTCGTAGACACGAGCTGAGAAATTGCAAACGTCCAGCAATAGCTCCGAGATGAAAAGTGCCAGCACTGAAAGCTGTTGCTAGCCAGCACCCTTCCTTGGAAGCGCTTTCACAGGCGCAGCAACACTGGGGCTTTGCGCTTCTATACGCACCAAACGTCACGGTCCTTCTCTTTCCGTCTCGTAGACACGAGCTGAGAAATTGCAAACGTCCAGCAATTGCTCAGAGATGAAAAGTGCCAGCACTGAAAGCTGTTGCTAGCCAGCCCCCTTCCTTGGAAGCGCTTTTGTAGGCCTAAGAACACTGGGGCTCTGGGCTTCTCTAGCCACCTCATCTTCTGCTCATCCTCTCGCGCACTCTAAAGAGAGCTCAGGTGAGAAATTGCAAACGTCGAGCAATTGCTCAGAGATGAAAAGTGCCAGCACTGAAAGCTGTTGCTAGCCAGCACCCTTCCTTGGAAGCGCTTTCACAGGTGCAGCAACACTGGGGCTTTGCGCTTCTCTAGCCACCAAACGTCACGGTCCTTCTCTTTCCGTCTCGTAGACACGAGCTGAGAAATTGCAAACGTCGAGCAATTGCTCAGAGATGAAAAGTGCCAGCACTGAAAGCTCTTGCTAGCCAGCACCCTTCCTTGGAAGCGCTTTTGTAGCCCTTAGAACACTGGGGCTCTGGGCTTCCCTAGCCACCTCATCTTCTGCTCATCCTCTCGCGCACTCTAAAGAGAGCTCAGGTGAGAAATTGCAAACGACGAGCAATTGCTCAGAGATGAAAAGTGCCAGCACTTAAAGCTGTTGCTAGCCAGCACCCTTCCTTGGAAGCGCTTTCACAGGCGCAGCAACACTGGGGCTTTGCGCTTCTATACGCACCAAACGTCACGGTCATTCTCTTTCCGTCTCGTAGACACGAGCTGAGAAATTGCAAACGTCCAGCAATTGCTAAGAGATGAAAAGTGCCAGCACTGAAAGCTGTTGCTAGCCAGCACCCTTCCTTGGAAGTGCTTTTGTAGGCCTAAGAACACTGGGGCTCTGGGCTTCTCTAGCCACCTCATCTTCTGCTCATCCTCTCGCGCACTCTAAAGAGAGCTCAGGTGAGAAATTGCAAACGTCGAGCAATTGCTCAGAGATGAAAAGTGCCAGCACTGAAAGCTCTTGCTAGCCAGCACCCTTCCTTGGAAGCGCTTTCACAGGCGCAGCAACACTGGGGCTTTGCGCTTCTCTAGCCACCAAACGTCACGGTCCTTCTCTTTCCGTCTCGTAGACACGAGCTGAGAAATTGCAAACGTCGAGCAATTGCTCAGAGATGAAAAGTGCCAGCACTGAAAGCTCTTGCTAGCCAGCACCCTTCCTTGGAAGCGCTTTCACAGGTGCAGCAACACTGGGGCTTTGCGCTTCTATACGCACCAAATGTCACGGTCATTCTCTTTCCGCCTCGTAGACACGAGCTGAGAAATTGAAAACGTCAAGCAATTGCTCAGAGATGAAAAGTGCCAGCACTGAAAGCTGTTGCTAGCCAGCACCCTTCCTTGGAAGCGCTTTCACAGGCGCAGCAACACTGGGGCTTTGCGCTTCTCTAGCCGCCAAACGTCACAGTCATTCTATTTCCGTCTCGTAGACATGAGCTGAGAAATTGCAAACGTCGAGCAATTGCTCAGAGATGAAAAGTGCCAGCACTGAAAGCTGTTGCTAGCCAGCACCCTTCCTTGGAAGCGCTTTTGTAGGCATAAGAACACTGGGGCTCTGGGCTTCCCTAGCCACCTCATCTTCTGCTCATCCTCTCGCGCACTCTAAAGAGAGCTCAAGTGAGAAATTGCAAACGACGAGCAATTGCTCAGAGATGAAAAGTGCCAGCACTGAAAGCTCTTGCTGGCCAGCACCCTTCCTTGGAAGCGCTTTCACAGGCGCAGTAACACTGGGGCTTTGCACTTCTGTACGTACCAAACGTCACGGTCCTTCTCTTTCCGTCTCCTAGACACGAGCTGAGAAATTGCAAACGTCGAGCAATTGCTCAGAGATGAAAAGTGCCAGCACTGAAAGCTGTTGCTAGCCAGCCGCCTTCCTTGGAAGCGCTTTTGTAGGCCTAAGAACACTGGTGCTCTGGGCTTCTCTAGCCACCTAATCTTCTGCTCATCCTCTCGCGCACTCTAAAGAGAGCTCAGGTGAGAAATTGTAAACGTCGAGCAATTGCTCCGAGATGAAAAGTGCCAGCACTGAAAGCTCTTGCTAGCCAGCACCCTTCCTTGGAAGCGCTTTCACAGGCGCAGCAACACTGGGGCTTTGCGCTTCTCTACGCACCAAATGTCACGGTCCTTCTCTTTCCGTCTTGTAGACACGAGCTGAGAAATTGCAAACGTCGAGCAATTGCTCAGAGATGAAAAGTGCCAGCACTGAAAGCTCTTGCTAGCCAGCACCCTTCCTTGGAAGCGCTTTCACAGGCGCAGCAACACTGGGGCTTTGCGCTTCTCTAGCCACCAAACGTCACGGTCCTTCTCTTTCCGTCTCGTAGACACGAGCTGAGAAATTGCAAACGTCGAGCAATTGCTCAGAGATGAAAAGTGCCAGCACTGAAAGCTGTTGCTAGCCAGCACCCTTCCTTGGAAGCGCTTTCACAGGCGCAGCAACACTGGGGCTTTGCACTTCTGTACGTACCAAACGTCACGGTCCTTCTCTTTCCGTCTCGTAGACACGAGCTGAGAAATTGCAAACATCGAGCAATTGCTCAGAGATGAAAAGTGCCAGCACTGAAATCTGTTGCTAGCCAGCACCCTTCCTTGGAAGCGCTTTTGTAGGCCTAAGAACACTGGGGCTCTGGGCTTCTCTAGCCACCTCATCTTCTGCTCATCCTCTCGCGCACTCTAAAGAGAGCTCAGGTGAGAAATTACAAACGTCGAGCAATTGCTCCGAGATGAAAAGTGCCAGCACTGAAAGCTGTTGCTAGCCAGCACCCTTCCTTGGAAGCGCTTTCACAGGCGCAGCAACACTGGGGCTTTGCGCTTCTATACGCACCAAACGTCACGGTCCTTCTCTTTCCGTCTCTAGACACGAGCTGAGAAATTGCAAACGTCGAGCAATTGCTCAGAGATGAAAAGTGCCAGCACTGAAAGCTGTTGCTAGCCAGCACCCTTCCTTGGAAGCGCTTTTGTAGGCCTAAGAACACTGGGGCTCTGGGCTTCTCTAGCCACCTCATCTTCTGCTCATCCTCTCGCGCACTCTAAAGAGAGCTCAGGTGAGAAATTGCAAACGTCGAGCAATTGCTCCGAGATGAAAAGTGCCAGCACTGAAAGCTCTTGCTAGCCAGCACCCTTCCTTGGAAGCGCTTTCACAGGCGCAGCAACACTGGGGCTTTGCGCTTCACTAGCCACCAAACGTCACGGTCCTTCTCTTTCCGTCTCGTAGACACGAGCTGAGAAATTGCAAACGTCCAGCAATAGCTCCGAGATGAAAAGTGCCAGCACTGAAAGCTGTTGCTAGCCAGCACCCTTCCTTGGAAGCGCTTTCACAGGCGCAGCAACACTGGGGCTTTGCGCTTCTATACGCACCAAACGTCACGGTCCTTCTCTTTCCGTCGGTAGACACGAGCTGAGAAATTGCAAACGTCCAGCAATTGCTCAGAGATGAAAAGTGCCAGCACTGAAAGCTGTTGCTAGCCAGCCCCCTTCCTTGGAAGCGCTTTTGTAGGCCTAAGAACACTGGGGCTCTGGGCTTCTCTAGCCACCTCATCTTCTGCTCATCCTCTCGCGCACTCTAAAGAGAGCTCAGGTGAGAAATTGCAAACGTCGAGCAATTGCTCAGAGATGAAAAGTGCCAGCACTGAAAGCTGTTGCTAGCCAGCACCCTTCCTTGGAAGCGCTTTCACGGGTGCAGCAACACTGGGGCTTTGCGCTTCTCTAGCCACCAAACGTCACGGTCCTTCTCTTTCCGTCTCGTAGACACGAGCTGAGAAATTGCAAACGTCGAGCAATTGCTCAGAGATGAAAAGTGCCAGCACTGAAAGCTCTTGCTAGCCAGCACCCTTCCTTGGAAGCGCTTTTGTAGCCCTTAGAACACTGGGGCTCTGGGCTTCCCTAGCCACCTCATCTTCTGCTCATCCTCTCGCGCACTCTAAAGAGAGCTCAGGTGAGAAATTGCAAACGACGAGCAATTGCTCAGAGATGAAAAGTGCCAGCACTTAAAGCTGTTGCTAGCCAGCACCCTTCCTTGGAAGCGCTTTCACAGGCGCAGCAACACTGGGGCTTTGCGCTTCTCTAGCCACCAAACGTCACGGTCCTTCTCTTTCCGTCTCCTAGACACGAGCTGAGAAATTGCAAACGTCGAGCAATTGCTCAGAGATGAAAAGTGCCAGCACTGAAAGCTGTTGCTAGCCAGCACCCTTCCTTGGAAGCGCTTTCACAGGCGCAGCAGCACTGGGGCTTTGCGCTTCTATACGCACCAAACGTCACGGTCCTTCTCTTTCCGTCTCGTAGACACGAGCTGAGAAATTGCAAACGTCGAGCAATTGCTCAGAGATGAAAAGTGCCAGCACTGAAAGCTGTTGCTAGCCAGCCCCCTTCCTTGGAAGCGCTTTTGTAGGCCTAAGAACACTGGGGCTCTGGGCTTCTCTAGCCACCTCATCTTCTGCTCATCCTCTCGCGCACTCTAAAGAGAGCTCAGGTGAGAAATTGCAAACGTGGAGCAATTGCTCAGAGATGAAAAGTGCCAGCACTGAAAGCTGTTGCTAGCCAGCACCCTTCCTTGGAAGCGCTTTCACAGGCGCAGCAACACTGGGGCTTTGCGCTTCTCTAGCCACCAAACGTCACGGTCCTTCTCTTTCCGTCTCGTAGACACGAGCTGAGAAATTGCAAACGTCGAGCAATTGCTCAGAGATGAAAAGTGCCAGCACTGAAAGCTGTTGCTAGCCAGCACCCTTCCTTGGAAGCGCTTTCACAAGCGCAGTAACACTGGGGCTTTGCGCTTCTATACGCACCAAACGTCACGGTCATTCTCTTTCCGTCTCGTAGACATGAGCTGAGAAATTGCAAACGTCGAGCAATTGCTCCGAGATGAAAAGTGCCAGCACTGAAAGCTCTTGCTAGCCAGCCGCCTTCCTTGGAAGCGCTTTTGTAGGCCTAAGAACACTGGGGCTCTGGGCTTCTCTAGCCACCTCATCTTCTGCTCATCCTCTCGCGCACTCTAAAGAGAGCTCAGGTGAGAAATTGTAAACGTCGAGCAATTGCTCAGAGATGAAAAGTGCCAGCACTGAAAGCTGTTGCTAGCCAGCACCCTTCCTTGGAAGCGCTTTCACAGGCGCAGCAACACTGGGGCTTTGCGCTTCTCTAGCCACCAAACGTCACGGTCCTTCTCTTTCCGTCTTGTAGACACGAGCTGAGAAATTGCAAACGTCGAGCAATTGCTCAGAGATGAAAAGTGCCAGCACTGAAAGCTCTTGCTAGCCAGCACCCTTCCTTGGAAGCGCTTTCACAGGCGCAGCAACACTGGGGCTTTGCGCTTCTCTAGCCACCAAACGTCACGGTCCTTCTCTTTCCGTCTCGTAGACACGAGCTGAGAAATTGCAAACGTCGAGCAATTGCTCAGAGATGAAAAGTGCCAGCACTGAAAGCTGTTGCTAGCCAGCACCCTTCCTTGGAAGCGCTTTCACAGGCGCAGCAACACTGGGGCTTTGCACTTCTGTACGTACCAAACGTCACGGTCCTTCTCTTTCCGTCTCGTAGACACGAGCTGAGAAATTGCAAACATCGAGCAATTGCTCAGAGATGAAAAGTGCCAGCACTGAAATCTGTTGCTAGCCAGCACCCTTCCTTGGAAGCGCTTTTGTAGGCCTAAGAACACTGGGGCTCTGGGCTTCTCTAGCCACCTCATCTTCTGCTCATCCTCTCGCGCACTCTAAAGAGAGCTCAGGTGAGAAATTACAAACGTCGAGCAATTGCTCAGAGATGAAAAGTGCCAGCACTGAAAGCTGTTGCTAGCCAGCACCCTTCCTTGGAAGCGCTTTCACAGGCGCAGCAACACTGGGGCTTTGCGCTTCTATACGCACCAAACGTCACGGTCCTTCTCTTTCCGTCGGTAGACACGAGCTGAGAAATTGCAAACGTCGAGCAATTGCTCAGAGATGAAAAGTGCCAGCACTGAAAGCTGTTGCTAGCCAGCACCCTTCCTTGGAAGCGCTTTTGTAGGCCTAAGAACACTGGGGCTCTGGGCTTCTCTAGCCACCTCATCTTCTGCTCATCCTCTCGCGCACTCTAAAGAGAGCTCAGGTGAGAAATTGCAAACGTCGAGCAATTGCTCCGAGATGAAAAGTGCCAGCACTGAAAGCTCTTGCTAGCCAGCACCCTTCCTTGGAAGCGCTTTCACAGGCGCAGCAACACTGGGGCTTTGCGCTTCACTAGCCACCAAACGTCACGGTCCTTCTCTTTCCGTCTCGTAGACACGAGCTGAGAAATTGCAAACGTCCAGCAATAGCTCCGAGATGAAAAGTGCCAGCACTGAAAGCTGTTGCTAGCCAGCACCCTTCCTTGGAAGCGCTTTCACAGGCGCAGCAACACTGGGGCTTTGCGCTTCTATACGCACCAAACGTCACGGTCCTTCTCTTTCCGTCTCGTAGACACGAGCTGAGAAATTGCAAACGTCGAGCAATTGCTCCGAGATGAAAAGTGCCAGCACTGAAAGCTGTTGCTAGCCAGCCCCCTTCCTTGGAAGCGCTTTTGTAGGCCTAAGAACACTGGGGCTCTGGGCTTCTCTAGCCACCTCATCTTCTGCTCATCCTCTCGCGCACTCTAAAGAGAGCTCAGGTGAGAAATTGCAAACGTCGAGCAATTGCTCAGAGATGAAAAGTGCCAGCACTGAAAGCTGTTGCTAGCCAGCACCCTTCCTTGGAAGCGCTTTCACAGGTGCAGCAACACTGGGGCTTTGCGCTTCTCTAGCCACCAAACGTCACGGTCCTTCTCTTTCCGTCTCGTAGACACGAGCTGAGAAATTGCAAACGTCGAGCAATTGCTCAGAGATGAAAAGTGCCAGCACTGAAAGCTCTTGCTAGCCAGCACCCTTCCTTGGAAGCGCTTTTGTAGCCCTTAGAACACTGGGGCTCGGGGCTTCCCTAGCCACCTCATCTTCTGCTCATCCTCTCGCGCACTCTAAAGAGAGCTCAGGTGAGAAATTGCAAACGACGAGCAATTGCTCAGAGATGAAAAGTGCCAGCACTTAAAGCTGTTGCTAGCCAGCACCCTTCCTTGGAAGCGCTTTCACAGGCGCAGCAACACTGGGGCTTTGCGCTTCTCTAGCCACCAAACGTCACGGTCCTTCTCTTTCCGTCTCCTAGACACGAGCTGAGAAATTGCAAACGTCGAGCAATTGCTCAGAGATGAAAAGTGCCAGCACTGAAAGCTGTTGCTAGCCAGCACCCTTCCTTGGAAGCGCTTTCACAGGCGCAGCAGCACTGGGGCTTTGCGCTTCTATACGCACCAAACGTCACGGTCCTTCTCTTTCCGTCTCGTAGACACGAGCTGAGAAATTGCAAACGTCGAGCAATTGCTCAGAGATGAAAAGTGCCAGCACTGAAAGCTGTTGCTAGCCAGCCCCCTTCCTTGGAAGCGCTTTTGTAGGCCTAAGAACACTGGGGCTCTGGGCTTCTCTAGCCACCTCATCTTCTGCTCATCCTCTCGCGCACTCTAAAGAGAGCTTAGGTGAGAAATTGCAAACGTGGAGCAATTGCTCAGAGATGAAAAGTGCCAGCACTGAAAGCTGTTGCTAGCCAGCACCCTTCCTTGGAAGCGCTTTCACAGGCGCAGCAACACTGGGGCTTTGCGCTTCTCTAGCCACCAAACGTCACGGTCCTTCTCTTTCCGTCGGTAGACACGAGCTGAGAAATTGCAAACGTCGAGCAATTGCTCAGAGATGAAAAGTGCCAGCACTGAAAGCTGTTGCTAGCCAGCACCCTTCCTTGGAAGCGCTTTCACAAGCGCAGTAACACTGGGGCTTTGCGCTTCTATACGCACCAAACGTCACGGTCATTCTCTTTCCGTCTCGTAGACATGAGCTGAGAAATTGCAAACGTCGAGCAATTGCTCAGAGATGAAAAGTGCCAGCACTGAAAGCTCTTGCTAGCCAGCACCCTTCCTTGGAAGCGCTTTCACAGGCGCAGCAACACTGGGGCTTTGCGCTTCTCTAGCCGCCAAACGTCACAGTCATTCTCTTTCCGTCTCGTAGACATGAGCTGAGAAATTGCAAACGTCGAGCAATTGCTCAGAGATGAAAAGTGCCAGCACTGAAAGCTGTTGCTGGCCAGCACCCTTCCTTGGAAGCGCTTTTGTAGGCCTAAGAACACTGGGGCTCTGGGCTTCTGTACGTACCAAACGTCACGGTCCTTCTCTTTCCGTCTCGTAGACACGAGCTGAGAAATTGCAAACGTCGAGCAATTGCTCAGAGATGAAAAGTGCCAGCACTGAAAGCTGTTGCTAGCCAGCCCCCTTCCTTGGAAGCGCTTTCACAGGCGCAGCAACACTGGGGCTTTGCGCTTCTATACGCACCAAACGTCACGGTCCTTCTCTTTCCGTCGGTAGACACGAGCTGAGAAATTGCAAACGTCGAGCAATTGCTCAGAGATGAAAAGTGCCAGCACTGAAAGCTGTTGCTAGCCAGCACCCTTCCTTGGAAGCGCTTTTGTAGGCCTAAGAACACTGGGGCTCTGGGCTTCTCTAGCCACCTCATCTTCTGCTCATCCTCTCGCGCACTCTAAAGAGAGCTCAGGTGAGAAATTGCAAACGTTGAGCAATTGCTCAGAGATGAAAAGTGCCAGCACTGAAAGCTGTTGCTAGCCAGCACCCTTCCTTGGAAGCGCTTTCACAGGCGCAGCAACACTGGGGCTTTGCGCTTCTATACGCACCAAACGTCACGGTCCTTCTCTTTCCGTCTCGTAGACACGAGCTGAGAAATTGCAAACGTCGAGCAATTGCTCAGAGATGAAAAGTGCCAGCACTGAAAGCTGTTGCTAGCCAGCACCCTTCCTTGGAAGCGCTTTTGTAGCCCTTAGAACACTTGGGCTCTGGGCTTCCCTAGCCACCTCATCTTCTGCTCATCCTCTCGCGCACTCTAAAGAGAGCTCAGGTGAGAAATTGCAAACGACGAGCAATTGCTCAGAGATGAAAAGTGCCAGCACTGAAAGCTCTTGCTGGCCAGCACCCTTCCTTGGAAGCGCTTTCACAGGCGCAGTAACACTGGGGCTTTGCACTTCTGTACGCACCAAACGTCACGGTCCTTCTCTTTCCGTCTCCTAGACACGAGCTGAGAAATTGCAAACGTCGAGCAATTGCTCAGAGATGAAAAGTGCCAGCACTGAAAGCTGTTGCTAGCCAGCCCCCTTCCTTGGAAGCGCTTTTGTAGGCCTAAGAACACTGGGGCTCTGGGCTTCTCTAGCCACCTAATCTTCTGCTCATCCTCTCGCGCACTCTAAAGAGAGCTCAGGTGAGAAATTGCAAACGTCGAGCAATTGCTCAGAGATGAAAAGTGCCAGCACTGAAAGCTCTTGCTAGCCAGCACCCTTCCTTGGAAGCGCTTTCACAGGCGCAGCAACACTGGGGCTTTGCGCTTCTCTAGCCACCAAACGTCACGGTCCTTCTCTTTCCGTCTTGTAGACACGAGCTGAGAAATTGCAAACGTCGAGCAATTGCTCCGAGATGAAAAGTGCCAGCACTGAAAGCTGTTGCTAGCCAGCACCCTTCCTTGGAAGCGCTTTCACAGGCGCAGCAACACTGGGGCTTTGCGCTTCTATACGCACCAAACGTCACGGTCCTTCTCTTTCCGTCTCGTAGACACGAGCTGAGAAATTGCAAACGTCCAGCAATTGCTCAGAGATGAAAAGTGCCAGCACTGAAAGCTGTTGCTAGCCAGCACCCTTCCTTGGAAGCGCTTTTGTAGGCCTAAGAACACTGGGGCTCTGGGCTTCTCTAGCCACCTCATCTTCTGCTCATCCTCTCGCGCACTCTAAAGAGAGCTCAGGTGAGAAATTGCAAACGTCGAGCAATTGCTCAGAGATGAAAAGTGCCAGCACTGAAAGCTGTTGCTAGCCAGCACCCTTCCTTGGAAGCGCTTTCACAGGCGCAGCAACACTGGGGCTTTGCGCTTCTATACGCACCAAACGTCATGGTCCTTCTCTTTCCGTCTCCTAGACACGAGCTGAGAAATTGCAAACGTCCAGCAATAGCTCCGAGATGAAAAGTGCCAGCACTGAAAGCTGTTGCTAGCCAGCACCCTTCCTTGGAAGCACTTTCACAGGCGCAGCAATACTGGGGCTTTGCGCTTCTATACGCACCAAACGTCACGGTCCTTCTCTTTCCGTCTCGTAGACACGAGCTGAGAAATTGCAAACGTCCAGCAATTGCTCCGAGATGAAAAGTGCCAGCACTGAAAGCTGTTGCTAGCCAGCACCCTTCCTTGGAAGCGCTTTTGTAGGCCTAAGAACACTGGGGCTCTGGGCTTCTCTAGCCACCTCATCTTCTGCTCATCCTCTCGCGCACTCTAAAGAGAGCTCAGGTGAGAAATTGCAAACGTGGAGCAATTGCTCAGAGATGAAAAGTGCCAGCACTGAAAGCTGTTGCTAGCCAGCACCCTTCCTTGGAAGCGCTTTCACAGGCGCAGCAACACTGGGGCTTTGCGCTTCTCTAGCCACCAAACGTCACGGTCCTTCTCTTTCCGTCTCGTAGACACGAGCTGAGAAATTGCAAACGTCGAGCAATTGCTCAGAGATGAAAAGTGCCAGCACTGAAAGCTGTTGCTAGCCAGCACCCTTCCTTGGAAGCGCTTTCACAGGCGCAGCAACACTGGGGCTTTGCGCTTCTATACGCACCAAACGTCACGGTCCTTCTCTTTCTGTCTCGTAGACACGAGCTGAGAAATTGCAAACGTCGAGCAATTGCTCAGAGATGAAAAGTGCCAGCACTGAAAGCTGTTGCTAGCCAGCACCCTTCCTTGGAAGCGCTTTTGTAGGCCTAAGAACACTGGGGCTCTGGGCTTCTCTAGCCACCTCATCTTCTGCTCATCCTCTCGCGCACTCTAAAGAGAGCTTAGGTGAGAAATTGCAAACGTGGAGCAATTGCTCAGAGATGAAAAGTGCCAGCACTGAAAGCTGTTGCTAGCCAGCACCCTTCCTTGGAAGCGCTTTCACAGGCGCAGCAACACTGGGGCTTTGCGCTTCTCTAGCCACCAAACGTCACGGTCCTTCTCTTTCCGTCGGTAGACACGAGCTGAGAAATTGCAAACGTCGAGCAATTGCTCAGAGATGAAAAGTGCCAGCACTGAAAGCTGTTGCTAGCCAGCACCCTTCCTTGGAAGCGCTTTCACAAGCGCAGTAACACTGGGGCTTTGCGCTTCTATACGCACCAAACGTCACGGTCATTCTCTTTCCGTCTCGTAGACATGAGCTGAGAAATTGCAAACGTCGAGCAATTGCTCAGAGATGAAAAGTGCCAGCACTGAAAGCTCTTGCTAGCCAGCACCCTTCCTTGGAAGCGCTTTCACAGGCGCAGCAACACTGGGGCTTTGCGCTTCTCTAGCCGCCAAACGTCACAGTCATTCTCTTTCCGTCTCGTAGACATGAGCTGAGAAATTGCAAACGTCGAGCAATTGCTCAGAGATGAAAAGTGCCAGCACTGAAAGCTGTTGCTGGCCAGCACCCTTCCTTGGAAGCGCTTTTGTAGGCCTAAGAACACTGGGGCTCTGGGCTTCTGTACGTACCAAACGTCACGGTCCTTCTCTTTCCGTCTCGTAGACACGAGCTGAGAAATTGCAAACGTCGAGCAATTGCTCAGAGATGAAAAGTGCCAGCACTGAAAGCTGTTGCTAGCCAGCCCCCTTCCTTGGAAGCGCTTTCACAGGCGCAGCAACACTGGGGCTTTGCGCTTCTATACGCACCAAACGTCACGGTCCTTCTCTTTCCGTCGGTAGACACGAGCTGAGAAATTGCAAACGTCGAGCAATTGCTCAGAGATGAAAAGTGCCAGCACTGAAAGCTGTTGCTAGCCAGCACCCTTCCTTGGAAGCGCTTTTGTAGGCCTAAGAACACTGGGGCTCTGGGCTTCTCTAGCCACCTCATCTTCTGCTCATCCTCTCGCGCACTCTAAAGAGAGCTCAGGTGAGAAATTGCAAACGTTGAGCAATTGCTCAGAGATGAAAAGTGCCAGCACTGAAAGCTGTTGCTAGCCAGCACCCTTCCTTGGAAGCGCTTTCACAGGCGCAGCAACACTGGGGCTTTGCGCTTCTCTAGCCACCAAACGTCACGGTCCTTCTCTTTCCGTCTCGTAGACACGAGCTGAGAAATTGCAAACGTCGAGCAATTGCTCAGAGATGAAAAGTGCCAGCACTGAAAGCTGTTGCTAGCCAGCACCCTTCCTTGGAAGCGCTTTTGTAGCCCTTAGAACACTTGGGCTCTGGGCTTCCCTAGCCACCTCATCTTCTGCTCATCCTCTCGCGCACTCTAAAGAGAGCTCAGGTGAGAAATTGCAAACGACGAGCAATTGCTCAGAGATGAAAAGTGCCAGCACTGAAAGCTCTTGCTGGCCAGCACCCTTCCTTGGAAGCGCTTTCACAGGCGCAGTAACACTGGGGCTTTGCACATCTGTACGCACCAAACGTCACGGTCCTTCTCTTTCCGTCTCGTAGACACGAGCTGAGAAATTGCAAACGTCGAGCAATTGCTCAGAGATGAAAAGTGCCAGCACTGAAAGCTGTTGCTAGCCAGCCCCCTTCCTTGGAAGCGCTTTTGTAGGCCTAAGAACACTGGGGCTCTGGGCTTCTCTAGCCACCTAATCTTCTGCTCATCCTCTCGCGCACTCTAAAGAGAGCTCAGGTGAGAAATTGCAAACGTCGAGCAATTGCTCAGAGATGAAAAGTGCCAGCACTGAAAGCTCTTGCTAGCCAGCACCCTTCCTTGGAAGCGCTTTCACAGGCGCAGCAACACTGGGGCTTTGCGCTTCTCTACCCACCAAACGTCACGGTCCTTCTCTTTCCGTCTCGTAGACACGAGCTGAGAAATTGCAAACGTCGAGCAATTGCTCCGAGATGAAAAGTGCCAGCACTGAAAGCTGTTGCTAGCCAGCACCCTTCCTTGGAAGCGCTTTCACAGGCGCAGCAACACTGGGGCTTTGCGCTTCTATACGCACCAAACGTCACGGTCCTTCTCTTTCCGTCTCGTAGACACGAGCTGAGAAATTGCAAACGTCGAGCAATTGCTCAGAGATGAAAAGTGCCAGCACTGAAAGCTGTTGCTAGCCAGCACCCTTCCTTGGAAGCGCTTTTGTAGGCCTAAGAACACTGGGGCTCTGGGCTTCTCTAGCCACCTCATCTTCTGCTCATCCTCTCGCGCACTCTAAAGAGAGCTCAGGTGAGAAATTGCAAACGTGGAGCAATTGCTCCGAGATGAAAAGTGCCAGCACTGAAAGCTGTTGCTAGCCAGCACCCTTCCTTGGAAGCACTTTCACAGGCGCAGCAATACTGGGGCTTTGCGCTTCTATACGCACCAAACGTCACGGTCCTTCTCTTTCCGTCTCGTAGACACGAGCTGAGAAATTGCAAACGTCCAGCAATTGCTCCGAGATGAAAAGTGCCAGCACTGAAAGCTGTTGCTAGCCAGCACCCTTCCTTGGAAGCGCTTTTGTAGGCCTAAGAACACTGGGGCTCTGGGCTTCTCTAGCCACCTCATCTTCTGCTCATCCTCTCGCGCACTCTAAAGAGAGCTCAGGTGAGAAATTGCAAACGTGGAGCAATTGCTCAGAGATGAAAAGTGCCAGCACTGAAAGCTGTTGCTAGCCAGCACCCTTCCTTGGAAGCGCTTTCACAGGCGCAGCAACACTGGGGCTTTGCGCTTCTCTAGCCACCAAACGTCACGGTCCTTCTCTTTCCGTCTTGTAGACACGAGCTGAGAAATTGCAAACGTCGAGCAATTGCTCAGAGATGAAAAGTGCCAGCACTGAAAGCTGTTGCTAGCCAGCACCCTTCCTTGGAAGCGCTTTCACAGGCGCAGCAACACTGGGGCTTTGCGCTTCTATACGCACCAAACGTCACGGTCCTTCTCTTTCTGTCTCGTAGACACGAGCTGAGAAATTGCAAACGTCGAGCAATTGCTCCGAGATGAAAAGTGCCAGCACTGAAAGCTGTTGCTAGCCAGCACCCTTCCTTGGAAGCGCTTTTGTAGGCCTAAGAACACTGGGGCTCTGGGCTTCTCTAGCCACCTCATCTTCTGCTCATCCTCTCGCGCACTCTAAAGAGAGCTCAGGTGAGAAATTGCAAACGTCGAGCAATTGCTCAGAGATGAAAAGTGCCAGCACTGAAAGCTCTTGCTAGCCAGCACCCTTCCTTGGAAGCGCTTTCACAGGCGCAGCAACACTGGGGCTTTGCACTTCTCTACCCACCAAACGTCACGGTCCTTCTCTTTCCGTCTTGTAGACACGAGCTGAGAAATTGCAAACGTCGAGCAATTGCTCAGAGATGAAAAGTGCCAGCACTGAAAGCTGTTGCTAGCCAGCACCCTTCCTTGGAAGCGCTTTCACAGGCGCAGCAACACTGGGGCTTTGCGCTTCTATACGCACCAAACGTCACGGTCATTCTCTTTCCGTCTCGTAGACACGAGCTGAGAAATTGCAAACGTCGAGCAATTGCTCAGAGATGAAAAGTGCCAGCACTGAAAGCTGTTGCTAGCCAGCACCCTTCCTTGGAAGCGCTTTCACAGGCGCAGCAACACTGGGGCTTTGCGCTTCTATACGCACCAAACGTCACGGTCCTTCTCTTTCCGTCTCGTAGACACGAGCTGAGAAATTGCAAACGTCGAGCAATTGCTCAGAGATGAAAAGTGCCAGCACTGAAAGCTCTTGCTAGCCAGCACCCTTCCTTGGAAGCGCTTTCACAGGCGCAGCAACACTGGGGCTTTGCGCTTATCTACGCACCAAACGTCACAGTCATTCTCTTTCCGTCTCGTAGATATGAGCTGAGAAATTGCAAACGTCGAGCAATTGCTCAGAGATGAAAAGTGCCAGCACTGAAAGCTCTTGCTAGCCAGCACCCTTCCTTGGAAGCGCTTTTGTAGCCCTTAGAACACTTGGGCTCTGGGCTTCCCTAGCCACCTCATCTTCTGCTCATCCTCTCGCGCACTCTAAAGAGAGCTCAGGTGAGAAATTGCAAACGACGAGCAATTGCTCAGAGATGAAAAGTGCCAGCACTGAAAGCTCTTGCTGGCCAGCACCCTTCCTTGGAAGCGCTTTCACAGGCGCAGTAACACTGGGGCTTTGCACTTCTGTACGTACCAAACGTCACGGTCCTTCTCTTTCCGTCTCCTAGACACGAGCTGAGAAATTGCAAACGTCGAGCAATTGCTCAGAGATGAAAAGTGCCAGCACTGAAAGCTCTTGCTAGCCAGCCCCCTTCCTTGGAAGCGCTTTTGTAGGCCTAAGAACACTGGGGCTCTGGGCTTCTCTAGCCACCTCATCTTCTGCTCATCCTCTCGCGCACTCTAAAGAGAGCTCAGGTGAGAAATTGCAAACGTCGAGCAATTGCTCAGAGATGAAAAGTGCCAGCACTGAAAGCTGTTGCTAGCCAGCACCCTTCCTTGGAAGCGCTTTCACAGGCGCAGCAACACTGGGGCTTTGCGCTTCTCTACCCACCAAACGTCACGGTCCTTCTCTTTCCGTCTTGTAGACACGAGCTGAGAAATTGCAAACGTGGAGCAATTGCTCAGAGATGAAAAGTGCCAGCACTGAAAGCTGTTGCTAGCCAGCACCCTTCCTTGGAAGCGCTTTTGTAGGCCTAAGAACACTGGGGCTCTGGGCTTCTCTAGCCACCTCATCTTCTGCTCATCCTCTCGCGCACTCTAAAGAGAGCTCAGGTGAGAAATTACAAACGTCGAGCAATTGCTCAGAGATGAAAAGTGCCAGCACTGAAAGCTGTTGCTAGCCAGCACCCTTCCTTGGAAGCGCTTTCACAGGCGCAGCAACACTGGGGCTTTGCGCTTCTCTACGCACCAAACGTCACGGTCCTTCTCTTTCCGTCTTGTAGACACGAGCTGAGAAATTGCAAACGTCGAGCAATTGCTCAGAGATGAAAAGTGCCAGCACTGAAAGCTGTTGCTAGCCAGCACCCTTCCTTGGAAGCGCTTTCACAGGCGCAGCAACACTGTGGCTTTGCGCTTCTATACGCACCAAACGTCACGGTCCTTCTCTTTCCGTCTCGTAGACACGAGCTGAGAAATTGCAAACGTCGAGCAATTGCTCAGAGATGAAAAGTGCCAGCACTGAAAGCTGTTGCTAGCCAGCACCCTTCCTTGGAAGCGCTTTTGTAGGCCTAAGAACACTGGGGCTCTGGGCTTCTCTAGCCACCTCATCTTCTGCTCATCCTCTCGCGCACTCTAAAGAGAGCTCAGGTGAGAAATTGCAAACGTCGAGCAATTGCTCAGAGATGAAAAGTGCCAGCACTGAAAGCTCTTGCTAGCCAGCACCCTTCCTTGGAAGCGCTTTCACAGGCGCAGCAACACTGGGGCTTTGCGCTTCTCTAGCCACCAAACATCACGGTCCTTCTCTTTCCGTCTTGTAGACACGAGCTGAGAAATTGCAAACGTCGAGCAATTGCTCAGAGATGAAAAGTGCCAGCACTGAAAGCTGTTGCTAGCCAGCACCCTTCCTTGGAAGCGCTTTTGTAGGCCTAAGAACACTGGGGCTCTGGGCTTCTCTAGCCACCTCATCTTCTGCTCATCCTCTCACGCACTCTAAAGAGAGCTCAGGTGAGAAATTGCAAACGTCGAGCAATTGCTCAGAGATGAAAAGTGCCAGCACTGAAAGCTGTTGCTAGCCAGCACCCTTCCTTGGAAGCGCTTTCACAGGCGCAGCAACACTGGGGCTTTGCGCTTCTCTAGCCACCAAACGTCACGGTCCTTCTCTTTCCGTCTCGTAGACATGAGCTGAGAAATTGCAAACGTCGAGCAATTGCTCAGAGATGAAAAGTGCCAGCACTGAAAGCTGTTGCTAGCCAGCACCCTTCCTTGGAAGCGCTTTTGTAGGCCTAAGAACACTGGGGCTCTGGGCTTCTCTAGCCACCTCATCTTCTGCTCATCCTCTCGCGCACTCTAAAGAGAGCTCAGGTGAGAAATTGCAAACGTCGAGCAATTGCTCAGAGATGAAAAGTGCCAGCACTGAAAGCTGTTGCTAGCCAGCACCCTTCCTTGGAAGCGCTTTCACAGGCGCAGCAACACTGGGGCTTTGCGCTTCTCTACGCACCAAATGTCACGGTCCTTCTCTTTCCGTCTTGTAGACACGAGCTGAGAAATTGCAAACGTCGAGCAATTGCTCCGAGATGAAAAGTGCCAGCACTGAAAGCTGTTGCTAGCCAGCACCCTTCCTTGGAAGCGCTTTTGTAGGCCTAAGAACAGTGGGGCTCTGGGCTTCTCCAGCCACCTAATCTTCTGCTCATCCTCGCGCGCTCTAAAGAGAGCTCAGGTGAGAAATTGCAAACGTCGAGCAATTGCTCAGAGATGAAAAGTGCCAGCACTGAAAGCTGTTGCTAGCCAGCACCCTTCCTTGGAAGCGCTTTCACAGGCGCAGCAACACTGGGGCTTTGCGCTTCTCTACCCACCAAACGTCACGGTCCTTCTCTTTCCGTCTCGTAGACACGAGCTGAGAAATTGCAAACGTCGAGCAATTGCTCAGAGATGAAAAGTGCCAGCACTGAAAGCTCTTGCTAGCCAGCACCCTTCCTTGGAAGCGCTTTCACAGGCGCAGCAACACTGGGGCTTTGCGCTTCTCTAGCCACCAAACGTCACGGTCCTTCTCTTTCCGTCTCGTAGACACGAGCTGAGAAATTGCAAACGTCGAGCAATTGCTCCGAGATGAAAAGTGCCAGCACTGAAAGCTGTTGCTAGCCAGCACCCTTCCTTGGAAGCGCTTTTGTAGGCCTAAGAACACTGGGGCTCTGGGCTTCTCTAGCCACCTCATCTTCTGCTCATCCTCTCGCGCACTCTAAAGAGAGCTCAGGTGAGAAATTGCAAACGTCCAGCAATTGCTCAGAGATGAAAAGTGCCAGCACTGAAAGCTGTTGCTAGCCAGCACCCTTCCTTGGAAGCGCTTTCACAGGCGCAGCAACACTGGGGCTTTGCGCTTCTCTAGCCACCAAACGTCACGGTCCTTCTCTTTCCGTCTCGTAGACACGAGCTGAGAAATTGCAAACGTCGAGCAATTGCTCCGAGATGAAAAGTGCCAGCACTGAAAGCTGTTGCTAGCCAGCACCCTTCCTTGGAAGCGCTTTCACAGGCGCAGCAACACTGGGGCTTTGCGCTTCTATACGCACCAAACGTCACGGTCCTTCTCTTTCCGTCTCGTAGACACGAGCTGAGAAATTGCAAACGTCGAGCAATTGCTCAGAGATGAAAAGTGCCAGCACTGAAAGCTGTTGCTAGCCAGCCCCCTCCTTGGAAGCGCTTTTGTAGGCCTAAGAACACTGGGGCTCTGGGCTTCTCTAGCCACCTCATCTTCTGCTCATCCTCTCGTGCACTCTAAAGAGAGCTCAGGTGAGAAATTGCAAACGTCGAGCAATTGCTCAGAGATGAAAAGTGCCAGCACTGAAAGCTCTTGCTAGCCAGCACCCTTCCTTGGAAGCGCTTTCACAGGCGCAGCAACACTGGGGCTTTGCACTTCTCTAGCCACCAAACGTCACGGTCCTTCTCTTTCCATTTCGTAGACATGAGCTGAGAAATTGCAAACGTCAAGCAATTGCTCAGAGATGAAAAGTGCCAGCACTGAAAGCTCTTGCTAGCCAGCACCCTTCCTTGGAAGCGCTTTTGTAGGCCTAAGAACACTGGGGCTCTGGGCTTCTCTAGCCACCTCATCTTCTGCTCATCCTCGCGCGCACTCTAAAGAGAGCTCAGGTGAGAAATTGCAAATGTCGAGCAATTGCTCAGAGATGAAAAGTGCCAGCACTGAAAGCTCTTGCTAGCCAGCACCCTTCCTTGGAAGCGCTTTCACAGGCGCAGCAACACTGGGGCTTTGCGCTTCTCTAGCCACCAAACGTCACGGTCCTTCTCTTTCCGTCTCGTAGACACGAGCTGAGAAATTGCAAACGTCGAGCAATTGCTCAGAGATGAAAAGTGCCAGCACTGAAAGCTGTTGCTAGCCAGCACCCTTCCTTGGAAGCGCTTTTGTAGGCCTAAGAACACTGGGGCTCTGGGCTTCTCTAGCCACCTCATCTTCTGCTCATCCTCTCGCGCACTCTAAAGAGAGCTCAGGTGAGAAATTGCAAACGTCGAGCAATTGCTCAGAGATGAAAAGTGCCAGCACTGAAAGCTCTTGCTAGCCAGCACCCTTCCTTGGAAGCGCTTTCACAGGCGCAGCAACACTGGGGCTTTGCGCTTCTATACGCACCAAATGTCACGGTCCTTCTCTTTCCGTCTTGTAGACACGAGCTGAGAAATTGCAAACGTCGAGCAATTGCTCAGAGATGAAAAGTGCCAGCACTGAAAGCTGTTGCTAGCCAGCACCCTTCCTTGGAAGCGCTTTTGTAGGCCTAAGCACACTGGGGCTCTGGGCTTCTCTAGCCACCTCATCTTCTGCTCATCCTCTCGCGCACTCTAAAGAGAGCTCAGGTGAGAAATTGCAAACGTCGAGCAATTGCTCAGAGATGAAAAGTGCCAGCACTGAAAGCTGTTGCTAGCCAGCACCCTTCCTTGGAAGCGCTTTCACAGGCGCAGCAACACTGGGGCTTTGCGCTTCTCTAGCCACCAAACGTCACGGTCCTTCTCTTTCCGTCTCGTAGACACGAGCTGAGAAATTGCAAACGTCGAGCAATTGCTCAGAGATGAAAAGTGCCAGCACTGAAAGCTGTTGCTAGCCAGCACCCTTCCTTGGAAGCGCTTTTGTAGGCCTAAGAACACTGGGGCTCTGGGCTTCTCTAGCCACCTCATCTTCTGCTCATCCTCTCGCGCACTCTAAAGAGAGCTCAGGTGAGAAATTGCAAACGTCGAGCAATTGCTCAGAGATGAAAAGTGCCAGCACTGAAAGCTGTTGCTAGCCAGCACCCTTCCTTGGAAGCGCTTTCACAGGCGCAGCAACACTGGGGCTTTGCGCTTCTCTACGCACCAAATGTCACGGTCCTTCTCTTTCCGTCTTGTAGACACGAGCTGAGAAATTGCAAACGTCGAGCAATTGCTCCGAGATGAAAAGTGCCAGCACTGAAAGCTGTTGCTAGCCAGCCCCCTTCCTTGGAAGCGCTTTTGTAGGCCTAAGAACAGTGGGGCTCTGGGCTTCTCCAGCCACCTAATCTTCTGCTCATCCTCGCGCGCTCTAAAGAGAGCTCAGGTGAGAAATTGCAAACGTCGAGCAATTGCTCAGAGATGAAAAGTGCCAGCACTGAAAGCTGTTGCTAGCCAGCACCCTTCCTTGGAAGCGCTTTCACAGGCGCAGCAACACTGGGGCTTTGCGCTTCTCTACCCACCAAACGTCACGGTCCTTCTCTTTCCGTCTCGTAGACACGAGCTGAGAAATTGCAAACGTCGAGCAATTGCTCAGAGATGAAAAGTGCCAGCACTGAAAGCTCTTGCTAGCCAGCACCCTTCCTTGGAAGCGCTTTCACAGGCGCAGCAACACTGGGGCTTTGCGCTTCTCTAGCCACCAAACGTCACGGTCCTTCTCTTTCCGTCTCGTAGACACGAGCTGAGAAATTGCAAACGTCGAGCAATTGCTCAGAGATGAAAAGTGCCAGCACTGAAAGCTGTTGCTAGCCAGCACCCTTCCTTGGAAGCGCTTTTGTAGGCCTAAGAACACTGGGGCTCTGGGCTTCTCTAGCCACCTCATCTTCTGCTCATCCTCTCGCGCACTCTAAAGAGAGCTCAGGTGAGAAATTGCAAACGTCCAGCAATTGCTCAGAGATGAAAAGTGCCAGCACTGAAAGCTGTTGCTAGCCAGCACCCTTCCTTGGAAGCGCTTTCACAGGCGCAGCAACACTGGGGCTTTGCGCTTCTCTAGCCACCAAACGTCACGGTCCTTCTCTTTCCGTCTCCTAGACACGAGCTGAGAAATTGCAAACGTCGAGCAATTGCTCCGAGATGAAAAGTGCCAGCACTGAAAGCTGTTGCTAGCCAGCACCCTTCCTTGGAAGCGCTTTCACAGGCGCAGCAACACTGGGGCTTTGCGCTTCTCTACCCACCAAAAGTCACGGTCCTTCTCTTTCCGTCGGTAGACACGAGCTGAGAAATTGCAAACGTCGAGCAATTGCTCAGAGATGAAAAGTGCCAGCACTGAAAGCTGTTGCTAGCCAGCACCCTTCCTTGGAAGCGCTTTTGTAGGCCTAAGAACACTGGGGCTCTGGGCTTCTCTAGCCACCTCATCTTCTGCTCATCCTCTCGCGCACTCTAAAGAGAGCTCAGGTGAGAAATTGCAAACGTTGAGCAATTGCTCAGAGATGAAAAGTGCCAGCACTGAAAGCTCTTGCTAGCCAGCACCCTTCCTTGGAAGCGCTTTCACAGGCGCAGCAACACTGGGGCTTTGCACTTCTCTAGCCACCAAACGTCACGGTCCTTCTCTTTCCATTTCGTAGACATGAGCTGAGAAATTGCAAACGTCAAGCAATTGCTCCGAGATGAAAAGTGCCAGCACTGAAAGCTCTTGCTAGCCAGCACCCTTCCTTGGAAGCGCTTTTGTAGGCCTAAGAACAGTGGGGCTCTGGGCTTCTCTAGCCACCTCATCTTCTGCTCATCCTCGCGCGCACTCTAAAGAGAGCTCAGGTGAGAAATTGCAAATGTCGAGCAATTGCTCAGAGATGAAAAGTGCCAGCACTGAAAGCTCTTGCTAGCCAGCACCCTTCCTTGGAAGCGCTTTCACAGGCGCAGCAACACTGGGGCTTTGCGCTTCTCTAGCCACCAAACGTCACGGTCCTTCTCTTTCCGTCTCGTAGACACGAGCTGAGAAATTGCAAAAGTCGAGCAATTGCTCAGAGATGAAAAGTGCCAGCACTGAAAGCTCTTGCTAGCCAGCACCCTTCCTTGGAAGCGCTTTTGTAGGCCTAAGAACACTGGGGCTCTGGGCTTCTCTAGCCACCTCATCTTCTGCTCATCCTCTCGCGCACTCTAAAGAGAGCTCAGGTGAGAAATTGCAAACGTCAAGCAATTGCTCAGAGATGAAAAGTGCCAGCACTGAAAGCTCTTGCTAGCCAGCACCCTTCCTTGGAAGCGCTTTCACAGGCGCAGCAACACTGGGGCTTTGCGCTTCTATACGCACCAAACGTCACGGTCATTCTCTTTCCGTCTCGTAGACACGAGCTGAGAAATTGCAAACGTCGAGCAATTGCTCAGAGATGAAAAGTGCCAGCACTGAAAGCTCTTGCTAGCCAGCCCCCTTCCTTGGAAGCGCTTTTGTAGGCCTAAGAACACTGGGGCTCTGGGCTTCTCTAGCCACCTCATCTTCTGCTCATCCTCTCGCGCACTCTAAAGAGAGCTCAGGTGAGAAATTGCAAACGTCGAGCAATTGCTCAGAGATGAAAAGTGCCAGCACTGAAAGCTGTTGCTAGCCAGCACCCTTCCTTGGAAGCGCTTTCACAGGCGCAGCAACACTGGGGCTTTGCGCTTCTCTAGCCACCAAACGTCACGGTCCTTCTCTTTCCGTCTTGTAGACACGAGCTGAGAAATTGCAAACGTCGAGCAATTGCTCAGAGATGAAAAGTGCCAGCACTGAAAGCTGTTGCTAGCCAGCACCCTTCCTTGGAAGCGCTTTCACAGGCGCAGCAACACTGGGGCTTTGCGCTTCTCTAGCCACCAAACGTCACGGTCCTTCTCTTTCCGTCTCGTAGACACGAGCTGAGAAATTGCAAACGTCGAGCAATTGCTCAGAGATGAAAAGTGCCAGCACTGAAAGCTGTTGCTAGCCAGCACCCTTCCTTGGAAGCGCTTTTGTAGGCCTAAGAACACTGGGGCTCTGGGCTTCTCTAGCCACCTCATCTTCTGCTCATCCTCTCGCGCACTCTAAAGAGAGCTCAGGTGAGAAATTGCAAACGTCGAGCAATTGCTCAGAGATGAAAAGTGCCAGCACTGAAAGCTGTTGCTAGCCAGCACCCTTCCTTGGAAGCGCTTTCACAGGCGCAGCAACACTGGGGCTTTGCGCTTCTCTACCCACCAAGCGTCACGGTCCTTCTCTTTCCGTCGGTAGACACGAGCTGAGAAATTGCAAACGTGGAGCAATTGCTCAGAGATGAAAAGTGCCAGCACTGAAAGCTGTTGCTAGCCAGCACCCTTCCTTGGAAGCGCTTTTGTAGGCCTAAGAACACTGGGGCTCTGGGCTTCTCTAGCCACCTCATCTTCTGCTCATCCTCTCGCGCACTCTAAAGAGAGCTCAGGTGAGAAATTACAAACGTCGAGCAATTGCTCAGAGATGAAAAGTGCCAGCACTGAAAGCTGTTGCTAGCCAGCACCCTTCCTTGGAAGCGCTTTCACAGGCGCAGCAACACTGGGGCTTTGCACTTCTCTAGCTACCAGACGTCACAGTCCTTCTCTTTCCGTCTTGTAGACACGAGCTGAGAAATTGCAAACGTCGAGCAATTGCTCCGAGATGAAAAGTGCCAGCACTGAAAGCTGTTGCTAGCCAGCACCCTTCCTTGGAAGCGCTTTCACAGGCGCAGCAACACTGTGGCTTTGCGCTTCTCTAGCCACCAAACGTCACGGTCCTTCTCTTTCCGTCTCGTAGACACGAGCTGAGAAATTGCAAACGTCGAGCAATTGCTCAGAGATGAAAAGTGCCAGCACTGAAAGCTGTTGCTAGCCAGCACCCTTCCTTGGAAGCGCTTTTGTAGGCCTAAGAACACTGGGGCTCTGGGCTTCTCTAGCCACCTCATCTTCTGCTCATCCTCTCGCGCACTCTAAAGAGAGCTCAGGTGAGAAATTGCAAACGTGGAGCAATTGCTCAGAGATGAAAAGTGCCAGCACTGAAAGCTGTTGCTAGCCAGCACCCTTCCTTGGAAGCGCTTTCACAGGCGCAGCAACACTGGGGCTTTGCGCTTCTCTAGCCACCAAACGTCACGGTCCTTCTCTTTCCGTCTTGTAGACACGAGCTGAGAAATTGCAAACGTCGAGCAATTGCTCCGAGATGAAAAGTGCCAGCACTGAAAGCTGTTGCTAGCCAGCACCCTTCCTTGGAAGCGCTTTTGTAGGCCTAAGCACACTGGGGCTCTGGGCTTCTCTAGCCACCTCATCTTCTGCTCATCCTCTCGCGCACTCTAAAGAGAGCTCAGGTGAGAAATTGCAAACGTCGAGCAATTGCTCAGAGATGAAAAGTGCCAGCACTGAAAGCTGTTGCTAGCCAGCACCCTTCCTTGGAAGCGCTTTCACAGGCGCAGCAACACTGGGGCTTTGCGCTTCTCTAGCCACCAAACGTCACGGTCCTTCTCTTTCCGTCTCGTAGACACGAGCTGAGAAATTGCAAACGTCGAGCAATTGCTCAGAGATGAAAAGTGCCAGCACTGAAAGCTGTTGCTAGCCAGCACCCTTCCTTGGAAGCGCTTTTGTAGGCCTAAGAACACTGGGGCTCTGGGCTTCTCTAGCCACCTCATCTTCTGCTCATCCTCTCGCGCACTCTAAAGAGAGCTCAGGTGAGAAATTGCAAACGTCGAGCAATTGCTCAGAGATGAAAAGTGCCAGCACTGAAAGCTGTTGCTAGCCAGCACCCTTCCTTGGAAGCGCTTTCACAGGCGCAGCAACACTGGGGCTTTGCGCTTCTCTACGCACCAAATGTCACGGTCCTTCTCTTTCCGTCTTGTAGACACGAGCTGAGAAATTGCAAACGTCGAGCAATTGCTCCGAGATGAAAAGTGCCAGCACTGAAAGCTGTTGCTAGCCAGCACCCTTCCTTGGAAGCGCTTTTGTAGGCCTAAGAACAGTGGGGCTCTGGGCTTCTCCAGCCACCTAATCTTCTGCTCATCCTCGCGCGCTCTAAAGAGAGCTCAGGTGAGAAATTGCAAACGTCGAGCAATTGCTCAGAGATGAAAAGTGCCAGCACTGAAAGCTGTTGCTAGCCAGCACCCTTCCTTGGAAGCGCTTTCACAGGCGCAGCAACACTGGGGCTTTGCGCTTCTCTACCCACCAAACGTCACGGTCCTTCTCTTTCCGTCTCGTAGACACGAGCTGAGAAATTGCAAACGTCGAGCAATTGCTCAGAGATGAAAAGTGCCAGCACTGAAAGCTGTTGCTAGCCAGCACCCTTCCTTGGAAGCGCTTTCACAGGCGCAGCAACACTGGGGCTTTGCGCTTCTCTAGCCACCAAACGTCACGGTCCTTCTCTTTCCGTCTCGTAGACACGAGCTGAGAAATTGCAAACGTCGAGCAATTGCTCAGAGATGAAAAGTGCCAGCACTGAAAGCTGTTGCTAGCCAGCACCCTTCCTTGGAAGCGCTTTTGTAGGCCTAAGAACACTGGGGCTCTGGCCTTCTCTAGCCACCTCATCTTCTGCTCATCCTCTCGCGCACTCTAAAGAGAGCTCAGGTGAGAAATTGCAAACGTCCAGCAATTGCTCAGAGATGAAAAGTGCCAGCACTGAAAGCTGTTGCTAGCCAGCACCCTTCCTTGGAAGCGCTTTCACAGGCGCAGCAACACTGGGGCTTTGCGCTTCTCTAGCCACCAAACGTCACGGTCCTTCTCTTTCCGTCTCGTAGACACGAGCTGAGAAATTGCAAACGTCGAGCAATTGCTCCGAGATGAAAAGTGCCAGCACTGAAAGCTGTTGCTAGCCAGCACCCTTCCTTGGAAGCGCTTTCACAGGCGCAGCAACACTGGGGCTTTGCGCTTCTATACGCACCAAACGTCACGGTCCTTCTCTTTCCGTCTCGTAGACACGAGCTGAGAAATTGCAAACGTCGAGCAATTGCTCAGAGATGAAAAGTGCCAGCACTGAAAGCTGTTGCTAGCCAGCACCCTTCCTTGGAAGCGCTTTTGTAGGCCTAAGAACACTGGGGCTCTGGGCTTCTCTAGCCACCTCATCTTCTGCTCATCCTCTCGCGCACTCTAAAGAGAGCTCAGGTGAGAAATTGCAAACGTCGAGCAATTGCTCAGAGATGAAAAGTGCCAGCACTGAAAGCTCTTGCTAGCCAGCACCCTTCCTTGGAAGCGCTTTCACAGGCGCAGTAACACTGGGGCTTTGCACTTCTCTACCCACCAAACGTCACGGTCCTTCTCTTTCCGTCTCGTAGACATGAGCTGAGAAATTGCAAACGTCAAGCAATTGCTCAGAGATGAAAAGTGCCAGCACTGAAAGCTCTTGCTAGCCAGCCCCCTTCCTTGGAAGCGCTTTTGTAGGCCTAAGAACACTGGGGCTCTGGGCTTCTCTAGCCACCTCATCTTCTGCTCATCCTCGCGCGCACTCTAAAGAGAGCTCAGGTGAGAAATTGCAAATGTCGAGCAATTGCTCAGAGATGAAAAGTGCCAGCACTGAAAGCTCTTGCTAGCCAGCACCCTTCCTTGGAAGCGCTTTCACAGGCGCAGCAACACTGGGGCTTTGCGCTTCTCTAGCCACCAAACGTCACGGTCCTTCTCTTTCCGTCTCGTAGACACGAGCTGAGAAATTGCAAACGTCGAGCAATTGCTCAGAGATGAAAAGTGCCAGCACTGAAAGCTCTTGCTAGCCAGCACCCTTCCTTGGAAGCGCTTTTGTAGGCCTAAGAACACTGGGGCTCTGGGCTTCTCTAGCCACCTCATCTTCTGCTCATCCTCTCGCGCACTCTAAAGAGAGCTCAGGTGAGAAATTGCAAACGTCGAGCAATTGCTCAGAGATGAAAAGTGCCAGCACTGAAAGCTCTTGCTAGCCAGCACCCTTCCTTGGAAGCGCTTTCACAGGCGCAGCAACACTGGGGCTTTGCGCTTCTCTAGCCACCAAACGTCACGGTCCTTCTCTTTCCGTCTCGTAGACACGAGCTGAGAAATTGCAAACGTCGAGCAATTGCTCAGAGATGAAAAGTGCCAGCACTGAAAGCTCTTGCTAGCCAGCCCCCTTCCTTGGAAGCGCTTTTGTAGGCCTAAGAACACTGGGGCTCTGGGCTTCTCTAGCCACCTCATCTTCTGCTCATCCTCTCGCGCACTCTAAAGAGAGCTCAGGTGAGAAATTACAAACGTCGAGCAATTGCTCAGAGATGAAAAGTGCCAGCACTGAAAGCTGTTGCTAGCCAGCACCCTTCCTTGGAAGCGCTTTCACAGGCGCAGCAACACTGGGGCTTTGCGCTTCTCTACCCACCAAACGTCACGGTCCTTCTCTTTCCGTCTCGTAGACACGAGCTGAGAAATTGCAAACGTCGAGCAATTGCTCAGAGATGAAAAGTGCCAGCACTGAAAGCTGTTGCTAGCCAGCACCCTTCCTTGGAAGCGCTTTTGAAGGCCTAAGAACACTGGGGCTCTGGGCTTCTCTAGCCACCTCATCTTCTGCTCATCCTCTCGCGCACTCTAAAGAGAGCTCAGGTGAGAAATTGCAAACGTCGAGCAATTGCTCAGAGATGAAAAGTGCCAGCACTGAAAGCTGTTGCTAGCCAGCACCCTTCCTTGGAAGCGCTTTCACAGGCGCAGTAACACTGGGGCTTTGCACTTCTCTACGCACCAAACGTCACGGTCCTTCTCTTTCCGTCTCGTAGACACGAGCTGAGAAATTGCAAAGGTCGAGCAATTGCTCAGAGATGAAAAGTGCCAGCACTGAAAGCTGTTGCTAGCCAGCACCCTTCCTTGGAAGCGCTTTCACAGGCGCAGCAACACTGGGGCTTTGCGCTTCTATACGCACCAAACGTCACGGTCCTTCTCTTTCCGTCTCGTAGACACGAGCTGAGAAATTGCAAACGTCGAGCAATTGCTCAGAGATGAAAAGTGCCAGCACTGAAAGCTGTTGCTAGCCAGCACCCTTCCTTGGAAGCGCTTTTGTAGGCCTAAGAACACTGGGGCTCCGGGCTTCTCTAGCCACCTCATCTTCTGCTCATCCTCTCGCGCACTCTAAAGAGAGCTCAGGTGAGAAATTGCAAACGTCGAGCAATTGCTCAGAGATGAAAAGTGCCAGCACTGAAAGCTGTTGCTAGCCAGCACCCTTCCTTGGAACCGCTTTCACAGGCGCAGTAACACTGGGGCTTTGCACTTCTCTACGCACCAAACGTCACGGTCATTCTCTTTCCGTCTCGTAGACACGAGCTGAGAAATTGCAAACGTGGAGCAATTGCTCAGAGATGAAAAGTGCCAGCACTGAAAGCTGTTGCTAGCCAGCACCCTTCCTTGGAAGCGCTTTCACAGGCGCAGCAACACTGGGGCTTTGCGCTTCTCTAGCCACCAAACGTCACGGTCCTTCTCTTTCCGTCTCGTAGACATGAGCTGAGAAATTGCAAACGTCCAGCAATTGCTCAGAGATGAAAAGTGCCAGCACTGAAAGCTCTTGCTAGCCAGCACCCTTCCTTGGAAGCGCTTTCACAGGCGCAGCAACACTGGGGCTTTGCGCTTCTATACGCACCAAACGTCACGGTCCTTCTCTTTCCATCTCTAGACACGAGCTGAGAAATTGCAAATGTGGAGCAATTGCTCAGAGATGAAAAGTGCCAGCACTGAAAGCTCTTGCTAGCCAGCACCCTTCCTTGGAAGCGCTTTCACAG
The DNA here is from genome assembly GCA_037962945.1 of Sarcoramphus papa. Lineage (NCBI taxonomy): Eukaryota > Metazoa > Chordata > Aves > Accipitriformes > Cathartidae > Sarcoramphus > Sarcoramphus papa. Next base: position 1,630,836 of record JBBMRM010000108.1, read on the forward strand.
GCGCAGCAACACTGGGGCTTTGCGCTTCTCTACGCACCAAATGTCACGGTCCTTCTCTTTCCGTCTTGTAGAGACGAGCTGAGAAATTGCAAACGTCGAGCAATTGCTCAGAGATGAAAAGTGCCAGCACTGAAAGCTGTTGCTAGCCAGCACCCTTCCTTGGAAGCGCTTTTGTAGGCCTAAGAACACTGGGGCTCTGGGCTTCTCTAGCCACCTCATCTTCTGCTCATCCTCTCGCGCACTCTAAAGAGAGCTCAGGTGAGAAATTGCAAACGTCGAGCAATTGCTCAGAGATGAAAAGTGCCAGCACTGAAAGCTGTTGCTAGCCAGCACCCTTCCTTGGAAGCGCTTTCACAGGCACAGCAACACTGGGGCTTTGCGCTTCTCTAGCCACCAAACGTCACGGTCCTTCTCTTTCCGTCTCGTAGACACGAGCTGAGAAATTGCAAACGTCGAGCAATTGCTCCGAGATGAAAAGTGCCAGCACTGAAAGCTGTTGCTAGCCAGCACCCTTCCTTGGAAGCGCTTTCACAGGCGCAGCAACACTGGGGCTTTGCGCTTCTATACGCACCAAACGTCACGGTCCTTCTCTTTCCGTCTCGTAGACACGAGCTGAGAAATTGCAAACGTCGAGCAATTGCTCAGAGATGAAAAGTGCCAGCACTGAAAGCTGTTGCTAGCCAGCACCCTTCCTTGGAAGCGCTTTTGTAGGCCTAAGAACACTGGGGCTCTGGGCTTCTCTAGCCACCTCATCTTCTGCTCATCCTCTCGCGCACTCTAAAGAGAGCTCAGGTGAGAAATTGCAAACGTGGAGCAATTGCTCAGAGATGAAAAGTGCCAGCACTGAAAGCTGTTGCTAGCCAGCACCCTTCCTTGGAAGCGCTTTCACAGGCGCAGCAACACTGGGGCTTTGCGCTTCTCTAGCCACCAAACATCACGGTCCTTCTCTTTCCGTCTTGTAGACACGAGCTGAGAAATTGCAAACGTCGAGCAATTGCTCCGAGATGAAAAGTGCCAGCACTGAAAGCTGTTGCTAGCCAGCACCCTTCCTTGGAAGCGCTTTTGTAGGCCTAAGCACACTGGGGCTCTGGGCTTCTCTAGCCACCTCATCTTCTGCTCATCCTCTCGCGCACTCTAAAGAGAGCTCAGGTGAGAAATTGCAAACGTCGAGCAATTGCTCAGAGATGAAAAGTGCCAGCACTGAAAGCTCTTGCTAGCCAGCACCCTTCCTTGGAAGCGCTTTCACAGGCGCAGCAACACTGGGGCTTTGCGCTTCTCTAGCCACCAAACGTCACGGTCCTTCTCTTTCCGTCTCGTAGACACGAGCTGAGAAATTGCAAACGTCGAGCAATTGCTCAGAGATGAAAAGTGCCAGCACTGAAAGCTGTTGCTAGCCAGCACCCTTCCTTGGAAGCGCTTTTGTAGGCCTAAGAACACTGGGGCTCTGGGCTTCTCTAGCCACCTCATCTTCTGCTCATCCTCTCGCGCACTCTAAAGAGAGCTCAGGTGAGAAATTGCAAACGTCGAGCAATTGCTCAGAGATGAAAAGTGCCAGCACTGAAAGCTGTTGCTAGCCAGCACCCTTCCTTGGAAGCGCTTTCACAGGCGCAGCAACACTGGGGCTTTGCGCTTCTCTACGCACCAAATGTCACGGTCCTTCTCTTTCCGTCTTGTAGACACGAGCTGAGAAATTGCAAACGTCGAGCAATTGCTCCGAGATGAAAAGTGCCAGCACTGAAAGCTGTTGCTAGCCAGCACCCTTCCTTGGAAGCGCTTTTGTAGGCCTAAGAACAGTGGGGCTCTGGGCTTCTCCAGCCACCTAATCTTCTGCTCATCCTCGCGCGCTCTAAAGAGAGCTCAGGTGAGAAATTGCAAACGTCGAGCAATTGCTCAGAGATGAAAAGTGCCAGCACTGAAAGCTGTTGCTAGCCAGCACCCTTCCTTGGAAGCGCTTTCACAGGCGCAGCAACACTGGGGCTTTGCGCTTCTCTACCCACCAAACGTCACGGTCCTTCTCTTTCCGTCTCGTAGACACGAGCTGAGAAATTGCAAACGTCGAGCAATTGCTCAGAGATGAAAAGTGCCAGCACTGAAAGCTCTTGCTAGCCAGCACCCTTCCTTGGAAGCGCTTTCACAGGCGCAGCAACACTGGGGCTTTGCGCTTCTCTAGCCACCAAACGTCACGGTCCTTCTCTTTCCGTCTCGTAGACACGAGCTGAGAAATTGCAAACGTCGAGCAATTGCTCAGAGATGAAAAGTGCCAGCACTGAAAGCTGTTGCTAGCCAGCACCCTTCCTTGGAAGCGCTTTTGTAGGCCTAAGAACACTGGGGCTCTGGGCTTCTCTAGCCACCTCATCTTCTGCTCATCCTCTCGCGCACTCTAAAGAGAGCTCAGGTGAGAAATTGCAAACGTCCAGCAATTGCTCAGAGATGAAAAGTGCCAGCACTGAAAGCTCTTGCTAGCCAGCACCCTTCCTTGGAAGCGCTTTCACAGGCGCAGCAACACTGGGGCTTTGCGCTTCTCTACCCACCAAACGTCACGGTCCTTCTCTTTCCGTCTCGTAGACACGAGCTGAGAAATTGCAAACGTCGAGCAATTGCTCAGAGATGAAAAGTGCCAGCACTGAAAGCTCTTGCTAGCCAGCACCCTTCCTTGGAAGCGCTTTCACAGGCGCAGCAACACTGGGGCTTTGCGCTTCTATACGCACCAAACGTCACGGTCCTTCTCTTTCCGTCTCGTAGACACGAGCTGAGAAATTGCAAACGTCGAGCAATTGCTCAGAGATGAAAAGTGCCAGCACTGAAAGCTGTTGCTAGCCAGCACCCTTCCTTGGAAGCGCTTTTGTAGGCCTAAGAACACTGGGGCTCTGGGCTTCTCTAGCCACCTCATCTTCTGCTCATCCTCTCGCGCACTCTAAAGAGAGCTCAGGTGAGAAATTGCAAACGTCGAGCAATTGCTCAGAGATGAAAAGTGCCAGCACTGAAAGCTCTTGCTAGCCAGCACCCTTCCTTGGAAGCGCTTTCACAGGCGCAGTAACACTGGGGCTTTGCACTTCTCTACCCACCAAACGTCACGGTCCTTCTCTTTCCGTCTCGTAGACATGAGCTGAGAAATTGCAAACGTCAAGCAATTGCTCAGAGATGAAAAGTGCCAGCACTGAAAGCTCTTGCTAGCCAGCCCCCTTCCTTGGAAGCGCTTTTGTAGGCCTAAGAACACTGGGGCTCTGGGCTTCTCTAGCCACCTCATCTTCTGCTCATCCTCGCGCGCACTCTAAAGAGAGCTCAGGTGAGAAATTGCAAATGTCGAGCAATTGCTCAGAGATGAAAAGTGCCAGCACTGAAAGCTGTTGCTAGCCAGCACCCTTCCTTGGAAGCGCTTTCACAGGCGCAGCAACACTGGGGCTTTGCGCTTCTCTAGCCACCAAACGTCACGGTCCTTCTCTTTCCGTCTCGTAGACACGAGCTGAGAAATTGCAAACGTCGAGCAATTGCTCAGAGATGAAAAGTGCCAGCACTGAAAGCTCTTGCTAGCCAGCACCCTTCCTTGGAAGCGCTTTTGTAGGCCTAAGAACACTGGGGCTCTGGGCTTCTCTAGCCACCTCATCTTCTGCTCATCCTCTCGCGCACTCTAAAGAGAGCTCAGGTGAGAAATTGCAAACGTCGAGCAATTGCTCAGAGATGAAAAGTGCCAGCACTGAAAGCTCTTGCTAGCCAGCACCCTTCCTTGGAAGCGCTTTCACAGGCGCAGCAACACTGGGGTTTTGCGCTTCTCTAGCCACCAAACGTCACGGTCCTTCTCTTTCCGTCTCGTAGACACGAGCTGAGAAATTGCAAACGTCGAGCAATTGCTCAGAGATGAAAAGTGCCAGCACTGAAAGCTCTTGCTAGCCAGCCCCCTTCCTTGGAAGCGCTTTTGTAGGCCTAAGAACACTGGGGCTCTGGGCTTCTCTAGCCACCTCATCTTCTGCTCATCCTCTCGCGCACTCTAAAGAGAGCTCAGGTGAGAAATTACAAACGTCGAGCAATTGCTCAGAGATGAAAAGTGCCAGCACTGAAAGCTGTTGCTAGCCAGCACCCTTCCTTGGAAGCGCTTTCACAGGCGCAGCAACACTGGGGCTTTGCGCTTCTCTACCCACCAAACGTCACGGTCCTTCTCTTTCCGTCTCGTAGACACGAGCTGAGAAATTGCAAACGTCGAGCAATTGCTCAGAGATGAAAAGTGCCAGCACTGAAAGCTGTTGCTAGCCAGCACCCTTCCTTGGAAGCGCTTTTGAAGGCCTAAGAACACTGGGGCTCTGGGCTTCTCTAGCCACCTCATCTTCTGCTCATCCTCTCGCGCACTCTAAAGAGAGCTCAGGTGAGAAATTGCAAACGTCGAGCAATTGCTCAGAGATGAAAAGTGCCAGCACTGAAAGCTGTTGCTAGCCAGCACCCTTCCTTGGAAGCGCTTTCACAGGCGCAGTAACACTGGGGCTTTGCACTTCTCTACGCACCAAACGTCACGGTCCTTCTCTTTCCGTCTCGTAGACACGAGCTGAGAAATTGCAAAGGTCGAGCAATTGCTCAGAGATGAAAAGTGCCAGCACTGAAAGCTGTTGCTAGCCAGCACCCTTCCTTGGAAGCGCTTTCACAGGCGCAGCAACACTGGGGCTTTGCGCTTCTATACGCACCAAACGTCACGGTCCTTCTCTTTCCGTCTCGTAGACACGAGCTGAGAAATTGCAAACGTCGAGCAATTGCTCCGAGATGAAAAGTGCCAGCACTGAAAGCTGTTGCTAGCCAGCACCCTTCCTTGGAAGCGCTTTTGTAGGCCTAAGAACACTGGGGCTCCGGGCTTCTCTAGCCACCTCATCTTCTGCTCATCCTCTCGCGCACTCTAAAGAGAGCTCAGGTGAGAAATTGCAAACGTCGAGCAATTGCTCAGAGATGAAAAGTGCCAGCACTGAAAGCTGTTGCTAGCCAGCACCCTTCCTTGGAACCGCTTTCACAGGCGCAGTAACACTGGGGCTTTGCACTTCTCTACGCACCAAACGTCACGGTCATTCTCTTTCCGTCTCGTAGACACGAGCTGAGAAATTGCAAACGTGGAGCAATTGCTCAGAGATGAAAAGTGCCAGCACTGAAAGCTGTTGCTAGCCAGCACCCTTCCTTGGAAGCGCTTTCACAGGCGCAGCAACACTGGGGCTTTGCGCTTCTCTAGCCACCAAACGTCACGGTCCTTCTCTTTCCGTCTCGTAGACATGAGCTGAGAAATTGCAAACGTCCAGCAATTGCTCAGAGATGAAAAGTGCCAGCACTGAAAGCTCTTGCTAGCCAGCACCCTTCCTTGGAAGCGCTTTCACAGGCGCAGCAACACTGGGGCTTTGCGCTTCTATACGCACCAAACGTCACGGTCCTTCTCTTTCCATCTCTAGACACGAGCTGAGAAATTGCAAATGTGGAGCAATTGCTCAGAGATGAAAAGTGCCAGCACTGAAAGCTCTTGCTAGCCAGCACCCTTCCTTGGAAGCGCTTTCACAGGCGCAGCAACACTGGGGCTTTGCGCTTCTCTACGCACCAAATGTCACGGTCCTTCTCTTTCCGTCTTGTAGAGACGAGCTGAGAAATTGCAAACGTCGAGCAATTGCTCAGAGATGAAAAGTGCCAGCACTGAAAGCTGTTGCTAGCCAGCACCCTTCCTTGGAAGCGCTTTTGTAGGCCTAAGAACACTGGGGCTCTGGGCTTCTCTAGCCACCTCATCTTCTGCTCATCCTCTCGCGCACTCTAAAGAGAGCTCAGGTGAGAAATTGCAAACGTCGAGCAATTGCTCAGAGATGAAAAGTGCCAGCACTGAAAGCTGTTGCTAGCCAGCACCCTTCCTTGGAAGCGCTTTCACAGGCACAGCAACACTGGGGCTTTGCGCTTCTCTAGCCACCAAACGTCACGGTCCTTCTCTTTCCGTCTCGTAGACACGAGCTGAGAAATTGCAAACGTCGAGCAATTGCTCCGAGATGAAAAGTGCCAGCACTGAAAGCTGTTGCTAGCCAGCACCCTTCCTTGGAAGCGCTTTTGTAGGCCTAAGAACACTGGGGCTCTGGGCTTCTCTAGCCACCTCATCTTCTGCTCATCCTCTCGCGCACTCTAAAGAGAGCTCAGGTGAGAAATTACAAACGTTGAGCAATTGCTCAGAGATGAAAAGTGCCAGCACTGAAAGCTCTTGCTAGCCAGCACCCTTCCTTGGAAGCGCTTTCACAGGCGCAGCAACACTGGGGCTTTGCGCTTCTCTACCCACCAAACGTCACGGTCCTTCTCTTTCCGTCGGTAGACACGAGCTGAGAAATTGCAAACGTCGAGCAATTGCTCAGAGATGAAAAGTGCCAGCACTGAAAGCTGTTGCTAGCCAGCACCCTTCCTTGGAAGTGCTTTTGTAGGCCTAAGAACACTGGGGCTCTGGGCTTCTCTAGCCACCTCATCTTCTGCTCATCCTCTCGCGCACTCTAAAGAGAGTTCAGGTGAGAAATTGCAAACGTCGAGCAATTGCTCAGAGATGAAAAGTGCCAGCACTGAAAGCTGTTGCTAGCCAGCACCCTTCCTTGGAAGCGCTTTCACAGGCGCAGCAACACTGGGGCTTTGCGCTTCTCTACCCACCAAACGTCACGGTCCTTCTCTTTCCGTCTCGTAGACACGAGCTGAGAAATTGCAAACGTCGAGCAATTGCTCCGAGATGAAAAGTGCCAGCACTGAAAGCTCTTGCTAGCCAGCACCCTTCCTTGGAAGCGTTTTCACAGGCGCAGTAACACTGGGGCTTTGCACTTCTCTACGCACCAAACGTCACGGTCATTCTCTTTCTGTCTCGTAGACACGAGCTGAGAAATTGCAAACGTGGAGCAATTCCTCAGAGATGAAAAGTGCCAGCACTGAAAGCTGTTGCTAGCCAGCACCCTTCCTTGGAAGCGCTTTCACAGGCGCAGCAACACTGGGGCTTTGCGCTTCTCCACCCACCAAACGTCACGGTCATTCTCTTTCCGTCTCGTAGACACGAGCTGAGAAATTGCAAACGTCAAGCAATTGCTCCGAGATGAAAAGTGCCAGCACTGAAAGCTGTTGCTAGCCAGCACCCTTCCTTGGAAGCGCTTTTGTAGGCGTAAGAACACTGGGGCTCTGGGCTTCTCTAGCCACCTAATCTTCTGCTCATCCTCTCGCGCACTCTAAAGAGAGCTCAGGTGAGAAATTGCAAACGTCGAGCAATTGCTCAGAGATGAAAAGTGCCAGCACTGAAAGCTCTTGCTAGCCAGCACCCTTCCTTGGAAGCGCTTTCACAGGCGCAGTAACACTGGGGCTTTGCGCTTCTATACGCACCAAACGTCACGGTCCTTCTCTTTCCGTCTCGTAGACACGAGCTGAGAAATTGCAAACGTCGAGCAATTGCTCAGAGATGAAAAGTGCCAGCACTGAAAGCTCTTGCTAGCCAGCACCCTTCCTTGGAAGCGCTTTCACAGGCGCAGCAACACTGGGGCTTTGCGCTTCTCTAGCCACCAAACGTCACGGTCCTTCTATTTCCGTCGGTAGACACGAGCTGAGAAATTGCAAACGTCGAGCAATTGCTCCAAGATGAAAAGTGCCAGCACTGAAAGCTGTTGCTAGCCAGCACCCTTCCTTGGAAGCGCTTTTGTAGGCCTAAGAACACTGGGGCTCTGGGCTTCTCTAGCCACCTCATCTTCTGCTCATCCTCTCGCACACTCTAAAGAGAGTTCAGGTGAGAAATTGCAAACGTCGAGCAATTGCTCAGAGATGAAAAGTGCCAGCACTGAAAGCTGTTGCTAGCCAGCACCCTTCCTTGGAAGCGCTTTCACAGGCGCAGCAACACTGGGGCTTTGCGCTTCTATACGCACCAAACGTCACGGTCCTTCTCTTTCCGTCTCGTAGACACGAGCTGAGAAATTGCAAACGTCGAGCAATTGCTCCGAGATGAAAAGTGCCAGCACTGAAAGCTGTTGCTAGCCAGCACCCTTCCTTGGAAGCGCTTTCACAGGCGCAGCAACACTGGGGCTTTGCGCTTCTATACGCACCAAACGTCACGGTCCTTCTCTTTCCGTCTCGTAGACACGAGCTGAGAAATTGCAAACGTCGAGCAATTGCTCAGAGATGAAAAGTGCCAGCACTGAAAGCTCTTGCTAGCCAGCACCCTTCCTTGGAAGCGTTTTCACATGCGCAGTAACACTGGGGCTTTGCACTTCTCTACGCACCAAACGTCACGGTCATTCTCTTTCTGTCTCGTAGACACGAGCTGAGAAATTGCAAACGTCGAGCAATTGCTCAGAGATGAAAAGTGCCAGCACTGAAAGCTGTTGCTAGCCAGCACCCTTCCTTGGAAGCGCTTTCACAGGCGCAGCAACACTGGGGCTTTGCGCTTCTCTACCCACCAAACGTCACGGTCCTTCTCTTTCCGTCTCGTAGACACGAGCTGAGAAATTGCAAACGTCAAGCAATTGCTCCGAGATGAAAAGTGCCAGCACTGAAAGCTGTTGCTAGCCAGCACCCTTCCTTGGAAGCGCTTTTGTAGGCCTAAGAACACTGGGGCTCTGGGCTTCTCTAGCCACCTCATCTTCTGCTCATCCTCTCGCGCACTCTAAAGAGAGCTCAGGTGAGAAATTGCAAACGTCGAGCAATTGCTCAGAGATGAAAAGTGCCAGCACTGAAAGCTGTTGCTAGCCAGCACCCTTCCTTGGAAGCGCTTTCACAGGCGCAGTAACACTGGGGCTTTGCGCTTCTATACGCACCAAACGTCACGGTCCTTCTCTTTCCGTCTCCTAGACACGAGCTGAGAAATTGCAAACGTCGAGCAATTGCTCAGAGATGAAAAGTGCCAGCACTGAAAGCTGTTGCTAGCCAGCACCCTTCCTTGGAAGCGCTTTTGTAGGCCTAAGAACACTGGGGCTCTGGGCTTCTCTAGCCACCTCATCTTCTGCTCATCCTCTCGCGCACTCTAAAGAGAGCTCAGGTGAGAAATTGCAAACGACGAGCAATTGCTCCGAGATGAAAAGTGCCAGCACTGAAAGCTCTTGCTAGCCAGCACCCTTCCTTGGAAGCGCTTTCACAGGCGCAGCAACACTGGGGCTTTGCGCTTCTCTACCCACCAAACGTCACGGTCCTTCTCTTTCCATCTCCTAGACACGAGCTGAGAAATTGCAAACGTCGAGCAATTGCTCCGAGATGAAAAGTGCCAGCACTGAAAGCTGTTGCTAGCCAGCCCCCTTCCTTGGAAGCGCTTTTGTAGGCCTAAGAACACTGGGGCTCTGGGCTTCTCTAGCCACCTCATCTTCTGCTCATCCTCTCGCGCACTCTAAAGAGAGCTCAGGTGAGAAATTGCAAACGTCGAGCAATTGCTCAGAGATGAAAAGTGCCAGCACTGAAAGCTGTTGCTAGCCAGCACCCTTCCTTGGAAGCGCTTTCACAGGCGCAGCAACACTGGGGCTTTGCGCTTCTATACGCACCAAACGTCACGGTCCTTCTCTTTCCGTCTCCTAGACACGAGCTGAGAAATTGCAAACGTCGAGCAATTGCTCAGAGATGAAAAGTGCCAGCACTGAAAGCTGTTGCTAGCCAGCACCCTTCCTTGGAAGCGCTTTTGTAGGCCTAAGAACACTGGGGCTCTGGGCTTCTCTAGCCACCTCATCTTCTGCTCATCCTCTCGCGCACTCTAAAGAGAGCTCAGGTGAGAAATTACAAACGTCGAGCAATTGCTCAGAGATGAAAAGTGCCAGCACTGAAAGCTGTTGCTAGCCAGCACCCTTCCTTGGAAGCGCTTTCACAGGCGCAGCAACACTGTGGCTTTGCGCTTCTCTACGCACCAAACGTCACGGTCCTTCTCTTTCCGTCTCGTAGACACGAGCTGAGAAATTGCAAACGTGGAGCAATTGCTCAGAGATGAAAAGTGCCAGCACTGAAAGCTGTTGCTAGCCAGCACCCTTCCTTGGAAGCGCTTTCACAGGCGCAGCAACACTGGGGCTTTGCGCTTCTCTAGCCACCAAACGTCACGGTCCTTCTCTTTCCGTCTCGTAGACATGAGCTGAGAAATTGCAAACGTCCAGCAATTGCTCAGAGATGAAAAGTGCCAGCACTGAAAGCTCTTGCTAGCCAGCACCCTTCCTTGGACGCGCTTTCACAGGCGCAGCAACACTGGGGCTTTGCGCTTCTATACGCACCAAACGTCACGGTCCTTCTCTTTCCATCTCTAGACACGAGCTGAGAAATTGCAAATGTGGAGCAATTGCTCAGAGATGAAAAGTGCCAGCACTGAAAGCTCTTGCTAGCCAGCACCCTTCCTTGGAAGCGCTTTCACAGGCGCAGCAACACTGGGGCTTTGCGCTTCTCTACGCACCAAATGTCACGGTCCTTCTCTTTCCGTCTTGTAGAGACGAGCTGAGAAATTGCAAACGTCGAGCAATTGCTCAGAGATGAAAAGTGCCAGCACTGAAAGCTGTTGCTAGCCAGCACCCTTCCTTGGAAGCGCTTTTGTAGGCCTAAGAACACTGGGGCTCTGGGCTTCTCTAGCCACCTCATCTTCTGCTCATCCTCTCGCGCACTCTAAAGAGAGCTCAGGTGAGAAATTGCAAACGTCGAGCAATTGCTCAGAGATGAAAAGTGCCAGCACTGAAAGCTGTTGCTAGCCAGCACCCTTCCTTGGAAGCGCTTTCACAGGCACAGCAACACTGGGGCTTTGCGCTTCTCTAGCCACCAAACGTCACGGTCCTTCTCTTTCCGTCTCGTAGACACGAGCTGAGAAATTGCAAACGTCGAGCAATTGCTCCGAGATGAAAAGTGCCAGCACTGAAAGCTGTTGCTAGCCAGCACCCTTCCTTGGAAGCGCTTTTGTAGGCCTAAGAACACTGGGGCTCTGGGCTTCTCTAGCCACCTCATCTTCTGCTCATCCTCTCGCGCACTCTAAAGAGAGCTCAGGTGAGAAATTACAAACGTTGAGCAATTGCTCAGAGATGAAAAGTGCCAGCACTGAAAGCTCTTGCTAGCCAGCACCCTTCCTTGGAAGCGCTTTCACAGGCGCAGCAACACTGGGGCTTTGCGCTTCTCTACCCACCAAACGTCACGGTCCTTCTCTTTCCGTCGGTAGACACGAGCTGAGAAATTGCAAACGTCGAGCAATTGCTCAGAGATGAAAAGTGCCAGCACTGAAAGCTGTTGCTAGCCAGCACCCTTCCTTGGAAGTGCTTTTGTAGGCCTAAGAACACTGGGGCTCTGGGCTTCTCTAGCCACCTCATCTTCTGCTCATCCTCTCGCGCACTCTAAAGAGAGTTCAGGTGAGAAATTGCAAACGTCGAGCAATTGCTCAGAGATGAAAAGTGCCAGCACTGAAAGCTGTTGCTAGCCAGCACCCTTCCTTGGAAGCTCTTTCACAGGCGCAGCAACACTGGGGCTTTGCGCTTCTCTACCCACCAAACGTCACGGTCCTTCTCTTTCCGTCTCGTAGACACGAGCTGAGAAATTGCAAACGTCGAGCAATTGCTCCGAGATGAAAAGTGCCAGCACTGAAAGCTCTTGCTAGCCAGCACCCTTCCTTGGAAGCGTTTTCACAGGCGCAGTAACACTGGGGCTTTGCACTTCTCTACGCACCAAACGTCACGGTCATTCTCTTTCTGTCTCGTAGACACGAGCTGAGAAATTGCAAACGTGGAGCAATTCCTCAGAGATGAAAAGTGCCAGCACTGAAAGCTGTTGCTAGCCAGCACCCTTCCTTGGAAGCGCTTTCACAGGCGCAGCAACACTGGGGCTTTGCGCTTCTCCACCCACCAAACGTCACGGTCATTCTCTTTCCGTCTCGTAGACACGAGCTGAGAAATTGCAAACGTCAAGCAATTGCTCCGAGATGAAAAGTGCCAGCACTGAAAGCTGTTGCTAGCCAGCACCCTTCCTTGGAAGCGCTTTTGTAGGCGTAAGAACACTGGGGCTCTGGGCTTCTCTAGCCACCTAATCTTCTGCTCATCCTCTCGCGCACTCTAAAGAGAGCTCAGGTGAGAAATTGCAAACGTCGAGCAATTGCTCAGAGATGAAAAGTGCCAGCACTGAAAGCTCTTGCTAGCCAGCACCCTTCCTTGGAAGCGCTTTCACAGGCGCAGTAACACTGGGGCTTTGCGCTTCTATACGCACCAAACGTCACGGTCCTTCTCTTTCCGTCTCGTAGACACGAGCTGAGAAATTGCAAACGTCGAGCAATTGCTCAGAGATGAAAAGTGCCAGCACTGAAAGCTCTTGCTAGCCAGCACCCTTCCTTGGAAGCGCTTTCACAGGCGCAGCAACACTGGGGCTTTGCGCTTCTCTAGCCACCAAACGTCACGGTCCTTCTATTTCCGTCGGTAGACACGAGCTGAGAAATTGCAAACGTCGAGCAATTGCTCCAAGATGAAAAGTGCCAGCACTGAAAGCTGTTGCTAGCCAGCACCCTTCCTTGGAAGCGCTTTTGTAGGCCTAAGAACACTGGGGCTCTGGGCTTCTCTAGCCACCTCATCTTCTGCTCATCCTCTCGCACACTCTAAAGAGAGTTCAGGTGAGAAATTGCAAACGTCGAGCAATTGCTCAGAGATGAAAAGTGCCAGCACTGAAAGCTGTTGCTAGCCAGCACCCTTCCTTGGAAGCGCTTTCACAGGCGCAGCAACACTGGGGCTTTGCGCTTCTATACGCACCAAACGTCACGGTCCTTCTCTTTCCGTCTCGTAGACACGAGCTGAGAAATTGCAAACGTCGAGCAATTGCTCCGAGATGAAAAGTGCCAGCACTGAAAGCTGTTGCTAGCCAGCACCCTTCCTTGGAAGCGCTTTCACAGGCGCAGCAACACTGGGGCTTTGCGCTTCTATACGCACCAAACGTCACGGTCCTTCTCTTTCCGTCTCGTAGACACGAGCTGAGAAATTGCAAACGTCGAGCAATTGCTCAGAGATGAAAAGTGCCAGCACTGAAAGCTCTTGCTAGCCAGCACCCTTCCTTGGAAGCGTTTTCACATGCGCAGTAACACTGGGGCTTTGCACTTCTCTACGCACCAAACGTCACGGTCATTCTCTTTCTGTCTCGTAGACACGAGCTGAGAAATTGCAAACGTCGAGCAATTGCTCAGAGATGAAAAGTGCCAGCACTGAAAGCTGTTGCTAGCCAGCACCCTTCCTTGGAAGCGCTTTCACAGGCGCAGCAACACTGGGGCTTTGCGCTTCTCTACCCACCAAACGTCACGGTCCTTCTCTTTCCGTCTCGTAGACACGAGCTGAGAAATTGCAAACGTCAAGCAATTGCTCCGAGATGAAAAGTGCCAGCACTGAAAGCTGTTGCTAGCCAGCACCCTTCCTTGGAAGCGCTTTTGTAGGCCTAAGAACACTGGGGCTCTGGGCTTCTCTAGCCACCTCATCTTCTGCTCATCCTCTCGCGCACTCTAAAGAGAGCTCAGGTGAGAAATTGCAAACGTCGAGCAATTGCTCAGAGATGAAAAGTGCCAGCACTGAAAGCTGTTGCTAGCCAGCACCCTTCCTTGGAAGCGCTTTCACAGGCGCAGTAACACTGGGGCTTTGCGCTTCTATACGCACCAAACGTCACGGTCCTTCTCTTTCCGTCTCCTAGACACGAGCTGAGAAATTGCAAACGTCGAGCAATTGCTCAGAGATGAAAAGTGCCAGCACTGAAAGCTGTTGCTAGCCAGCACCCTTCCTTGGAAGCGCTTTTGTAGGCCTAAGAACACTGGGGCTCTGGGCTTCTCTAGCCACCTCATCTTCTGCTCATCCTCTCGCGCACTCTAAAGAGAGCTCAGGTGAGAAATTGCAAACGACGAGCAATTGCTCCGAGATGAAAAGTGCCAGCACTGAAAGCTCTTGCTAGCCAGCACCCTTCCTTGGAAGCGCTTTCACAGGCGCAGCAACACTGGGGCTTTGCGCTTCTCTACCCACCAAACGTCACGGTCCTTCTCTTTCCATCTCCTAGACACGAGCTGAGAAATTGCAAACGTCGAGCAATTGCTCCGAGATGAAAAGTGCCAGCACTGAAAGCTGTTGCTAGCCAGCCCCCTTCCTTGGAAGCGCTTTTGTAGGCCTAAGAACACTGGGGCTCTGGGCTTCTCTAGCCACCTCATCTTCTGCTCATCCTCTCGCGCACTCTAAAGAGAGCTCAGGTGAGAAATTGCAAACGTCGAGCAATTGCTCAGAGATGAAAAGTGCCAGCACTGAAAGCTGTTGCTAGCCAGCACCCTTCCTTGGAAGCGCTTTCACAGGCGCAGCAACACTGGGGCTTTGCGCTTCTATACGCACCAAACGTCACGGTCCTTCTCTTTCCGTCTCCTAGACACGAGCTGAGAAATTGCAAACGTCGAGCAATTGCTCAGAGATGAAAAGTGCCAGCACTGAAAGCTGTTGCTAGCCAGCACCCTTCCTTGGAAGCGCTTTTGTAGGCCTAAGAACACTGGGGCTCTGGGCTTCTCTAGCCACCTCATCTTCTGCTCATCCTCTCGCGCACTCTAAAGAGAGCTCAGGTGAGAAATTACAAACGTCGAGCAATTGCTCAGAGATGAAAAGTGCCAGCACTGAAAGCTGTTGCTAGCCAGCACCCTTCCTTGGAAGCGCTTTCACAGGCGCAGCAACACTGTGGCTTTGCGCTTCTCTACGCACCAAACGTCACGGTCCTTCTCTTTCCGTCTCGTAGACACGAGCTGAGAAATTGCAAACGTCGAGCAATTGCTCAGAGATGAAAAGTGCCAGCACTGAAAGCTCTTGCTAGCCAGCACCCTTCCTTGGAAGCGCTTTTGTAGGCCTAAGAACACTGGGGCTCTGGGCTTCTCTAGCCACCTCATCTTCTGCTCATCCTCTCGCGCACTCTAAAGAGAGCTCAGGTGAGAAATTGCAAACGTCGAGCAATTGCTCAGAGATGAAAAGTGCCAGCACTGAAAGCTCTTGCTAGCCAGCACCCTTCCTTGGAAGCGCTTTCACAGGCGCAGCAACACTGGGGCTTTGCGCTTCTCTACGCACCAAACGTCGCAGTCATTCTCTTTCTGTCTCGTAGACACGAGCTGAGAAATTGCAAACGTCGAGCAATTGCTCAGAGATGAAAAGTGCCAGCACTGAAAGCTGTTGCTAGCCAGCACCCTTCCTTGGAAGCGCTTTCACAGGCTCAGCAACACTGGGGCTTTGCGCTTCTATACGCACCAAACGTCACGGTCCTTCTCTTTCCGTCTCGTAGACACGAGCTGAGAAATTGCAAACGTCGAGCAATTGCTCAGAGATGAAAAGTGCCAGCACTGAAAGCTCTTGCTAGCCAGCACCCTTCCTTGGAAGCGCTTTCACAGGCGCAGTAACACTGGGGCTTTGCGCTTCTCTAGCCACCAAACGTCACGGTCCTTCTCTTTCCGTCTCGTAGACACGAGCTGAGAAATTGCAAACGTCGAGCAATTGCTCAGAGATGAAAAGTGCCAGCACTGAAAGCTGTTGCTAGCCAGCACCCTTCCTTGGAAGCGCTTTCACAGGCGCAGCAACACTGGGGCTTTGCGCTTCTATACGCACCAAACGTCACGGTCCTTCTCTTTCCGTCGGTAGACACGAGCTGAGAAATTGCAAACGTGGAGCAATTGCTCAGAGATGAAAAGTGCCAGCACTGAAAGCTCTTGCTAGCCAGCACCCTTCCTTGGAAGCGCTTTTGTAGGCCTAAGAACACTGGGGCTGTGGTCTTCTCTAGCCACCTAACCTTCTGCTCATCCTCTCGCGCACTCTAAAGAGAGCTCAGGTGAGAAATTGCAAACGTCGAGCAATTGCTCAGAGATGAAAAGTGCCAGCACTGAAAGCTGTTGCTAGCCAGCGCCCTTCATTGGAAGCGCTTTTGTAGGCCTAAGAACACTGGGGCTCTGGGCTTCTCTAGCCACCTCATCTTCTGCTCATCCTCTCGCGCACTCTAAAGAGAGCTCAGGTGAGAAATTGCAAACGTCGAGCAATTGCTCAGAGATGAAAAGTGCCAGCACTGAAAGCTGTTGCTAGCCAGCACCCTTCCTTGGAAGCGCTTTCACAGGCGCAGCAACACTGGGGCTTTGCGCTTCTGTAGTCACCAAACGTCACGGTCATTCTCTTTCCGTCTCGTAGACATGAGCTGAGAAATTGCAAACGTCGAGCAATTGCTCAGAGATGAAAAGTGCCAGCACTGAAAGCTGTTGCTAGCCAGCCCCCTTCCTTGGAAGCGCTTTTGTAGGCCTAAGAACACTGGGGCTCTGGGCTTCTCTAGCCACCTCATCTTCTGCTCATCCTCTCGCGCACTCTAAAGAGAGCTCAGGTGAGAAATTGCAAACGTCGAGCAATTGCTCAGAGATGAAAAGTGCCAGCACTGAAAGCTGTTGCTAGCCAGCCCCCTTCCTTGGAAGCGCTTTTGTAGGCCTAAGAACACTGGGGCTCTGGGCTTCTCTAGCCACCTCATCTTCTGCTCATCCTCGCGCGCACTCTAAAGAGAGCTCAGGTGAGAAATTGCAAACGTCGAGCAATTGCTCAGAGATGAAAAGTGCCAGCACTGAAAGCTGTTGCTAGCCAGCACCCTTCCTTGGAAGCGCTTTCACAGGCGCAGTAACACTGGGGCTTTGCGCTTCTCTAGCTACCAAACGTCACGGTCCTTCTCTTTCCATCTCGTAGACACGAGCTGAGAAATTGCAAACGTCCAGCAATTGCTTCAGAGATGAAAAGTGCCAGCACTGAAAGCTGTTGCTAGCCAGCACCCTTCCTTGGAAGCGCTTTACAGGCGCAGCAACACTGGGGCTTTGCGCTTCTCTACCCACCAAACGTCACGGTCATTCTCTTTCCATCTCATAGACACGAGCTGAGAAATTGCAAACGTCGAGCAATTGCTCAGAGATGAAAAGTGCCAGCACTGAAAGCTGTTGCTAGCCAGCACCCTTCCTTGGAAGCGCTTTCACAGGCGCAGCAACACTGGGGCTTTGCGCTTCTCTACCCACCAAACGTCACGGTCCTTCTCTTTCCGTCGGTAGACACGAGCTGAGAAATTGCAAACGTCGAGCAATTGCTCAGAGATGAAAAGTGCCAGCACTGAAAGCTCTTGCTAGCCAGCACCCTTCCTTGGAAGCGCTTTTGTAGGCCTAAGAACACTGGGGCTCTGGGCTTCTCTAGCCACCTCATCTTCTGCTCATCCTCTCGTGCACTCTAAAGAGAGCTCAGGTGAGAAATTGCAAACGTCGAGCAATTGCTCAGAGATGAAAAGTGCCAGCACTGAAAGCTGTTGCTAGCCAGCACCCTTCCTTGGAAGCGCTTTCACAGGCGCAGCAACACTGGGGCTTTGCGCTTCTCTAGCCACCAAACGTCACGGTCCTTCTCTTTCCGTCTCGTAGACACGAGCTGAGAAATTGCAAACGTCGAGCAATTGCTCAGAGATGAAAAGTGCCAGCACTGAAAGCTCTTGCTAGCCAGCACCCTTCCTTGGAAGCGCTTTTGTAGGCCTAAGAACACTGGGGCTCTGGGCTTCTCTAGCCACCTCATCTTCTGCTCATCCTCTCGCGCACTCTAAAGAGAGCTCAGGTGAGAAATTGCAAACGTCGAGCAATTGCTCAGAGATGAAAAGTGCCAGCACTGAAAGCTGTTGCTAGCCAGCACCCTTCCTTGGAAGCGCTTTCACAGGCGCAGCAACAGTGGGGCTTTGCGCTTCTCTACCCACCAAACGTCACGGTCCTTCTCTTTCCGTCTCGTAGACACGAGCTGAGAAATTGCAAACGTCGAGCAATTGCTCCGAGATGAAAAGTGCCAGCACTGAAAGCTCTTGCTAGCCAGCACCCTTCCTTGGAAGCGCTTTTGTAGGCCTAAGAACACTGGGGCTCTGGGCTTCTCTAGCCACCTCATCTTCTGCTCATCCTCTCGCGCACTCTAAAGAGAGCTCAGGTGAGAAATTGCAAACGTCGAGCAATTGCTCAGAGATGAAAAGTGCCAGCACTGAAAGCTGTTGCTAGCCAGCACCCTTCCTTGGAAGCGCTTTCACAGGCGCAGTAACACTGGGGCTTTGCGTTTCTCTAGCTACCAAACGTCACGGTCCTTCTCTTTCCGTCTCGTAGACACGAGCTGAGAAATTGCAAACGTCCAGCAATTGCTCAGAGATGAAAAGTGCCAGCACTGAAAGCTGTTGCTAGCCAGCACCCTTCCTTGGAAGCGCTTTCACAGGCGCAGCAACACTGGGGCTTTGCGCTTCTCTACCCACCAAACGTCACTGTCATTCTCTTTCCATCTCATAGACACGAGCTGAGAAATTGCAAACGTCGAGCAATTGCTCAGAGAAGAAAAGTGCCAGCACTGAAAGCTCTTGCTAGCCAGCACCCTTCCTTGGAAGCGCTTTCACAGGCGCAGCAACACTGGGGCTTTGCGCTTCTCTACCCACCAAACGTCACGGTCCTTCTCTTTCCGTCTCGTAGACACGAGCTGAGAAATTGCAAACGTCCAGCAATTGCTCAGAGATGAAAAGTGCCAGCACTGAAAGCTGTTGCTAGCCAGCACCCTTCCTTGGAAGCGCTTTTGTAGGCCTAAGAACACTGGGGCTCTGGGCTTCTCTAGCCACCTAATCTTCTGCTCATCCTCTCGCGCACTCTAAAGAGAGCTCAGGTGAGAAATTGCAAACGTCGAGCAATTGCTCAGAGATGAAAAGTGCCAGCACTGAAAGCTGTTGCTAGCCAGCACCCTTCCTTGGAAGCGCTTTCACAGGCGCAGTAACACTGGGGCTTTGCGCTTCTATACGCACCAAACGTCACGGTCCTTCTCTTTCCGTCTTGTAGACACGAGCTGAGAAATTGCAAACGTCGAGCAATTGCTCAGAGATGAAAAGTGCCAGCACTGAAAGCTGTTGCTAGCCAGCCCCCTTCCTTGGAAGCGCTTTTGTAGGCCTAAGAACACTGGGGCTCTGGGCTTCTCTAGCCACCTCATCTTCTGCTCATCCTCTCGCGCACTCTAAAGAGAGCTCAGGTGAGAAATTGCAAACGTCGAGCAATTGCTCAGAGATGAAAAGTGCCAGCACTGAAAGCTGTTGCTAGCCAGCACCCTTCCTTGGAAGCGCTTTCACAGGCGCAGCAACACTGGGGCTTTGCGCTTCTCTAGCCACCAAACGTCACGGTCCTTCTCTTTCCGTCTCGTAGACACGAGCTGAGAAATTGCAAACGTCGAGCAATTGCTCCGAGATGAAAAGTGCCAGCACTGAAAGCTCTTGCTAGCCAGCACCCTTCCTTGGAAGCGCTTTTGTAGGCCTAAGAACACTGGGGCTCTGGGCTTCTCTAGCCACCTCATCTTCTGCTCATCCTCTCGCGCACTCTAAAGAGAGCTCAGGTGAGAAATTGCAAACGTCGAGCAATTGCTCAGAGATGAAAAGTGCCAGCACTGAAAGCTCTTGCTAGCCAGCACCCTTCCTTGGAAGCGCTTTCACAGGCGCAGCAACACTGGGGCTTTGCGCTTCTATACGCACCAAACGTCACGGTCCTTCTCTTTCCGTGTCCTAGACACGAGCTGAGAAATTGCAAACGTCGAGCAATTGCTCAGAGATGAAAAGTGCCAGCACTGAAAGCTGTTGCTAGCCAGCACCCTTCCTTGGAAGCGCTTTCACAGGCGCAGCAACACTGGGGCTTTGCGCTTCTCTACACACCAAACGTCACGGTCCTTCTCTTTCCGTCTCGTAGACACGAGCTGAGAAATTGCAAACGTCGAGCAATTGCTCAGAGATGAAAAGTGCCAGCACTGAAAGCTGTTGCTAGCCAGCCCCCTTCCTTGGAAGCGCTTTTGTAGGCCTAAGAAGACTGGGGCTCTGGACTTCTCTAGCCACCTCATCTTCTGCTCATCCTCTCACGCACTCTAAAGAGAGCTCAGGTGAGAAATTGCAAACGTCGAGCAATTGCTCAGAGATGAAAAGGGCCAGCACTGAAAGCTGTTGCTAGCCAGCACCCTTCCTTGGAAGCGCTTTCACAGGCGCAGCAACACTGGGGCTTTGCGCTTCTCTAGCCACCAAAAGTCACGGTCCTTCTCTTTCCGTCTTGTAGACACGAGCTGAGAAATTGCAAACGTCGAGCAATTGCTCAGAGATGAAAAGTGCCAGCACTGAAAGCTGTTGCTAGCCAGCACCCTTCCTTGGAAGCGCTTTTGTAGGCCTAAGAACACTGGGGCTCTGGGCTTCTCTAGCCACCTCATCTTCTGCTCATCCTCGCGCGCACTCTAAAGAGAGCTCAGGTGAGAAATTGCAAACGTCGAGCAATTGCTCAGAGATGAAAAGTGCCAGCACTGAAAGCTCTTGCTAGCCAGCACCCTTCCTTGGAAGCGCTTTTGTAGGCGTAAGAACACTGGGGCTCTGGGCTTCTCTAGCCACCTCATCTTCTGCTCATCCTCTCGCGCACTCTAAAGAGAGCTCAGGTGAGAAATTGCAAACGTCGAGCAATTGCTCAGAGAGGAAAAGTGCCAGCACTGAAAGCTGTTGCTAGCCAGCACCCTTCCTTGGAAGCGCTTTCACAGGCGCAGCAACAGTGGGGCTTTGCGCTTCTCTAGCCACCAAACGTCACGGTCCTTCTCTTTCCGTCTCGTAGACACGAGCTGAGAAATTGCAAACGTCGAGCAATTGCTCAGAGATGAAAAGTGCCAGCACTGAAAGCTCTTGCTAGCCAGCACCCTTCCTTGGAAGCGGTTTTGTAGGCCTAAGAACACTGGGGCTCTGGGCTTCTCTAGCCACCTCATCTTCTGCTCATCCTCTCGCGCACTCTAAAGAGAGCTCAGGTGAGAAATTGCAAACGTCGAGCAATTGCTCAGAGATGAAAAGTGCCAGCACTGAAAGCTCTTGCTAGCCAGCACCCTTCCTTGGAAGCGCTTTCACAGGTGCAGTAACACTGGGGCTTTGCGTTACTCTAGCTACCAAACGTCACGGTCCTTCTCTTTCCGTCTCGTAGACACGAGCTGAGAAATTGCAAACGTCCAGCAATTGCTCAGAGATGAAAAGTGCCAGCACTGAAAGCTGTTGCTAGCCAGCACCCTTCCTTGGAAGCGCTTTCACAGGCGCAGCAACACTGGGGCTTTGCGCTTCTCTACCCACCAAACGTCACTGTCATTCTCTTTCCATCTCATAGACACGAGCTGAGAAATTGCAAACGTCGAGCAATTGCTCAGAGAAGAAAAGTGCCAGCACTGAAAGCTCTTGCTAGCCAGCACCCTTCCTTGGAAGCGCTTTCACAGGCGCAGCAACACTGGGGCTTTGCGCTTCTCTACCCACCAAACGTCACGGTCCTTCTCTTTCCGTCTCCTAGACACGAGCTGAGAAATTGCAAACGTCGAGCAATTGCTCAGAGATGAAAAGTGCCAGCACTGAAAGCTGTTGCTAGCCAGCCCCCTTCCTTGGAAGCGCTTTTGTAGGCCTAAGAACACTGGGGCTCTGGGCTTCTCTAGCCACCTAATCTTCTGCTCATCCTCTCGCGCACTCTAAAGAGAGCTCAGGTGAGAAATTGCAAACGTCGAGCAATTGCTCAGAGATGAAAAGTGCCAGCACTGAAAGCTGTTGCTAGCCAGCACCCTTCCTTGGAAGCGCTTTCACAGGCGCAGCAACACTGGGGCTTTGCGCTTCTCTAGCCACCAAACGTCACGGTCCTTCTCTTTCCGTCTCGTAGACACGAGCTGAGAAATTGCAAACGTCCAGCAATTGCTCCGAGATGAAAAGTGCCAGCACTGAAAGCTGTTGCTAGCCAGCACCCTTCCTTGGAAGTGCTTTTGTAGGCCTAAGAACACTGGGGCTCTGGGATTCTCTAGCCACCTCATCTTCTGCTCATCCTCTCGCGCACTCTAAAGAGAGCTCAGGTGAGAAATTGCAAACGTCGAGCAATTGCTCAGAGATGAAAAGTGCCAGCACTGAAAGCTGTTGCTAGCCAGCACCCTTCCTTGGAAGCGCTTTCACAGGCGCAGTAACACTGGGGCTTTGCGTTTCTCTAGCTACCAAACGTCACGGTCCTTCTCTTTCCGTCTCTAGACACGAGCTGAGAAATTGCAAACGTCCAGCAATTGCTCAGAGATGAAAAGTGCCAGCACTGAAAGCTGTTGCTAGCCAGCACCCTTCCTTGGAAGCGCTTTACAGGCGCAGCAACACTGGGGCTTTGCGCTTCTCTACCCACCAAACGTCACTGTCATTCTCTTTCCATCTCATAGACACGAGCTGAGAAATTGCAAACGTCGAGCAATTGCTCAGAGATGAAAAGTGCCAGCACTGAAAGCTGTTGCTAGCCAGCACCCTTCCTTGGAAGCGCTTTCACAGGCGCAGCAACACTGGGGCTTTGCGCTTCTCTACCCACCAAACGTCACGGTCCTTCTCTTTCCGTCTCGTAGACACGAGCTGAGAAATTGCAAACGTCCAGCAATTGCTCAGAGATGAAAAGTGCCAGCACTGAAAGCTGTTGCTAGCCAGCACCCTTCCTTGGAAGCGCTTTTGTAGGCCTAAGAACACTGGGGCTCTGGGCTTCTCTAGCCACCTAATCTTCTGCTCATCCTCTCGCGCACTCTAAAGAGAGCTCAGGTGAGAAATTGCAAACGTCGAGCAATTGCTCAGAGATGAAAAGTGCCAGCACTGAAAGCTGTTGCTAGCCAGCACCCTTCCTTGGAAGCGCTTTCACAGGCGCAGTAACACTGGGGCTTTGCGCTTCTATACGCACCAAACGTCACGGTCCTTCTCTTTCCGTCTTGTAGACACGAGCTGAGAAATTGCAAACGTCGAGCAATTGCTCAGAGATGAAAAGTGCCAGCACTGAAAGCTGTTGCTAGCCAGCCCCCTTCCTTGGAAGCGCTTTTGTAGGCCTAAGAACACTGGGGCTCTGGGCTTCTCTAGCCACCTCATCTTCTGCTCATCCTCTCGCGCACTCTAAAGAGAGCTCAGGTGAGAAATTGCAAACGTCGAGCAATTGCTCAGAGATGAAAAGTGCCAGCACTGAAAGCTGTTGCTAGCCAGCACCCTTCCTTGGAAGCGCTTTCACAGGCGCAGCAACACTGGGGCTTTGCGCTTCTCTAGCCACCAAACGTCACGGTCCTTCTCTTTCCGTCTCCTAGACACGAGCTGAGAAATTGCAAACGTCGAGCAATTGCTCCGAGATGAAAAGTGCCAGCACTGAAAGCTGTTGCTAGCCAGCACCCTTCCTTGGAAGCGCTTTTGTAGGCCTAAGAACACTGGGGCTCTGGGCTTCTCTAGCCACCTCATCTTCTGCTCATCCTCTCGCGCACTCTAAAGAGAGCTCAGGTGAGAAATTGCAAACGTCGAGCAATTGCTCAGAGATGAAAAGTGCCAGCACTGAAAGCTCTTGCTAGCCAGCACCCTTCCTTGGAAGCGCTTTCACAGGCGCAGCAACACTGGGGCTTTGCGCTTCTCTACACACCAAACGTCACGGTCCTTCTCTTTCCGTCTCGTAGACACGAGCTGAGAAATTGCAAACGTCGAGCAATTGCTCAGAGATGAAAAGTGCCAGCACTGAAAGCTGTTGCTAGCCAGCCCCCTTCCTTGGAAGCGCTTTTGTAGGCCTAAGAACACTGGGGCTCTGGGCTTCTCTAGCCACCTCATCTTCTGCTCATCCTCTCACGCACTCTAAAGAGAGCTTAGGTGAGAAATTACAAACGTCGAGCAATTGCTCAGAGATGAAAAGGGCCAGCACTGAAAGCTGTTGCTAGCCAGCACCCTTCCTTGGAAGCGCTTTCACAGGCGCAGCAACACTGGGGCTTTGCGCTTCTCTAGCCACCAAACGTCACGGTCCTTCTCTTTCCGTCTCGTAGACACGAGCTGAGAAATTGCAAACGTCGAGCAATTGCTCAGAGATGAAAAGTGCCAGCACTGAAAGCTCTTGCTAGCCAGCACCCTTCCTTGGAAGCGCTTTTGTAGGCCTAAGAACACTGGGGCTCTGGGCTTCTCTAGCCACCTCATCTTCTGCTCATCCTCTCGCGCACTCTAAAGAGAGCTCAGGTGAGAAATTGCAAACGTCGAGCAATTGCTCAGAGATGAAAAGTGCCAGCACTGAAAGCTGTTGCTAGCCAGCACCCTTCCTTGGAAGCGCTTTCACAGGCGCAGCAACACTGGGGCTTTGCGCTTCTCTAGCCGCCAAACGTCACGGTCCTTCTCTTTCCGTCTCGTAGACACGAGCTGAGAAATTGCAAACGTCGAGCAATTGCTCAGAGATGAAAAGTGCCAGCACTGAAAGCTCTTGCTAGCCAGCACCCTTCCTTGGAAGCGGTTTTGTAGGCCTAAGAACACTGGGGCTCTGGGCTTCTCTAGCCACCTCATCTTCTGCTCATCCTCTCGCGCACTCTAAAGAGAGCTCAGGTGAGAAATTGCAAACGTCGAGCAATTGCTCAGAGATGAAAAGTGCCAGCACTGAAAGCTGTTGCTAGCCAGCACCCTTCCTTGGAAGCGCTTTCACAGGTGCAGTAACACTGGGGCTTTGCGTTTCTCTAGCTACCAAACGTCACGGTCCTTCTCTTTCCGTCTCGTAGACACGAGCTGAGAAATTGCAAACGTCCAGCAATTGCTCAGAGATGAAAAGTGCCAGCACTGAAAGCTGTTGCTAGCCAGCACCCTTCCTTGGAAGCGCTTTCACAGGCGCAGCAACACTGGGGCTTTGCGCTTCTCTACCCACCAAACGTCACTGTCATTCTCTTTCCATCTCATAGACACGAGCTGAGAAATTGCAAACGTCGAGCAATTGCTCAGAGAAGAAAAGTGCCAGCACTGAAAGCTCTTGCTAGCCAGCACCCTTCCTTGGAAGCGCTTTCACAGGCGCAGCAACACTGGGGCTTTGCGCTTCTCTACCCACCAAACGTCACGGTCCTTCTCTTTCCGTCTCCTAGACACGAGCTGAGAAATTGCAAACGTCGAGCAATTGCTCAGAGATGAAAAGTGCCAGCACTGAAAGCTGTTGCTAGCCAGCCCCCTTCCTTGGAAGCGCTTTTGTAGGCCTAAGAACACTGGGGCTCTGGGCTTCTCTAGCCACCTAATCTTCTGCTCATCCTCTCGCGCACTCTAAAGAGAGCTCAGGTGAGAAATTGCAAACGTCGAGCAATTGCTCAGAGATGAAAAGTGCCAGCACTGAAAGCTGTTGCTAGCCAGCACCCTTCCTTGGAAGCGCTTTCACAGGCGCAGCAACACTGGGGCTTTGCGCTTCTCTAGCCACCAAACGTCACGGTCCTTCTCTTTCCGTCTCGTAGACACGAGCTGAGAAATTGCAAACGTCGAGCAATTGCTCCGAGATGAAAAGTGCCAGCACTGAAAGCTGTTGCTAGCCAGCACCCTTCCTTGGAAGCGCTTTTGTAGGCCTAAGAACACTGGGGCTCTGGGATTCTCTAGCCACCTCATCTTCTGCTCATCCTCTCGCGCACTCTAAAGAGAGCTCAGGTGAGAAATTGCAAACGTCGAGCAATTGCTCAGAGATGAAAAGTGCCAGCACTGAAAGCTCTTGCTAGCCAGCACCCTTCCTTGGAAGCGCTTTCACAGGCGCAGCAACACTGGGGCTTTGCGCTTCTATACGCACCAAACGTCACGGTCCTTCTCTTTCCGTGTCCTAGACACGAGCTGAGAAATTGCAAACGTCGAGCAATTGCTCAGAGATGAAAAGTGCCAGCACTGAAAGCTGTTGCTAGCCAGCACCCTTCCTTGGAAGCGCTTTTGTAGGCCTAAGAACACTGGGGCTCTGGGCTTCTCTAGCCACCTCATCTTCTGCTCATCCTCTCGCGCACTCTAAAGAGAGCTCAGGTGAGAAATTACAAACGTCGAGCAATTGCTCAGAGATGAAAAGTGCCAGCACTGAAAGCTGTTGCTAGCCAGCACCCTTCCTTGGAAGCGCTTTCACAGGCGCAGCAACACTGGGGCTTTGCGCTTCTCTACCCACCAAACGTCACGGTCCTTCTCTTTCCGTCTCCTAGACACGAGCTGAGAAATTGCAAACGTCGAGCAATTGCTCCGAGATGAAAAGTGCCAGCACTGAAAGCTGTTGCTAGCCAGCACCCTTCCTTGGAAGCGCTTTTGTAGGCCTAAGAACACTGGGGCTCTGGGCTTCTCTAGCCACCTCATCTTCTGCTCATCCTCTCGCGCACTCTAAAGAGAGCTCAGGTGAGAAATTGCAAACGTCGAGCAATTGCTCAGAGATGAAAAGTGCCAGCACTGAAAGCTCTTGCTAGCCAGCACCCTTCCTTGGAAGCGCTTTCACAGGCGCAGCAACACTGGGGCTTTGCGCTTCTCTAGCCACCAAACGTCACGGTCCTTCTCTTTCCGTCTCGTAGACACGAGCTGAGAAATTGCAAACGTCGAGCAATTGCTCAGAGATGAAAAGTGCCAGCACTGAAAGCTGTTGCTAGCCAGCCCCCTTCCTTGGAAGCGCTTTTGTAGGCCTAAGAACACTGGGGCTCTGGACTTCTCTAGCCACCTCATCTTCTGCTCATCCTCTCACGCACTCTAAAGAGAGCTCAGGTGAGAAATTACAAACGTCGAGCAATTGCTCAGAGATGAAAAGGGCCAGCACTGAAAGCTGTTGCTAGCCAGCACCCTTCCTTGGAAGCGCTTTCACAGGCGCAGCAACACTGGGGCTTTGCGCTTCTCTAGCCACCAAAAGTCACGGTCCTTCTCTTTCCGTCTTGTAGACACGAGCTGAGAAATTGCAAACGTCGAGCAATTGCTCCGAGATGAAAAGTGCCAGCACTGAAAGCTGTTGCTAGCCAGCACCCTTCCTTGGAAGCGCTTTTGTAGGCCTAAGAACACTGGGGCTCTGGGCTTCTCTAGCCACCTCATCTTCTGCTCATCCTCGCGCGCACTCTAAAGAGAGCTCAGGTGAGAAATTGCAAACGTCGAGCAATTGCTCAGAGATGAAAAGTGCCAGCACTGAAAGCTGTTGCTAGCCAGCACCCTTCCTTGGAAGCGCTTTTGTAGGCCTAAGAACACTGGGGCTCTGGGCTTCTCTAGCCACCTCATCTTCTGCTCATCCTCTCGCGCACTCTAAAGAGAGCTCAGGTGAGAAATTGCAAACGACGAGCAATTGCTCAGAGATGAAAAGTGCCAGCACTGAAAGCTCTTGCTAGCCAGCACCCTTCCTTGGAAGCGCTTTCACAGGCGCAGCAACACTGGGGCTTTGCGCTTCTATACGCACCAAACGTCACGGTCCTTCTCTTTCCGTCTCGTATACACGAGCTGAGAAATTGCAAACGTCGAGCAATTGCTCAGAGATGAAAAGTGCCAGCACTGAAAGCTGTTGCTAGCCAGCACCCTTCCTTGGAAGCGCTTTTGTAGGCCTAAGAACACTGGGGCTCTGGGCTTCTCTAGCCACCTCATCTTCTGCTCACCCTCTCGCGCACTCTAAAGAGAGCTCAGGTGAGAAATTGCAAACGTCGAGCAATTGCTCAGAGATGAAAAGTGCCAGCACTGAAAGCTCTTGCTAGCCAGCACCCTTCCTTGGAAGCGCTTTCACAGGTGCAGCAACACTGGGGCTTTGCGCTTCTCTACCCACCAAACGTCACGGTCCTTCTCTTTCCATCTCCTAGACACGAGCTGAGAAATTGCAAACGTCGAGCAATTGCTCAGAGATGAAAAGTGCCAGCACTGAAAGCTGTTGCTAGCCAGCACCCTTCCTTGGAAGCGCTTTCACAGGCGCAGCAACACTGGGGCTTTGCGCTTCTCTAGCCACCAAACGTCACGGTCCTTCTCTTTCCGTCTCGTAGACACGAGCTGAGAAATTGCAAACGTCGAGCAATTGCTCAGAGATGAAAAGTGCCAGCACTGAAAGCTGTTGCTAGCCAGCCCCCTTCCTTGGAAGCGCTTTTGTAGGCCTAAGAACACTGGGGCTCTGGGCTTCTCTAGCCACCTCATCTTCTGCTCATCCTCTCGCGCACTCTAAAGAGAGCTCAGGTGAGAAATTGCAAACGTCCAGCAATTGCTCAGAGATGAAAAGTGCCAGCACTGAAAGCTGTTGCTAGCCAGCACCCTTCCTTGGAAGCGCTTTCACAGGCGCAGCAACACTGGGGCTTTGCGCTTCTATACGCACCAAACGTCACGGTCCTTCTCTTTCCGTCTCCTAGACACGAGCTGAGAAATTGCAAACGTCGAGCAATTGCTCAGAGATGAAAAGTGCCAGCACTGAAAGCTGTTGCTAGCCAGCACCCTTCCTTGGAAGCGCTTTTGTAGGCCTAAGAACACTGGGGCTCTGGGCTTCTCTAGCCACCTCATCTTCTGCTCATCCTCTCGCGCACTCTAAAGGGAGCTCAGGTGAGAAATTGCAAACGTCGAGCAATTGCTCAGAGATGAAAAGTGCCAGCACTGAAAGCTCTTGCTAGCCAGCACCCTTCCTTGGAAGCGCTTTTGTAGGCCTAAGAACACTGGGGCTCTGGGCTTCTCTAGCCACCTCATCTTCTGCTCATCCTCTCGCGCACTCTAAAGAGAGCTCAGGTGAGAAATTACAAAGGTCGAGCAATTGCTCAGAGATGAAAAGTGCCAGCACTGAAAGCTGTTGCTAGCCAGCACCCTTCCTTGGAAGCGCTTTCACAGGCGCAGCAACACTGTGGCTTTGCGCTTCTCTACCCACCAAACGTCACGGTCCTTCTCTTTCCGTCGGTAGACACGAGCTGAGAAATTGCAAACGTCGAGCAATTGCTCCGAGATGAAAAGTGCCAGCACTGAAAGCTGTTGCTAGCCAGCCCCCTTCCTTGGAAGCGCTTTTGTAGGCCTAAGAACACTGGGGCTCTGGGCTTCTCTAGCCACCTCATCTTCTGCTCATCCTCTCGCGCACTCTAAAGAGAGCTCAGGTGAGAAATTGCAAACGTCGAGCAATTGCTCAGAGATGAAAAGTGCCAGCACTGAAAGCTGTTGCTAGCCAGCACCCTTCCTTGGAAGCGCTTTCACAGGCGCAGCAACACTGGGGCTTTGCGCTTCTCTACCCACCAAACGTCATGGTCCTTCTCTTTCCGTCTCCTAGACACGAGCTGAGAAATTGCAAACGTCGAGCAATTGCTCAGAGATGAAAAGTGCCAGCACTGAAAGCTCTTGCTAGCCAGCACCCTTCCTTGGAAGCGCTTTTGTAGGCCTAAGAACACTGGGGCTCTGGGCTTCTCTAGCCACCTCATCTTCTGCTCATCCTCTCGCGCACTCTAAAGAGAGCTCAGGTGAGAAATTGCAAACGTCGAGCAATTGCTCAGAGATGAAAAGTGCCAGCACTGAAAGCTGTTGCTAGCCAGCACCCTTCCTTGGAAGCGCTTTCACAGGCGCAGCAACAGTGGGGCTTTGCGCTTCTCTACCCACCAAACGTCACGGTCCTTCTCTTTCCGTCTCGTAGACACGAGCTGAGAAATTGCAAACGTCGAGCAATTGCTCAGAGATGAAAAGTGCCAGCACTGAAAGCTGTTGCTAGCCAGCACCCTTCCTTGGAAGCGCTTTTGTAGGCCTAAGAACACTGGGGCTCTGGGCTTCTCTAGCCACCTCATCTTCTGCTCATCCTCTCGCGCACTCTAAAGAGAGCTCAGGTGAGAAATTGCAAACGTCGAGCAATTGCTCAGAGATGAAAAGTGCCAGCACTGAAAGCTGTTGCTAGCCAGCACCCTTCCTTGGAAGCGCTTTCACAGGTGCAGTAACACTGGGGCTTTGCGTTTCTCTAGCTACCAAACGTCACGGTCCTTCTCTTTCCGTCTCGTAGACACGAGCTGAGAAATTGCAAACGTCCAGCAATTGCTCAGAGATGAAAAGGGCCAGCACTGAAAGCTGTTGCTAGCCAGCACCCTTCCTTGGAAGCGCTTTCACAGGCGCAGCAACACTGGGGCTTTGCGCTTCTCTACCCACCAAACGTCACTGTCATTCTCTTTCCATCTCATAGACACGAGCTGAGAAATTGCAAACGTCGAGCAATTGCTCAGAGAAGAAAAGTGCCAGCACTGAAAGCTCTTGCTAGCCAGCACCCTTCCTTGGAAGCGCTTTCACAGGCGCAGCAACACTGGGGCTTTGCGCTTCTCTACCCACCAAACGTCACGGTCCTTCTCTTTCCGTCTCGTAGACACGAGCTGAGAAATTGCAAACGTCGAGCAATTGCTCAGAGATGAAAAGTGCCAGCACTGAAAGCTGTTGCTAGCCAGCCCCCTTCCTTGGAAGCGCTTTTGTAGGCCTAAGAACACTGGGGCTCTGGGCTTCTCTAGCCACCTAATCTTCTGCTCATCCTCTCGCGCACTCTAAAGAGAGCTCAGGTGAGAAATTGCAAACGTCGAGCAATTGCTCAGAGATGAAAAGTGCCAGCACTGAAAGCTGTTGCTAGCCAGCACCCTTCCTTGGAAGCGCTTTCACAGGCGCAGCAACACTGGGGCTTTGCACTTCTCTACCCACCAAACGTCACGGTCCTTCTCTTTCCGTCTCGTAGACACGAGCTGAGAAATTGCAAACGTCGAGCAATTGCTCCGAGATGAAAAGTGCCAGCACTGAAAGCTGTTGCTAGCCAGCACCCTTCCTTGGAAGCGCTTTTGTAGGCCTAAGAACACTGGGGCTCTGGGATTCTCTAGCCACCTCATCTTCTGCTCATCCTCTCGCGCACTCTAAAGAGAGCTCAGGTGAGAAATTGCAAACGTCGAGCAATTGCTCAGAGATGAAAAGTGCCAGCACTGAAAGCTGTTGCTAGCCAGCACCCTTCCTTGGAAGCGCTTTCACAGGCGCAGCAACACTGGGGCTTTGCGCTTCTATACGCACCAAACGTCACGGTCCTTCTCTTTCCGTGTCCTAGACACGAGCTGAGAAATTGCAAACGTCGAGCAATTGCTCAGAGATGAAAAGTGCCAGCACTGAAAGCTGTTGCTAGCCAGCACCCTTCCTTGGAAGCGCTTTTGTAGGCCTAAGAACACTGGGGCTCTGGGCTTCTCTAGCCACCTCATCTTCTGCTCATCCTCTCGCGCACTCTAAAGAGAGCTCAGGTGAGAAATTGCAAACGTCGAGCAATTGCTCAGAGATGAAAAGTGCCAGCACTGAAAGCTGTTGCTAGCCAGCACCCTTCCTTGGAAGCGCTTTCACAGGCGCAGCAACACTGGGGCTTTGCGCTTCTCTACCCACCAAACGTCACGGTCCTTCTCTTTCCGTCTCGTAGACACGAGCTGAGAAATTGCAAACGTCGAGCAATTGCTCCGAGATGAAAAGTGCCAGCACTGAAAGCTGTTGCTAGCCAGCACCCTTCCTTGGAAGCGCTTTTGTAGGCCTAAGAACACTGGGGCTCTGGGCTTCTCTAGCCACCTCATCTTCTGCTCATCCTCTCGCGCACTCTAAAGAGAGCTCAGGTGAGAAATTGCAAACGTCGAGCAATTGCTCAGAGATGAAAAGTGCCAGCACTGAAAGCTCTTGCTAGCCAGCACCCTTCCTTGGAAGCGCTTTCACAGGCGCAGCAACACTGGGGCTTTGCGCTTCTCTACACACCAAACGTCACGGTCCTTCTCTTTCCGTCTCGTAGACACGAGCTGAGAAATTGCAAACGTCGAGCAATTGCTCAGAGATGAAAAGTGCCAGCACTGAAAGCTGTTGCTAGCCAGCCCCCTTCCTTGGAAGCGCTTTTGTAGGCCTAAGAACACTGGGGCTCTGGACTTCTCTAGCCACCTCATCTTCTGCTCATCCTCTCACGCACTCTAAAGAGAGCTCAGGTGAGAAATTACAAACGTCGAGCAATTGCTCAGAGATGAAAAGTGCCAGCACTGAAAGCTGTTGCTAGCCAGCACCCTTCCTTGGAAGCGCTTTCACAGGCGCAGCAACACTGGGGCTTTGCGCTTCTCTAGCCACCAAAAGTCACGGTCCTTCTCTTTCCGTCTTGTAGACACGAGCTGAGAAATTGCAAACGTCGAGCAATTGCTCCGAGATGAAAAGTGCCAGCACTGAAAGCTGTTGCTAGCCAGCACCCTTCCTTGCAAGCGCTTTTGTAGGCCTAAGAACACTGGGGCTCTGGGCTTCTCTAGCCACCTCATCTTCTGCTCATCCTCTCGCGCACTCTAAAGAGAGCTCAGGTGAGAAATTGCAAACGACGAGCAATTGCTCAGAGATGAAAAGTGCCAGCACTGAAAGCTCTTGCTAGCCAGCACCCTTCCTTGGAAGCGCTTTCACAGGCGCAGCAACACTGGGGCTTTGCGCTTCTCTACGCACCAAACGTCACGGTCCTTCTCTTTCCGTCTCGTATACACGAGCTGAGAAATTGCAAACGTCGAGCAATTGCTCAGAGATGAAAAGTGCCAGCACTGAAAGCTGTTGCTAGCCAGCACCCTTCCTTGGAAGCGCTTTTGTAGGCCTAAGAACACTGGGGCTCTGGGCTTCTCTAGCCACCTCATCTTCTGCTCACCCTCTCGCGCACTCTAAAGAGAGCTCAGGTGAGAAATTGCAAACGTCGAGCAATTGCTCAGAGATGAAAAGTGCCAGCACTGAAAGCTCTTGCTAGCCAGCACCCTTCCTTGGAAGCGCTTTCACAGGTGCAGCAACACTGGGGCTTTGCGCTTCTCTACCCACCAAACGTCACGGTCCTTCTCTTTCCATCTCCTAGACACGAGCTGAGAAATTGCAAACGTCGAGCAATTGCTCAGAGATGAAAAGTGCCAGCACTGAAAGCTGTTGCTAGCCAGCACCCTTCCTTGGAAGCGCTTTCACAGGCGCAGCAACACTGGGGCTTTGCGCTTCTCTAGCCACCAAACGTCACGGTCCTTCTCTTTCCGTCTCGTAGACACGAGCTGAGAAATTGCAAACGTCGAGCAATTGCTCAGAGATGAAAAGTGCCAGCACTGAAAGCTGTTGCTAGCCAGCACCCTTCCTTGGAAGCGCTTTTGTAGGCCTAAGAACACTGGGGCTCTGGGCTTCTCTAGCCACCTCATCTTCTGCTCATCCTCTCGCGCACTCTAAAGAGAGCTCAGGTGAGAAATTACAAACGTTGAGCAATTGCTCAGAGATGAAAAGTGCCAGCACTGAAAGCTGTTGCTAGCCAGCACCCTTCCTTGGAAGCGCTTTCACAGGCGCAGCAACACTGGGGCTTTGCGCTTCTATACGCACCAAACGTCACGGTCCTTCTCTTTCCGTCTCCTAGACACGAGCTGAGAAATTGCAAACGTCGAGCAATTGCTCAGAGATGAAAAGTGCCAGCACTGAAAGCTCTTGCTAGCCAGCACCCTTCCTTGGAAGCGCTTTCACAGGCGCAGCAACACTGGGGCTTTGCGCTTCTATACGCACCAAATGTCACGGTCATTCTCTTTCCGTCTTGTAGACACGAGCTGAGAAATTGCAAACGTCGAGCAATTGCTCAGAGATGAAAAGTGCCAGCACTGAAAGCTGTTGCTAGCCAGCCCCCTTCCTTGGAAGCGCTTTTGTAGGCCTAAGAACACTGGGGCTCTGGGCTTCTCTAGCCACCTCATCTTCTGCTCATCCTCTCGCGCACTCTAAAGGGAGCTCAGGTGAGAAATTGCAAACGTCGAGCAATTGCTCCGAGATGAAAAGTGCCAGCACTGAAAGCTCTTGCTAGCCAGCACCCTTCCTTGGAAGCGCTTTTGTAGGCCTAAGAACACTGGGGCTCTGGGCTTCTCTAGCCACCTCATCTTCTGCTCATCCTCGCGCGCACTCTAAAGAGAGCTCAGGTGAGAAATTACAAAGGTCGAGCAATTGCTCAGAGATGAAAAGTGCCAGCACTGAAAGCTCTTGCTAGCCAGCACCCTTCCTTGGAAGCGCTTTCACAGGCGCAGCAACACTGTGGCTTTGCGCTTCTCTACCCACCAAACGTCACGGTCCTTCTTTTTCCGTCGGTAGACACGAGCTGAGAAATTGCAAACGTCGAGCAATTGCTCAGAGATGAAAAGTGCCAGCACTGAAAGCTGTTGCTAGCCAGCACCCTTCCTTGCAAGCGCTTTTGTAGGCCTAAGAACACTGGGGCTCTGGGCTTCTCTAGCCACCTCATCTTCTGCTCATCCTCTCGCGCACTCTAAAGAGAGCTCAGGTGAGAAATTGCAAACGTCGAGCAATTGCTCAGAGATGAAAAGTGCCAGCACTGAAAGCTGTTGCTAGCCAGCACCCTTCCTTGGAAGCGCTTTCACAGGCGCAGCAACACTGGGGCTTTGCGCTTCTATACGCACCAAACGTCACGGTCCTTCTCTTTCCGTCTCGTAGACACGAGCTGAGAAATTGCAAACGTCGAGCAATTGCTCAGAGATGAAAAGTGCCAGCACTGAAAGCTGTTGCTAGCCAGCACCCTTCCTTGGAAGCGCTTTTGTAGGCCTAAGAACACTGGGGCTCTGGGCTTCTCTAGCCACCTCATCTTCTGCTCACCCTCTCGCGCACTCTAAAGAGAGCTCAGGTGAGAAATTGCAAACGTCGAGCAATTGCTCAGAGATGAAAAGTGCCAGCACTGAAAGCTCTTGCTAGCCAGCACCCTTCCTTGGAAGCGCTTTCACAGGCGCAGCAACACTGGGGCTTTGCGCTTCTATACGCACCAAACGTCACGGTCCTTCTCTTTCCGTCGGTAGACACGAGCTGAGAAATTGCAAACGTCGAGCAATTGCTCCGAGATGAAAAGTGCCAGCACTGAAAGCTGTTGCTAGCCAGCACCCTTCCTTGGAAGCGCTTTTGTAGGCCTAAGAACACTGGGGCTCTGGGCTTCTCTAGCCACCTCATCTTCTGCTCATCCTCGCGCGCACTCTAAAGAGAGCTCAGGTGAGAAATTGCAAACGTCGAGCAATTGCTCCGAGATGAAAAGTGCCAGCACTGAAAGCTGTTGCTAGCCAGCCCCCTTCCTTGGAAGCGCTTTTGTAGGCCTAAGAACACTGGGGCTCTGGGCTTCTCTAGCCACCTCATCTTCTGCTCATCCTCTCGCGCACTCTAAAGAGAGCTCAGGTGAGAAGTTGCAAACGTCGAGCAATTGCTCAGAGATGAAAAGTGCCAGCACTGAAAGCTGTTGCTAGCCAGCACCCTTCCTTGGAAGCGCTTTCACAGGCGCAGCAACACTGGGGCTTTGCGCTTCTCTAGCCACCAAACGTCACGGTCCTTCTCTTTCTGTCGGTAGACACGAGCTGAGAAATTGCAAACGTCGAGCAATTGCTCAGAGATGAAAAGTGCCAGCACTGAAAGCTGTTGCTAGCCAGCACCCTTCCTTGGAAGCGCTTTCACAGGCGCAGCAACACTGGGGCTTTGCGCTTCTATACGCACCAAACGTCACGGTCCTTCTCTTTCCGTCGGTAGACACGAGCTGAGAAATTGCAAACGTCGAGCAATTGCTCCGAGATGAAAAGTGCCAGCACTGAAAGCTGTTGCTAGCCAGCACCCTTCCTTGGAAGCGCTTTTGTAGGCCTAAGAACACTGGGGCTCTGGGCTTCTCTAGCCACCTCATCTTCTGCTCATCCTCTCGCGCACTCTAAAGAGAGCTCAGGTGAGAAATTGCAAATGTCGAGCAATTGCTCAGAGATGAAAAGTGCCAGCACTGAAAGCTCTTGCTAGCCAGCACCCTTCCTTGGAAGCTCTTTCACAGGCGCAGCAACACTGGGGCTTTGCGCTTCTCTAGCCACCAAACGTCACGGTCCTTCTCTTTCCGTCTTGTAGACACGAGCTGAGAAATTGCAAACGTGGAGCAATTGCTCAGAGATGAAAAGTGCCAGCACTGAAAGCTGTTGCTAGCCAGCACCCTTCCTTGGAAGCGCTTTCACAGGCGCAGCAACACTGGGGCTTTGCGCTTCTCTAGCCACCAAACGTCACGGTCCTTCTCTTTCCGTCTCTAGACACGAGCTGAGAAATTGCAAACGTCGAGCAATTGCTCAGAGATGAAAAGTGCCAGCACTGAAAGCTCTTGCTAGCCAGCACCCTTCCTTGGAAGCGCTTTCACAGGCGCAGCAACACTGCGGCTTTGCGCTTCTATACGCACCAAACGTCACGGTCATTCTCTTTCCGTCTCGTAGACACGAGCTGAGAAATTGCAAACGTCGAGCAATTGCTCAGAGATGAAAAGTGCCAGCACTGAAAGCTGTTGCTAGCCAGCACCCTTCCTTGGAAGCGCTTTTGTAGGCCTAAGAACACTGGGGCTCTGGGCTTCTCTAGCCACCTCATCTTCTGCTCATCCTCTCGCGCACTCTAAAGAGAGCTCAGGTGAGAAATTGCAAATGTCGAGCAATTGCTCAGAGATGAAAAGTGCCAGCACTGAAAGCTCTTGCTAGCCAGCACCCTTCCTTGGAAGCTCTTTCACAGGCGCAGCAACACTGTGGCTTTGCGCTTCTCTAGCCACCAAACGTCACGGTCCTTCTCTTTCCGTCTCGTAGACACGAGCTGAGAAATTGCAAACGTGGAGCAATTGCTCAGAGATGAAAAGTGCCAGCACTGAAAGCTGTTGCTAGCCAGCACCCTTCCTTGGAAGCGCTTTCACAGGCGCAGCAACACTGGGGCTTTGCGCTTCTATACGCACCAAACGTCACGGTCCTTCTCTTTCCGTCTCCTAGACACGAGCTGAGAAATTGCAAACGTCGAGCAATTGCTCAGAGATGAAAAGTGCCAGCACTGAAAGCTGTTGCTAGCCAGCACCCTTCCTTGGAAGCGCTTTCACAGGCGCAGCAACACTGGGGCTTTGCGCTTCTATACGCACCAAACGTCACGGTCCTTCTCTTTCCGTCTCGTAGACACAAGCTGAGAAATTGCAAACGTCGAGCAATTGCTCAGAGATGAAAAGTGCCAGCACTGAAAGCTGTTGCTAGCCAGCACCCTTCCTTGGAAGCGCTTTTGTAGGCCTAAGAACACTGGGGCTCTGGGCTTCTCTAGCCACCTCATCTTCTGCTCATCCTCTCGCGCACTCTAAAGAGAGCTCAGGTGAGAAATTGCAAACGTCGAGCAATTGCTCAGAGATGAAAAGTGCCAGCACTGAAAGCTGTTGCTAGCCAGCACCCTTCCTTGGAAGCGCTTTTGTAGGCATAAGAACACTGGGGCTTTGCGCTTCTCTACCCACCAAATGTCACGGTCCTTCTCTTTCCGTCTCCTAGACACGAGCTGAGAAATTGCAAACGTCGAGCAATTGCTCAGAGATGAAAAGTGCCAGCACTGAAAGCTGTTGCTAGCCAGCACCCTTCCTTGGAAGCGCTTTCACAGGAGCAGCAACACTGGGGCTTTGCGCTTCTATACGCACCAAACGTCACGGTCATTCTCTTTCCGTCTCCTAGACACGAGCTGAGAAATTGCAAACGTCGAGCAATTGCTCAGAGATGAAAAGTGCCAGCACTGAAAGCTGTTGCTAGCCAGCCCCCTTCCTTGGAAGCGCTTTTGTAGGCCTAAGAACACTGGGGCTCTGGGCTTCTCTAGCCACCTCATCTTCTGCTCATCCTCTCGCGCACTCTAAAGAGAGCTCAGGTGAGAAATTGCAAATGTCGAGCAATTGCTCAGAGATGAAAAGTGCCAGCACTGAAAGCTGTTGCTAGCCAGCACCCTTCCTTGGAAGCTCTTTCACAGGCGCAGCAACACTGGGGCTTTGCGCTTCTCTAGCCACCAAACGTCACGGTCCTTCTCTTTCCGTCTCGTAGACACGAGCTGAGAAATTGCAAACGTGGAGCAATTGCTCAGAGATGAAAAGTGCCAGCACTGAAAGCTGTTGCTAGCCAGCACCCTTCCTTGGAAGCGCTTTCACAGGCGCAGCAACACTGGGGCTTTGCGCTTCTATACGCACCAAACGTCACGGTCCTTCTCTTTCCGTCTCGTAGACACAAGCTGAGAAATTGCAAACGTCGAGCAATTGCTCAGAGATGAAAAGTGCCAGCACTGAAAGCTGTTGCTAGCCAGCCCCCTTCCTTGGAAGCGCTTTCACAGGCGCAGCAACACTGGGGCTTTGCGCTTCTATACGCACCAAACGTCACGGTCCTTCTCTTTCCGTCTCGTATACACGAGCTGAGAAATTGCAAACGTCGAGCAATTGCTCAGAGATGAAAAGTGCCAGCACTGAAAGCTGTTGCTAGCCAGCACCCTTCCTTGGAAGCGCTTTTGTAGGCCTAAGAACACTGGGGCTCTGGGCTTCTCTAGCCACCTCATCTTCTGCTCACCCTCTCGCGCACTCTAAAGAGAGCTCAGGTGAGAAATTGCAAACGTCGAGCAATTGCTCAGAGATGAAAAGTGCCAGCACTGAAAGCTCTTGCTAGCCAGCACCCTTCCTTGGAAGCGCTTTCACAGGCGCAGCAACACTGTGGCTTTGCGCTTCTCTACCCACCAAACGTCATGGTCCTTCTCTTTCCGTCGGTAGACACGAGCTGAGAAATTGCAAACGTCGAGCAATTGCTCCGAGATGAAAAGTGCCAGCACTGAAAGCTGTTGCTAGCCAGCACCCTTCCTTGGAAGCGCTTTTGTAGGCCTAAGAACACTGGGGCTCTGGGCTTCTCTAGCCACCTCATCTTCTGCTCATCCTCTCGCGCACTCTAAAGAGAGCTCAGGTGAGAAATTGCAAACGTCGAGCAATTGCTCAGAGATGAAAAGTGCCAGCACTGAAAGCTGTTGCTAGCCAGCACCCTTCCTTGGAAGCGCTTTCACAGGCGCAGCAACACTGGGGCTTTGCGCTTCTCTACCCACCAAACGTCACGGTCCTTCTCTTTCCGTCTTGTAGACACGAGCTGAGAAATTGCAAACGTCGAGCAATTGCTCCGAGATGAAAAGTGCCAGCACTGAAAGCTGTTGCTAGCCAGCACCCTTCCTTGGAAGCGCTTTTGTAGGCCTAAGAACACTGGGGCTCTGGGCTTCTCTAGCCACCTCATCTTCTGCTCATCCTCTCGCGCACTCTAAAGAGAGCTCAGGTGAGAAATTGCAAACGTCCAGCAATTGCTCAGAGATGAAAAGTGCCAGCACTGAAAGCTCTTGCTAGCCAGCACCCTTCCTTGGAAGCGCTTTCACAGGCGCAGCAACACTGGGGCTTTGCGCTTCTATACGCACCAAACGTCACGGTCCTTCTCTTTCCGTCGGTAGACACGAGCTGAGAAATTGCAAACGTCGAGCAATTGCTCCGAGATGAAAAGTGCCAGCACTGAAAGCTGTTGCTAGCCAGCACCCTTCCTTGGAAGCGCTTTTGTAGGCCTAAGAACACTGGGGCTCTGGGCTTCTCTAGCCACCTCATCTTCTGCTCATCCTCGCGCGCACTCTAAAGAGAGCTCAGGTGAGAAATTGCAAACGTCGAGCAATTGCTCAGAGATGAAAAGTGCCAGCACTGAAAGCTGTTGCTAGCCAGCACCGTTCCTTGGAAGCGCTTTCACAGGCGCAGCAACACTGGGGCTTTGCGCTTCTCTACCCACCAAACGTCACGGTCCTTCTATTTCCGTCTCCTAGACACGAGCTGAGAAATTGCAAACGTCGAGCAATTGCTCCGAGATGAAAAGTGCCAGCACTGAAAGCTGTTGCTAGCCAGCCCCCTTCCTTGGAAGCGCTTTTGTAGGCCTAAGAACACTGGGGCTCTGGGCTTCTCTAGCCACCTCATCTTCTGCTCATCCTCTCGCGCACTCTAAAGAGAGCTCAGGTGAGAAGTTGCAAACGTCGAGCAATTGCTCCGAGATGAAAAGTGCCA
The DNA here is from genome assembly GCA_037962945.1 of Sarcoramphus papa. Lineage (NCBI taxonomy): Eukaryota > Metazoa > Chordata > Aves > Accipitriformes > Cathartidae > Sarcoramphus > Sarcoramphus papa. The sequence goes on from JBBMRM010000108.1 coordinate 1,670,329, forward strand.
GCACTGAAAGCTGTTGCTAGCCAGCACCCTTCCTTGGAAGCGCTTTCACAGGCGCAGCAACACTGGGGCTTTGCGCTTCTCTAGCCACCAAACGTCACGGTCCTTCTCTTTCTGTCGGTAGACACGAGCTGAGAAATTGCAAACGTGGAGCAATTGCTCAGAGATGAAAAGTGCCAGCACTGAAAGCTGTTGCTAGCCAGCACCCTTCCTTGGAAGCGCTTTCACAGGCGCAGCAACACTGGGGCTTTGCGCTTCTATACGCACCAAACGTCACGGTCCTTCTCTTTCCGTCTCCTAGACACGAGCTGAGAAATTGCAAACGTCGAGCAATTGCTCAGAGATGAAAAGGGCCAGCACTGAAAGCTGTTGCTAGCCAGCACCCTTCCTTGGAAGCGCTTTTGTAGGCCTAAGAACACTGGGGCTCTGGGCTTCTCTAGCCACCTCATCTTCTGCTCATCCTCTCGCGCACTCTAAAGAGAGCTCAGGTGAGAAATTGCAAATGTCGAGCAATTGCTCAGAGATGAAAAGTGCCAGCACTGAAAGCTGTTGCTAGCCAGCACCCTTCCTTGAAAGCTCTTTCACAGGCGCAGCAACACTGGGGCTTTGCGCTTCTCTAGCCACCAAACGTCACGGTCCTTCTCTTTCCGTCTTGTAGACACGAGCTGAGAAATTGCAAACGTGGAGCAATTGCTCAGAGATGAAAAGTGCCAGCACTGAAAGCTGTTGCTAGCCAGCACCCTTCCTTGGAAGCGCTTTCACAGGCGCAGCAACACTGGGGCTTTGCGCTTCTCTAGCCACCAAACGTCACGGTCCTTCTCTTTCCGTCTCTAGACACGAGCTGAGAAATTGCAAACGTCGAGCAATTGCTCAGAGATGAAAAGTGCCAGCACTGAAAGCTCTTGCTAGCCAGCACCCTTCCTTGGAAGCGCTTTCACAGGCGCAGCAACACTGCGGCTTTGCGCTTCTATACGCACCAAACGTCACGGTCATTCTCTTTCCGTCTCGTAGACACGAGCTGAGAAATTGCAAACGTCGAGCAATTGCTCAGAGATGAAAAGTGCCAGCACTGAAAGCTCTTGCTAGCCAGCACCCTTCCTTGGAAGCGCTTTTGTAGGCCTAAGAACACTGGGGCTCTGGGCTTCTCTAGCCACCTCATCTTCTGCTCATCCTCTCGCGCACTCTAAAGAGAGCTCAGGTGAGAAATTGCAAATGTCGAGCAATTGCTCAGAGATGAAAAGTGCCAGCACTGAAAGCTGTTGCTAGCCAGCACCCTTCCTTGGAAGCTCTTTCACAGGCGCAGCAACACTGTGGCTTTGCGCTTCTCTAGCCACCAAACGTCACGGTCCTTCTCTTTCCGTCTCGTAGACACGAGCTGAGAAATTGCAAACGTGGAGCAATTGCTCAGAGATGAAAAGTGCCAGCACTGAAAGCTCTTGCTAGCCAGCACCCTTCCTTGGAAGCGCTTTCACAGGCGCAGCAACACTGGGGCTTTGCGCTTCTATACGCACCAAACGTCACGGTCCTTCTCTTTCCGTCTCCTAGACACGAGCTGAGAAATTGCAAACGTCGAGCAATTGCTCAGAGATGAAAAGTGCCAGCACTGAAAGCTGTTGCTAGCCAGCACCCTTCCTTGGAAGCGCTTTCACAGGCGCAGCAACACTGGGGCTTTGCGCTTCTATACGCACCAAACGTCACGGTCCTTCTCTTTCCGTCTCGTAGACACAAGCTGAGAAATTGCAAACGTCGAGCAATTGCTCAGAGATGAAAAGTGCCAGCACTGAAAGCTGTTGCTAGCCAGCACCCTTCCTTGGAAGCGCTTTTGTAGGCCTAAGAACACTGGGGCTCTGGGCTTCTCTAGCCACCTCATCTTCTGCTCATCCTCTCGCGCACTCTAAAGAGAGCTCAGGTGAGAAATTGCAAATGTCGAGTAATTGCTCAGAGATGAAAAGTGCCAGCACTGAAAGCTGTTGCTAGCCAGCACCCTTCCTTGGAAGCTCTTTCACAGGCGCAGCAACACTGGGGCTTTGCGCTTCTCTAGCCACCAAACGTCACGGTCCTTCTCTTTCCGTCTTGTAGACACGAGCTGAGAAATTGCAAACGTGGAGCAATTGCTCAGAGATGAAAAGTGCCAGCACTGAAAGCTGTTGCTAGCCAGCACCCTTCCTTGGAAGCGCTTTCACAGGCGCAGCAACACTGGGGCTTTGCGCTTCTATACGCACCAAACGTCACGGTCCTTCTCTTTCCGTCTCGTAGACACGAGCTGAGAAATTGCAAACGTCGAGCAATTGCTCAGAGATGAAAAGTGCCAGCACTGAAAGCTCTTGCTAGCCAGCACCCTTCCTTGGAAGCGCTTTCACAGGCGCAGCAACACTGGGGCTTTGCGCTTCTATACGCACCAAACGTCACGGTCCTTCTCTTTCCGTCTCCTAGACACGAGCTGAGAAATTGCAAACGTCGAGCAATTGCTCAGAGATGAAAAGTGCCAGCACTGAAAGCTGTTGCTAGCCAGCACCCTTCCTTGCAAGCGCTTTTGTAGGCCTAAGAACACTGGGGCTCTGGGCTTCTCTAGCCACCTCATCTTCTGCTCATCCTCTCGCGCACTCTAAAGAGAGCTCAGGTGAGAAATTGCAAATGTCGAGCAATTGCTCAGAGATGAAAAGTGCCAGCACTGAAAGCTCTTGCTAGCCAGCACCCTTCCTTGGAAGCTCTTTCACAGGCGCAGCAACACTGTGGCTTTGCGCTTCTCTAGCCACCAAACGTCACGGTCCTTCTCTTTCCGTCTCGTAGACACGAGCTGAGAAATTGCAAACGTGGAGCAATTGCTCAGAGATGAAAAGTGCCAGCACTGAAAGCTGTTGCTAGCCAGCACCCTTCCTTGGAAGCGCTTTCACAGGCGCAGTAACACTGGGGCTTTGCGCTTCTCTACCCACCAAACGTCACGGTCCTTCTCTTTCCGTCTCGTAGACACGAGCTGAGAAATTGCAAACGTCCAGCAATTGCTCAGAGATGAAAAGTGCCAGCACTGAAAGCTCTTGCTAGCCAGCACCCTTCCTTGGAAGCGCTTTCACAGGCGCAGCAACACTGGGGCTTTGCGCTTCTATACGCACCAAACGTCACGGTCATTCTCTTTCCGTCTCGTAGACATGAGCTGAGAATTTGCAAACGTCCAGCAATTGCTCAGAGATGAAAAGTGCCAGCACTGAAAGCTCTTGCTAGCCAGCACCCTTCCTTGGAAGCGCTTTTGTAGGCCTAAGAACACTGGGGCTCTGGGCTTCTCTAGCCACCTCATCTTCTGCTCATCCTCTCGCGCACTTTAAAGAGAGGTCAGGTGAGAAATTGCAAATGTCGAGCAATTGCTCAGAGATGAAAAGTGCCAGCACTGAAAGCTGTTGCTAGCCAGCACCCTTCCTTGGAAGCGCTTTCACAGGCGCAGCAACACTGGGGCTTTGCGCTTCTCTAGCCACCAAACGTCACGGTCCTTCTCTTTCCGTCGGTAGACACGAGCTGAGAAATTGCAAACGTCGAGCAATTGCTCAGAGATGAAAAGTGCCAGCACTGAAAGCTGTTGCTAGCCAGCACCCTTCCTTGGAAGCGCTTTCACAGGCGCAGTAACACTGGGGCTTTGCGCTTCTATACGCACCAAATGTCACGGTCATTCTCTTTCCGTCTCGTAGACATGAGCTGAGAAATTGCAAACGTCGAGCAATTGCTCAGAGATGAAAAGTGCCAGCACTGAAAGCTGTTGCTAGCCAGCACCCTTCCTTGGAAGCGCTTTTGTAGGCCTAAGAACACTGGGGCTCTGGGCTTCTCTAGCCACCTCATCTTCTGCTCATCCTCTCGCGCACTTTAAAGAGAGCTCAGGTGAGAAATTGCAAACGTCGAGCAATTGCTCAGAGATGAAAAGTACCAGCACTGAAAGCTGTTGCTAGCCAGCACCCTTCCTTGGAAGCGCTTTCACAGGCGCAGTAACACTGGGGCTTTGCGCTTCTCTACCCACCAAACGTCACGGTCCTTCTCTTTCCGTCGGTAGACACGAGCTGAGAAATTGCAAACGTCGAGCAATTGCTCAGAGATGAAAAGTGCCAGCACTGAAAGCTGTTGTTAGCCAGCACCCTTCCTTGGAAGCGCTTTCACAGGCGCAGCAACACTGGGGCTTTGCGCTTCTATACGCACCAAACGTCACGGTCCTTCTCTTTCCGTCTCCTAGACACGAGCTGAGAAATTGCAAACGTCGAGCAATTGCTCAGAGATGAAAAGTGCCAGCACTGAAAGCTCTTGCTAGCCAGCACCCTTCCTTGGAAGCGCTTTCACAGGCGCAGCAACACTGGGGCTTTGCGCTTCTATACGCACCAAACGTCACGGTCCTTCTCTTTCCGTCTCCTAGACACGAGCTGAGAAATTGCAAACGTCGAGCAATTGCTCAGAGATGAAAAGTGCCAGCACTGAAAGCTGTTGCTAGCCAGCACCCTTCCTTGGAAGCGCTTTTGTAGGCCTAAGAACACTGGGGCTCTGGGCTTCTCTAGCCACCTCATCTTCTGCTCATCCTCTCGCGCACTCTAAAGGGAGCTCAGGTGAGAAATTGCAAACGTCGAGCAATTGCTCAGAGATGAAAAGTGCCAGCACTGAAAGCTCTTGCTAGCCAGCACCCTTCCTTGGAAGCGCTTTCACAGGCGCAGCAACACTGGGGCTTTGCGCTTCTCTACCCACCAAACGTCACGGTCCTTCTCTTTCCGTCTCGTAGACACGAGCTGAGAAATTGCAAACGTCGAGCAATTGCTCAGAGATGAAAAGTGCCAGCACTGAAAGCTCTTGCTAGCCAGCACCCTTCCTTGGAAGCGCTTTCACAGGAGCAGCAACACTGGGGCTTTGCGCTTCTATACGCACCAAACGTCACGGTCATTCTCTTTCCGTCTCGTAGACATGAGCTGAGAATTTGCAAACGTCCAGCAATTGCTCAGAGATGAAAAGTGCCAGCACTGAAAGCTGTTGCTAGCCAGCCCCCTTCCTTGGAAGCGCTTTTGTAGGCCTAAGAACACTGGGGCTCTGGGCTTCTCTAGCCACCTCATCTTCTGCTCATCCTCTCGCGCACTCTAAAGAGAGCTCAGGTGAGAAATTGCAAATGTCGAGCAATTGCTCAGAGATGAAAAGTGCCAGCACTGAAAGCTCTTGCTAGCCAGCACCCTTCCTTGGAAGCGCTTTCACAGGCACAGCAACACTGGGGCTTTGCGCTTCTCTAGCCACCAAACGTCACGGTCCTTCTCTTTCCGTCTCATAGACACGAGCTGAGAAATTGCAAACGTGGAGCAATTGCTCCGAGATGAAAAGTGCCAGCACTGAAAGCTGTTGCTAGCCAGCACCCTTCCTTGGAAGCGCTTTCACAGGCGCAGCAACACTGGGGCTTTGCGCTTCTCTAGCCACCAAACGTCACGGTCCTTCTCTTTCCGTCTCTAGACACGAGCTGAGAAATTGCAAACGTGGAGCAATTGCTCAGAGATGAAAAGTGCCAGCACTTAAAGCTCTTGCTAGCCAGCACCCTTCCTTGGAAGCGCTTTCACAGGCGCAGCAACACTGGGGCTTTGCGCTTCTCTAGCCACCAAACGTCACGGTCATTCTCTTTCCGCCTCGTAGACACGAGCTGAGAAATTGCAAACGTCAAGCAATTGCTCAGAGATGAAAAGTGCCAGCACTGAAAGCTGTTGCTAGCCAGCACCCTTCCTTGGAAGCGCTTTTGTAGGCCTAAGAACACTGGGGCTCTGGGCTTCTCTAGCCACCTCATCTTCTGCTCATCCTCTCGCGCACTCTAAAGAGAGCTCAGGTGAGAAATTGCAAACGTCGAGCAATTGCTCAGAGATGAAAAGTGCCAGCACTGAAAGCTGTTGCTAGCCAGCACCCTTCCTTGGAAGCTCTTTCACAGGCGCAGCAACACTGGGGCTTTGCGCTTCTCTAGCCACCAAACGTCACGGTCCTTCTCTTTCCGTCTTGTAGACACGAGCTGAGAAATTGCAAACGTCGAGCAATTGCTCAGAGATGAAAAGTGCCAGCACTGAAAGCTGTTGCTAGCCAGCACCCTTCCTTGGAAGCGCTTTCACAGGCGCAGCAACACTGGGGCTTTGCGCTTCTATACGCACCAAACGTCACGGTCCTTCTCTTTCCGTCTCTAGACACGAGCTGAGAAATTGCAAACGTCGAGCAATTGCTCAGAGATGAAAAGTGCCAGCACTGAAAGCTCTTGCTAGCCAGCACCCTTCCTTGGAAGCGCTTTCACAGGCGCAGCAACACTGCGGCTTTGCGCTTCTATACGCACCAAACGTCACGGTCATTCTCTTTCCGTCTCGTAGACACGAGCTGAGAAATTGCAAACGTCGAGCAATTGCTCAGAGATGAAAAGTGCCAGCACTGAAAGCTGTTGCTAGCCAGCACCCTTCCTTGGAAGCGCTTTTGTAGGCCTAAGAACACTGGGGCTCTGGGCTTCTCTAGCCACCTCATCTTCTGCTCATCCTCTCGCGCACTCTAAAGAGAGCTCAGGTGAGAAATTGCAAATGTCGAGCAATTGCTCAGAGATGAAAAGTGCCAGCACTGAAAGCTGTTGCTAGCCAGCACCCTTCCTTGGAAGCTCTTTCACAGGCGCAGCAACACTGTGGCTTTGCGCTTCTCTAGCCACCAAATGTCACGGTCCTTCTCTTTCCGTCTCGTAGACACGAGCTGAGAAATTGCAAACGTCGAGCAATTGCTCCGAGATGAAAAGTGCCAGCACTGAAAGCTGTTGCTAGCCAGCACCCTTCCTTGGAAGCGCTTTCACAGGAGCAGCAACACTGGGGCTTTGCGCTTCTCTAGCCACCAAACGTCACGGTCCTTCTCTTTCCGTCTCGTAGACACGAGCTGAGAAATTGCAAACGTCAAGCAATTGCTCAGAGATGAAAAGTGCCAGCACTGAAAGCTCTTGCTAGCCAGCACCCTTCCTTGGAAGCGCTTTCACAGGCACAGCAACACTGGGGCTTTGCGCTTCTATACGCACCAAACGTCACGGTCCTTCTCTTTCCGTCTCTAGACACGAGCTGAGAAATTGCAAACGTCGAGCAATTGCTCAGAGATGAAAAGTGCCAGCACTTAAAGCTCTTGCTAGCCAGCACCCTTCCTTGGAAGCGCTTTCACAGGCGCAGTAACACTGGGGCTTTGCGCTTCTATACGCACCAAACGTCACGGTCATTCTCTTTCCGCCTCGTAGACACGAGCTGAGAAATTGCAAACGTGGAGCAATTGCTCAGAGATGAAAAGTGCCAGCACTGAAAGCTGTTGCTAGCCAGCACCCTTCCTTGGAAGCGCTTTCACAAGCGCAGTAACACTGGGGCTTTGCGCTTCTATACGCACCAAACGTCACGGTCATTCTCTTTCCGTCTCGTAGACATGAGCTGAGAAATTGCAAACGTCGAGCAATTGCTCAGAGATGAAAAGTGCCAGCACTGAAAGCTGTTGCTAGCCAGCACCCTTCCTTGGAAGCGCTTTCACAGGCGCAGCAACACTGGGGCTTTGCGCTTCTCTAGCCACCAAACGTCACGGTCCTTCTCTTTCCGTCGGTAGACACGAGCTGAGAAATTGCAAACGTCGAGCAATTGCTCAGAGATGAAAAGTGCCAGCACTGAAAGCTGTTGCTAGCCAGCACCCTTCCTTGGAAGCGCTTTCACAGGCGCAGTAACACTGGGGCTTTGCGCTTCTATACGCACCAAATGTCACGGTCATTCTCTTTCCGTCTCGTAGACATGAGCTGAGAAATTGCAAACGTCGAGCAATTGCTCAGAGATGAAAAGTGCCAGCACTGAAAGCTGTTGCTAGCCAGCACCCTTCCTTGGAAGCGCTTTTGTAGGCCTAAGAACACTGGGGCTCTGGGCTTCTCTAGCCACCTCATCTTCTGCTCATCCTCTCGCGCACTTTAAAGAGAGCTCAGGTGAGAAATTGCAAATGTCGAGCAATTGCTCAGAGATGAAAAGTACCAGCACTGAAAGCTGTTGCTAGCCAGCACCCTTCCTTGGAAGCGCTTTCACAGGCGCAGTAACACTGGGGCTTTGCGCTTCTCTAGCCACCAAACGTCACGGTCCTTCTCTTTCCGTCGGTAGACACGAGCTGAGAAATTGCAAACGTCGAGCAATTGCTCAGAGATGAAAAGTGCCAGCACTGAAAGCTGTTGCTAGCCAGCACCCTTCCTTGGAAGCGCTTTCACAGGCGCAGCAACACTGGGGCTTTGCGCTTCTATACGCACCAAACGTCACGGTCCTTCTCTTTCCGTCTCCTAGACACGAGCTGAGAAATTGCAAACGTCGAGCAATTGCTCAGAGATGAAAAGTGCCAGCACTGAAAGCTCTTGCTAGCCAGCACCCTTCCTTGGAAGCGCTTTCACAGGCGCAGCAACACTGGGGCTTTGCGCTTCTATACGCACCAAATGTCACGGTCCTTCTCTTTCCGTCTCCTAGACACGAGCTGAGAAATTGCAAACGTCGAGCAATTGCTCCGAGATGAAAAGTGCCAGCACTGAAAGCTGTTGCTAGCCAGCACCCTTCCTTGGAAGCGCTTTTGTAGGCCTAAGAACACTGGGGCTCTGGGCTTCTCTAGCCACCTCATCTTCTGCTCATCCTCTCGCGCACTCTAAAGGGAGCTCAGGTGAGAAATTGCAAACGTCGAGCAATTGCTCAGAGATGAAAAGTGCCAGCACTGAAAGCTCTTGCTAGCCAGCACCCTTCCTTGGAAGCTCTTTCACAGGCGCAGCAACACTGGGGCTTTGCGCTTCTCTACCCACCAAACGTCACGGTCCTTCTCTTTCCGTCTCGTAGACACGAGCTGAGAAATTGCAAACGTCGAGCAATTGCTCAGAGATGAAAAGTGCCAGCACTGAAAGCTCTTGCTAGCCAGCACCCTTCCTTGGAAGCGCTTTCACAGGAGCAGCAACACTGGGGCTTTGCGCTTCTATACGCACCAAACGTCACGGTCATTCTCTTTCCGTCTCGTAGACATGAACTGAGAATTTGCAAACGTCGAGCAATTGCTCAGAGATGAAAAGTGCCAGCACTGAAAGCTGTTGCTAGCCAGCACCCTTCCTTGGAAGCGCTTTTGTAGGCCTAAGAACACTGGGGCTCTGGGCTTCTCTAGCCACCTAATCTTCTGCTCATCCTCTCGCGCACTCTAAAGAGAGCTCAGGTGAGAAATTGCAAACGTCGAGCAATTGCTCAGAGATGAAAAGTGCCAGCACTGAAAGCTGTTGCTAGCCAGCACCCTTCCTTGGAAGCGCTTTCACAGGCGCAGCAACACTGGGGCTTTGCGCTTCTATACGCACCAAACGTCACGGTCCTTCTCTTTCCGTCTCTAGACACGAGCTGAGAAATTGCAAACGTGGAGCAATTGCTCAGAGATGAAAAGTGCCAGCACTGAAAGCTCTTGCTAGCCAGCACCCTTCCTTGGAAGCGCTTTCACAGGCGCAGCAACACTGGGGCTTTGCGCTTCTATACGCACCAAACGTCACGGTCCTTCTCTTTCCGCCTCGTAGACACGAGCTGAGAAATTGCAAACGTCAAGCAATTGCTCAGAGATGAAAAGTGCCAGCACTGAAAGCTGTTGCTAGCCAGCACCCTTCCTTGGAAGCGCTTTCACAAGCGCAGTAACACTGGGGCTTTGCGCTTCTATACGCACCAAACGTCACGGTCATTCTCTTTCCGTCTCGTAGACATGAGCTGAGAAATTGCAAACGTCGAGCAATTGCTCAGAGATGAAAAGTGCCAGCACTGAAAGCTCTTGCTAGCCAGCACCCTTCCTTGGAAGCGCTTTTGTAGGCCTAAGAACACTGGGGCTCTGGGCTTCTCTAGCCACCTCATCTTCTGCTCATCCTCTCGCGCACTTTAAAGAGAGCTCAGGTGAGAAATTGCAAACGTCGAGCAATTGCTCAGAGAGGAAAAGTGCCAGCACTGAAAGCTGTTGCTAGCCAGCACCCTTCCTTGGAAGCGCTTTTGTAGGCCTAAGAACACTGGGGCTCTGGGCTTCTCTAGCCACCTAATCTTCTGCTCATCCTCTCGCGCACTCTAAAGAGAGCTCAGGTGAGAAATTGCAAACGTCGAGCAATTGCTCAGAGATGAAAAGTGCCAGCACTGAAAGCTGTTGCTAGCCAGCACCCTTCCTTGGAAGCGCTTTCACAGGCGCAGCAACACTGGGGCTTTGCGCTTCTATACGCACCAAACGTCACGGTCCTTCTCTTTCCGTCGGTAGACACGAGCTGAGAAATTGCAAACGTCGAGCAATTGCTCAGAGATGAAAAGTGCCAGCACTGAAAGCTGTTGCTAGCCAGCACCCTTCCTTGGAAGCGCTTTCACAGGCGCAGCAACACTGGGGCTTTGCGCTTCTATACGCACCAAACGTCACGGTCCTTCTCTTTCCGTCTCCTAGACACGAGCTGAGAAATTGCAAACGTCGAGCAATTGCTCAGAGATGAAAAGTGCCAGCACTGAAAGCTCTTGCTAGCCAACACCCTTCCTTGGAAGCGCTTTCACAGGCGCAGCAACACTGGGGCTTTGCGCTTCTATACGCACCAAACGTCACGGTCCTTCTCTTTCCGTCTCCTAGACACGAGCTGAGAAATTGCAAACGTCGAGCAATTGCTCCGAGATGAAAAGTGCCAGCACTGAAAGCTGTTGCTAGCCAGCCCCCTTCCTTGGAAGCGCTTTTGTAGGCCTAAGCACACTGGGGCTCTGGGCTTCTCTAGCCACCTCATCTTCTGCTCATCCTCTCGCGCACTCTAAAGAGAGCTCAGGTGAGAAGTTGCAAACGTCGAGCAATTGCTCAGAGATGAAAAGTGCCAGCACTGAAAGCTGTTGCTAGCCAGCACCCTTCCTTGGAAGCGCTTTCACAGGCGCAGCAACACTGTGGCTTTGCGCTTCTCTAGCCACCAAACGTCACGGTCCTTCTCTTTCTGTCGGTAGACACGAGCTGAGAAATTGCAAACGTCGAGCAATTGCTCAGAGATGAAAAGTGCCAGCACTGAAAGCTGTTGCTAGCCAGCACCCTTCCTTGGAAGCGCTTTCACAGGCGCAGCAACACTGGGGCTTTGCGCTTCTATACGCACCAAACGTCACGGTCCTTCTCTTTCCGTCTCCTAGACACGAGCTGAGAAATTGCAAACGTCGAGCAATTGCTCAGAGATGAAAAGTGCCAGCACTGAAAGCTGTTGCTAGCCAGCACCCTTCCTTGGAAGCGCTTTTGTAGGCCTAAGAACACTGGGGCTCTGGGCTTCTCTAGCCACCTCATCTTCTACTCATCCTCTCGCGCACTCTAAAGAGAGCTCAGGTGAGAAATTACAAACGTCGAGCAATTGCTCAGAGATGAAAAGGGCCAGCACTGAAAGCTGTTGCTAGCCAGCACCCTTCCTTGGAAGCGCTTTTGTAGGCCTAAGAACACTGGGGCTCTGGGCTTCTCTAGCTACCTCATCTTCTGCTCATCCTCGCGCGCACTCTAAAGAGAGCTCAGGTGAGAAATTGCAAACGTTGAGCAATTGCTCAGAGATGAAAAGTGCCAGCACTGAAAGCTGTTGCTAGCCAGCACCCTTCCTTGGAAGCGCTTTTGTAGGCCTAAGAACACTGGGGCTCTGGGCTTCTCTAGCCACCTACTCTTCTGCTCATCCTCTCACGCACTCTAAAGAGAGCTCAGGGGAGAAATTGCAAACGACGAGCAATTGCTCAGAGATGAAAAGTGCCAGCACTGAAAGCTCTTGCTAGCCAGCACCCTTCCTTGGAAGCGCTTTCACAGGCGCAGCAACACTGGGGCTTTGCGCTTCTATACGCACCAAACGTCACGGTCCTTCTCTTTCCGTATCGTAGACACGAGCTGAGAAATTGTAAACGTCGAGCAATTGCTCAGAGATGAAAAGTGCCAGCACTGAAAGCTGTTGCTAGCCAGCACCCTTCCTTGGAAGCGCTTTTGTAGGCCTAAGAACACTGGGGCTCTGGGCTTCTCTAGCCACCTCATCTTCTGCTCATCCTCTCGCGCACTCTAAAGAGAGCTCAGGTGAGAAATTACAAACGTCGAGCAATTGCTCAGAGATGAAAAGTGCCAGCACTGAAAGCTGTTGCTAGCCAGCACCCTTCCTTGGAAGCGCTTTCACAGGCGCAGCAACACTGGGGCTTTGCGCTTCTCTACCCACCAAACGTCACGGTCCTTCTCTTTCCGTCTCGTAGACACGAGCTGAGAAATTGCAAACGTCGAGCAATTGCTCAGAGATGAAAAGTGCCAGCACTGAAAGCTCTTGCTAGCCAGCACCCTTCCTTGGAAGCGCTTTTGTAGGCCTAAGAACACTGGGGCTCTGGGCTTCTCTAGCCACCTCATCTTCTGCTCATCCTCTCGCGCACTCTAAAGAGAGCTCAGGTGAGAAATTGCAAACGTCGAGCAATTGCTCAGAGATGAAAAGTGCCAGCACTGAAAGCTGTTGCTAGCCAGCACCCTTCCTTGGAAGCGCTTTTGTAGGCCTAAGAACACTGGGGCTCTGGGCTTCTCTAGCCACCTCATCTTCTGCTCATCCTCTCGCGCACTCTAAAGAGAGCTCAGGTGAGAAATTACAAACGTCGAGCAATTGCTCCGAGATGAAAAGTGCCAGCACTGAAAGCTGTTGCTAGCCAGCACCCTTCCTTGGAAGCGCTTTCACAGGCGCAGCAACACTGGGGCTTTGCGCTTCTATACGCACCAAACGTCACGGTCCTTCTCTTTCCGTCTCCTAGACACGAGCTGAGAAATTGCAAACGTCGAGCAATTGCTCAGAGATGAAAAGTGCCAGCACTGAAAGCTCTTGCTAGCCAGCACCCTTCCTTGGAAGCGCTTTCACAGGCGCAGCAACACTGGGGCTTTGCGCTTCTATACGCACCAAATGTCACGGTCCTTCTCTTTCCGTCTCGTAGACACAAGCTGAGAAATTGCAAACGTCGAGCAATTGCTCAGAGATGAAAAGTGCCAGCACTGAAAGCTGTTGCTAGCCAGCCCCCTTCCTTGGAAGCGCTTTTGTAGGCCTAAGAACACTGGGGCTCTGGGCTTCTCTAGCCACCTCATCTTCTGCTCATCCTCTCGCGCACTCTAAAGAGAGCTCAGGTGAGAAATTGCAAACGTCGAGCAATTGCTCAGAGATGAAAAGTGCCAGCACTGAAAGCTGTTGCTAGCCAGCACCCTTCCTTGGAAGCGCTTTCACAGGCGCAGCAACACTGTGGCTTTGCGCTTCTCTACCCACCAAATGTCACGGTCCTTCTCTTTCCGTCTCGTAGACACGAGCTGAGAAATTGCAAACGTCGAGCAATTGCTCAGAGATGAAAAGTGCCAGCACTGAAAGCTCTTGCTAGCCAGCACCCTTCCTTGGAAGCGCTTTCACAGGCGCAGCAACACTGGGGCTTTGCGCTTCTATACGCACCAAACGTCACGGTCATTCTCTTTCCGTCTCGTAGACACGAGCTGAGAAATTGCAAACGTCGAGCAATTGCTCAGAGATGAAAAGTGCCAGCACTGAAAGCTGTTGCTAGCCAGCACCCTTCCTTGGAAGCGCTTTTGTAGGCCTAAGAACACTGGGGCTCTGGGCTTCTCTAGCCACCTCATCTTCTGCTCATCCTCTCGCGCACTCTAAAGAGAGCTCAGGTGAGAAATTGCAAATGTCGAGCAATTGCTCAGAGATGAAAAGTGCCAGCACTGAAAGCTGTTGCTAGCCAGCACCCTTCCTTGGAAGCTCTTTCACAGGCGCAGCAACACTGGGGCTTTGCGCTTCTCTAGCCACCAAACGTCACGGTCCTTCTCTTTCCGTCTTGTAGACACGAGCTGAGAAATTGCAAACGTCGAGCAATTGCTCAGAGATGAAAAGTGCCAGCACTGAAAGCTGTTGCTAGCCAGCACCCTTCCTTGGAAGCGCTTTCACAGGCGCAGCAACACTGGGGCTTTGCGCTTCTCTAGCCACCAAACGTCACGGTCCTTCTCTTTCCGTCGGTAGACACGAGCTGAGAAATTGCAAACGTCGAGCAATTGCTCAGAGATGAAAAGTGCCAGCACTGAAAGCTCTTGCTAGCCAGCACCCTTCCTTGGAAGCGCTTTCACAGGCGCAGCAACACTGCGGCTTTGCGCTTCTATACGCACCAAACGTCACGGTCATTCTCTTTCCGTCTCCTAGACACGAGCTGAGAAATTGCAAACGTCGAGCAATTGCTCAGAGATGAAAAGTGCCAGCACTGAAAGCTGTTGCTAGCCAGCCCCCTTCCTTGGAAGCGCTTTTGTAGGCCTAAGAACACTGGGGCTCTGGGCTTCTCTAGCCACCTCATCTTCTGCTCATCCTCTCGCGCACTCTAAAGAGAGCTCAGGTGAGAAATTGCAAATGTCGAGCAATTGCTCAGAGATGAAAAGTGCCAGCACTGAAAGCTGTTGCTAGCCAGCACCCTTCCTTGGAAGCGCTTTCACAGGCGCAGCAACACTGGGGCTTTGCGCTTCTCTACCCACCAAACGTCACGGTCCTTCTCTTTCCGTCTCCTAGACACGAGCTGAGAAATTGCAAACGTCGAGCAATTGCTCAGAGATGAAAAGTGCCAGCACTGAAAGCTCTTGCTAGCCAGCACCCTTCCTTGGAAGCGCTTTCACAGGCGCAGCAACACTGGGGCTTTGCGCTTCTATACGCACCAAACGTCACGGTCCTTCTCTTTCCGTCTCCTAGACACGAGCTGAGAAATTGCAAACGTCGAGCAATTGCTCAGAGATGAAAAGTGCCAGCACTGAAAGCTGTTGCTAGCCAGCACCCTTCCTTGGAAGCGCTTTTGTAGGCCTAAGAACACTGGGGCTCTGGGCTTCTCTAGCCACCTCATCTTCTGCTCATCCTCTCGCGCACTCTAAAGAGAGCTCAGGTGAGAAATTGCAAACGTCGAGCAATTGCTCAGAGATGAAAAGTGCCAGCACTGAAAGCTGTTGCTAGCCAGCACCCTTCCTTGGAAGCGCTTTCACAGGCGCAGCAACACTGTGGCTTTGCGCTTCTCTACCCACCAAATGTCACGGTCCTTCTCTTTCCGTCTCGTAGACACGAGCTGAGAAATTGCAAACGTCGAGCAATTGCTCAGAGATGAAAAGTGCCAGCACTGAAAGCTCTTGCTAGCCAGCACCCTTCCTTGGAAGCGCTTTCACAGGAGCAGCAACACTGGGGCTTTGCGCTTCTATACGCACCAAACGTCACGGTCATTCTCTTTCCGTCTCGTAGACACGAGCTGAGAAATTGCAAACGTGGAGCAATTGCTCAGAGATGAAAAGTGCCAGCACTGAAAGCTGTTGCTAGCCAGCACCCTTCCTTGGAAGCGCTTTCACAGGCGCAGCAACACTGGGGCTTTGCGCTTCTCTAGCCACCAAACGTCACGGTCCTTCTCTTTCCGTCTCTAGACACGAGCTGAGAAATTGCAAACGTCGAGCAATTGCTCAGAGATGAAAAGTGCCAGCACTGAAAGCTCTTGCTAGCCAGCACCCTTCCTTGGAAGCGCTTTCACAGGCGCAGCAACACTGGGGCTTTGCGCTTCTATACGCACCAAACGTCACGGTCCTTCTCTTTCCGTCTCGTAGACACGAGCTGAGAAATTGCAAACGTCGAGCAATTGCTCCGAGATGAAAAGTGCCAGCACTGAAAGCTGTTGCTAGCCAGCACCCTTCCTTGGAAGCGCTTTTGTAGGCCTAAGAACACTGGGGCTCTGGGCTTCTCTAGCCACCTCATCTTCTGCTCATCCTCTCGCGCACTCTAAAGAGAGCTCAGGTGAGAAATTGCAAATGTCGAGCAATTGCTCAGAGATGAAAAGTGCCAGCACTGAAAGCTCTTGCTAGCCAGCACCCTTCCTTGGAAGCGCTTTCACAGGCGCAGCAACACTGTGGCTTTGCGCTTCTCTAGCCACCAAACGTCACGGTCCTTCTCTTTCCGTCTCGTAGACACGAGCTGAGAAATTGCAAACGTGGAGCAATTGCTCAGAGATGAAAAGTGCCAGCACTGAAAGCTGTTGCTAGCCAGCACCCTTCCTTGGAAGCTCTTTCACAGGCGCAGCAACACTGGGGCTTTGCGCTTCTCTAGCCACCAAACGTCACGGTCCTTCTCTTTCCGTCTTGTAGACACGAGCTGAGAAATTGCAAACGTCGAGCAATTGCTCCGAGATGAAAAGTGCCAGCACTGAAAGCTGTTGCTAGCCAGCACCCTTCCTTGGAAGCGCTTTCACAGGCGCAGCAACACTGGGGCTTTGCGCTTCTCTAGCCACCAAACGTCACGGTCCTTCTCTTTCCGTCTCTAGACACGAGCTGAGAAATTGCAAACGTCCAGCAATTGCTCAGAGATGAAAAGTGCCAGCACTGAAAGCTCTTGCTAGCCAGCACCCTTCCTTGGAAGCGCTTTCACAGGCGCAGCAACACTGCGGCTTTGCGCTTCTATACGCACCAAACGTCACGGTCATTCTCTTTCCGTCTCGTAGACACGAGCTGAGAAATTGCAAACGTCGAGCAATTGCTCAGAGATGAAAAGTGCCAGCACTGAAAGCTGTTGCTAGCCAGCACCCTTCCTTGGAAGCGCTTTTGTAGGCCTAAGAACACTGGGGCTCTGGGCTTCTCTAGCCACCTCATCTTCTGCTCATCCTCTCGCGCACTCTAAAGAGAGCTCAGGTGAGAAATTGCAAATGTCGAGCAATTGCTCAGAGATGAAAAGTGCCAGCACTGAAAGCTGTTGCTAGCCAGCACCCTTCCTTGGAAGCTCTTTCACAGGCGCAGCAACACTGTGGCTTTGCGCTTCTCTAGCCACCAAACGTCACGGTCCTTCTCTTTCCGTCTCGTAGACACGAGCTGAGAAATTGCAAACGTCGAGCAATTGCTCAGAGATGAAAAGTGCCAGCACTGAAAGCTGTTGCTAGCCAGCACCCTTCCTTGGAAGCGCTTTCACAGGCGCAGCAACACTGGGGCTTTGCGCTTCTATACGCACCAAACGTCACGGTCCTTCTCTTTCCGTCTCGTAGACACGAGCTGAGAAATTGCAAACGTCGAGCAATTGCTCAGAGATGAAAAGTGCCAGCACTGAAAGCTCTTGCTAGCCAGCACCCTTCCTTGGAAGCGCTTTCACAGGCGCAGCAACACTGGGGCTTTGCGCTTCTATACGCACCAAACGTCACGGTCCTTCTCTTTCCGTCTCGTAGACACGAGCTGAGAAATTGCAAACGTCGAGCAATTGCTCAGAGATGAAAAGTGCCAGCACTGAAAGCTGTTGCTAGCCAGCACCCTTCCTTGGAAGCGCTTTTGTAGGCCTAAGAACACTGGGGCTCTGGGCTTCTCTAGCCACCTCATCTTCTGCTCATCCTCTCGCGCACTCTAAAGAGAGCTCAGGTGAGAAATTGCAAACGTCGAGCAATTGCTCAGAGATGAAAAGTGCCAGCACTGAAAGCTGTTGCTAGCCAGCACCCTTCCTTGGAAGCGCTTTCACAGGCGCAGCAACACTGTGGCTTTGCGCTTCTCTACCCACCAAATGTCACGGTCCTTCTCTTTCCGTCTCGTAGACACGAGCTGAGAAATTGCAAACGTCGAGCAATTGCTCAGAGATGAAAAGTGCCAGCACTGAAAGCTCTTGCTAGCCAGCACCCTTCCTTGGAAGCGCTTTCACAGGAGCAGCAACACTGGGGCTTTGCGCTTCTATACGCACCAAACGTCACGGTCATTCTCTTTCCGTCTCGTAGACACGAGCTGAGAAATTGCAAACGTCGAGCAATTGCTCAGAGATGAAAAGTGCCAGCACTGAAAGCTGTTGCTAGCCAGCCCCCTTCCTTGGAAGCGCTTTTGTAGGCCTAAGAGCACTGGGGCTCTGGGCTTCTCTAGCCACCTCATCTTCTGCTCATCCTCTCGCGCACTCTAAAGAGAGCTCAGGTGAGAAATTGCAAACGTGGAGCAATTGCTCAGAGATGAAAAGTGCCAGCACTGAAAGCTGTTGCTAGCCAGCACCCTTCCTTGGAAGCTCTTTCACAGGCGCAGCAACACTGGGGCTTTGCGCTTCTCTAGCCACCAAACGTCACGGTCCTTCTCTTTCCGTCTTGTAGACACGAGCTGAGAAATTGCAAACGTGGAGCAATTGCTCAGAGATGAAAAGTGCCAGCACTGAAAGCTGTTGCTAGCCAGCACCCTTCCTTGGAAGCGCTTTCACAGGCGCAGCAACACTGGGGCTTTGCGCTTCTCTAGCCACCAAACGTCACGGTCCTTCTCTTTCCGTCTCTAGACACGAGCTGAGAAATTGCAAACGTCGAGCAATTGCTCAGAGATGAAAAGTGCCAGCACTGAAAGCTCTTGCTAGCCAGCACCCTTCCTTGGAAGCGCTTTCACAGGCGCAGCAACACTGCGGCTTTGCGCTTCTATACGCACCAAACGTCACGGTCATTCTCTTTCCGTCTCGTAGACACGAGCTGAGAAATTGCAAACGTCCAGCAATTGCTCAGAGATGAAAAGTGCCAGCACTGAAAGCTGTTGCTAGCCAGCACCCTTCCTTGGAAGCGCTTTTGTAGGCCTAAGAACACTGGGGCTCTGGGCTTCTCTAGCCACCTCATCTTCTGCTCATCCTCTCGCGCACTCTAAAGAGAGCTCAGGTGAGAAATTGCAAATGTCGAGCAATTGCTCAGAGATGAAAAGTGCCAGCACTGAAAGCTGTTGCTAGCCAGCACCCTTCCTTGGAAGCGCTTTCACAGGCGCAGCAACACTGTGGCTTTGCGCTTCTCTAGCCACCAAACGTCACGGTCCTTCTCTTTCCGTCTCGTAGACACGAGCTGAGAAATTGCAAACGTGGAGCAATTGCTCAGAGATGAAAAGTGCCAGCACTGAAAGCTGTTGCTAGCCAGCACCCTTCCTTGGAAGCGCTTTCACAGGCGCAGCAACACTGGGGCTTTGCGCTTCTCTAGCCACCAAACGTCACGGTCCTTCTCTTTCCGTCTCGTAGACACGAGCTGAGAAATTGCAAACGTCGAGCAATTGCTCGGAGATGAAAAGTGCCAGCACTGAAAGCTGTTGCTAGCCAGCACCCTTCCTTGGAAGCGCTTTCACAGGCGCAGCAACACTGGGGCTTTGCGCTTCTATACGCACCAAACGTCACGGTCCTTCTCTTTCCGTCTCTAGACACGAGCTGAGAAATTGCAAACGTCGAGCAATTGCTCAGAGATGAAAAGTGCCAGCACTGAAAGCTGTTGCTAGCCAGCACCCTTCCTTGGAAGCGCTTTTGTAGGCGCAGTAACACTGGGGCTTTGCGCTTCTCTAGCCACCAAACGTCACGGTCATTCTCTTTCCGCCTCGTAGACACGAGCTGAGAAATTGCAAACGTCAAGCAATTGCTCAGAGATGAAAAGTGCCAGCACTGAAAGCTCCTGCTAGCCAGCACCCTTCCTTGGAAGCGCTTTCACAAGCGCAGTAACACTGGGGCTTTGCGCTTCTATACGCACCAAATGTCACGGTCATTCTCTTTCCGTCTCGTAGACATGAGCTGAGAAATTGCAAACGTCGAGCAATTGCTCAGAGATGAAAAGTGCCAGCACTGAAAGCTGTTGCTAGCCAGCACCCTTCCTTGGAAGCGCTTTCACAGGCGCAGCAACACTGGGGCTTTGCGCTTCTATACGCACCAAACGTCACGGTCCTTCTCTTTCCGTCTCCTAGACACGAGCTGAGAAATTGCAAACGTCGAGCAATTGCTCAGAGATGAAAAGTGCCAGCACTGAAAGCTCTTGCTAGCCAGCACCCTTCCTTGGAAGCGCTTTTGTAGGCCTAAGAACACTGGGGCTCTGGGCTTCTCTAGCCACCTCATCTTCTGCTCATCCTCGCGCGCACTCTAAAGAGAGCTCAAGTGAGAAATTGCAAACGTCGAGCAATTGCTCAGAGATGAAAAGTGCCAGCACTGAAAGCTCTTGCTAGCCAGCACCCTTCCTTGGAAGCGCTTTCACAGGCGCAGCAACACTGGGGCTTTGCGCTTCTATACGCACCAAACGTCACGGTCATTCTCTTTCCGTCTCGTAGACACGAGCTGAGAAATTGCAAACGTCGAGCAATTGCTCAGAGATGAAAAGTGCCAGCACTGAAAGCTGTTGCTAGCCAGCACCCTTCCTTGGAAGCGCTTTTGTAGGCCTAAGAACACTGGGGCTCTGGGCTTCTCTAGCCACCTCATCTTCTGCTCATCCTCTCGCGCACTCTAAAGAGAGCTCAGGTGAGAAATTGCAAATGTCGAGCAATTGCTCAGAGATGAAAAGTGCCAGCACTGAAAGCTGTTGCTAGCCAGCACCCTTCCTTGGAAGCGCTTTCACAGGCGCAGCAACACTGTGGCTTTGCGCTTCTCTAGCCACCAAACGTCACGGTCCTTCTCTTTCCGTCTCGTAGACACGAGCTGAGAAATTGCAAACGTGGAGCAATTGCTCAGAGATGAAAAGTGCCAGCACTGAAAGCTGTTGCTAGCCAGCACCCTTCCTTGGAAGCGCTTTCACAGGCGCAGCAACACTGGGGCTTTGCGCTTCTCTAGCCACCAAACGTCACGGTCCTTCTCTTTCCGTCTCGTAGACACGAGCTGAGAAATTGCAAACGTCGAGCAATTGCTCGGAGATGAAAAGTGCCAGCACTGAAAGCTGTTGCTAGCCAGCACCCTTCCTTGGAAGCGCTTTCACAGGCGCAGCAACACTGGGGCTTTGCGCTTCTATACGCACCAAACGTCACGGTCCTTCTCTTTCCGTCTCTAGACACGAGCTGAGAAATTGCAAACGTCGAGCAATTGCTCAGAGATGAAAAGTGCCAGCACTGAAAGCTGTTGCTAGCCAGCACCCTTCCTTGGAAGCGCTTTTGTAGGCGCAGTAACACTGGGGCTTTGCGCTTCTCTAGCCACCAAACGTCGCGGTCATTCTCTTTCCGCCTCGTAGACACGAGCTGAGAAATTGCAAACGTCAAGCAATTGCTCAGAGATGAAAAGTGCCAGCACTGAAAGCTCCTGCTAGCCAGCACCCTTCCTTGGAAGCGCTTTCACAAGCGCAGTAACACTGGGGCTTTGCGCTTCTATACGCACCAAATGTCACGGTCATTCTCTTTCCGTCTCGTAGACATGAGCTGAGAAATTGCAAACGTCGAGCAATTGCTCAGAGATGAAAAGTGCCAGCACTGAAAGCTGTTGCTAGCCAGCACCCTTCCTTGGAAGCGCTTTCACAGGCGCAGCAACACTGGGGCTTTGCGCTTCTATACGCACCAAACGTCACGGTCCTTCTCTTTCCGTCTTGTAGACACGAGCTGAGAAATTGCAAACGTCGAGCAATTGCTCAGAGATGAAAAGTGCCAGCACTGAAAGCTCTTGCTAGCCAGCACCCTTCCTTGGAAGCGCTTTTGTAGGCCTAAGAACACTGGGGCTCTGGGCTTCTCTAGCCACCTCATCTTCTGCTCATCCTCGCGCGCACTCTAAAGAGAGCTCAAGTGAGAAATTGCAAACGTCGAGCAATTGCTCAGAGATGAAAAGTGCCAGCACTGAAAGCTCTTGCTAGCCAGCACCCTTCCTTGGAAGCGCTTTCACAGGCGCAGCAACACTGGGGCTTTGCGCTTCTATACGCACCAAACGTCACGGTCATTCTCTTTCCGTCTCGTAGACACGAGCTGAGAAATTGCAAACGTCGAGCAATTGCTCAGAGATGAAAAGTGCCAGCACTGAAAGCTGTTGCTAGCCAGCACCCTTCCTTGGAAGCGCTTTCACAGGCGCAGCAACACTGGGGCTTTGCGCTTCTCTAGCCACCAAACGTCACGGTCCTTCTCTTTCCGTCTCGTAGACACGAGCTGAGAAATTGCAAACGTGGAGCAATTGCTCAGAGATGAAAAGTGCCAGCACTGAAAGCTGTTGCTAGCCAGCACCCTTCCTTGGAAGCTCTTTCACAGGCGCAGCAACACTGGGGCTTTGCGCTTCTCTAGCCACCAAACGTCACGGTCCTTCTCTTTCCGTCTTGTAGACACGAGCTGAGAAATTGCAAACGTCGAGCAATTGCTCCGAGATGAAAAGTGCCAGCACTGAAAGCTGTTGCTAGCCAGCACCCTTCCTTGGAAGCGCTTTCACAGGCGCAGCAACACTGGGGCTTTGCGCTTCTCTAGCCACCAAACGTCACGGTCCTTCTCTTTCCGTCTCTAGACACGAGCTGAGAAATTGCAAACGTCCAGCAATTGCTCAGAGATGAAAAGTGCCAGCACTGAAAGCTCTTGCTAGCCAGCACCCTTCCTTGGAAGCGCTTTCACAGGCGCAGCAACACTGCGGCTTTGCGCTTCTATACGCACCAAACGTCACGGTCATTCTCTTTCCGTCTCGTAGACACGAGCTGAGAAATTGCAAACGTCGAGCAATTGCTCAGAGATGAAAAGTGCCAGCACTGAAAGCTGTTGCTAGCCAGCACCCTTCCTTGGAAGCGCTTTTGTAGGCCTAAGAACACTGGGGCTCTGGGCTTCTCTAGCCACCTCATCTTCTGCTCATCCTCTCGCGCACTCTAAAGAGAGCTCAGGTGAGAAATTGCAAACGTCGAGCAATTGCTCAGAGATGAAAAGTGCCAGCACTGAAAGCTCTTGCTAGCCAGCACCCTTCCTTGGAAGCGCTTTCACAGGCGCAGCAACACTGGGGCTTTGCGCTTCTATACGCACCAAACGTCACGGTCATTCTCTTTCCGTCTCGTAGACATGAGCTGAGAAATTGCAAACGTCGAGCAATTGCTCAGAGATGAAAAGTGCCAGCACTGAAAGCTGTTGCTAGCCAGCACCCTTCCTTGGAAGCGCTTTTGTAGGCCTAAGAACACTGGGGCTCTGGGCTTCTCTAGCCACCTCATCTTCTGCTCATCCTCTCGCGCACTCTAAAGAGAGCTCAGGTGAGAAATTGCAAATGTCGAGCAATTGCTCAGAGATGAAAAGTGCCAGCACTGAAAGCTGTTGCTAGCCAGCACCCTTCCTTGGAAGCGCTTTCACAGGCGCAGCAACACTGGGGCTTTGCGCTTCTCTAGCCACCAAACGTCACGGTCCTTCTCTTTCCGTCTCGTAGACACGAGCTGAGAAATTGCAAACGTGGAGCAATTGCTCAGAGATGAAAAGTGCCAGCACTGAAAGCTGTTGCTAGCCAGCACCCTTCCTTGGAAGCTCTTTCACAGGCGCAGCAACACTGGGGCTTTGCGCTTCTCTAGCCACCAAACGTCACGGTCCTTCTCTTTCCGTCTCCTAGACACGAGCTGAGAAATTGCAAACGTCGAGCAATTGCTCCGAGATGAAAAGTGCCAGCACTGAAAGCTCTTGCTAGCCAGCACCCTTCCTTGGAAGCGCTTTCACAGGCGCAGCAACACTGGGGCTTTGCGCTTCTCTAGCCACCAAACGTCACGGTCCTTCTCTTTCCGTCTCTAGACACGAGCTGAGAAATTGCAAACGTCCAGCAATTGCTCAGAGATGAAAAGTGCCAGCACTGAAAGCTCTTGCTAGCCAGCACCCTTCCTTGGAAGCGCTTTCACAGGCGCAGCAACACTGGGGCTTTGCGCTTCTCTAGCCACCAAACGTCACGGTCATTCTCTTTCCGTCTCGTAGACACGAGCTGAGAAATTGCAAACGTCGAGCAATTGCTCAGAGATGAAAAGTGCCAGCACTGAAAGCTGTTGCTAGCCAGCACCCTTCCTTGGAAGCGCTTTTGTAGGCCTAAGAACACTGGGGCTCTGGGCTTCTCTAGCCACCTCATCTTCTGCTCATCCTCTCGCGCACTCTAAAGAGAGCTCAGGTGAGAAATTGCAAATGTCGAGCAATTGCTCAGAGATGAAAAGTGCCAGCACTGAAAGCTGTTGCTAGCCAGCACCCTTCCTTGGAAGCTCTTTCACAGGCGCAGCAACACTGTGGCTTTGCGCTTCTCTAGCCACCAAACGTCACGGTCCTTCTCTTTCCGTCTCGTAGACACGAGCTGAGAAATTGCAAACGTCGAGCAATTGCTCAGAGATGAAAAGTGCCAGCACTGAAAGCTGTTGGTAGCCAGCACCGAAAGCTGTTGCTAGCCAGCACCCTTCCTTGGAAGCGCTTTCACAGGCGCAGCAACACTGGGGCTTTGCGCTTCTATACGCACCAAACGTCACGGTCCTTCTCTTTCCGTCTCCTAGACACGAGCTGAGAAATTGCAAACGTCGAGCAATTGCTCAGAGATGAAAAGTGCCAGCACTGAAAGCTCTTGCTAGCCAGCACCCTTCCTTGGAAGCGCTTTCACAGGCGCAGCAACACTGGGGCTTTGCGCTTCTATACGCACCAAACGTCACGGTCCTTCTCTTTCCGTCTCGTAGACATGAGCTGAGAAATTGCAAACGTCGAGCAATTGCTCAGAGATGAAAAGTGCCAGCACTGAAAGCTCTTGCTAGCCAGCACCCTTCCTTGGAAGCGCTTTCACAGGCGCAGCAACACTGGGGCTTTGCGCTTCTCTACCCACCAAATGTCACGGTCCTTCTCTTTCCGTCTCGTAGACACGAGCTGAGAAATTGCAAACGTCGAGCAATTGCTCAGAGATGAAAAGTGCCAGCACTGAAAGCTCTTGCTAGCCAGCACCCTTCCTTGGAAGCGCTTTCACAGGAGCAGCAACACTGGGGCTTTGCGCTTCTATACGCACCAAACGTCACGGTCATTCTCTTTCCGTCTCGTAGACACGAGCTGAGAAATTGCAAACGTCGAGCAATTGCTCAGAGATGAAAAGTGCCAGCACTGAAAGCTGTTGCTAGCCAGCACCCTTCCTTGGAAGCGCTTTTGTAGGCCTAAGAACACTGGGGCTCTGGGCTTCTCTAGCCACCTCATCTTCTGCTCATCCTCTCGCGCACTCTAAAGAGAGCTCAGGTGAGAAATTGCAAACGTGGAGCAATTGCTCAGAGATGAAAAGTGCCAGCACTGAAAGCTGTTGCTAGCCAGCACCCTTCCTTGGAAGCTCTTTCACAGGCGCAGCAACACTGGGGCTTTGCACTTCTCTACCCACCAAACGTCACGGTCCTTCTCTTTCCGTCTTGTAGACACGAGCTGAGAAATTGCAAACGTGGAGCAATTGCTCAGAGATGAAAAGTGCCAGCACTGAAAGCTGTTGCTAGCCAGCACCCTTCCTTGGAAGCGCTTTCACAGGCGCAGCAACACTGGGGCTTTGCGCTTCTCTAGCCACCAAACGTCACGGTCCTTCTCTTTCCATCTCTAGACACGAGCTGAGAAATTGCAAACGTCGAGCAATTGCTCAGAGATGAAAAGTGCCAGCACTGAAAGCTGTTGCTAGCCAGCACCCTTCCTTGGAAGCGCTTTTGTAGGCCTAAGAACACTGGGGCTCTGGGCTTCTCTAGCCACCTCATCTTCTGCTCATCCTCTCGCGCACTCTAAAGAGAGCTCAGGTGAGAAATTGCAAATGTCGAGCAATTGCACAGAGATGAAAAGTGCCAGCACTGAAAGCTGTTGCTAGCCAGCACCCTTCCTTGGAAGCGCTTTCACAGGCGCAGCAACACTGTGGCTTTGCGCTTCTCTAGCCACCAAACGTCACGGTCCTTCTCTTTCCGTCTCGTAGACACGAGCTGAGAAATTGCAAACGTGGAGCAATTGCTCAGAGATGAAAAGTGCCAGCACTGAAAGCTGTTGCTAGCCAGCACCCTTCCTTGGAAGCGCTTTCACAGGCGCAGCAACACTGGGGCTTTGCGCTTCTCTAGCCACCAAACGTCACGGTCCTTCTCTTTCCGTCTCGTAGACACGAGCTGAGAAATTGCAAACGTCGAGCAATTGCTCAGAGATGAAAAGTGCCAGCACTGAAAGCTGTTGCTAGCCAGCACCCTTCCTTGGAAGCGCTTTCACAGGCGCAGCAACACTGGGGCTTTGCGCTTCTATACGCACCAAACGTCACGGTCCTTCTCTTTCCGTCTCTAGACACGAGCTGAGAAATTGCAAACGTCGAGCAATTGCTCAGAGATGAAAAGTGCCAGCACTGAAAGCTGTTGCTAGCCAGCACCCTTCCTTGGAAGCGCTTTTGTAGGCGCAGTAACACTGGGGCTTTGCGCTTCTCTAGCCACCAAACGTCACGGTCATTCTCTTTCCGCCTCGTAGACACGAGCTGAGAAATTGCAAACGTCAAGCAATTGCTCAGAGATGAAAAGTGCCAGCACTGAAAGCTCCTGCTAGCCAGCACCCTTCCTTGGAAGCGCTTTCACAAGCGCAGTAACACTGGGGCTTTGCGCTTCTATACGCACCAAATGTCACGGTCATTCTCTTTCCGTCTCGTAGACATGAGCTGAGAAATTGCAAACGTCGAGCAATTGCTCAGAGATGAAAAGTGCCAGCACTGAAAGCTGTTGCTAGCCAGCACCCTTCCTTGGAAGCGCTTTCACAGGCGCAGCAACACTGGGGCTTTGCGCTTCTATACGCACCAAACGTCACGGTCCTTCTCTTTCCGTCTCCTAGACACGAGCTGAGAAATTGCAAACGTCGAGCAATTGCTCAGAGATGAAAAGTGCCAGCACTGAAAGCTCTTGCTAGCCAGCACCCTTCCTTGGAAGCGCTTTCACAGGCGCAGCAACACTGGGGCTTTGCGCTTCTATACGCACCAAACGTCACGGTCCTTCTCTTTCCGTCTCCTAGACACGAGCTGAGAAATTGCAAACGTCGAGCAATTGCTCAGAGATGAAAAGTGCCAGCACTGAAAGCTGTTGCTAGCCAGCACCCTTCCTTGGAAGCGCTTTTGTAGGCCTAAGAACACTGGGGCTCTGGGCTTCTCTAGCCACCTCATCTTCTGCTCATCCTCGCGCGCACTCTAAAGAGAGCTCAAGTGAGAAATTGCAAACGTCGAGCAATTGCTCAGAGATGAAAAGTGCCAGCACTGAAAGCTCTTGCTAGCCAGCACCCTTCCTTGGAAGCGCTTTCACAGGCGCAGCAACACTGGGGCTTTGCGCTTCTCTAGCCACCAAACGTCACGGTCCTTCTCTTTCCGTCTCCTAGACACGAGCTGAGAAATTGCAAACGTCGAGCAATTGCTCAGAGATGAAAAGTGCCAGCACTGAAAGCTCTTGCTAGCCAGCACCCTTCCTTGGAAGCGCTTTCACAGGAGCAGCAACACTGGGGCTTTGCGCTTCTATACGCACCAAACGTCACGGTCATTCTCTTTCCGTCTCGTAGACACGAGCTGAGAAATTGCAAACGTCCAGCAATTGCTCAGAGATGAAAAGTGCCAGCACTGAAAGCTGTTGCTAGCCAGCACCCTTCCTTGGAAGCGCTTTTGTAGGCCTAAGAACACTGGGGCTCTGGGCTTCTCTAGCCACCTAATCTTCTGCTCATCCTCTCGCGCACTCTAAAGAGAGCTCAGGTGAGAAATTGCAAATGTCGAGCAATTGCTCAGAGATGAAAAGTGCCAGCACTGAAAGCTCTTGCTAGCCAGCACCCTTCCTTGGAAGCGCTTTCACAGGCACAGCAACACTGGGGCTTTGCGCTTCTCTAGCCACCAAACGTCACGGTCCTTCTCTTTCCGTCTCATAGACACGAGCTGAGAAATTGCAAACGTCCAGCAATTGCTCCGAGATGAAAAGTGCCAGCACTGAAAGCTGTTGCTAGCCAGCACCCTTCCTTGGAAGCGCTTTCACAGGCGCAGCAACACTGGGGCTTTGCGCTTCTATACGCACCAAACGTCACGGTCCTTCTCTTTCCGTCTCTAGACACGAGCTGAGAAATTGCAAACGTGGAGCAATTGCTCAGAGATGAAAAGTGCCAGCACTTAAAGCTCTTGCTAGCCAGCACCCTTCCTTGGAAGCGCTTTCACAGGCGCAGCAACACTGGGGCTTTGCGCTTCTCTAGCCACCAAACGTCACGGTCATTCTCTTTCCGCCTCGTAGACACGAGCTGAGAAATTGCAAACGTCAAGCAATTGCTCAGAGATGAAAAGTGCCAGCACTGAAAGCTGTTGCTAGCCAGCACCCTTCCTTGGAAGCGCTTTCACAAGCGCAGTAACACTGGGGCTTTGCGCTTCTATACGCACCAAACGTCACGGTCATTCTCTTTCCGTCTCGTAGACATGAGCTGAGAAATTGCAAACGTCGAGCAATTGCTCAGAGATGAAAAGTGCCAGCACTGAAAGCTGTTGCTAGCCAGCACCCTTCCTTGGAAGCGCTTTTGTAGGCCTAAGAACACTGGGGCTCTGGGCTTCTCTAGCCACCTCATCTTCTGCTCATCCTCTCGCGCACTCTAAAGAGAGCTCAGGTGAGAAATTGCAAACGTCGAGCAATTGCTCAGAGATGAAAAGTGCCAGCACTGAAAGCTGTTGCTAGCCAGCACCCTTCCTTGGAAGCGCTTTTGTAGGCCTAAGAACACTGGGGCTCTGGGCTTCTCTAGCCACCTCATCTTCTGCTCATCCTCTCGCGCACTCTAAAGAGAGCTCAGGTGAGAAATTGCAAACGTCGAGCAATTGCTCAGAGATGAAAAGTGCCAGCACTGAAA
Organism: Sarcoramphus papa; assembly: GCA_037962945.1. Lineage (NCBI taxonomy): Eukaryota > Metazoa > Chordata > Aves > Accipitriformes > Cathartidae > Sarcoramphus > Sarcoramphus papa. The sequence goes on from JBBMRM010000108.1 coordinate 1,698,787, forward strand.
GCTGTTGCTAGCCAGCACCCTTCCTTGGAAGCTCTTTCACAGGCGCAGCAACACTGTGGCTTTGCGCTTCTCTAGCCACCAAACGTCACGGTCCTTCTCTTTCCGTCTCGTAGACACGAGCTGAGAAATTGCAAACGTCGAGCAATTGCTCAGAGATGAAAAGTGCCAGCACTGAAAGCTGTTGGTAGCCAGCACCGAAAGCTGTTGCTAGCCAGCACCCTTCCTTGGAAGCGCTTTCACAGGCGCAGCAACACTGGGGCTTTGCGCTTCTATACGCACCAAACGTCACGGTCCTTCTCTTTCCGTCTCCTAGACACGAGCTGAGAAATTGCAAACGTCGAGCAATTGCTCCGAGATGAAAAGTGCCAGCACTGAAAGCTCTTGCTAGCCAGCACCCTTCCTTGGAAGCGCTTTCACAGGCGCAGCAACACTGGGGCTTTGCGCTTCTATACGCACCAAACGTCACGGTCCTTCTCTTTCCGTCTCGTAGACACGAGCTGAGAAATTGCAAACGTCGAGCAATTGCTCAGAGATGAAAAGTGCCAGCACTGAAAGCTGTTGCTAGCCAGCACCCTTCCTTGGAAGCGCTTTTGTAGGCCTAAGAACACTGGGGCTCTGGGCTTCTCTAGCCACCTCATCTTCTGCTCATCCTCTCGCGCACTCTAAAGAGAGCTCAGGTGAGAAATTGCAAACGTCGAGCAATTGCTCAGAGATGAAAAGTGCCAGCACTGAAAGCTGTTGCTAGCCAGCACCCTTCCTTGGAAGCGCTTTCACAGGCGCAGCAACACTGTGGCTTTGCGCTTCTCTACCCACCAAATGTCACGGTCCTTCTCTTTCCGTCTCGTAGACACGAGCTGAGAAATTGCAAACGTCGAGCAATTGCTCAGAGATGAAAAGTGCCAGCACTGAAAGCTCTTGCTAGCCAGCACCCTTCCTTGGAAGCGCTTTCACAGGAGCAGCAACACTGGGGCTTTGCGCTTCTATACGCACCAAACGTCACGGTCATTCTCTTTCCGTCTCGTAGACACGAGCTGAGAAATTGCAAACGTCGAGCAATTGCTCAGAGATGAAAAGTGCCAGCACTGAAAGCTGTTGCTAGCCAGCACCCTTCCTTGGAAGCGCTTTTGTAGGCCTAAGAACACTGGGGCTCTGGGCTTCTCTAGCCACCTCATCTTCTGCTCATCCTCTCGCGCACTCTAAAGAGAGCTCAGGTGAGAAATTGCAAACGTGGAGCAATTGCTCAGAGATGAAAAGTGCCAGCACTGAAAGCTGTTGCTAGCCAGCACCCTTCCTTGGAAGCTCTTTCACAGGCGCAGCAACACTGGGGCTTTGCGCTTCTCTAGCCACCAAACGTCACGGTCCTTCTCTTTCCGTCTTGTAGACACGAGCTGAGAAATTGCAAACGTGGAGCAATTGCTCAGAGATGAAAAGTGCCAGCACTGAAAGCTGTTGCTAGCCAGCACCCTTCCTTGGAAGCGCTTTCACAGGCGCAGCAACACTGCGGCTTTGCGCTTCTATACGCACCAAACGTCACGGTCATTCTCTTTCCGTCTCGTAGACACGAGCTGAGAAATTGCAAACGTCGAGCAATTGCTCAGAGATGAAAAGTGCCAGCACTGAAAGCTGTTGCTAGCCAGCACCCTTCCTTGGAAGCGCTTTTGTAGGCCTAAGAACACTGGGGCTCTGGGCTTCTCTAGCCACCTCATCTTCTGCTCATCCTCTCGCGCACTCTAAAGAGAGCTCAGGTGAGAAATTGCAAACGTGGAGCAATTGCTCAGAGATGAAAAGTGCCAGCACTGAAAGCTGTTGCTAGCCAGCACCCTTCCTTGGAAGCGCTTTCACAGGCGCAGCAACACTGTGGCTTTGCGCTTCTCTAGCCACCAAACGTCACGGTCCTTCTCTTTCCGTCTCGTAGACACGAGCTGAGAAATTGCAAACGTGGAGCAATTGCTCAGAGATGAAAAGTGCCAGCACTGAAAGCTGTTGCTAGCCAGCACCCTTCCTTGGAAGCGCTTTCACAGGCGCAGCAACACTGGGGCTTTGCGCTTCTCTAGCCACCAAACGTCACGGTCCTTCTCTTTCCGTCTCGTAGACACGAGCTGAGAAATTGCAAACGTCGAGCAATTGCTCAGAGATGAAAAGTGCCAGCACTGAAAGCTGTTGCTAGCCAGCACCCTTCCTTGGAAGCGCTTTCACAGGCGCAGCAACACTGGGGCTTTGCGCTTCTATACGCACCAAACGTCACGGTCCTTCTCTTTCCGTCTCTAGACACGAGCTGAGAAATTGCAAATGTCGAGCAATTGCTCAGAGATGAAAAGTGCCAGCACTGAAAGCTGTTGCTAGCCAGCACCCTTCCTTGGAAGCGCTTTTGTAGGCGCAGTAACACTGGGGCTTTGCGCTTCTCTAGCCACCAAACGTCACGGTCATTCTCTTTCCGCCTCGTAGACACGAGCTGAGAAATTGCAAACGTCAAGCAATTGCTCAGAGATGAAAAGTGCCAGCACTGAAAGCTCCTGCTAGCCAGCACCCTTCCTTGGAAGCGCTTTCACAAGCGCAGTAACACTGGGGCTTTGCGCTTCTATACGCACCAAATGTCACGGTCATTCTCTTTCCGTCTCGTAGACATGAGCTGAGAAATTGCAAACGTCGAGCAATTGCTCAGAGATGAAAAGTGCCAGCACTGAAAGCTCTTGCTAGCCAGCACCCTTCCTTGGAAGCGCTTTCACAGGCGCAGCAACACTGGGGCTTTGCGCTTCTATACGCACCAAACGTCACGGTCCTTCTCTTTCCGTCTCCTAGACACGAGCTGAGAAATTGCAAACGTCGAGCAATTGCTCAGAGATGAAAAGTGCCAGCACTGAAAGCTCTTGCTAGCCAGCACCCTTCCTTGGAAGCGCTTTCACAGGCGCAGCAACACTGGGGCTTTGCGCTTCTATACGCACCAAACGTCACGGTCCTTCTCTTTCCGTCTCGTAGACACGAGCTGAGAAATTGCAAACGTCGAGCAATTGCTCAGAGATGAAAAGTGCCAGCACTGAAAGCTGTTGCTAGCCAGCACCCTTCCTTGGAAGCGCTTTTGTAGGCCTAAGAACACTGGGGCTCTGGGCTTCTCTAGCCACCTCATCTTCTGCTCATCCTCTCGCGCACTCTAAAGAGAGCTCAGGTGAGAAATTGCAAACGTCGAGCAATTGCTCAGAGATGAAAAGTGCCAGCACTGAAAGCTGTTGCTAGCCAGCACCCTTCCTTGGAAGCGCTTTCACAGGCGCAGCAACACTGTGGCTTTGCGCTTCTCTACCCACCAAATGTCACGGTCCTTCTCTTTCCGTCTCGTAGACACGAGCTGAGAAATTGCAAACGTCGAGCAATTGCTCAGAGATGAAAAGTGCCAGCACTGAAAGCTCTTGCTAGCCAGCACCCTTCCTTGGAAGCGCTTTCACAGGAGCAGCAACACTGGGGCTTTGCGCTTCTATACGCACCAAACGTCACGGTCATTCTCTTTCCGTCTCGTAGACACGAGCTGAGAAATTGCAAACGTCGAGCAATTGCTCAGAGATGAAAAGTGCCAGCACTGAAAGCTGTTGCTAGCCAGCACCCTTCCTTGGAAGCGCTTTTGTAGGCCTAAGAACACTGGGGCTCTGGGCTTCTCTAGCCACCTCATCTTCTGCTCATCCTCTCGCGCACTCTAAAGAGAGCTCAGGTGAGAAATTGCAAACGTGGAGCAATTGCTCAGAGATGAAAAGTGCCAGCACTGAAAGCTGTTGCTAGCCAGCACCCTTCCTTGGAAGCTCTTTCACAGGCGCAGCAACACTGGGGCTTTGCGCTTCTCTAGCCACCAAACGTCACGGTCCTTCTCTTTCCGTCTTGTAGACACGAGCTGAGAAATTGCAAACGTGGAGCAATTGCTCAGAGATGAAAAGTGCCAGCACTGAAAGCTGTTGCTAGCCAGCACCCTTCCTTGGAAGCGCTTTCACAGGCGCAGCAACACTGGGGCTTTGCGCTTCTCTAGCCACCAAACGTCACGGTCCTTCTCTTTCCATCTCTAGACACGAGCTGAGAAATTGCAAACGTCGAGCAATTGCTCAGAGATGAAAAGTGCCAGCACTGAAAGCTCTTGCTAGCCAGCACCCTTCCTTGGAAGCGCTTTCACAGGCGCAGCAACACTGCGGCTTTGCGCTTCTATACGCACCAAACGTCACGGTCATTCTCTTTCCGTCTCGTAGACACGAGCTGAGAAATTGCAAACGTCGAGCAATTGCTCAGAGATGAAAAGTGCCAGCACTGAAAGCTGTTGCTAGCCAGCACCCTTCCTTGGAAGCGCTTTTGTAGGCCTAAGAACACTGGGGCTCTGGGCTTCTCTAGCCACCTCATCTTCTGCTCATCCTCTCGCGCACTCTAAAGAGAGCTCAGGTGAGAAATTGCAAATGTCGAGCAATTGCACAGAGATGAAAAGTGCCAGCACTGAAAGCTGTTGCTAGCCAGCACCCTTCCTTGGAAGCGCTTTCACAGGCGCAGCAACACTGTGGCTTTGCGCTTCTCTAGCCACCAAACGTCACGGTCCTTCTCTTTCCGTCTCGTAGACACGAGCTGAGAAATTGCAAACGTGGAGCAATTGCTCAGAGATGAAAAGTGCCAGCACTGAAAGCTGTTGCTAGCCAGCACCCTTCCTTGGAAGCGCTTTCACAGGCGCAGCAACACTGGGGCTTTGCGCTTCTCTAGCCACCAAACGTCACGGTCCTTCTCTTTCCGTCTCGTAGACACGAGCTGAGAAATTGCAAACGTCGAGCAATTGCTCAGAGATGAAAAGTGCCAGCACTGAAAGCTGTTGCTAGCCAGCACCCTTCCTTGGAAGCGCTTTCACAGGCGCAGCAACACTGGGGCTTTGCGCTTCTATACGCACCAAACGTCACGGTCCTTCTCTTTCCGTCTCTAGACACGAGCTGAGAAATTGCAAACGTCGAGCAATTGCTCAGAGATGAAAAGTGCCAGCACTGAAAGCTGTTGCTAGCCAGCACCCTTCCTTGGAAGCGCTTTTGTAGGCGCAGTAACACTGGGGCTTTGCGCTTCTCTAGCCACCAAACGTCACGGTCATTCTCTTTCCGCCTCGTAGACACGAGCTGAGAAATTGCAAACGTCAAGCAATTGCTCAGAGATGAAAAGTGCCAGCACTGAAAGCTCCTGCTAGCCAGCACCCTTCCTTGGAAGCGCTTTCACAAGCGCAGTAACACTGGGGCTTTGCGCTTCTATACGCACCAAATGTCACGGTCATTCTCTTTCCGTCTCGTAGACATGAGCTGAGAAATTGCAAACGTCGAGCAATTGCTCAGAGATGAAAAGTGCCAGCACTGAAAGCTGTTGCTAGCCAGCACCCTTCCTTGGAAGCGCTTTCACAGGCGCAGCAACACTGGGGCTTTGCGCTTCTATACGCACCAAACGTCACGGTCCTTCTCTTTCCGTCTCCTAGACACGAGCTGAGAAATTGCAAACGTCGAGCAATTGCTCAGAGATGAAAAGTGCCAGCACTGAAAGCTCTTGCTAGCCAGCACCCTTCCTTGGAAGCGCTTTCACAGGCGCAGCAACACTGGGGCTTTGCGCTTCTATACGCACCAAACGTCACGGTCCTTCTCTTTCCGTCTCCTAGACACGAGCTGAGAAATTGCAAACGTCGAGCAATTGCTCAGAGATGAAAAGTGCCAGCACTGAAAGCTGTTGCTAGCCAGCACCCTTCCTTGGAAGCGCTTTTGTAGGCCTAAGAACACTGGGGCTCTGGGCTTCTCTAGCCACCTCATCTTCTGCTCATCCTCGCGCGCACTCTAAAGAGAGCTCAAGTGAGAAATTGCAAACGTCGAGCAATTGCTCAGAGATGAAAAGTGCCAGCACTGAAAGCTCTTGCTAGCCAGCACCCTTCCTTGGAAGCGCTTTCACAGGCGCAGCAACACTGGGGCTTTGCGCTTCTCTAGCCACCAAACGTCACGGTCCTTCTCTTTCCGTCTCCTAGACACGAGCTGAGAAATTGCAAACGTCGAGCAATTGCTCAGAGATGAAAAGTGCCAGCACTGAAAGCTCTTGCTAGCCAGCACCCTTCCTTGGAAGCGCTTTCACAGGAGCAGCAACACTGGGGCTTTGCGCTTCTATACGCACCAAACGTCACGGTCATTCTCTTTCCGTCTCGTAGACACGAGCTGAGAAATTGCAAACGTCGAGCAATTGCTCAGAGATGAAAAGTGCCAGCACTGAAAGCTGTTGCTAGCCAGCACCCTTCCTTGGAAGCGCTTTTGTAGGCCTAAGAACACTGGGGCTCTGGGCTTCTCTAGCCACCTAATCTTCTGCTCATCCTCTCGCGCACTCTAAAGAGAGCTCAGGTGAGAAATTGCAAATGTCGAGCAATTGCTCAGAGATGAAAAGTGCCAGCACTGAAAGCTCCTGCTAGCCAGCACCCTTCCTTGGAAGCGCTTTCACAGGCACAGCAACACTGGGGCTTTGCGCTTCTCTAGCCACCAAACGTCACGGTCCTTCTCTTTCCGTCTCATAGACACGAGCTGAGAAATTGCAAACGTCCAGCAATTGCTCAGAGATGAAAAGTGCCAGCACTGAAAGCTCTTGCTAGCCAGCACCCTTCCTTGGAAGCGCTTTTGTAGGCCTAAGAACACTGGGGCTCTGGGCTTCTCTAGCCACCTCATCTTCTGCTCATCCTCTCGCGCACTCTAAAGAGAGCTCAGGTGAGAAATTGCAAACGTCGAGCAATTGCTCAGAGATGAAAAGTGCCAGCACTGAAAGCTGTTGCTAGCCAGCACCCTTCCTTGGAAGCGCTTTTGTAGGCCTAAGAACACTGGGGCTCTGGGCTTCTCTAGCCACCTCATCTTCTGCTCATCCTCTCGCGCACTCTAAAGAGAGCTCAGGTGAGAAATTGCAAACGTCGAGCAATTGCTCAGAGATGAAAAGTGCCAGCACTGAAAGCTGTTGCTAGCCAGCACCCTTCCTTGGAAGCTCTTTCACAGGCGCAGCAACACTGTGGCTTTGCGCTTCTCTAGCCACCAAACGTCACGGTCCTTCTCTTTCCGTCTCGTAGACACGAGCTGAGAAATTGCAAACGTCGAGCAATTGCTCAGAGATGAAAAGTGCCAGCACTGAAAGCTGTTGGTAGCCAGCACCGAAAGCTGTTGCTAGCCAGCACCCTTCCTTGGAAGCGCTTTCACAGGCGCAGCAACACTGGGGCTTTGCGCTTCTATACGCACCAAACGTCACGGTCCTTCTCTTTCCGTCTCCTAGACACGAGCTGAGAAATTGCAAACGTCGAGCAATTGCTCAGAGATGAAAAGTGCCAGCACTGAAAGCTCTTGCTAGCCAGCACCCTTCCTTGGAAGCGCTTTCACAGGCGCAGCAACACTGGGGCTTTGCGCTTCTATACGCACCAAACGTCACGGTCCTTCTCTTTCCGTCTCGTAGACACGAGCTGAGAAATTGCAAACGTCGAGCAATTGCTCAGAGATGAAAAGTGCCAGCACTGAAAGCTGTTGCTAGCCAGCACCCTTCCTTGGAAGCGCTTTTGTAGGCCTAAGAACACTGGGGCTCTGGGCTTCTCTAGCCACCTCATCTTCTGCTCATCCTCTCGCGCACTCTAAAGAGAGCTCAGGTGAGAAATTGCAAACGTCGAGCAATTGCTCAGAGATGAAAAGTGCCAGCACTGAAAGCTGTTGCTAGCCAGCACCCTTCCTTGGAAGCGCTTTCACAGGCGCAGCAACACTGTGGCTTTGCGCTTCTCTACCCACCAAACGTCACGGTCCTTCTCTTTCCGTCTCGTAGACACGAGCTGAGAAATTGCAAACGTCGAGCAATTGCTCAGAGATGAAAAGTGCCAGCACTGAAAGCTCTTGCTAGCCAGCACCCTTCCTTGGAAGCGCTTTCACAGGAGCAGCAACACTGGGGCTTTGCGCTTCTATACGCACCAAACGTCACGGTCATTCTCTTTCCGTCTCGTAGACACGAGCTGAGAAATTGCAAACGTCGAGCAATTGCTCAGAGATGAAAAGTGCCAGCACTGAAAGCTGTTGCTAGCCAGCACCCTTCCTTGGAAGCGCTTTTGTAGGCCTAAGAACACTGGGGCTCTGGGCTTCTCTAGCCACCTCATCTTCTGCTCATCCTCTCGCGCACTCTAAAGAGAGCTCAGGTGAGAAATTGCAAACGTGGAGCAATTGCTCAGAGATGAAAAGTGCCAGCACTGAAAGCTGTTGCTAGCCAGCACCCTTCCTTGGAAGCTCTTTCACAGGCGCAGCAACACTGGGGCTTTGCGCTTCTCTAGCCACCAAACGTCACGGTCCTTCTCTTTCCGTCTTGTAGACACGAGCTGAGAAATTGCAAACGTCCAGCAATTGCTCAGAGATGAAAAGTGCCAGCACTGAAAGCTGTTGCTAGCCAGCACCCTTCCTTGGAAGCGCTTTCACAGGCGCAGCAACACTGCGGCTTTGCGCTTCTATACGCACCAAACGTCACGGTCATTCTCTTTCCGTCTCGTAGACACGAGCTGAGAAATTGCAAACGTCGAGCAATTGCTCAGAGATGAAAAGTGCCAGCACTGAAAGCTGTTGCTAGCCAGCACCCTTCCTTGGAAGCGCTTTTGTAGGCCTAAGAACACTGGGGCTCTGGGCTTCTCTAGCCACCTCATCTTCTGCTCATCCTCTCGCGCACTCTAAAGAGAGCTCAGGTGAGAAATTGCAAATGTCGAGCAATTGCTCAGAGATGAAAAGTGCCAGCACTGAAAGCTGTTGCTAGCCAGCACCCTTCCTTGGAAGCGCTTTCACAGGCGCAGCAACACTGTGGCTTTGCGCTTCTCTAGCCACCAAACGTCACGGTCCTTCTCTTTCCGTCTCGTAGACACGAGCTGAGAAATTGCAAACGTGGAGCAATTGCTCAGAGATGAAAAGTGCCAGCACTGAAAGCTGTTGCTAGCCAGCACCCTTCCTTGGAAGCGCTTTCACAGGCGCAGCAACACTGGGGCTTTGCGCTTCTCTAGCCACCAAACGTCACGGTCCTTCTCTTTCCGTCTCGTAGACACGAGCTGAGAAATTGCAAACGTCGAGCAATTGCTCAGAGATGAAAAGTGCCAGCACTGAAAGCTGTTGCTAGCCAGCACCCTTCCTTGGAAGCGCTTTCACAGGCGCAGCAACACTGGGGCTTTGCGCTTCTATACGCACCAAACGTCACGGTCCTTCTCTTTCCGTCTCTAGACACGAGCTGAGAAATTGCAAACGTCGAGCAATTGCTCAGAGATGAAAAGTGCCAGCACTGAAAGCTGTTGCTAGCCAGCACCCTTCCTTGGAAGCGCTTTTGTAGGCGCAGTAACACTGGGGCTTTGCGCTTCTCTAGCCACCAAACGTCACGGTCATTCTCTTTCCGCCTCGTAGACACGAGCTGAGAAATTGCAAACGTCAAGCAATTGCTCAGAGATGAAAAGTGCCAGCACTGAAAGCTCCTGCTAGCCAGCACCCTTCCTTGGAAGCGCTTTCACAAGCGCAGTAACACTGGGGCTTTGCGCTTCTATACGCACCAAATGTCACGGTCATTCTCTTTCCGTCTCGTAGACATGAGCTGAGAAATTGCAAACGTCGAGCAATTGCTCAGAGATGAAAAGTGCCAGCACTGAAAGCTGTTGCTAGCCAGCACCCTTCCTTGGAAGCGCTTTCACAGGCGCAGCAACACTGGGGCTTTGCGCTTCTATACGCACCAAACGTCACGGTCCTTCTCTTTCCGTCTCCTAGACACGAGCTGAGAAATTGCAAACGTCGAGCAATTGCTCAGAGATGAAAAGTGCCAGCACTGAAAGCTCTTGCTAGCCAGCACCCTTCCTTGGAAGCGCTTTCACAGGCGCAGCAACACTGGGGCTTTGCGCTTCTATACGCACCAAACGTCACGGTCCTTCTCTTTCCGTCTCCTAGACACGAGCTGAGAAATTGCAAACGTCGAGCAATTGCTCAGAGATGAAAAGTGCCAGCACTGAAAGCTGTTGCTAGCCAGCACCCTTCCTTGGAAGCGCTTTTGTAGGCCTAAGAACAGTGGGGCTCTGGGCTTCTCTAGCCACCTCATCTTCTGCTCATCCTCGCGCGCACTCTAAAGAGAGCTCAAGTGAGAAATTGCAAACGTCGAGCAATTGCTCAGAGATGAAAAGTGCCAGCACTGAAAGCTCTTGCTAGCCAGCACCCTTCCTTGGAAGCGCTTTCACAGGCGCAGCAACACTGGGGCTTTGCGCTTCTCTAGCCACCAAACGTCACGGTCCTTCTCTTTCCGTCTCCTAGACACGAGCTGAGAAATTGCAAACGTCGAGCAATTGCTCAGAGATGAAAAGTGCCAGCACTGAAAGCTCTTGCTAGCCAGCACCCTTCCTTGGAAGCGCTTTCACAGGAGCAGCAACACTGGGGCTTTGCGCTTCTATACGCACCAAACGTCACGGTCATTCTCTTTCCGTCTCGTAGACACGAGCTGAGAAATTGCAAACGTCCAGCAATTGCTCAGAGATGAAAAGTGCCAGCACTGAAAGCTGTTGCTAGCCAGCACCCTTCCTTGGAAGCGCTTTTGTAGGCCTAAGAACACTGGGGCTCTGGGCTTCTCTAGCCACCTCATCTTCTGCTCATCCTCTCGCGCACTCTAAAGAGAGCTCAGGTGAGAAATTGCAAATGTCGAGCAATTGCTCAGAGATGAAAAGTGCCAGCACTGAAAGCTCTTGCTAGCCAGCACCCTTCCTTGGAAGCGCTTTCACAGGCACAGCAACACTGGGGCTTTGCGCTTCTCTAGCCACCAAACGTCACGGTCCTTCTCTTTCCGTCTCATAGACACGAGCTGAGAAATTGCAAACGTCCAGCAATTGCTCCGAGATGAAAAGTGCCAGCACTGAAAGCTGTTGCTAGCCAGCACCCTTCCTTGGAAGCGCTTTCACAGGCGCAGCAACACTGGGGCTTTGCGCTTCTATACGCACCAAACGTCACGGTCCTTCTCTTTCCGTCTCTAGACACGAGCTGAGAAATTGCAAACGTGGAGCAATTGCTCAGAGATGAAAAGTGCCAGCACTTAAAGCTCTTGCTAGCCAGCACCCTTCCTTGGAAGCGCTTTCACAGGCGCAGCAACACTGGGGCTTTGCGCTTCTCTAGCCACCAAACGTCACGGTCATTCTCTTTCCGCCTCGTAGACACGAGCTGAGAAATTGCAAACGTCAAGCAATTGCTCCGAGATGAAAAGTGCCAGCACTGAAAGCTGTTGCTAGCCAGCACCCTTCCTTGGAAGCGCTTTCACAAGCGCAGTAACACTGGGGCTTTGCGCTTCTATACGCACCAAACGTCACGGTCCTTCTCTTTCCGTCTCGTAGACATGAGCTGAGAAATTGCAAACGTCGAGCAATTGCTCAGAGATGAAAAGTGCCAGCACTGAAAGCTGTTGCTAGCCAGCACCCTTCCTTGGAAGCGCTTTTGTAGGCCTAAGAACACTGGGGCTCTGGGCTTCTCTAGCCACCTCATCTTCTGCTCATCCTCTCGCGCACTCTAAAGAGAGCTCAGGTGAGAAATTGCAAACGTCGAGCAATTGCTCAGAGATGAAAAGTGCCAGCACTGAAAGCTGTTGCTAGCCAGCACCCTTCCTTGGAAGCGCTTTTGTAGGCCTAAGAACACTGGGGCTCTGGGCTTCTCTAGCCACCTCATCTTCTGCTCATCCTCTCGCGCACTCTAAAGAGAGCTCAGGTGAGAAATTGCAAACGTCGAGCAATTGCTCAGAGATGAAAAGTGCCAGCACTGAAAGCTGTTGCTAGCCAGCACCCTTCCTTGGAAGCGCTTTCACAGGCGCAGCAACACTGGGGCTTTGCGCTTCTATACGCACCAAACGTCACGGTCCTTCTCTTTCCGTCGGTAGACACGAGCTGAGAAATTGCAAACGTCGAGCAATTGCTCAGAGATGAAAAGTGCCAGCACTGAAAGCTGTTGCTAGCCAGCACCCTTCCTTGGAAGCGCTTTCACAGGCGCAGCAACACTGGGGCTTTGCGCTTCTATACGCACCAAACGTCACGGTCCTTCTCTTTCCGTCTCCTAGACACGAGCTGAGAAATTGCAAACGTCGAGCAATTGCTCAGAGATGAAAAGTGCCAGCACTGAAAGCTCTTGCTAGCCAGCACCCTTCCTTGGAAGCGCTTTCACAGGCGCAGCAACACTGGGGCTTTGCGCTTCTATACGCACCAAACGTCACGGTCCTTCTCTTTCCGTCTCCTAGACACGAGCTGAGAAATTGCAAACGTCGAGCAATTGCTCCGAGATGAAAAGTGCCAGCACTGAAAGCTCTTGCTAGCCAGCACCCTTCCTTGGAAGCGCTTTTGTAGGCCTAAGAACACTGGGGCTCTGGGCTTCTCTAGCCACCTCATCTTCTGCTCATCCTCTCGCGCACTCTAAAGGGAGCTCAGGTGAGAAATTGCAAACGTCGAGCAATTGCTCAGAGATGAAAAGTGCCAGCACTGAAAGCTCTTGCTAGCCAGCACCCTTCCTTGGAAGCGCTTTCACAGGCGCAGCAACACTGGGGCTTTGCGCTTCTCTACCCACCAAACGTCACGGTCCTTCTCTTTCCGTCTCCTAGACACGAGCTGAGAAATTGCAAACGTCGAGCAATTGCTCAGAGATGAAAAGTGCCAGCACTGAAAGCTCTTGCTAGCCAGCACCCTTCCTTGGAAGCGCTTTCACAGGAGCAGCAACACTGGGGCTTTGCGCTTCTATACGCACCAAACGTCACGGTCATTCTCTTTCCGTCTCGTAGACATGAGCTGAGAATTTGCAAACGTCCAGCAATTGCTCCGAGATGAAAAGTGCCAGCACTGAAAGCTGTTGCTAGCCAGCACCCTTCCTTGGAAGCGCTTTTGTAGGCCTAAGAACACTGGGGCTCTGGGCTTCTCTAGCCACCTCATCTTCTGCTCATCCTCTCGCGCACTCTAAAGAGAGCTCAGGTGAGAAATTGCAAATGTCGAGCAATTGCTCAGAGATGAAAAGTGCCAGCACTGAAAGCTCTTGCTAGCCAGCACCCTTCCTTGGAAGCGCTTTCACAGGCGCAGCAACACTGGGGCTTTGCGCTTCTCTAGCCACCAAACGTCACGGTCCTTCTCTTTCCGTCTCATAGACACGAGCTGAGAAATTGCAAACGTCCAGCAATTGCTCCGAGATGAAAAGTGCCAGCACTGAAAGCTGTTGCTAGCCAGCACCCTTCCTTGGAAGCGCTTTCACAGGCGCAGCAACACTGGGGCTTTGCGCTTCTATACGCACCAAACGTCACGGTCCTTCTCTTTCCGTCTCTAGACACGAGCTGAGAAATTGCAAACGTCGAGCAATTGCTCAGAGATGAAAAGTGCCAGCACTGAAAGCTCTTGCTAGCCAGCACCCTTCCTTGGAAGCGCTTTCACAGGCGCAGCAACACTGGGGCTTTGCGCTTCTATACGCACCAAACGTCACGGTCCTTCTCTTTCCGTCTCGTAGACATGAGCTGAGAAATTGCAAACGTCGAGCAATTGCTCAGAGATGAAAAGTGCCAGCACTGAAAGCTGTTGCTAGCCAGCACCCTTCCTTGGAAGCGCTTTTGTAGGCCTAAGAACACTGGGGCTCTGGGCTTCTCTAGCCACCTCATCTTCTGCTCATCCTCTCGCGCACTTTAAACAGAGCTCAGGTGAGAAATTGCAAACGTCGAGCAATTGCTCAGAGAGGAAAAGTGCCAGCACTGAAAGCTCTTGCTAGCCAGCACCCTTCCTTGGAAGCGCTTTTGTAGGCCTAAGAACACTGGGGCTCTGGGCTTCTCTAGCCACCTCATCTTCTGCTCATCCTCTCGCGCACTCTAAAGAGAGCTCAGGTGAGAAATTGCAAACGTGGAGCAATTGCTCCGAGATGAAAAGTGCCAGCACTGAAAGCTGTTGCTAGCCAGCACCCTTCCTTGGAAGCGCTTTCACATGCGCAGCAACACTGGGGCTTTGCGCTTCTATACGCACCAAACATCACGGTCCTTCTCTTTCCGTCTCGTAGACACGAGCTGAGAAATTGCAAACGTCGAGCAATTGCTCAGAGATGAAAAGTGCCAGCACTGAAAGCTCTTGCTAGCCAGCACCCTTCCTTGGAAGCGCTTTCACAGGCGCAGCAACACTGGGGCTTTGCGCTTCTATACGCACCAAACGTCACGGTCCTTCTCTTTCCGTCTCCTAGACACGAGCTGAGAAATTGCAAACGTCGAGCAATTGCTCAGAGATGAAAAGTGCCAGCACTGAAAGCTGTTGCTAGCCAGCACCATTCCTTGGAAGCGCTTTTGTAGGCCTAAGAACACTGGGGCTCTGGGCTTCTCTAGCCACCTCATCTTCTACTCATCCTCTCGCGCACTCTAAAGAGAGCTCAGGTGAGAAATTACAAACGTCGAGCAATTGCTCAGAGAAGAAAAGTGCCAGCACTGAAAGCTGTTGCTAGCCAGCACCCTTCCTTGGAAGCGCTTTTGTAGGCCTAAGAACACTGGGGCTCTGGGCTTCTCTAGCCACCTCATCTTCTGCTCATCCTCGCGCGCACTCTAAAGAGAGCTCAGGTGAGAAATTGCAAACGTTGAGCAATTGCTCAGAGATGAAAAGTGCCAGCACTGAAAGCTGTTGCTAGCCAGCACCCTTCCTTGGAAGCGCTTTTGTAGGCCTAAGAACACTGGGGCTCTGGGCTTCTCTAGCCACCTCATCTTCTGCTCATCCTCTCGCGCACTCTAAAGAGAGCTCAGGGGAGAAATTGCAAACGACGAGCAATTGCTCAGAGATGAAAAGTGCCAGCACTGAAAGCTCTTGCTAGCCAGCACCCTTCCTTGGAAGCGCTTTCACAGGCGCAGCAACACTGGGGCTTTGCGCTTCTATACGCACCAAACGTCACGGTCCTTCTCTTTCCGTATCGTAGACACGAGCTGAGAAATTGTAAACGTCGAGCAATTGCTCAGAGATGAAAAGTGCCAGCACTGAAAGCTGTTGCTAGCCAGCACCCTTCCTTGGAAGCGCTTTTGTAGGCCTAAGAACACTGGGGCTCTGGGCTTCTCTAGCCACCTCATCTTCTGCTCATCCTCTCGCGCACTCTAAAGAGAGCTCAGGTGAGAAATTACAAACGTCGAGCAATTGCTCAGAGATGAAAAGTGCCAGCACTGAAAGCTGTTGCTAGCCAGCACCCTTCCTTGGAAGCGCTTTCACAGGCGCAGCAACACTGGGGCTTTGCGCTTCTCTACCCACCAAACGTCACGGTCCTTCTCTTTCTGTCGGTAGACACGAGCTGAGAAATTGCAAACGTCGAGCAATTGCTCAGAGATGAAAAGTGCCAGCACTGAAAGCTCTTGCTAGCCAGCACCCTTCCTTGGAAGCGCTTTCACAGGCGCAGCAACACTGGGGCTTTGCGCTTCTATACGCACCAAACGTCACGGTCCTTCTCTTTCCGTCTCCTAGACACGAGCTGAGAAATTGCAAACGTCGAGCAATTGCTCAGAGATGAAAAGTGCCAGCACTGAAAGCTGTTGCTAGCCAGCCCCCTTCCTTGGAAGCGCTTTTGTAGGCCTAAGAACACTGGGGCTCTGGGCTTCTCTAGCCACCTCATCTTCTGCTCATCCTCTCGCGCACTCTAAAGAGAGCTCAGGTGAGAAATTGCAAACGTCGAGCAATTGCTCAGAGATGAAAAGTGCCAGCACTGAAAGCTCTTGCTAGCCAGCACCCTTCCTTGGAAGCGCTTTCACAGGCGCAGCAACACTGGGGCTTTGCGCTTCTCTACCCACCAAATGTCACGGTCATTCTCTTTCCGTCTCGTAGACACGAGCTGAGAAATTGCAAACGTCGAGCAATTGCTCAGAGATGAAAAGTGCCAGCACTGAAAGCTGTTGCTAGCCAGCACCCTTCCTTGGAAGCGCTTTCACAGGCGCAGCAACACTGCGGCTTTGCGCTTCTATACGCACCAAACGTCACGGTCATTCTCTTTCCGTCTCGTAGACACGAGCTGAGAAATTGCAAACGTCGAGCAATTGCTCAGAGATGAAAAGTGCCAGCACTGAAAGCTGTTGCTAGCCAGCACCCTTCCTTGGAAGCGCTTTTGTAGGCCTAAGAACACTGGGGCTCTGGGCTTCTCTAGCCACCTCATCTTCTGCTCATCCTCTCGCGAACTCTAAAGAGAGCTCAGGTGAGAAATTGCAAATGTCGAGCAATTGCTCAGAGATGAAAAGTGCCAGCACTGAAAGCTGTTGCTAGCCAGCACCCTTCCTTGGAAGCTCTTTCACAGGCGCAGCAACACTGGGGCTTTGCGCTTCTCTAGCCACCAAACGTCACGGTCCTTCTCTTTCCGTCTTGTAGACACGAGCTGAGAAATTGCAAACGTGGAGCAATTGCTCAGAGATGAAAAGTGCCAGCACTGAAAGCTGTTGCTAGCCAGCACCCTTCCTTGGAAGCGCTTTCACAGGCGCAGCAACACTGGGGCTTTGCGCTTCTCTAGCCACCAAACGTCACGGTCCTTCTCTTTCCATCTCTAGACACGAGCTGAGAAATTGCAAACGTCGAGCAATTGCTCAGAGATGAAAAGTGCCAGCACTGAAAGCTCTTGCTAGCCAGCACCCTTCCTTGGAAGCGCTTTCACAGGCGCAGCAACACTGCGGCTTTTCGCTTCTATACGCACCAAACGTCACGGTCATTCTCTTTCCGTCTCGTAGACACGAGCTGAGAAATTGCAAACGTCGAGCAATTGCTCAGAGATGAAAAGTGCCAGCACTGAAAGCTGTTGCTAGCCAGCACCCTTCCTTGGAAGCGCTTTTGTAGGCCTAAGAACACTGGGGCTCTGGGCTTCTCTAGCCACCTCATCTTCTGCTCATCCTCTCGCGCACTCTAAAGAGAGCTCAGGTGAGAAATTGCAAATGTCGAGCAATTGCTCAGAGATGAAAAGTGCCAGCACTGAAAGCTGTTGCTAGCCAGCACCCTTCCTTGGAAGCGCTTTCACAGGCGCAGCAACACTGGGGCTTTGCGCTTCTCTAGCCACCAAACGTCACGGTCCTTCTCTTTCCGTCTCGTAGACACGAGCTGAGAAATTGCAAACGTGGAGCAATTGCTCAGAGATGAAAAGTGCCAGCACTGAAAGCTCTTGCTAGCCAGCACCCTTCCTTGGAAGCGCTTTCACAGGCGCAGCAACACTGGGGCTTTGCGCTTCTATACGCACCAAACGTCACGGTCCTTCTCTTTCCGTCTCTAGACACGAGCTGAGAAATTGCAAACGTCGAGCAATTGCTCAGAGATGAAAAGTGCCAGCACTTAAAGCTCTTGCTAGCCAGCACCCTTCCTTGGAAGCGCTTTCACAGGCGCAGTAACACTGGGGCTTTGCGCTTCTATACGCACCAAACGTCACGGTCATTCTCTTTCCGCCTCGTAGACACGAGCTGAGAAATTGCAAACGTCAAGCAATTGCTCAGAGATGAAAAGTGCCAGCACTGAAAGCTCCTGCTAGCCAGCACCCTTCCTTGGAAGCGCTTTCACAAGCGCAGTAACAGTGGGGCTTTGCGCTTCTATACGCACCAAACGTCACGGTCCTTCTCTTTCCGTCTCGTAGACACGAGCTGAGAAATTGCAAACGTCGAGCAATTGCTCAGAGATGAAAAGTGCCAACACTGAAAGCTCTTGCTAGCCAGCACCCTTCCTTGGAAGCGCTTTTGTAGGCCTAAGAACACTGGGGCTCTGGGCTTCTCTAGCCACCTCATCTTCTGCTCATCCTCTCGCGCACTTTAAAGAGAGCTCAGGTGAGAAATTGCAAACGACGAGCAATTGCTCAGAGATGAAAAGTGCCAGCACTGAAAGCTCTTGCTAGCCAGCACCCTTCCTTGGAAGCGCTTTCACAGGCGCAGCAACACTGGGGCTTTGCGCTTCTATACGCACCAAATGTCACGGTCCTTCTCTTTCCGTCTTGTAGACACGAGCTGAGAAATTGCAAACGTCGAGCAATTGCTCAGAGATGAAAAGTGCCAGCACTGAAAGCTCCTGCTAGCCAGCACCCTTCCTTGGAAGCGCTTTCACAAGCGCAGTAACACTGGGGCTTTGCGCTTCTATACGCACCAAATGTCACGGTCATTCTCTTTCCGTCTCGTAGACATGAGCTGAGAAATTGCAAACGTCGAGCAATTGCTCAGAGATGAAAAGTGCCAGCACTGAAAGCTGTTGCTAGCCAGCACCCTTCCTTGGAAGCGCTTTCACAGGCGCAGCAACACTGGGGCTCTGGGCTTCTCTAGCCACCTCATCTTCTGCTCATCCTCTCGCGCACTTTAAAGAGAGCTCAGGTGAGAAATTGCAAACGTCGAGCAATTGCTCAGAGATGAAAAGTACCAGCACTGAAAGCTGTTGCTAGCCAGCACCCTTCCTTGGAAGCGCTTTCACAGGCGCAGCAACACTGGGGCTTTGCGCTTCTCTAGCCACCAAACGTCACGGTCCTTCTCTTTCCGTCGGTAGACACGAGCTGAGAAATTGCAAACGTCGAGCAATTGCTCAGAGATGAAAAGTGCCAGCACTGAAAGCTCTTGCTAGCCAGCACCCTTCCTTGGAAGCGCTTTCACAGGCGCAGCAACACTGGGGCTTTGCGCTTCTATACGCACCAAACGTCACGGTCCTTCTCTTTCCGTCTCGTAGACACGAGCTGAGAAATTGCAAACGTCGAGCAATTGCTCAGAGATGAAAAGTGCCAGCACTGAAAGCTCTTGCTAGCCAGCACCCTTCCTTGGAAGCGCTTTCACAGGAGCAGCAACACTGGGGCTTTGCGCTTCTATACGCACCAAACGTCACGGTCATTCTCTTTCCGTCTCGTAGACATGAGCTGAGAATTTGCAAACGTCCAGCAATTGCTCAGAGATGAAAAGTGCCAGCACTGAAAGCTGTTGCTAGCCAGCACCCTTCCTTGGAAGCGCTTTTGTAGGCCTAAGAACACTGGGGCTCTGGGCTTCTCTAGCCACCTCATCTTCTGCTCATCCTCTCGCGCACTCTAAAGAGAGCTCAGGTGAGAAATTGCAAACGTGGAGCAATTGCTCAGAGATGAAAAGTGCCAGCACTGAAAGCTCTTGCTAGCCAGCACCCTTCCTTGGAAGCGCTTTCACAGGCACAGCAACACTGGGGCTTTGCGCTTCTCTAGCCACCAAACGTCACGGTCCTTCTCTTTCCGTCTCATAGACACGAGCTGAGAAATTGCAAACGTCCAGCAATTGCTCCGAGATGAAAAGTGCCAGCACTGAAAGCTGTTGCTAGCCAGCACCCTTCCTTGGAAGCGCTTTCACAGGCGCAGCAACACTGGGGCTTTGCGCTTCTATACGCACCAAACGTCACGGTCCTTCTCTTTCCGTCTCTAGACACGAGCTGAGAAATTGCAAACGTGGAGCAATTGCTCAGAGATGAAAAGTGCCAGCACTGAAAGCTCTTGCTAGCCAGCACCCTTCCTTGGAAGCGCTTTCACAGGCGCAGCAACACTGGGGCTTTGCGCTTCTCTAGCCACCAAACGTCACGGTCATTCTCTTTCCGCCTCGTAGACACGAGCTGAGAAACTGCAAACGTCAAGCAATTGCTCAGAGATGAAAAGTGCCAGCACTGAAAGCTGTTGCTAGCCAGCACCCTTCCTTGGAAGCGCTTTCTCAAGCGCAGTAACACTGGGGCTTTGCGCTTCTATACGCACCAAACGTCACGGTCCTTCTCTTTCCGTCTCGTAGACATGAGCTGAGAAATTGCAAACGTCGAGCAATTGCTCAGAGATGAAAAGTGCCAGCACTGAAAGCTGTTGCTAGCCAGCACCCTTCCTTGGAAGCGCTTTTGTAGGCCTAAGAACACTGGGGCTCTGGGCTTCTCTAGCCACCTCATCTTCTGCTCATCCTCTCGCGCACTTTAAAGAGAGCTCAGGTGAGAAATTGCAAACGTCGAGCAATTGCTCAGAGATGAAAAGTGCCAGCACTGAAAGCTGTTGCTAGCCAGCACCCTTCCTTGGAAGCGCTTTTGTAGGCCTAAGAACACTGGGGCTCTGGGCTTCTCTAGCCACCTCATCTTCTGCTCATCCTCTCGCGCACTCTAAAGAGAGCTCAGGTGAGAAATTGCAAACGTCGAGCAATTGCTCAGAGATGAAAAGTGCCAGCACTGAAAGCTGTTGCTAGCCAGCACCCTTCCTTGGAAGCGCTTTCACAGGCGCAGCAACACTGGGGCTTTGCGCTTCTATACGCACCAAATGTCACGGTCCTTCTCTTTCCGTCGGTAGACACGAGCTGAGAAATTGCAAACGTCGAGCAATTGCTCAGAGATGAAAAGTGCCAGCACTGAAAGCTGTTGCTAGCCAGCACCCTTCCTTGGAAGCGCTTTCACAGGCGCAGCAACACTGGGGCTTTGCGCTTCTATACGCACCAAACGTCACGGTCCTTCTCTTTCCGTCTCCTAGACACGAGCTGAGAAATTGCAAACGTTGAGCAATTGCTCAGAGATGAAAAGTGCCAGCACTGAAAGCTCTTGCTAGCCAGCACCCTTCCTTGGAAGCGCTTTCACAGGCACAGCAACACTGGGGCTTTGCGCTTCTATACGCACCAAACGTCACGGTCATTCTCTTTCCGTCTCCTAGACACGAGCTGAGAAATTGCAAACGTCGAGCAATTGCTCAGAGATGAAAAGTGCCAGCACTGAAAGCTCTTGCTAGCCAGCACCCTTCCTTGGAAGCGCTTTTGTAGGCCTAAGAACACTGGGGCTCTGGGCTTCTCTAGCCACCTCATCTTCTGCTCATCCTCTCGCGCACTCTAAAGGGAGCTCAGGTGAGAAATTGCAAACGTCGAGCAATTGCTCAGAGATGAAAAGGGCCAGCACTGAAAGCTCTTGCTAGCCAGCACCCTTCCTTGGAAGCGCTTTCACAGGCGCAGCAACACTGGGGCTTTGCGCTTCTCTACCCACCAAACGTCACGGTCCTTCTCTTTCCGTCTCGTAGACACGAGCTGAGAAATTGCAAACGTCGAGCAATTGCTCAGAGATGAAAAGTGCCAGCACTGAAAGCTCTTGCTAGCCAGCACCCTTCCTTGGAAGCGCTTTCACAGGCGCAGCAACACTGGGGCTTTGCGCTTCTATACGCACCAAACGTCACGGTCATTCTCTTTCCGTCTCGTAGACATGAGCTGAGAATTTGCAAACGTCCAGCAATTGCTCCGAGATGAAAAGTGCCAGCACTGAAAGCTCTTGCTAGCCAGCACCCTTCCTTGGAAGCGCTTTTGTAGGCCTAAGAACACTGGGGCTCTGGGCTTCTCTAGCCACCTAATCTTCTGCTCATCCTCTCGCGCACTCTAAAGAGAGCTCAGGTGAGAAATTGCAAATGTCGAGCAATTGCTCAGAGATGAAAAGTGCCAGCACTGAAAGCTCTTGCTAGCCAGCACCCTTCCTTGGAAGCGCTTTCACAGGCGCAGCAACACTGGGGCTTTGCGCTTCTCTAGCCACCAAACGTCACGGTCCTTCTCTTTCCGTCTCGTAGACACGAGCTGAGAAATTGCAAACGTCCAGCAATTGCTCCGAGATGAAAAGTGCCAGCACTGAAAGCTGTTGCTAGCCAGCACCCTTCCTTGGAAGCGCTTTCACAGGCGCAGCAACACTGGGGCTTTGCGCTTCTATACGCACCAAACGTCACGGTCCTTCTCTTTCCGTCTCTAGACACGAGCTGAGAAATTGCAAACGTGGAGCAATTGCTCAGAGATGAAAAGTGCCAGCACTGAAAGCTCTTGCTAGCCAGCACCCTTCCTTGGAAGCGCTTTCACAGGCGCAGCAACACTGGGGCTTTGCGCTTCTCTAGCCACCAAACGTCACGGTCCTTCTCTTTCCGCCTCGTAGACACGAGCTGAGAAATTGCAAACGTCAAGCAATTGCTCAGAGATGAAAAGTGCCAGCACTGAAAGCTGTTGCTAGCCAGCACCCTTCCTTGGAAGCGCTTTCACAAGCGCAGTAACACTGGGGCTTTGCGCTTCTATACGCACCAAACGTCACGGTCATTCTCTTTCCGTCTCGTAGACATGAGCTGAGAAATTGCAAACGTCGAGCAATTGCTCAGAGATGAAAAGTGCCAGCACTGAAAGCTCTTGCTAGCCAGCACCCTTCCTTGGAAGCGCTTTTGTAGGCCTAAGAACACTGGGGCTCTGGGCTTCTCTAGCCACCTCATCTTCTGCTCATCCTCTCGCGCACTTTAAAGAGAGCTCAGGTGAGAAATTGCAAACGTCGAGCAATTGCTCAGAGAGGAAAAGTGCCAGCACTGAAAGCTCTTGCTAGCCAGCACCCTTCCTTGGAAGCGCTTTTGTAGGCCTAAGAACACTGGGGCTCTGGGCTTCTCTAGCCACCTCATCTTCTGCTCATCCTCTCGCGCACTCTAAAGAGAGCTCAGGTGAGAAATTGCAAACGTCGAGCAATTGCTCAGAGATGAAAAGTGCCAGCACTGAAAGCTGTTGCTAGCCAGCACCCTTCCTTGGAAGCGCTTTCACAGGCGCAGCAACACTGGGGCTTTGCGCTTCTATACGCACCAAACGTCACGGTCCTTCTCTTTCCGTCTCGTAGACACGAGCTGAGAAATTGCAAACGTCGAGCAATTGCTCAGAGATGAAAAGTGCCAGCACTGAAAGCTCTTGCTAGCCAGCACCCTTCCTTGGAAGCGCTTTTGTAGGCCTAAGAACACTGGGGCTCTGGGCTTCTCTAGCCACCTCATCTTCTGCTCATCCTCTCGCGCACTCTAAAGAGAGCTCAGGTGAGAAATTACAAACGTCGAGCAATTGCTCAGAGATGAAAAGTGCCAGCACTGAAAGCTCTTGCTAGCCAGCACCCTTCCTTGGAAGCGCTTTCACAGGCGCAGCAACAGTGGGGCTTTGCGCTTCTCTAGCCACCAAACGTCACGGTCCTTCTCTTTCCGTCTCGTAGACACGAGCTGAGAAATTGCAAACGTCGAGCAATTGCTCAGAGATGAAAAGTGCCAGCACTGAAAGCTGTTGCTAGCCAGCACCCTTCCTTGGAAGCGCTTTCACAGGCGCAGCAACACTGGGGCTTTGCGCTTCTCTAGCCACCAAACGTCACGGTCCTTCTCTTTCCGTCTCGTAGACACGAGCTGAGAAATTGCAAACGTCGAGCAATTGCTCAGAGATGAAAAGTGCCAGCACTGAAAGCTGTTGCTAGCCAGCACCCTTCCTTGGAAGCGCTTTCACAGGCGCAGCAACACTGGGGCTCTGGGCTTCTCTAGCCACCTCATCTTCTGCTCATCCTCTCGCGCACTTTAAAGAGAGCTCAGGTGAGAAATTGCAAACGTCGAGCAATTGCTCAGAGATGAAAAGTACCAGCACTGAAAGCTGTTGCTAGCCAGCACCCTTCCTTGGAAGCGCTTTCACAGGCGCAGCAACACTGGGGCTTTGCGCTTCTCTAGCCACCAAACGTCACGGTCCTTCTCTTTCCGTCGGTAGACACGAGCTGAGAAATTGCAAACGTCGAGCAATTGCTCAGAGATGAAAAGTGCCAGCACTGAAAGCTCTTGCTAGCCAGCACCCTTCCTTGGAAGCGCTTTCACAGGCGCAGCAACACTGGGGCTTTGCGCTTCTATACGCACCAAACGTCACGGTCCTTCTCTTTCCGTCTCGTAGACACGAGCTGAGAAATTGCAAACGTCGAGCAATTGCTCAGAGATGAAAAGTGCCAGCACTGAAAGCTCTTGCTAGCCAGCACCCTTCCTTGGAAGCGCTTTCACAGGAGCAGCAACACTGGGGCTTTGCGCTTCTATACGCACCAAACGTCACGGTCATTCTCTTTCCGTCTCGTAGACATGAGCTGAGAATTTGCAAACGTCCAGCAATTGCTCAGAGATGAAAAGTGCCAGCACTGAAAGCTGTTGCTAGCCAGCACCCTTCCTTGGAAGCGCTTTTGTAGGCCTAAGAACACTGGGGCTCTGGGCTTCTCTAGCCACCTCATCTTCTGCTCATCCTCTCGCGCACTCTAAAGAGAGCTCAGGTGAGAAATTGCAAACGTGGAGCAATTGCTCAGAGATGAAAAGTGCCAGCACTGAAAGCTCTTGCTAGCCAGCACCCTTCCTTGGAAGCGCTTTCACAGGCACAGCAACACTGGGGCTTTGCGCTTCTCTAGCCACCAAACGTCACGGTCCTTCTCTTTCCGTCTCATAGACACGAGCTGAGAAATTGCAAACGTCCAGCAATTGCTCCGAGATGAAAAGTGCCAGCACTGAAAGCTGTTGCTAGCCAGCACCCTTCCTTGGAAGCGCTTTCACAGGCGCAGCAACACTGGGGCTTTGCGCTTCTATACGCACCAAACGTCACGGTCCTTCTCTTTCCGTCTCTAGACACGAGCTGAGAAATTGCAAACGTGGAGCAATTGCTCAGAGATGAAAAGTGCCAGCACTGAAAGCTCTTGCTAGCCAGCACCCTTCCTTGGAAGCGCTTTCACAGGCGCAGCAACACTGGGGCTTTGCGCTTCTCTAGCCACCAAACGTCACGGTCATTCTCTTTCCGCCTCGTAGACACGAGCTGAGAAACTGCAAACGTCAAGCAATTGCTCAGAGATGAAAAGTGCCAGCACTGAAAGCTGTTGCTAGCCAGCACCCTTCCTTGGAAGCGCTTTCTCAAGCGCAGTAACACTGGGGCTTTGCGCTTCTATACGCACCAAACGTCACGGTCCTTCTCTTTCCGTCTCGTAGACATGAGCTGAGAAATTGCAAACGTCGAGCAATTGCTCAGAGATGAAAAGTGCCAGCACTGAAAGCTGTTGCTAGCCAGCACCCTTCCTTGGAAGCGCTTTTGTAGGCCTAAGAACACTGGGGCTCTGGGCTTCTCTAGCCACCTCATCTTCTGCTCATCCTCTCGCGCACTTTAAAGAGAGCTCAGGTGAGAAATTGCAAACGTCGAGCAATTGCTCAGAGATGAAAAGTGCCAGCACTGAAAGCTGTTGCTAGCCAGCACCCTTCCTTGGAAGCGCTTTTGTAGGCCTAAGAACACTGGGGCTCTGGGCTTCTCTAGCCACCTCATCTTCTGCTCATCCTCTCGCGCACTCTAAAGAGAGCTCAGGTGAGAAATTGCAAACGTCGAGCAATTGCTCAGAGATGAAAAGTGCCAGCACTGAAAGCTCTTGCTAGCCAGCACCCTTCCTTGGAAGCGCTTTCACAGGCACAGCAACACTGGGGCTTTGCGCTTCTCTAGCCACCAAACGTCACGGTCCTTCTCTTTCCGTCTCATAGACACGAGCTGAGAAATTGCAAACGTCCAGCAATTGCTCCGAGATGAAAAGTGCCAGCACTGAAAGCTGTTGCTAGCCAGCACCCTTCCTTGGAAGCGCTTTCACAGGCGCAGCAACACTGGGGCTTTGCGCTTCTATACGCACCAAACGTCACGGTCCTTCTCTTTCCGTCTCTAGACACGAGCTGAGAAATTGCAAACGTGGAGCAATTGCTCAGAGATGAAAAGTGCCAGCACTGAAAGCTCTTGCTAGCCAGCACCCTTCCTTGGAAGCGCTTTCACAGGCGCAGCAACACTGGGGCTTTGCGCTTCTCTAGCCACCAAACGTCACGGTCATTCTCTTTCCGCCTCGTAGACACGAGCTGAGAAACTGCAAACGTCAAGCAATTGCTCAGAGATGAAAAGTGCCAGCACTGAAAGCTGTTGCTAGCCAGCACCCTTCCTTGGAAGCGCTTTCTCAAGCGCAGTAACACTGGGGCTTTGCGCTTCTATACGCACCAAACGTCACGGTCCTTCTCTTTCCGTCTCGTAGACATGAGCTGAGAAATTGCAAACGTCGAGCAATTGCTCAGAGATGAAAAGTGCCAGCACTGAAAGCTGTTGCTAGCCAGCACCCTTCCTTGGAAGCGCTTTTGTAGGCCTAAGAACACTGGGGCTCTGGGCTTCTCTAGCCACCTCATCTTCTGCTCATCCTCTCGCGCACTTTAAAGAGAGCTCAGGTGAGAAATTGCAAACGTCGAGCAATTGCTCAGAGATGAAAAGTGCCAGCACTGAAAGCTGTTGCTAGCCAGCACCCTTCCTTGGAAGCGCTTTTGTAGGCCTAAGAACACTGGGGCTCTGGGCTTCTCTAGCCACCTCATCTTCTGCTCATCCTCTCGCGCACTCTAAAGAGAGCTCAGGTGAGAAATTGCAAACGTCGAGCAATTGCTCAGAGATGAAAAGTGCCAGCACTGAAAGCTGTTGCTAGCCAGCACCCTTCCTTGGAAGCGCTTTCACAGGCGCAGCAACACTGGGGCTTTGCGCTTCTATACGCACCAAATGTCACGGTCCTTCTCTTTCCGTCGGTAGACACGAGCTGAGAAATTGCAAACGTCGAGCAATTGCTCAGAGATGAAAAGTGCCAGCACTGAAAGCTGTTGCTAGCCAGCACCCTTCCTTGGAAGCGCTTTCACAGGCGCAGCAACACTGGGGCTTTGCGCTTCTATACGCACCAAACGTCACGGTCCTTCTCTTTCCGTCTCCTAGACACGAGCTGAGAAATTGCAAACGTTGAGCAATTGCTCAGAGATGAAAAGTGCCAGCACTGAAAGCTCTTGCTAGCCAGCACCCTTCCTTGGAAGCGCTTTCACAGGCACAGCAACACTGGGGCTTTGCGCTTCTATACGCACCAAACGTCACGGTCATTCTCTTTCCGTCTCCTAGACACGAGCTGAGAAATTGCAAACGTCGAGCAATTGCTCAGAGATGAAAAGTGCCAGCACTGAAAGCTCTTGCTAGCCAGCACCCTTCCTTGGAAGCGCTTTTGTAGGCCTAAGAACACTGGGGCTCTGGGCTTCTCTAGCCACCTCATCTTCTGCTCATCCTCTCGCGCACTCTAAAGGGAGCTCAGGTGAGAAATTGCAAACGTCGAGCAATTGCTCAGAGATGAAAAGGGCCAGCACTGAAAGCTCTTGCTAGCCAGCACCCTTCCTTGGAAGCGCTTTCACAGGCGCAGCAACACTGGGGCTTTGCGCTTCTCTACCCACCAAACGTCACGGTCCTTCTCTTTCCGTCTCGTAGACACGAGCTGAGAAATTGCAAACGTCGAGCAATTGCTCAGAGATGAAAAGTGCCAGCACTGAAAGCTCTTGCTAGCCAGCACCCTTCCTTGGAAGCGCTTTCACAGGCGCAGCAACACTGGGGCTTTGCGCTTCTATACGCACCAAACGTCACGGTCATTCTCTTTCCGTCTCGTAGACATGAGCTGAGAATTTGCAAACGTCCAGCAATTGCTCCGAGATGAAAAGTGCCAGCACTGAAAGCTCTTGCTAGCCAGCACCCTTCCTTGGAAGCGCTTTTGTAGGCCTAAGAACACTGGGGCTCTGGGCTTCTCTAGCCACCTAATCTTCTGCTCATCCTCTCGCGCACTCTAAAGAGAGCTCAGGTGAGAAATTGCAAATGTCGAGCAATTGCTCAGAGATGAAAAGTGCCAGCACTGAAAGCTCTTGCTAGCCAGCACCCTTCCTTGGAAGCGCTTTCACAGGCGCAGCAACACTGGGGCTTTGCGCTTCTCTACCCACCAAACGTCACGGTCCTTCTCTTTCCGTCTCGTAGACACGAGCTGAGAAATTGCAAACGTCCAGCAATTGCTCCGAGATGAAAAGTGCCAGCACTGAAAGCTGTTGCTAGCCAGCACCCTTCCTTGGAAGCGCTTTCACAGGCGCAGCAACACTGGGGTTTTGCGCTTCTATACGCACCAAACGTCACGGTCCTTCTCTTTCCGTCTCTAGACACGAGCTGAGAAATTGCAAACGTGGAGCAATTGCTCAGAGATGAAAAGTGCCAGCACTGAAAGCTCTTGCTAGCCAGCACCCTTCCTTGGAAGCGCTTTCACAGGCGCAGCAACACTGGGGCTTTGCGCTTCTCTAGCCACCAAACGTCACGGTCCTTCTCTTTCCGCCTCGTAGACACGAGCTGAGAAATTGCAAACGTCAAGCAATTGCTCAGAGATGAAAAGTGCCAGCACTGAAAGCTGTTGCTAGCCAGCACCCTTCCTTGGAAGCGCTTTCACAAGCGCAGTAACACTGGGGCTTTGCGCTTCTATACGCACCAAACGTCACGGTCATTCTCTTTCCGTCTCGTAGACATGAGCTGAGAAATTGCAAACGTCGAGCAATTGCTCAGAGATGAAAAGTGCCAGCACTGAAAGCTCTTGCTAGCCAGCACCCTTCCTTGGAAGCGCTTTTGTAGGCCTAAGAACACTGGGGCTCTGGGCTTCTCTAGCCACCTCATCTTCTGCTCATCCTCTCGCGCACTTTAAAGAGAGCTCAGGTGAGAAATTGCAAACGTCGAGCAATTGCTCAGAGAGGAAAAGTGCCAGCACTGAAAGCTCTTGCTAGCCAGCACCCTTCCTTGGAAGCGCTTTTGTAGGCCTAAGAACACTGGGGCTCTGGGCTTCTCTAGCCACCTCATCTTCTGCTCATCCTCTCGCGCACTCTAAAGAGAGCTCAGGTGAGAAATTGCAAACGTCGAGCAATTGCTCAGAGATGAAAAGTGCCAGCACTGAAAGCTGTTGCTAGCCAGCACCCTTCCTTGGAAGCGCTTTCACAGGCGCAGCAACACTGGGGCTTTGCGCTTCTATACGCACCAAACGTCACGGTCCTTCTCTTTCCGTCTCGTAGACACGAGCTGAGAAATTGCAAACGTCGAGCAATTGCTCCGAGATGAAAAGTGCCAGCACTGAAAGCTCTTGCTAGCCAGCACCCTTCCTTGGAAGCGCTTTTGTAGGCCTAAGAACACTGGGGCTCTGGGCTTCTCTAGCCACCTCATCTTCTGCTCATCCTCTCGCGCACTCTAAAGAGAGCTCAGGTGAGAAATTACAAACGTCGAACAATTGCTCAGAGATGAAAAGTGCCAGCACTGAAAGCTCTTGCTAGCCAGCACCCTTCCTTGGAAGCGCTTTCACAGGCGCAGCAACAGTGGGGCTTTGCGCTTCTCTAGCCACCAAACGTCACGGTCCTTCTCTTTCCGTCTCGTAGACACGAGCTGAGAAATTGCAAACGTCGAGCAATTGCTCAGAGATGAAAAGTGCCAGCACTGAAAGCTGTTGCTAGCCAGCACCCTTCCTTGGAAGCGCTTTCACAGGCGCAGCAACACTGGGGCTTTGCGCTTCTCTAGCCACCAAACGTCACGGTCCTTCTCTTTCCGTCTCGTAGACACGAGCTGAGAAATTGCAAACGTCGAGCAATTGCTCAGAGATGAAAAGTGCCAGCACTGAAAGCTGTTGCTAGCCAGCACCCTTCCTTGGAAGCGCTTTTGTAGGCCGAAGAACACTGGGGCTCTGGGCTTCTCTAGCCACCTCATCTTCTGCTCATCCTCTCGCGCACTCTAAAGAGAGCTCAGGTGAGAAATTGCAAACGTCCAGCAATTGCTCAGAGATGAAAAGGGCCAGCACTGAAAGCTGTTGCTAGCCAGCACCCTTCCTTGGAAGCGCTTTTGTAGGCCTAAGAACACTGGGGCTCTGGGCTTCTCTAGCCACCTCATCTTCTGCTCATCCTCTTGCGCACTCTAAAGAGAGCTCAGGTGAGAAATTACAAACGTCGAGCAATTGCTCAGAGATGAAAAGTGCCAGCACTGAAAGCTGTTGCTAGCCAGCACCCTTCCTTGGAAGCGCTTTCACAGGCGCAGCAACACTGGGGCTTTGCGCTTCTCTAGCCACCAAACGTCACGGTCCTTCTCTTTCCGTCTCCTAGACACGAGCTGAGAAATTGCAAACGTCGAGCAATTGCTCAGAGATGAAAAGTGCCAGCACTGAAAGCTGTTGCTAGCCAGCACCCTTCCTTGGAAGCACTTTCACAGGCGCAGCAACACTGGGGCTTTGCGCTTCTCTAGCCACCAAACGTCACGGTCCTTCTCTTTCCGTCTCGTAGACACGAGCTGAGAAATTGCAAACGTCGAGCAATTGCTCAGAGATGAAAAGTGCCAGCACTGAAAGCTGTTGCTAGCCAGCACCCTTCCTTGGAAGCGCTTTTGTAGGCCTAAGAACACTGGGGCTCTGGGCTTCTCTAGCCACCTCATCTTCTGCTCATCCTCTCGCGCACTCTAAAGAGAGCTCAGGTGAGAAATTGCAAACGTCCAGCAATTGCTCAGAGATGAAAAGTGCCAGCACTGAAAGCTCTTGCTAGCCAGCACCCTTCCTTGGAAGCGCTTTCACAGGCGCAGCAACACTGGGGCTTTGCGCTTCTATACGCACCAAACGTCACGGTCCTTCTCTTTCCGTCTCTAGACACGAGCTGAGAAATTGCAAACGTCGAGCAATTGCTCAGAGATGAAAAGTGCCAGCACTGAAAGCTCTTGCTAGCCAGCACCCTTCCTTGGAAGCGCTTTCACAGGCGCAGCAACACTGGGGCTTTGCGCTTCTCTAGCCACCAAACGTCACGGTCATTCTCTTTCCGTCTTGTAGACACGAGCTGAGAAATTGCAAACGTCGAGCAATTGCTCAGAGATGAAAAGTGCCAGCACTGAAAGCTGTTGCTAGCCAGCACCCTTCCTTGGAAGCGCTTTTGTAGGCCTAAGAACACTGGGGCTCTGGGCTTCTCTAGCCACCTCATCTTCTGCTCATCCTCGCGCGCACTCTACAGAGAGCTCAGGTGAGAAATTGCAAACGTCCACCAATTGCTCAGAGATGAAAAGTGCCAGCACTGAAAGCTCTTGCTAGCCAGCACCCTTCCTTGGAAGCGCTTTCACAGGCGCAGCAACAGTGGGGCTTTGCGCTTCTCTAGCCACCAAATGTCACGGTCCTTCTCTTTCCGTCTCGTAGACACGAGCTGAGAAATTGCAAACGTCGAGCAATTGCTCAGAGATGAAAAGTGCCAGCACTGAAAGCTGTTGCTAGCCAGCACCCTTCCTTGGAAGCGCTTTCACAGGCGCAGCAACACTGGGGCTTTGCGCTTCTATACGCACCAAACGTCACGGTCCTTCTCTTTCCGTCTCTAGACACGAGCTGAGAAATTGCAAACGTGGAGCAATTGCTCAGAGATGAAAAGTGCCAGCACTTAAAGCTCTTGCTAGCCAGCACCCTTCCTTGGAAGCGCTTTCACAGGCGCAGCAACACTGGGGCTTTGCGCTTCTCTACCCACCAAACGTCACGGTCCTTCTCTTTCCGCCTCGTAGACACGAGCTGAGAAATTGCAAACGTCAAGCAATTGCTCAGAGATGAAAAGTGCCAGCACTGAAAGCTGTTGCTAGCCAGCACCCTTCCTTGGAAGCGCTTTCACAGGCGCAGCAACACTGGGGCTTTGCGCTTCTATACGCACCAAACGTCACGGTCCTTCTCTTTCCGTCTCGTAGACACGAGCTGAGAAATTGCAAACGTCGAGCAATTGCTCAGAGATGAAAAGTGCCAGCACTGAAAGCTCTTGCTAGCCAGCCCCCTTCCTTGGAAGCGCTTTTGTAGGCCTAAGAACACTGGGGCTCTGGGCTTCTCTAGCCACCTCATCTTCTGCTCATCCTCGCGCGCACTCTAAAGAGAGCTCAGGTGAGAAATTACAAACGTCGAGCAATTGCTCAGAGATGAAAAGGGCCAGCACTGAAAGCTGTTGCTAGCCAGCACCCTTCCTTGGAAGCGCTTTCACAGGCGCAGTAACACTGGGACTTTGCGCTTCTCTAGCCACCAAACGTCACAGTCCTTCTCTTTCCGTCGGTAGACACGAGCTGAGAAATTGCAAACGTCGAGCAATTGCTCAGAGATGAAAAGTGCCAGCACTGAAAGCTGTTGCTAGCCAGCCCCCTTCCTTGGAAGCGCTTTTGTAGGCCTAAGAACACTGGGGCTCTGGGCTTCTCTAGCCACCTCATCTTCTGCTCATCCTCTCGCGCACTCTAAAGAGAGCTCAGGTGAGAAATTGCAAACGTCGAGCAATTGCTCAGAGATGAAAAGTGCCAGCACTGAAAGCTGTTTCTAGCCAGCACCCTTCCTTGGAAGCGCTTTCACAGGCGCAGCAACACTGGGGCTTTGCGCTTCTCTAGCCACCAAACGTCACGGTCCTTCTCTTTCCGTCTCGTAGACACGAGCTGAGAAATTGCAAACGTCGAGCAATTGCTCAGAGATGAAAAGTGCCAGCACTGAAAGCTCTTGCTAGCCAGCACCCTTCCTTGGAAGCGCTTTCACAGGCGCAGCAACACTGGGGCTTTGCGCTTCTATACGCACCAAACGTCACGGTCCTTCTCTTTCCGTCTCGTAGACACAAGCTGAGAAATTGCAAATGTCGAGCAATTGCTCAGAGATGAAAAGTGCCAGCACTGAAAGCTGTTGCTAGCCAGCCCCCTTCCTTGGAAGCGCTTTTGTAGGCCTAAGAACACTGGGGCTCTGGGCTTCTCTAGCCACCTCATCTTCTGCTCATCCTCTCGCGCACTCTAAAGAGAGCTCAGGTGAGAAATTGCAAACGTCGAGCAATTGCTCAGAGATGAAAAGTGCCAGCACTGAAAGCTCTTGCTAGCCAGCACCCTTCCTTGGAAGCGCTTTCACAGGCGCAGCAACACTGGGGCTTTGCGCTTCTCTAGCCACCAAACGTCACGGTCCTTCTCTTTCCATCTCGTAGACACGAGCTGAGAAATTGCAAACGTCGAGCAATTGCTCAGAGATGAAAAGTGCCAGCACTGAAAGCTGTTGCTAGCCAGCACCCTTCCTTGGAAGCGCTTTCACAGGAGCAGCAACACTGGGGCTTTGCGCTTCTATACGCACCAAACGTCACGGTCCTTCTCTTTCCGTCTCGTAGACACGAGCTGAGAAATTGCAAACGTCCAGCAATTGCTCAGAGATGAAAAGTGCCAGCACTGAAAGCTGTTGCTAGCCAGCACCCTTCCTTGGAAGCGCTTTTGTAGGCCTAAGAACACTGGGGCTCTGGGCTTCTCTAGCCACCTAATCTTCTGCTCATCCTCTCGCGCACTCTAAAGAGAGCTCAGGTGAGAAATTGCAAATGTCGAGCAATTGCTCAGAGATGAAAAGTGCCAGCACTGAAAGCTCTTGCTAGCCAGCACCCTTCCTTGGAAGCTCTTTCACAGGCGCAGCAACACTGGGGCTTTGCGCTTCTCTAGCCACCAAACGTCACGGTCCTTCTCTTTCCGTCTCGTAGACACGAGCTGAGAAATTGCAAACGTCCAGCAATTGCTCAGAGATGAAAAGTGCCAGCACTGAAAGCTGTTGCTAGCCAGCACCCTTCCTTGGAAGCGCTTTCACAGGCGCAGCAACACTGGGGCTTTGCGCTTCTCTAGCCACCAAACGTCACGGTCCTTCTCTTTCCGTCTCTAGACACGAGCTGAGAAATTGCAAACGTCGAGCAATTGCTCAGAGATGAAAAGTGCCAGCACTGAAAGCTCTTGCTAGCCAGCACCCTTCCT
This sequence comes from Sarcoramphus papa, assembly GCA_037962945.1. Classification (NCBI taxonomy): domain Eukaryota; kingdom Metazoa; phylum Chordata; class Aves; order Accipitriformes; family Cathartidae; genus Sarcoramphus; species Sarcoramphus papa. Next base: position 1,732,105 of record JBBMRM010000108.1, read on the forward strand.
TGGAAGCGCTTTCACAGGCGCAGCAACACTGGGGCTTTGCGCTTCTATACGCACCAAACGTCACGGTCATTCTCTTTCCGTCTCGTAGACACGAGCTGAGAAATTGCAAACGTCGAGCAATTGCTCAGAGATGAAAAGTGCCAGCACTGAAAGCTCTTGCTAGCCAGCACCCTTCCTTGGAAGCGCTTTTGTAGGCCTAAGAACACTGGGGCTCTGGGCTTCTCTAGCCACCTCATCTTCTGCTCATCCTCTCGCGCACTCTAAAGAGAGCTCAGGTGAGAAATTGCAAACGTCCAGCAATTGCTCAGAGATGAAAAGTGCCAGCACTGAAAGCTCTTGCTAGCCAGCACCCTTCCTTGGAAGCGCTTTCACAGGCGCAGCAACACTGGGGCTTTGCGCTTCTATACGCACCAAACGTCACGGTCCTTCTCTTTCCGTCTCTAGACACGAGCTGAGAAATTGCAAACGTCGAGCAATTGCTCAGAGATGAAAAGTGCCAGCACTGAAAGCTCTTGCTAGCCAGCACCCTTCCTTGGAAGCGCTTTCACAGGAGCAGCAACACTGGGGCTTTGCGCTTCTCTAGCCACCAAAAGTCACGGTCCTTCTCTTTCCGTCTCGTAGACACGAGCTGAGAAATTGCAAATGTCGAGCAATTGCTCAGAGATGAAAAGTGCCAGCACTGAAAGCTCTTGCTAGCCAGCACCCTTCCTTGGAAGCGCTTTTGTAGGCCTAAGAACACTGGGGCTCTGGGCTTCTCTAGCCACCTCATCTTCTGCTCATCCTCTCGCGCACTCTAAAGAGAGCTCAGGTGAGAAATTGCAAATGTCGAGCAATTGCTCAGAGATGAAAAGTGCCAGCACTGAAAGCTCTTGCTAGCCAGCACCCTTCCTTGGAAGCGCTTTCACAGGCGCAGCAACACTGGGGCTTTGCGCTTCTATACGCACCAAACGTCACGGTCCTTCTCTTTCCGTCTCGTAGACACGAGCTGAGAAATTGCAAACGTGGAGCAATTGCTCAGAGATGAAAAGTGCCAGCACTGAAAGCTGTTGCTAGCCAGCACCCTTCCTTGGAAGCGCTTTCACAGGCGCAGCAACACTGGGGCTTTGCGCTTCTATACGCACCAAACGTCACGGTCCTTCTCTTTCCGTCTCTAGACACGAGCTGAGAAATTGCAAACGTGGAGCAATTGCTCAGAGATGAAAAGTGCCAGCACTTAAAGCTCTTGCTAGCCAGCACCCTTCCTTGGAAGCGCTTTCACAGGCGCAGCAACACTGGGGCTTTGCGCTTCTCTACCCACCAAACGTCACGGTCCTTCTCTTTCCGCCTCGTAGACACGAGCTGAGAAATTGCAAACGTCAAGCAATTGCTCAGAGATGAAAAGTGCCAGCACTGAAAGCTGTTGCTAGCCAGCACCCTTCCTTGGAAGCGCTTTCACAAGCACAGTAACAGTGGGGCTTTGCGCTTCTATACGCACCAAACGTCACGGTCATTCTCTTTCCGTCTCGTAGACATGAGCTGAGAAATTGCAAACGTCGAGCAATTGCTCAGAGATGAAAAGTGCCAGCACTGAAAGCTGTTGCTAGCCAGCACCCTTCCTTGGAAGCGCTTTTGTAGGCCTAAGAACACTGGGGCTCTGGGCTTCTCTAGCCACCTCATCTTCTGCTCATCCTCTCGCGCACTTTAAAGAGAGCTCAGGTGAGAATTTGCAAACGTCGAGCAATTGCTCAGAGAGGAAAAGTGCCAGCACTGAAAGCTGTTGCTAGCCAGCACCCTTCCTTGGAAGCGCTTTTGTAGGCCTAAGAACACTGGGGCTCTGGGCTTCTCTAGCCACCTCATCTTCTGCTCATCCTCTCGCGCACTCTAAAGAGAGCTCAGGTGAGAAATTGCAAACGTCGAGCAATTGCTCAGAGATGAAAAGTGCCAGCACTGAAAGCTCTTGCTAGCCAGCACCCTTCCTTGGAAGCGCTTTCACAGGCGCAGCAACACTGGGGCTTTGCGCTTCTCTACCCACCAAACGTCACGGTCCTTCTCTTTCCGTCTCCTAGACACGAGCTGAGAAATTGCAAACGTCGAGCAATTGCTCAGAGATGAAAAGTGCCAGCACTGAAAGCTGTTGCTAGCCAGCCCCCTTCCTTGGAAGCGCTTTTGTAGGCCTAAGAACACTGGGGCTCTGGGCTTCTCTAGCCACCTCATCTTCTGCTCATCCTCTCGCGCACTCTAAAGAGAGCTCAGGTGAGAAATTACAAACGTCGAGCAATTGCTCAGAGATGAAAAGGGCCAGCACTGAAAGCTGTTGCTAGCCAGCACCCTTCCTTGGAAGCGCTTTCACAGGCGCAGCAACACTGGGGCTTTGCGCTTCTATACGCACCAAACGTCACGGTCATTCTCTTTCCGTCTCGTAGACACGAGCTGAGAAATTGCAAACGTCGAGCAATTGCTCAGAGATGAAAAGTGCCAGCACTGAAAGCTCTTGCTAGCCAGCACCCTTCCTTGGAAGCGCTTTTGTAGGCCTAAGAACACTGGGGCTCTGGGCTTCTCTAGCCACCTCATCTTCTGCTCATCCTCTCGCGCACTCTAAAGAGAGCTCAGGTGAGAAATTACAAACGTCGAGCAATTGCTCAGAGATGAAAAGTGCCAGCACTGAAAGCTGTTGCTAGCCAGCACCCTTCCTTGGAAGCTCTTTCACAGGCGCAGCAACACTGGGGCTTTGCGCTTCTCTACCCACCAAACGTCATGGTCCTTCTCTTTCCGTCTCGTAGACACGAGCTGAGAAATTGCAAACGTGGAGCAATTGCTCAGAGATGAAAAGTGCCAGCACTGAAAGCTCTTGCTAGCCAGCACCCTTCCTTGGAAGCGCTTTCACAGGCGCAGCAACACTGGGGCTTTGCGCTTCTATACGCACCAAACGTCACGGTCCTTCTCTTTCCGTCTCGTAGACACAAGCTGAGAAATTGCAAACGTCGAGCAATTGCTCAGAGATGAAAAGTGCCAGCACTGAAAGCTGTTGCTAGCCAGCACCCTTCCTTGGAAGCGCTTTTGTAGGCCTAAGAACACTGGGGCTCTGGGCTTCTCTAGCCACCTCATCTTCTGCTCATCCTCTCGCGCACTCTAAAGAGAGCTCAGGGGAGAAATTGCAAACGTCGAGCAATTGCTCAGAGATGAAAAGTGCCAGCACTGAAAGCTGTTGCTAGCCAGCACCCTTCCTTGGAAGCGCTTTCACAGGCGCAGCAACACTGGGGCTTTGCGCTTCTCTAGCCACCAAACGTCACGGTCCTTCTCTTTCCGTCTCGTAGACACGAGCTGAGAAATTGCAAACGTCGAGCAATTGCTCAGAGATGAAAAGTGCCAGCACTGAAAGCTCTTGCTAGCCAGCACCCTTCCTTGGAAGCGCTTTCACAGGAGCAGCAACACTGGGGCTTTGCGCTTCTATACGCACCAAACGTCACGGTCCTTCTCTTTCCGTCTCGTAGACACGAGCTGAGAAATTGCAAACGTCGAGCAATTGCTCAGAGATGAAAAGTGCCAGCACTGAAAGCTGTTGCTAGCCAGCACCCTTCCTTGCAAGCGCTTTTGTAGGCCTAAGAACACTGGGGCTCTGGGCTTCTCTAGCCACCTCATCTTCTGCTCATCCTCTCGCGCACTCTAAAGAGAGCTCAGGTGAGAAATTGCAAATGTCGAGCAATTGCTCAGAGATGAAAAGTGCCAGCACTGAAAGCTGTTGCTAGCCAGCACCCTTCCTTGGAAGCGCTTTCACAAGCGCAGTAACACTGGGGCTTTGCGCTTCTCTAGCCACCAAACGTCACGGTCATTCTCTTTCCGTCTCGTAGACATGAGCTGAGAAATTGCAAACGTCAAGCAATTGCTCAGAGATGAAAAGTGCCAGCACTGAAAGCTGTTGCTAGCCAGCACCCTTCCTTGGAAGCGCTTTTGTAGGCCTAAGAACACTGGGGCTCTGGGCTTCTCTAGCCACCTCATCTTCTGCTCATCCTCTCGCGCACTTTAAAGAGAGCTCAGGTGAGAAATTGCAAACGTCGAGCAATTGCTCAGAGATGAAAAGTGCCAGCACTGAAAGCTGTTGCTAGCCAGCACCCTTCCTTGGAAGCGCTTTCACAGGCGCAGTAACACTGGGGCTTTGTGCTTCTCTAGCCACCAAACGTCACGGTCCTTCTCTTTCCGTCGGTAGACACGAGCTGAGAAATTGCAAACGTCGAGGAATTGCTCAGAGATGAAAAGTGCCAGCACTGAAAGCTGTTGCTAGCCAGCACCCTTCCTTGGAAGCGCTTTTGTAGGCCTAAGAACACTGGGGCTCTGGGCTTCTCTAGCCACCTCATCTTCTGCTCATCCTCTCGCGCACTCTAAAGAGAGCTCAGGTGAGAAATTGCAAACGTCGAGCAATTGCTCAGAGATGAAAAGTGCCAGCACTGAAAGCTGTTGCTAGCCAGCACCCTTCCTTGGAAGCGCTTTCACAGGCGCAGCAACACTGGGGCTTTGCGCTTCTCTAGCCACCAAACGTCACGGTCCTTCTCTTTCCGTCTCGTAGACACGAGCTGAGAAATTGCAAACGTCGAGCAATTGCTCAGAGATGAAAATTGCCAGCACTGAAAGCTGTTGCTAGCCAGCACCCTTCCTTGGAAGCGCTTTCACAGGCGCAGCAACAGTGGGGCTTTGCGCTTCTATACGCACCAAACGTCACGGTCCTTCTCTTTCCGTCTCGTAGACACGAGCTGAGAAATTGCAAACGTCCAGCAATTGCTCAGAGATGAAAAGTGCCAGCACTGAAAGCTCTTGCTAGCCAGCACCCTTCCTTGGAAGCGCTTTCACAGGCGCAGCAACACTGCGGCTTTGCGCTTCTATACGCACCAAACGTCACGGTCATTCTCTTTCCGTCTCGTAGACACGAGCTGAGAAATTGCAAACGTCGAGCAATTGCTCAGAGATGAAAAGTGCCAGCACTGAAAGCTCTTGCTAGCCAGCACCCTTCCTTGGAAGCGCTTTTGTAGGCCTAAGAACACTGGGGCTCTGGGCTTCTCTAGCCACCTCATCTTCTGCTCATCCTCTCGCGCACTCTAAAGAGAGCTCAGGTGAGAAATTGCAAACGTCGAGCAATTGCTCAGAGATGAAAAGTGCCAGCACTGAAAGCTGTTGCTAGCCAGCACCCTTCCTTGGAAGCGCTTTCACAGGCGCAGCAACACTGGGGCTTTGCGCTTCTATACGCACCAAACGTCACGGTCCTTCTCTTTCCGTCTCCTAGACACGAGCTGAGAAATTGCAAACGTCGAGCAATTGCTCAGAGATGAAAAGTGCCAGCACTGAAAGCTCTTGCTAGCCAGCCCCCTTCCTTGGAAGCGCTTTTGTAGGCCTAAGAACACTGGGGCTCTGGGCTTCTCTAGCCACCTAATCTTCTGCTCATCCTCTCGCGCACTCTAAAGGGAGCTCAGGTGAGAAATTGCAAACGTCGAGCAATTGCTCAGAGATGAAAAGTGCCAGCACTGAAAGCTCTTGCTAGCCAGCACCCTTCCTTGGAAGCGCTTTCACAGGCGCAGCAACACTGGGGCTTTGCGCTTCTCTAGCTACCAAACGTCACGGTCCTTCTCTTTCCGTCTCGTAGACACGAGCTGAGAAATTGCAAACGTCGAGCAATTGCTCAGAGATGAAAAGTGCCAGCACTGAAAGCTGTTGCTAGCCAGCACCCTTCCTTGGAAGCGCTTTCACAGGAGCAGCAACACTGGGGCTTTGCGCTTCTCTAGCCACCAAACGTCACGGTCCTTCTCTTTCCGTCTCGTAGACACGAGCTGAGAAATTGCAAACGTCCAGCAATTGCTCAGAGATGAAAAGTGCCAGCACTGAAAGCTGTTGCTAGACAGCACCCTTCCTTGGAAGCGCTTTTGTAGGCCTAAGAACACTGGGGCTCTGGGCTTCTCTAGCCACCTCATCTTCTGCTCATCCTCTCGCGCACTCTAAAGAGAGCTCAGGTGAGAAATTGCAAACGACGAGCAATTGCTCAGAGATGAAAAGTGCCAGCACTGAAAGCTCTTGCTAGCCAGCACCCTTCCTTGGAAGCGCTTTCACAGGCGCAGCAACACTGGGGCTTTGCGCTTCTCTACCCACCAAACGTCACGGTCCTTCTCTTTCCGTCTCGTAGACACGAGCTGAGAAATTGCAAACGTCGAGCAATTGCTCAGAGATGAAAAGTGCCAGCACTGAAAGCTCTTGCTAGCCAGCACCCTTCCTTGGAAGCGCTTTCACAGGAGCAGCAACACTGGGGCTTTGCGCTTCTATACGCACCAAATGTCACGGTCCTTCTCTTTCCGTCTCGTAGACACGAGCTGAGAAATTGCAAACGTTGAGCAATTGCTCAGAGATGAAAAGTGCCAGCACTGAAAGCTGTTGCTAGCCAGCACCCTTCCTTGGAAGCGCTTTTGTAGGCCTAAGAACACTGGGGCTCTGGGCTTCTCTAGCCACCTAATCTTCTGCTCATCCTCTCGCGCACTCTAAAGAGAGCTCAGGTGAGAAATTGCAAACGACGAGCAATTGCTCAGAGATGAAAAGTGCCAGCACTGAAAGCTGTTGCTAGCCAGCACCCTTCCTTGGAAGCGCTTTCACAGGCGCAGCAACACTGGGGCTTTGCGCTTCTATACGCACCAAACGTCACGGTCCTTCTCTTTCCGTCTCTAGACACGAGCTGAGAAATTGCAAACGTGGAGCAATTGCTCAGAGATGAAAAGTGCCAGCACTTAAAGCTCTTGCTAGCCAGCACCCTTCCTTGGAAGCGCTTTCACAGGCGCAGCAACACTGGGGCTTTGCGCTTCTCTACCCACCAAACGTCACGGTCATTCTCTTTCCGTCTCGTAGACATGAGCTGAGAAATTGCAAACGTCGAGCAATTGCTCAGAGATGAAAAGTGCCAGCACTGAAAGCTGTTGCTAGCCAGCACCCTTCCTTGGAAGCGCTTTTGTAGGCCTAAGAACACTGGGGCTCTGGGCTTCTCTAGCCACCTCATCTTCTGCTCATCCTCTCGCGCACTTTAAAGAGAGCTCAGGTGAGAAATTGCAAACGTCGAGCAATTGCTCAGAGAGGAAAAGTGCCAGCACTGAAAGCTGTTGCTAGCCAGCACCCTTCCTTGCAAGCGCTTTTGTAGGCCTAAGAACACTGGGGCTCTGGGCTTCTCTAGCCACCTCATCTTCTGCTCATCCTCTCGCGCACTCTAAAGAGAGCTCAGGTGAGAAATTGCAAACGTCGAGCAATTGCTCAGAGATGAAAAGTGCCAGCACTGAAAGCTGTTGCTAGCCAGCACCCTTCCTTGGAAGCGCTTTCACAGGCGCAGCAACACTGGGGCTTTGCGCTTCTCTAGCCACCAAACGTCACGGTCCTTCTCTTTCCGTCTCGTAGACACGAGCTGAGAAATTGCAAACGTCGAGCAATTGCTCAGAGATGAAAAGTGCCAGCACTGAAAGCTCTTGCTAGCCAGCACCCTTCCTTGGAAGCGCTTTTGTAGGCCTAAGAACACTGGGGCTCTGGGCTTCTCTAGCCACCTCATCTTCTGCTCATCCTCTCGCGCACTCTAAAGAGAGCTCAGGTGAGAAATTACAAACGTCGAGCAATTGCTCAGAGATGAAAAGGGCCAGCACTGAAAGCTGTTGCTAGCCAGCACCCTTCCTTGGAAGCGCTTTCACAGGCGCAGCAACACTGGGGCTTTGCGCTTCTCTAGCCACCAAACGTCACAGTCCTTCTCTTTCCGTCGGTACACACGAGCTGAGAAATTGCAAACGTCGAGCAATTGCTCAGAGATGAAAAGTGCCAGCACTGAAAGCTGTTGCTAGCCAGCACCCTTCCTTGGAAGCGCTTTTGTAGGCCTAAGAACACTGGGGCTCTGGGATTCTCTAGCCACCTCATCTTCTGCTCATCCTCTCGCGCACTCTAAAGAGAGCTCAGGTGAGAAATTACAAACGTCGAGCAATTGCTCAGAGATGAAAAGTGCCAGCACTGAAAGCTGTTGCTAGCCAGCACCCTTCCTTGGAAGCGCTTTCACAGGCGCAGCAACACTGGGGCTTTGCGCTTCTCTACCCACCAAACGTCATGGTCCTTCTCTTTCCGTCTCGTAGACACGAGCTGAGAAATTGCAAACGTCGAGCAATTGCTCAGAGATGAAAAGTGCCAGCACTGAAAGCTCTTGCTAGCCAGCACCCTTCCTTGGAAGCGCTTTCACAGGCGCAGCAACAGTGGGGCTTTGCGCTTCTATACGCACCAAACGTCACGGTCCTTCTCTTTCCGTCTCGTAGACACAAGCTGAGAAATTGCAAACGTCGAGCAATTGCTCAGAGATGAAAAGTGCCAGCACTGAAAGCTGTTGCTAGCCAGCCCCCTTCCTTGGAAGCGCTTTTGTAGGCCTAAGAACACTGGGGCTCTGGGCTTCTCTAGCCACCTCATCTTCTGCTCATCCTCTCGCGCACTCTAAAGAGAGCTCAGGTGAGAAATTGCAAACGTCGAGCAATTGCTCAGAGATGAAAAGTGCCAGCACTGAAAGCTGTTGCTAGCCAGCACCCTTCCTTGGAAGCGCTTTCACAGGCGCAGCAACACTGGGGCTTTGCGCTTCTCTAGCCACCAAACGTCACGGTCATTCTCTTTCCGTCTCGTAGACACGAGCTGAGAAATTGCAAACGTCGAGCAATTGCTCAGAGATGAAAAGTGCCAGCACTGAAAGCTCTTGCTAGCCAGCACCCTTCCTTGGAAGAGCTTTCACAGGAGCAGCAACACTGGGGCTTTGCGCTTCTATACGCACCAAATGTCACGGTCCTTCTCTTTCCGTCTCGTAGACACGAGCTGAGAAATTGCAAACGTTGAGCAATTGCTCAGAGATGAAAAGTGCCAGCACTGAAAGCTCTTGCTAGCCAGCACCCTTCCTTGGAAGCGCTTTTGTAGGCCTAAGAACACTGGGGCTCTGGGCTTCTCTAGCCACCTAATCTTCTGCTCATCCTCTCGCGCACTCTAAAGAGAGCTCAGGTGCGAAATTGCAAACGACGAGCAATTGCTCAGAGATGAAAAGTGCCAGCACTGAAAGCTGTTGCTAGCCAGCACCCTTCCTTGGAAGCGCTTTCACAGGCGCAGCAACACTGGGGCTTTGCGCTTCTATACGCACCAAACGTCACGGTCCTTCTCTTTCCGTCTCTAGACACGAGCTGAGAAATTGCAAACGTGGAGCAATTGCTCAGAGATGAAAAGTGCCAGCACTTAAAGCTCTTGCTAGCCAGCACCCTTCCTTGGAAGCGCTTTCACAGGCGCAGCAACACTGGGGCTTTGCGCTTCTCTACCCACCAAACGTCACGGTCATTCTCTTTCCGTCTCGTAGACATGAGCTGAGAAATTGCAAACGTCGAGCAATTGCTCAGAGATGAAAAGTGCCAGCACTGAAAGCTGTTGCTAGCCAGCACCCTTCCTTGCAAGCGCTTTTGTAGGCCTAAGAACACTGGGGCTCTGGGCTTCTCTAGCCACCTCATCTTCTGCTCATCCTCTCGCGCACTTTAAAGAGAGCTCAGGTGAGAAATTGCAAACGTCGAGCAATTGCTCAGAGAGGAAAAGTGCCAGCACTGAAAGCTGTTGCTAGCCAGCACCCTTCCTTGCAAGCGCTTTTGTAGGCCTAAGAACACTGGGGCTCTGGGCTTCTCTAGCCACCTCATCTTCTGCTCATCCTCTCGCGCACTCTAAAGAGAGCTCAGGTGAGAAATTGCAAACGTCGAGCAATTGCTCAGAGATGAAAAGTGCCAGCACTGAAAGCTGTTGCTAGCCAGCACCCTTCCTTGGAAGCGCTTTCACAGGCGCAGCAACACTGGGGCTTTGCGCTTCTCTAGCCACCAAACGTCACGGTCCTTCTCTTTCCGTCTCGTAGACACGAGCTGAGAAATTGCAAACGTCGAGCAATTGCTCAGAGATGAAAAGTGCCAGCACTGAAAGCTCTTGCTAGCCAGCACCCTTCCTTGGAAGCGCTTTTGTAGGCCTAAGAACACTGGGGCTCTGGGCTTCTCTAGCCACCTCATCTTCTGCTCATCCTCTCGCGCACTCTAAAGAGAGCTCAGGTGAGAAATTACAAACGTCGAGCAATTGCTCAGAGATGAAAAGGGCCAGCACTGAAAGCTGTTGCTAGCCAGCACCCTTCCTTGGAAGCGCTTTCACAGGCGCAGTAACACTGGGACTTTGCGCTTCTCTAGCCACCAAACGTCACAGTCCTTCTCTTTCCGTCGGTACACACGAGCTGAGAAATTGCAAACGTCGAGCAATTGCTCAGAGATGAAAAGTGCCAGCACTGAAAGCTGTTGCTAGCCAGCACCCTTCCTTGGAAGCGCTTTTGTAGGCCTAAGAACACTGGGGCTCTGGGATTCTCTAGCCACCTCATCTTCTGCTCATCCTCTCGCGCACTCTAAAGAGAGCTCAGGTGAGAAATTACAAACGTCGAGCAATTGCTCAGAGATGAAAAGTGCCAGCACTGAAAGCTGTTGCTAGCCAGCACCCTTCCTTGGAAGCGCTTTCACAGGCGCAGCAACACTGGGGCTTTGCGCTTCTCTACCCACCAAACGTCATGGTCCTTCTCTTTCCGTCTCGTAGACACGAGCTGAGAAATTGCAAACGTCGAGCAATTGCTCAGAGATGAAAAGTGCCAGCACTGAAAGCTCTTGCTAGCCAGCACCCTTCCTTGGAAGCGCTTTCACAGGCGCAGCAACAGTGGGGCTTTGCGCTTCTATACGCACCAAACGTCACGGTCCTTCTCTTTCCGTCTCGTAGACACGAGCTGAGAAATTGCAAACGTCGAGCAATTGCTCAGAGATGAAAAGTGCCAGCACTGAAAGCTGTTGCTAGCCAGCCCCCTTCCTTGGAAGCGCTTTTGTAGGCCTAAGAACACTGGGGCTCTGGGCTTCTCTAGCCACCTCATCTTCTGCTCATCCTCTCGCGCACTCTAAAGAGAGCTCAGGTGAGAAATTGCAAACGTCGAGCAATTGCTCAGAGATGAAAAGTGCCAGCACTGAAAGCTGTTGCTAGCCAGCACCCTTCCTTGGAAGCGCTTTCACAGACGCAGCAACACTGGGGCTTTGCGCTTCTCTAGCCACCAAACGTCACGGTCATTCTCTTTCCGTCTCGTAGACACGAGCTGAGAAATTGCAAACGTCGAGCAATTGCTCAGAGATGAAAAGTGCCAGCACTGAAAGCTCTTGCTAGCCAGCACCCTTCCTTGGAAGCGCTTTCACAGGAGCAGCAACACTGGGGCTTTGCGCTTCTATACGCACCAAACGTCACGGTCATTCTCTTTCCGTCTCGTAGACACGAGCTGAGAAATTGCAAACGTCGAGCAATTGCTCAGAGATGAAAAGTGCCAGCACTGAAAGCTGTTGCTAGCCAGCACCCTTCCTTGCAAGCGCTTTTGTAGCCCTTAGAACACTGGGGCTCTGGGCTTCTCTAGCCACCTCATCTTCTGCTCATCCTCTCGCGCACTCTAAAGAGAGCTCAGGTGAGAAATTGCAAACGTCGAGCAATTGCTCAGAGATGAAAAGTGCCAGCACTGAAAGCTGTTGCTAGCCAGCACCCTTCCTTGGAAGCGCTTTCACAAGCGCAGTAACACTGGGGCTTTGCGCTTCTCTACCCACCAAACGTCACGGTCATTCTCTTTCCGTCTCGTAGACATGAGCTGAGAAATTGCAAACGTCGAGCAATTGCTCAGAGATGAAAAGTGCCAGCACTGAAAGCTCTTGCTAGCCAGCACCCTTCCTTGGAAGCGCTTTTGTAGGCCTAAGAACACTGGGGCTCTGGGCTTCTCTAGCCACCTCATCTTCTGCTCATCCTCTCGCGCACTTTAAAGAGAGCTCAGGTGAGAAATTGCAAACGTCGAGCAATTGCTCAGAGATGAAAAGTGCCAGCACTGAAAGCTGTTGCTAGCCAGCACCCTTCCTTGGAAGCGCTTTCACAGGCGCAGTAACACTGGGGCTTTGCGCTTCTCTAGCCACCAAACGTCACGGTCCTTCTCTTTCCGTCGGTAGACACGAGCTGAGAAATTGCAAACGTCGAGGAATTGCTCAGAGATGAAAAGTGCCAGCACTGAAAGCTGTTGCTAGCCAGCACCCTTCCTTGGAAGCGCTTTTGTAGGCCTAAGAACACTGGGGCTCTGGGATTCTCTAGCCACCTCATCTTCTGCTCATCCTCTCGCGCACTCTAAAGAGAGCTCAGGTGAGAAATTGCAAACGTGGAGCAATTGCTCAGAGATGAAAAGTGCCAGCACTGAAAGCTGTTGCTAGCCAGCACCCTTCCTTGGAAGCGCTTTCACAGGCGCAGCAACACTGGGGCTTTGCGCTTCTCTAGCCACCAAACGTCACGGTCCTTCTCTTTCCGCCTCTAGACACGAGCTGAGAAATTGCAAACGTGGAGCAATTGCTCAGAGATGAAAAGTGCCAGCACTGAAAGCTGTTGCTAGCCAGCACCCTTCCTTGGAAGCGCTTTCACAAGCGCAGTAACACTGGGGCTTTGCGCTTCTATACGCACCAAACGTCACGGTCATTCTCTTTCCGTCTCGTAGACACGAGCTGAGAAATTGCAAACGTCGAGCAATTGCTCAGAGATGAAAAGGGCCAGCACTGAAAGCTGTTGCTAGCCAGCACCCTTCCTTGGAAGCGCTTTTGTAGGCCTAAGAACACTGGGGCTCTGGGCTTCTCTAGCCACCTCATCTTCTGCTCATCCTCTCGCGCACTTTAAAGAGAGCTCAGGTGAGAAATTGCAAACGTCCAGCAATTGCTCAGAGATGAAAAGTGCCAGCACTGAAAGCTCTTGCTAGCCAGCACCCTTCCTTGGAAGCGCTTTCACAGGCGCAGTAACACTGGGGCTTTGCGCTTCTCTAGCCACCAAACGTCACGGTCCTTCTCTTTCCGTCGGTAGACACGAGCTGAGAAATTGCAAACGTCGAGCAATTGCTCAGAGATGAAAAGTGCCAGCACTGAAAGCTGTTGCTAGCCAGCACCCTTCCTTGGAAGCGCTTTTGTAGGCCTAAGAACACTGGGGCTCTGGGCTTCTCTAGCCACCTCATCTTCTGCTCATCCTCTCGCGCACTCTAAAGAGAGCTCAGGTGAGAAATTGCAAACGTCGAGCAATTGCTCAGAGATGAAAAGTGCCAGCACTGAAAGCTGTTGCTAGCCAGCACCCTTCCTTGGAAGCGCTTTCACAGGCGCAGCAACACTGGGGCTTTGCGCTTCTCTAGCCACCAAACGTCACGGTCCTTCTCTTTCCGTCTCGTAGACACGAGCTGACAAATTGCAAACGTCAAGCAATTGCTCAGAGATGAAAAGTGCCAGCACTGAAAGCTCTTGCTAGCCAGCACCCTTCCTTGGAAGCGCTTTCACAGGAGCAGCAACACTGGGGCTTTGCGCTTCTATACGCACCAAACGTCACGGTCATTCTCTTTCCGTCTCGTAGACACGAGCTGAGAAATTGCAAACGTCCAGCAATTGCTCAGAGATGAAAAGTGCCAGCACTGAAAGCTGTTGCTAGCCAGCACCCTTCCTTGGAAGCGCTTTTGTAGGCCTAAGAACACTGGGGCTCTGGGCTTCTCTAGCCACCTCATCTTCTGCTCATCCTCTCGCGCACTCTAAAGAGAGCTCAGGTGAGAAATTGCAAATGTCGAGCAATTGCTCAGAGATGAAAAGTGCCAGCACTGAAAGCTGTTGCTAGCCAGCACCCTTCCTTGGAAGCGCTTTCACAAGCGCAGTAACACTGGGGCTTTGCGCTTCTCTACCCACCAAACGTCACGGTCATTCTCTTTCCGTCTCGTAGACATGAGCTGAGAAATTGCAAATGTCGAGCAATTGCTCAGAGATGAAAAGTGCCAGCACTGAAAGCTCTTGCTAGCCAGCACCCTTCCTTGGAAGCGCTTTTGTAGGCCTAAGAACACTGGGGCTCTGGGCTTCTCTAGCCACCTCATCTTCTGCTCATCCTCTCGCGCACTTTAAAGAGAGCTCAGGTGAGAAGTTGCAAACGTCGAGCAATTGCTCAGAGATGAAAAGTGCCAGCACTGAAAGCTGTTGCTAGCCAGCACCCTTCCTTGGAAGCGCTTTCACAGGCGCAGTAACACTGGGGCTTTGCGCTTCTCTACCCACCAAACGTCACGGTCCTTCTCTTTCCGTCGGTAGACACGAGCTGAGAAATTGCAAACGTCGAGCAATTGCTCAGAGATGAAAAGTGCCAGCACTGAAAGCTCTTGCTAGCCAGCACCCTTCCTTGGAAGCGCTTTTGTAGGCCTAAGAACACTGGGGCTCTGGGCTTCTCTAGCCACCTCATCTTCTGCTCATCCTCTCGCGCACTCTAAAGAGAGCTCAGGTGAGAAATTGCAAACGTCGAGCAATTGCTCAGAGATGAAAAGTGCCAGCACTGAAAGCTGTTGCTAGCCAGCACCCTTCCTTGGAAGCGCTTTCACAGGCGCAGCAACACTGGGGCTTTGCGCTTCTCTACCCACCAAACGTCACGGTCCTTCTCTTTCCGTCTCGTAGACACGAGCTGAGAAATTGCAAACGTCGAGCAATTGCTCCGAGATGAAAAGTGCCAGCACTGAAAGCTGTTGCTAGCCAGCACCCTTCCTTGGAAGCGCTTTTGTAGGCCTAAGAACACTGGGGCTCTGGGCTTCTCTAGCCACCTCATCTTCTGCTCATCCTCGCGCGCACTCTAAAGAGAGCTCAGGTGAGAAATTGCAAACGTCGAGCAATTGCTCAGAGATGAAAAGTGCCAGCACTGAAAGCTGTTGCTAGCCAGCACCCTTCCTTGGAAGCGCTTTCACAGGCGCAGCAACACTGGGGCTTTGCGCTTCTCTAGCCACCAAACGTCATGGTCATTCTCTTTCCGTCTCGTAGACACGAGCTGAGAAATTGCAAACGTCGAGCAATTGCTCAGAGATGAAAAGTGCCAGCACTGAAAGCTGTTGCTAGCCAGCCCCCTTCCTTGGAAGCGCTTTTGTAGGCCTAAGAAGACTGGGGCTCTGGGCTTCTCTAGCCACCTAATCTTCTGCTCATCCTCGCGCGCACTCTAAAGAGAGCTCAGGTGAGAAATTGCAAACGTCGAGCAATTGCTCAGAGATGAAAAGTGCCAGCACTGAAAGCTCTTGCTAGCCAGCACCCTTCCTTGGAAGCGCTTTCACAAGCGCAGTAACACTGGGGCTTTGCGCTTCTATACGCACCAAACGTCACGGTCCTTCTCTTTCCGTCTCGTAGACACGAGCTGAGAAATTGCAAACGTCGAGCAATTGCTCAGAGATGAAAAGTGCCAGCACTGAAAGCTGTTGCTAGCCAGCACCCTTCCTTGGAAGCGCTTTCACAGGCGCAGCAACACTGGGGCTTTGCGCTTCTATACGCACCAAACGTCACGGTCCTTCTCTTTCCGTCTCGTAGACACGAGCTGAGAAATTGCAAACGTCAAGCAATTGCTCAGAGATGAAAAGTGCCAGCACTGAAAGCTGTTGCTAGCCAGCACCCTTCCTTGGAAGCGCTTTTGTAGGCCTAAGAACACTGGGGCTCTGGGCTTCTCTAGCCACCTCATCTTCTGCTCATCCTCTCGCGCACTCTAAAGAGAGCTCAGGTGAGAAATTGCAAATGTCGAGCAATTGCTCAGAGATGAAAAGTGCCAGCACTGAAAGCTCTTGCTAGCCAGCACCCTTCCTTGGAAGCGATTTCACAGGCGCAGCAACACTGGGGCTTTGCGCTTCTCTAGCCACCAAACGTCACGGTCCTTCTCTTTCCGTCTCGTAGACATGAGCTGAGAAATTGCAAACGTCGAGCAATTGCTCAGAGATGAAAAGTGCCAGCACTGAAAGCTGTTGCTAGCCAGCACCCTTCCTTGGAAGCGCTTTTGTAGGCCTAAGAACACTGGGGCTCTGGGCTTCTCTAGCCACCTCATCTTGTGCTCATCCTCTCGCGCACTCTAAAGAGAGCTCAGGTGAGAAATTGCAAACGACGAGCAATTGCTCAGAGATGAAAAGTGCCAGCACTGAAAGCTGTTGCTAGCCAGCACCCTTCCTTGGAAGCGCTTTCACAGGCGCAGCAACACTGGGGCTTTGCGCTTCTATACGCACCAAACGTCACGGTCCTTCTCTTTCCGTCTCGTAGACACGAGCTGAGAAATTGCAAAAGTCGAGCAATTGCTCAGAGATGAAAAGTGCCAGCACTGAAAGCTGTTGCTAGCCAGCACCCTTCCTTGGAAGCGCTTTTGTAGGCCTAAGAACACTGGGGCTCTGGGCTTCTCTAGCCACCTCATCTTCTGCTCATCCTCGCGCGCACTCTAAAGAGAGCTCAGGTGAGAAATTGCAAACGTCGAGCAATTGCTCAGAGATGAAAAGTGCCAGCACTGAAAGCTGTTGCTAGCCAGCACCCTTCCTTGGAAGCGCTTTCACAGGCGCAGCAACACTGGGGCTTTGCGCTTCTATACGCACCAAACGTCACGGTCCTTCTCTTTCCGTCTCGTAGACACGAGCTGAGAAATTGCAAACGTCCAGCAATTGCTCAGAGATGAAAAGTGCCAGCACTGAAAGCTGTTGCTAGCCAGCACCCTTCCTTGGAAGCGCTTTTGTAGGCCTAAGAACACTGGGGCTCTGGGCTTCTCTAGCCACCTCATCTTCTGCTCATCCTCGCGCGCACTCTAAAGAGAGCTCAGGTGAGAAATTGCAAACGTCGAGCAATTGCTCAGAGATGAAAAGTGCCAGCACTGAAAGCTCTTGCTAGCCAGCACCCTTCCTTGGAAGCGCTTTCACAGGCGCAGCAACACTGGGGCTTTGCGCTTCTCTAGCCACCAAACGTCACGGTCCTTCTCTTTCCGTCTCGTAGACACGAGCTGAGAAATTGCAAACGTCGAGCAATTGCTCAGAGATGAAAAGTGCCAGCACTGAAAGCTCTTGCTAGCCAGCACCCTTCCTTGGAAGCGCTTTCACAGGCGCAGCAACACTGGGGCTTTGCGCTTCTATACGCACCAAATGTCACGGTCCTTCTCTTTCCGTCGGTAGACACGAGCTGAGAAATTGCAAACGTCGAGCAATTGCTCAGAGATGAAAAGTGCCAGCACTGAAAGCTCTTGCTAGCCAGCACCCTTCCTTGGAAGCGCTTTCACAGGCGCAGCAACACTGGGGCTTTGCGCTTCTCTAGCCACCAAACGTCACGGTCATTCTCTTTCCGTCTCGTAGACACGAGCTGAGAAATTGCAAACGTCGAGCAATTGCTCAGAGATGAAAAGTGCCAGCACTGAAAGCTGTTGCTAGCCAGCACCCTTCCTTGGAAGCGCTTTTGTAGGCCTAAGAACACTGGGGCTCTGGGCTTCTCTAGCCACCTCATCTTCTGCTCATCCTCTCGCGCACTCTAAAGAGAGCTCAGGTGAGAAATTGCAAACGTCAAGCAATTGCTCAGAGATGAAAAGTGCCAGCACTGAAAGCTCTTGCTAGCCAGCACCCTTCCTTGGAAGCGCTTTCACAGGCGCAGCAACACTGGGGCTTTGCGCTTCTATACGCACCAAACGTCACGGTCCTTCTCTTTCCGTCTCGTAGACACGAGCTGAGAAATTGCAAACGTCGAGCAATTGCTCCGAGATGAAAAGTGCCAGCACTGAAAGCTCTTGCTAGCCAGCACCCTTCCTTGGAAGCGCTTTTCTAGGCATAAGAACACTGGGGCTCTGGGCTTCTCTAGCCACCTCATCTTCTGCTCATCCTCGCGCGCACTCTAAAGAGAGCTCAGGTGAGAAGTTGCAAACGTCGAGCAATTGCTCAGAGATGAAAAGTGCCAGCACTGAAAGCTGTTGCTAGCCAGCACCCTTCCTTGGAAGCGCTTTCACAGGCGCAGTAACACTGGGGCTTTGCACTTCTCTACGCACCAAACGTCACGGTCATTCTCTTTCCGTCTCGTAGACACGAGCTGAGAAATTGCAAACGTGGAGCAATTGCTCAGAGATGAAAAGTGCCAGCACTGAAAGCTCTTGCTAGCCAGCACCCTTCCTTGGAAGCGCTTTTGTAGGCCTAAGAACACTGGGGCTCTGGGCTTCTCTAGCCACCTCATCTTCTGCTCATCCTCTCGCGCACTCTAAAGAGAGCTCAGGTGAGAAATTGCAAACGTCGAGCAATTGCTCAGAGATGAAAAGTGCCAGCACTGAAAGCTGTTGCTAGCCAGCACCCTTCCTTGGAAGCGCTTTCACAGGCGCAGCAACACTGGGGCTTTGCGCTTCTCTAGCCACCAAACGTCACGGTCCTTCTCTTTCCGTCTCGTAGACACGAGCTGAGAAATTGCAAACGTCGAGCAATTGCTCAGAGATGAAAAGTGCCAGCACTGAAAGCTCTTGCTAGCCAGCACCCTTCCTTGGAAGCGCTTTCACAGGCGCAGCAACACTGGGGCTTTGCGCTTCTCTAGCCACCAAAAGTCACGGTCCTTCTCTTTCCGTCTCCTGGACACGAGCTGAGAAATTGCAAACGTCGAGCAATTGCTCAGAGATGAAAAGTGCCAGCACTGAAAGCTCTTGCTAGCCAGCACCCTTCCTTGGAAGCGCTTTTGTAGGCCTAAGAACACTGGGGCTTTGCGCTTCTCTAGCCACCAAACGTCACGGTCCTTCTCTTTCCGTCTCGTAGACACGAGCTGAGAAATTGCAAACGTCGAGCAATTGCTCAGAGATGAAAAGTGCCAGCACTGAAAGCTGTTGCTAGCCAGCACCCTTCCTTGGAAGCGCTTTTGTAGGCCTAAGAACACTGGGGCTCTGGGCTTCTCTAGCCACCTCATCTTCTGCTCATCCTCTCGCGCACTCTAAAGAGAGCTCAGGTGAGAAATTGCAAACGACGAGCAATTGCTCAGAGATGAAAAGTGCCAGCACTGAAAGCTCTTGCTAGCCAGCACCCTTCCTTGGAAGCGCTTTCACAGGCGCAGCAACACTGGGGCTTTGCGCTTCTCTACCCACCAAACATCACGGTCCTTCTCTTTCCGTCTCGTAGACACGAGCTGAGAAATTGCAAACGTCGAGCAATTGCTCCGAGATGAAAAGTGCCAGCACTGAAAGCTGTTGCTAGCCAGCACCCTTCCTTGGAAGCGCTTTTGTAGGCCTAAGAACACTGGGGCTCTGGGCTTCTCTAGCCACCTAATCTTCTGCTCATCCTCTCGCGCACTCTAAAGAGAGCTCAGGGGAGAAATTGCAAACGTCGAGCAATTGCTCAGAGATGAAAAGTGCCAGCACTGAAAGCTGTTGCTAGCCAGCACCCTTCCTTGGAAGCGCTTTCACAAGCGCAGTAACACTGGGGCTTTGCACTTCTCTACGCACCAAACGTCACGGTCATTCTCTTTCCGTCTCGTAGACACGAGCTGAGAAATTGCAAAAGTCGAGCAATTGCTCAGAGGTGAAAAGTGCCAGCACTGAAAGCTCTTGCTAGCCAGCACCCTTCCTTGGAAGCGCTTTCACAGGCGCAGCAACACTGGGGCTTTGCGCTTCTATACGCACCAAACGTCACGGTCCTTCTCTTTCCGTCTCCTAGACACGAGCTGAGAAATTGCAAACGTCAAGCAATTGCTCAGAGATGAAAAGTGCCAGCACTGAAAGCTGTTGCTAGCCAGCCCCCTTCCTTGGAAGCGCTTTTGTAGGCCTAAGAACACTGGGGCTCTGGGCTTCTCTAGCCACCTCATCTTCTGCTCATCCTCTCGCGCACTCTAAAGAGAGCTCAGGTGAGAAATTGCAAACGTCGAGCAATTGCTCAGAGATGAAAAGTGCCAGCACTGAAAGCTGCTGCTAGCCAGCACCCTTCCTTGGAAGCGCTTTCACAGGCGCAGCAACACTGGGGCTTTGCGCTTCTCTACCCACCAAACGTCACGGTCCTTCTCTTTCCGCCTCTAGACACGAGCTGAGAAATTGCAAACGTCAAGCAATTGCTCAGAGATGAAAAGTGCCAGCACTGAAAGCTCTTGCTAGCCAGCACCCTTCCTTGGAAGCGCTTTCACAAGCGCAGTAACACTGGGGCTTTGCGCTTCTATACGCACCAAACGTCACGGTCATTCTCTTTCCGTCTCGTAGACATGAGCTGAGAAATTGCAAATGTCGAGCAATTGCTCAGAGATGAAAAGTGCCAGCACTGAAAGCTGTTGCTAGCCAGCACCCTTCCTTGGAAGCGCTTTTGTAGGCCTAAGAACACTGGGGCTCTGGGCTTCTCTAGCCACCTCATCTTCTGCTCATCCTCTCGCGGACTTTAAAGAGAGCTCAGGTGAGAAGTTGCAAACGTCGAGCAATTGCTCAGAGATGAAAAGTGCCAGCACTGAAAGCTGTTGCTAGCCAGCACCCTTCCTTGGAAGCGCTTTCACAGGCGCAGTAACACTGGGGCTTTGCGCTTCTCTACCCACCAAACGTCACGGTCCTTCTCTTTCCGTCGGTAGACACGAGCTGAGAAATTGCAAACGTCGAGCAATTGCTCAGAGATGAAAAGTGCCAGCACTGAAAGCTCTTGCTAGCCAGCACCCTTCCTTGGAAGCGCTTTTGTAGGCCTAAGAACACTGGGGCTCTGGGCTTCTCTAGCCACCTCATCTTCTGCTCATCCTCGCGCGCACTCTAAAGAGAGCTCAGGTGAGAAATTGCAAACGTCCACCAATTGCTCAGAGATGAAAAGTGCCAGCACTGAAAGCTCTTGCTAGCCAGCACCCTTCCTTGGAAGCGCTTTCACAGGCGCAGCAACACTGGGGCTTTGCGCTTCTCTAGCCACCAAACGTCACGGTCATTCTCTTTCCGTCTCGTAGACACGAGCTGAGAAATTGCAAACGTCGAGCAATTGCTCCGAGATGAAAAGGGCCAGCACTGAAAGCTCTTGCTAGCCAGCACCCTTCCTTGGAAGCGCTTTTGTAGGCCTAAGAACACTGGGGCTCTGGGCTTCTCTAGCCACCTCATCTTCTGCTCATCCTCTCGCGCACTCTAAAGAGAGCTCACGTGAGAAATTGCAAATGTCGAGCAATTGCTCAGAGATGAAAAGTGCCAGCACTGAAAGCTGTTGCTAGCCAGCACCCTTCCTTGGAAGCGCTTTCACAGGCGCAGCAACACTGGGGCTTTGCGCTTCTCTAGCCACCAAACGTCATGGTCATTCTCTTTCCGTCTCGTAGACACGAGCTGAGAAATTGCAAACGTCGAGCAATTGCTCAGAGATGAAAAGTGCCAGCACTGAAAGCTGTTGCTAGCCAGCACCCTTCCTTGGAAGCGCTTTTGTAGGCCTAAGAACACTGGGGCTCTGGGCTTCTCTAGCCACCTCATCTTCTGCTCATCCTCTCGCGCACTCTAAAGAGAGCTCAGGTGAGAAATTGCAAACGTCCAGCAATTGCTCAGAGATGAAAAGTGCCAGCACTGAAAGCTCTTGCTAGCCAGCACCCTTCCTTGGAAGCGATTTCACAGGCGCAGCAACACTGGGGCTTTGCGCTTCTATACGCACCAAACGTCACGGTCCTTCTCTTTCCGTCTCGTAGACACGAGCTGAGAAATTGCAAACGTCGAGCAATTGCTCCGAGATGAAAAGTGCCAGCACTGAAAGCTGTTGCTAGCCAGCACCCTTCCTTGGAAGCGCTTTTGTAGGCCTAAGAACACTGGGGCTCTGGGCTTCTCTAGCCACCTAATCTTGTGCTCATCCTCTCGCGCACTCTAAAGAGAGCTCAGGTGAGAAATTGCAAACGTCGAGCAATTGCTCAGAGATGAAAAGGGCCAGCACTGAAAGCTGTTGCTAGCCAGCACCCTTCCTTGGAAGCGCTTTCACAGGCGCAGCAACACTGGGGCTTTGCGCTTCTATACGCACCAAACGTCACGGTCCTTCTCTTTCCGTCGGTAGACACGAGCTGAGAAATTGCAAACGTCCAGCAATTGCTCAGAGATGAAAAGTGCCAGCACTGAAAGCTCTTGCTAGCCAGCACCCTTCCTTGGAAGCGCTTTCACAGGCGCAGCAACACTGGGGCTTTGCGCTTCTATACGCACCAAACGTCACGGTCCTTCTCTTTCCGTCTCGTAGACACGAGCTGAGAAATTGCAAACGTCGAGCAATTGCTCAGAGATGAAAAGTGCCAGCACTGAAAGCTGTTGCTAGCCAGCACCCTTCCTTGGAAGCGCTTTTGTAGGCCTAAGAACACTGGGGCTCTGGGCTTCTCTAGCCACCTCATCTTCTGCTCATCCTCGCGCGCACTCTAAAGAGAGCTCAGGTGAGAAGTTGCAAACGTCGAGCAATTGCTCAGAGATGAAAAGTGCCAGCACTGAAAGCTCTTGCTAGCCAGCACCCTTCCTTGGAAGCGCTTTCACAGGCGCAGTAACACTGGGGCTTTGCACTTCTCTACGCACCAAACGTCACGGTCCTTCTCTTTCCGTCTCGTAGACACGAGCTGAGAAATTGCAAACGTGGAGCAATTGCTCAGAGATGAAAAGTGCCAGCACTGAAAGCTGTTGCTAGCCAGCACCCTTCCTTGGAAGCGCTTTTGTAGGCCTAAGAACACTGGGGCTCTGGGCTTCTCTAGCCACCTCATCTTCTGCTCATCCTCGCGCGCACTCTAAAGAGAGCTCAGGTGAGAAATTGCAAACGTCCACCAATTGCTCAGAGATGAAAAGTGCCAGCACTGAAAGCTCTTGCTAGCCAGCACCCTTCCTTGGAAGCGCTTTCACAGGCGCAGCAACACTGGGGCTTTGCGCTTCTCTAGCCACCAAACGTCACGGTCCTTCTCTTTCCGTCTCGTAGACACGAGCTGAGAAATTGCAAAAGTCGAGCAATTGCTCAGAGATGAAAAGTGCCAGCACTGAAAGCTCTTGCTAGCCAGCACCCTTCCTTGGAAGCGCTTTCACAGGCGCAGCAACACTGGGGCTTTGCGCTTCTATACGCACCAAATGTCACGGTCCTTCTCTTTCCGTCGGTAGACACGAGCTGAGAAATTGCAAACGTCGAGCAATTGCTCAGAGATGAAAAGTGCCAGCACTGAAAGCTCTTGCTAGCCAGCACCCTTCCTTGGAAGCGCTTTCACAGGCGCAGCAACACTGGGGCTTTGCGCTTCTATACGCACCAAACGTCACGGTCCTTCTCTTTCCGTCTCGTAGACACGAGCTGAGAAATTGCAAACGTCGAGCAATTGCTCAGAGATGAAAAGTGCCAGCACTGAAAGCTGTTGCTAGCCAGCACCCTTCCTTGGAAGCGCTTTTGTAGGCCTAAGAACACTGGGGCTCTGGGCTTCTCTAGCCACCTCATCTTCTGCTCATCCTCTCGCGCACTCTAAAGAGAGCTCAGGTGAGAAATTGCAAACGTCGAGCAATTGCTCAGAGATGAAAAGGGCCAGCACTGAAAGCTGTTGCTAGCCAGCACCCTTCCTTGGAAGCGCTTTCACAGGTGCAGCAACACTGGGGCTTTGCGCTTCTCTAGCCACCAAAAGTCACGGTCCTTCTCTTTCCGTCGGTAGACACGAGCTGAGAAATTGCAAACGTCGAGCAATTGCTCAGAGATGAAAAGTGCCAGCACTGAAAGCTCTTGCTAGCCAGCACCCTTCCTTGGAAGCGCTTTTGTAGGCCTAAGAACACTGGGGCTCTGGGCTTCTCTAGCCACCTAATCTTCTGCTCATCCTCTCGCGCACTCTAAAGAGAGCTCAGGTGAGAAATTGCAAACGTCGAGCAATTGCTCAGAGATGAAAAGGGCCAGCACTGAAAGCTGTTGCTAGCCAGCACCCTTCCTTGGAAGCGCTTTCACAGGCGCAGCAACACTGGGGCTTTGCGCTTCTATACGCACCAAACGTCACGGTCCTTCTCTTTCCGTCGGTAGACACGAGCTGAGAAATTGCAAACGTCCAGCAATTGCTCAGAGATGAAAAGTGCCAGCACTGAAAGCTCTTGCTAGCCAGCACCCTTCCTTGGAAGCGCTTTCACAGGCGCAGCAATACTGGGGCTTTGCGCTTCTATACGCACCAAACGTCACGGTCCTTCTCTTTCCGTCTCGTAGACACGAGCTGAGAAATTGCAAACGTCCAGCAATTGCTCAGAGATGAAAAGTGCCAGCACTGAAAGCTGTTGCTAGCCAGCACCCTTCCTTGGAAGCGCTTTTGTAGGCCTAAGAAGACTGGGGCTCTGGGCTTCTCTAGCCACCTCATCTTCTGCTCATCCTCGCGCGCACTCTAAAGAGAGCTCAGGTGAGAAATTGCAAACGTCGAGCAATTGCTCAGAGATGAAAAGTGCCAGCACTGAAAGCTCTTGCTAGCCAGCACCCTTCCTTGGAAGCGCTTTCACAGGCGCTGTAACACTGGGGCTTTGCACTTCTCTACGCACCAAACGTCACGGTCATTCTCTTTCCGTCTCGTAGACACGAGCTGAGAAATTGCAAACGTCGAGCAATTGCTCAGAGATGAAAAGTGCCAGCACTGAAAGCTGTTGCTAGCCAGCACCCTTCCTTGGAAGCGCTTTTGTAGGCCTAAGAACACTGGGGCTCTGGGCTTCTCTAGCCACCTCATCTTCTGCTCATCCTCGCGCGCACTCTAAAGAGAGCTCAGGTGAGAAATTGCAAACGTCCACCAATTGCTCAGAGATGAAAAGTGCCAGCACTGAAAGCTCTTGCTAGCCAGCACCCTTCCTTGGAAGCGCTTTCACAGGCGCAGCAACACTGGGGCTTTGCGCTTCTCTAGCCACCAAACGTCACGGTCCTTCTCTTTCCGTCTCGTAGACACGAGCTGAGAAATTGCAAACGTCGAGCAATTGCTCAGAGATGAAAAGTGCCAGCACTGAAAGCTCTTGCTAGCCAGCACCCTTCCTTGGAAGCGCTTTCACAGGCGCAGCAACACTGGGGCTTTGCGCTTCTATACGCACCAAATGTCACGGTCCTTCTCTTTCCGTCGGTAGACACGAGCTGAGAAATTGCAAACGTCGAGCAATTGCTCAGAGATGAAAAGTGCCAGCACTGAAAGCTCTTGCTAGCCAGCACCCTTCCTTGGAAGCGCTTTCACAGGCGCAGCAACACTGGGGCTTTGCGCTTCTATACGCACCAAACGTCACGGTCCTTCTCTTTCCGTCTCGTAGACACGAGCTGAGAAATTGCAAACGTCGAGCAATTGCTCAGAGATGAAAAGTGCCAGCACTGAAAGCTCTTGCTAGCCAGCACCCTTCCTTGGAAGCGCTTTTGTAGGCCTAAGAACACTGGGGCTCTGGGCTTCTCTAGCCACCTCATCTTCTGCTCATCCTCTCGCGCACTCTAAAGAGAGCTCAGGTGAGAAATTGCAAACGTCGAGCAATTGCTCAGAGATGAAAAGTGCCAGCACTGAAAGCTGTTGCTAGCCAGCACCCTTCCTTGGAAGCGCTTTCACAGGTGCAGCAACACTGGGGCTTTGCGCTTCTCTAGCCACCAAAAGTCACGGTCCTTCTCTTTCCGTCGGTAGACACGAGCTGAGAAATTGCAAACGTCGAGCAATTGCTCAGAGATGAAAAGTGCCAGCACTGAAAGCTGTTGCTAGCCAGCACCCTTCCTTGCAAGCGCTTTTGTAGGCCTAAGAACACTGGGGCTCTGGGCTTCTCTAGCCACCTAATCTTCTGCTCATCCTCTCGCGCACTCTAAAGAGAGCTCAGGTGAGAAATTGCAAACGTCCAGCAATTGCTCAGAGATGAAAAGTGCCAGCACTGAAAGCTCTTGCTAGCCAGCACCCTTCCTTGGAAGCGCTTTCACAGGCGCAGCAACACTGGGGCTTTGCGCTTCTATACGCACCAAACGTCACGGTCCTTCTCTTTCCGTCGGTAGACACGAGCTGAGAAATTGCAAACGTCAAGCAATTGCTCAGAGATGAAAAGTGCCAGCACTGAAAGCTGTTGCTAGCCAGCACCCTTCCTTGGAAGCGCTTTTGTAGGCCTAAGAACACTGGGGCTCTGGGCTTCTCTAGCCACCTCATCTTCTGCTCATCCTCTCGCGCACTCTAAAGAGAGCTCAGGTGAGAAATTGCAAACGTCGAGCAATTGCTCAGAGATGAAAAGTGCCAGCACTGAAAGCTGTTGCTAGCCAGCACCCTTCCTTGGAAGCGCTTTCACAGGCGCAGCAACACTGGGGCTTTGCGCTTCTCTACCCACCAAACGTCACGGTCCTTCTCTTTCCGCCTCTAGACACGAGCTGAGAAATTGCAAACGTGGAGCAATTGCTCAGAGATGAAAAGTGCCAGCACTGAAAGCTGTTGCTAGCCAGCACCCTTCCTTGGAAGCGCTTTCACAAGCGCAGTAACACTGGGGCTTTGCGCTTCTATACGCACCAAACGTCACGGTCCTTCTCTTTCCGTCTCGTAGACATGAGCTGAGAAATTGCAAATGTCGAGCAATTGCTCAGAGATGAAAAGTGCCAGCACTGAAAGCTGTTGCTAGCCAGCACCCTTCCTTGGAAGCGCTTTTGTAGGCCTAAGAACACTGGGGCTCTGGGCTTCTCTAGCCACCTAATCTTCTGCTCATCCTCTCGCGGACTTTAAAGAGAGCTCAGGTGAGAAGTTGCAAACGTCGAGCAATTGCTCAGAGATGAAAAGTGCCAGCACTGAAAGCTGTTGCTAGCCAGCACCCTTCCTTGGAAGCGCTTTCACAGGCGCAGTAACACTGGGGCTTTGCGCTTCTCTACCCACCAAACGTCACGGTCCTTCTCTTTCCGTCGGTAGACACGAGCTGAGAAATTGCAAACGTCGAGCAATTGCTCAGAGATGAAAAGTGCCAGCACTGAAAGCTCTTGCTAGCCAGCACCCTTCCTTGGAAGCGCTTTTGTAGGCCTAAGAACACTGGGGCTCTGGGCTTCTCTAGCCACCTCATCTTCTGCTCATCCTCGCGCGCACTCTAAAGAGAGCTCAGGTGAGAAATTGCAAACGTCCACCAATTGCTCAGAGATGAAAAGTGCCAGCACTGAAAGCTCTTGCTAGCCAGCACCCTTCCTTGGAAGCGCTTTCACAGGCGCAGCAACACTGGGGCTTTGCGCTTCTCTAGCCACCAAACGTCACGGTCATTCTCTTTCCGTCTCGTAGACACGAGCTGAGAAATTGCAAACGTCGAGCAATTGCTCCGAGATGAAAAGTGCCAGCACTGAAAGCTCTTGCTAGCCAGCACCCTTCCTTGGAAGCGCTTTTGTAGGCCTAAGAACACTGGGGCTCTGGGCTTCTCTAGCCACCTCATCTTCTGCTCATCCTCTCGCGCACTCTAAAGAGAGCTCAGGTGAGAAATTGCAAACGTCGAGCAATTGCTCAGAGATGAAAAGTGCCAGCACTGAAAGCTGTTGCTAGCCAGCACCCTTCCTTGGAAGCGCTTTCACAGGCGCAGCAACACTGGGGCTTTGCGCTTCTCTAGCCACCAAACGTCATGGTCATTCTCTTTCCGTCTCGTAGACACGAGCTGAGAAATTGCAAACGTCGAGCAATTGCTCCGAGATGAAAAGTGCCAGCACTGAAAGCTGTTGCTAGCCAGCACCCTTCCTTGGAAGCGCTTTTGTAGGCCTAAGAACACTGGGGCTCTGGGCTTCTCTAGCCACCTAATCTTGTGCTCATCCTCTCGCGCACTCTAAAGAGAGCTCAGGTGAGAAATTGCAAACGTCGAGCAATTGCTCAGAGATGAAAAGGGCCAGCACTGAAAGCTGTTGCTAGCCAGCACCCTTCCTTGGAAGCGCTTTCACAGGCGCAGCAACACTGGGGCTTTGCGCTTCTCTAGCCACCAAACGTCACGGTCCTTCTCTTTCCGTCGGTAGACACGAGCTGAGAAATTGCAAACGTCCAGCAATTGCTCAGAGATGAAAAGTGCCAGCACTGAAAGCTCTTGCTAGCCAGCACCCTTCCTTGGAAGCGCTTTCACAGGCGCAGCAACACTGGGGCTTTGCGCTTCTATACGCACCAAACGTCACGGTCCTTCTCTTTCCGTCTCGTAGACACGAGCTGAGAAATTGCAAACGTCGAGCAATTGCTCAGAGATGAAAAGTGCCAGCACTGAAAGCTGTTGCTAGCCAGCACCCTTCCTTGGAAGCGCTTTTGTAGGCCTAAGAACACTGGGGCTCTGGGCTTCTCTAGCCACCTCATCTTCTGCTCATCCTCGCGCGCACTCTAAAGAGAGCTCAGGTGAGAAGTTGCAAACGTCGAGCAATTGCTCAGAGATGAAAAGTGCCAGCACTGAAAGCTCTTGCTAGCCAGCACCCTTCCTTGGAAGCGCTTTCACAGGCGCAGTAACACTGGGGCTTTGCACTTCTCTACGCACCAAACGTCACGGTCCTTCTCTTTCCGTCTCGTAGACACGAGCTGAGAAATTGCAAACGTGGAGCAATTGCTCAGAGATGAAAAGTGCCAGCACTGAAAGCTGTTGCTAGCCAGCACCCTTCCTTGGAAGCGCTTTTGTAGGCCTAAGAACACTGGGGCTCTGGGCTTCTCTAGCCACCTCATCTTCTGCTCATCCTCGCGCGCACTCTAAAGAGAGCTCAGGTGAGAAATTGCAAACGTCCACCAATTGCTCAGAGATGAAAAGTGCCAGCACTGAAAGCTCTTGCTAGCCAGCACCCTTCCTTGGAAGCGCTTTCACAGGCGCAGCAACACTGGGGCTTTGCGCTTCTCTACCCACCAAACGTCACGGTCCTTCTCTTTCCGTCTCGTAGACACGAGCTGAGAAATTGCAAAAGTCGAGCAATTGCTCAGAGATGAAAAGTGCCAGCACTGAAAGCTCTTGCTAGCCAGCACCCTTCCTTGGAAGCGCTTTCACAGGCGCAGCAACACTGGGGCTTTGCGCTTCTATACGCACCAAATGTCACGGTCCTTCTCTTTCCGTCGGTAGACACGAGCTGAGAAATTGCAAACGTCGAGCAATTGCTCAGAGATGAAAAGTGCCAGCACTGAAAGCTCTTGCTAGCCAGCACCCTTCCTTGGAAGCGCTTTCACAGGCGCAGCAACACTGGGGCTTTGCGCTTCTATACGCACCAAACGTCACGGTCCTTCTCTTTCCGTCTCGTAGACACGAGCTGAGAAATTGCAAACGTCGAGCAATTGCTCCGAGATGAAAAGTGCCAGCACTGAAAGCTGTTGCTAGCCAGCACCCTTCCTTGGAAGCGCTTTTGTAGGCCTAAGAACACTGGGGCTCTGGGCTTCTCTAGCCACCTCATCTTCTGCTCATCCTCTCGCGCACTCTAAAGAGAGCTCAGGTGAGAAATTGCAAACGTCGAGCAATTGCTCAGAGATGAAAAGGGCCAGCACTGAAAGCTGTTGCTAGCCAGCACCCTTCCTTGGAAGCGCTTTCACAGGTGCAGCAACACTGGGGCTTTGCGCTTCTCTAGCCACCAAAAGTCACGGTCCTTCTCTTTCCGTCGGTAGACACGAGCTGAGAAATTGCAAACGTCGAGCAATTGCTCAGAGATGAAAAGTGCCAGCACTGAAAGCTCTTGCTAGCCAGCACCCTTCCTTGGAAGCGCTTTTGTAGGCCTAAGAACACTGGGGCTCTGGGCTTCTCTAGCCACCTAATCTTCTGCTCATCCTCTCGCGCACTCTAAAGAGAGCTCAGGTGAGAAATTGCAAACGTCGAGCAATTGCTCAGAGATGAAAAGGGCCAGCACTGAAAGCTGTTGCTAGCCAGCACCCTTCCTTGGAAGCGCTTTCACAGGCGCAGCAACACTGGGGCTTTGCGCTTCTATACGCACCAAACGTCACGGTCCTTCTCTTTCCGTCGGTAGACACGAGCTGAGAAATTGCAAACGTCCAGCAATTGCTCAGAGATGAAAAGTGCCAGCACTGAAAGCTGTTGCTAGCCAGCACCCTTCCTTGGAAGCGCTTTCACAGGCGCAGCAATACTGGGGCTTTGCGCTTCTATACGCACCAAACGTCACGGTCCTTCTCTTTCCGTCTCGTAGACATGAGCTGAGAAATTGCAAACGTCCAGCAATTGCTCAGAGATGAAAAGTGCCAGCACTGAAAGCTGTTGCTAGCCAGCACCCTTCCTTGGAAGCGCTTTTGTAGGCCTAAGAAGACTGGGGCTCTGGGCTTCTCTAGCCACCTCATCTTCTGCTCATCCTCGCGCGCACTCTAAAGAGAGCTCAGGTGAGAAATTGCAAACGTCGAGCAATTGCTCAGAGATGAAAAGTGCCAGCACTGAAAGCTCTTGCTAGCCAGCACCCTTCCTTGGAAGCGCTTTCACAGGCGCTGTAACACTGGGGCTTTGCACTTCTCTACGCACCAAACGTCACGGTCATTCTCTTTCCGTCTCGTAGACACGAGCTGAGAAATTGCAAACGTCGAGCAATTGCTCAGAGATGAAAAGTGCCAGCACTGAAAGCTGTTGCTAGCCAGCACCCTTCCTTGGAAGCGCTTTTGTAGGCCTAAGAACACTGGGGCTCTGGGCTTCTCTAGCCACCTCATCTTCTGCTCATCCTCGCGCGCACTCTAAAGAGAGCTCAGGTGAGAAATTGCAAACGTCCACCAATTGCTCAGAGATGAAAAGTGCCAGCACTGAAAGCTCTTGCTAGCCAGCACCCTTCCTTGGAAGCGCTTTCACAGGCGCAGCAACACTGGGGCTTTGCGCTTCTCTAGCCACCAAACGTCACGGTCCTTCTCTTTCCGTCTCGTAGACACGAGCTGAGAAATTGCAAACGTCGAGCAATTGCTCAGAGATGAAAAGTGCCAGCACTGAAAGCTCTTGCTAGCCAGCACCCTTCCTTGGAAGCGCTTTCACAGGCGCAGCAACACTGGGGCTTTGCGCTTCTATACGCACCAAATGTCACGGTCCTTCTCTTTCCGTCGGTAGACACGAGCTGAGAAATTGCAAACGTCCAGCAATTGCTCAGAGATGAAAAGTGCCAGCACTGAAAGCTCTTGCTAGCCAGCACCCTTCCTTGGAAGCGCTTTCACAGGCGCAGCAACACTGGGGCTTTGCGCTTCTATACGCACCAAACGTCACGGTCCTTCTCTTTCCGTCTCGTAGACACGAGCTGAGAAATTGCAAACGTCGAGCAATTGCTCAGAGATGAAAAGTGCCAGCACTGAAAGCTCTTGCTAGCCAGCACCCTTCCTTGGAAGCGCTTTTGTAGGCCTAAGAACACTGGGGCTCTGGGCTTCTCTAGCCACCTCATCTTCTGCTCATCCTCTCGCGCACTCTAAAGAGAGCTCAGGTGAGAAATTGCAAACGTCGAGCAATTGCTCAGAGATGAAAAGTGCCAGCACTGAAAGCTGTTGCTAGCCAGCACCCTTCCTTGGAAGCGCTTTCACAGGTGCAGCAACACTGGGGCTTTGCGCTTCTCTAGCCACCAAAAGTCACGGTCCTTCTCTTTCCGTCGGTAGACACGAGCTGAGAAATTGCAAACGTCGAGCAATTGCTCAGAGATGAAAAGTGCCAGCACTGAAAGCTGTTGCTAGCCAGCACCCTTCCTTGCAAGCGCTTTTGTAGGCCTAAGAACACTGGGGCTCTGGGCTTCTCTAGCCACCTAATCTTCTGCTCATCCTCTCGCGCACTCTAAAGAGAGCTCAGGTGAGAAATTGCAAACGTCGAGCAATTGCTCAGAGATGAAAAGTGCCAGCACTGAAAGCTCTTGCTAGCCAGCACCCTTCCTTGGAAGCGCTTTCACAGGCGCAGCAACACTGGGGCTTTGCGCTTCTATACGCACCAAACGTCACGGTCCTTCTCTTTCCGTCGGTAGACACGAGCTGAGAAATTGCAAACGTCAAGCAATTGCTCAGAGATGAAAAGTGCCAGCACTGAAAGCTGTTGCTAGCCAGCACCCTTCCTTGGAAGCGCTTTTGTAGGCCTAAGAACACTGGGGCTCTGGGCTTCTCTAGCCACCTCATCTTCTGCTCATCCTCTCGCGCACTCTAAAGAGAGCTCAGGTGAGAAATTGCAAACGTCGAGCAATTGCTCAGAGATGAAAAGTGCCAGCACTGAAAGCTGTTGCTAGCCAGCACCCTTCCTTGGAAGCGCTTTCACAGGCGCAGCAACACTGGGGCTTTGCGCTTCTCTACCCACCAAACGTCACGGTCCTTCTCTTTCCGCCTCTAGACACGAGCTGAGAAATTGCAAACGTGGAGCAATTGCTCAGAGATGAAAAGTGCCAGCACTGAAAGCTGTTGCTAGCCAGCACCCTTCCTTGGAAGCGCTTTCACAAGCGCAGTAACACTGGGGCTTTGCGCTTCTATACGCACCAAACGTCACGGTCCTTCTCTTTCCGTCTCGTAGACATGAGCTGAGAAATTGCAAATGTCGAGCAATTGCTCAGAGATGAAAAGTGCCAGCACTGAAAGCTGTTGCTAGCCAGCACCCTTCCTTGGAAGCGCTTTTGTAGGCCTAAGAACACTGGGGCTCTGGGCTTCTCTAGCCACCTAATCTTCTGCTCATCCTCTCGCGCACTTTAAAGAGAGCTCAGGTGAGAAGTTGCAAACGTCGAGCAATTGCTCAGAGATGAAAAGTGCCAGCACTGAAAGCTGTTGCTAGCCAGCACCCTTCCTTGGAAGCGCTTTCACAGGCGCAGTAACACTGGGGCTTTGCGCTTCTCTACCCACCAAACGTCACGGTCCTTCTCTTTCCGTCGGTAGACACGAGCTGAGAAATTGCAAACGTCGAGCAATTGCTCAGAGATGAAAAGTGCCAGCACTGAAAGCTCTTGCTAGCCAGCACCCTTCCTTGGAAGCGCTTTTGTAGGCCTAAGAACACTGGGGCTCTGGGCTTCTCTAGCCACCTCATCTTCTGCTCATCCTCGCGCGCACTCTAAAGAGAGCTCAGGTGAGAAATTGCAAACGTCCACCAATTGCTCAGAGATGAAAAGTGCCAGCACTGAAAGCTCTTGCTAGCCAGCACCCTTCCTTGGAAGCGCTTTCACAGGCGCAGCAACACTGGGGCTTTGCGCTTCTCTAGCCACCAAACGTCACGGTCATTCTCTTTCCGTCTCGTAGACACGAGCTGAGAAATTGCAAACGTCGAGCAATTGCTCCGAGATGAAAAGTGCCAGCACTGAAAGCTCTTGCTAGCCAGCACCCTTCCTTGGAAGCGCTTTTGTAGGCCTAAGAACACTGGGGCTCTGGGCTTCTCTAGCCACCTCATCTTCTGCTCATCCTCTCGCGCACTCTAAAGAGAGCTCAGGTGAGAAATTGCAAACGTCGAGCAATTGCTCAGAGATGAAAAGTGCCAGCACTGAAAGCTGTTGCTAGCCAGCACCCTTCCTTGGAAGCGCTTTCACAGGCGCAGCAACACTGGGGCTTTGCGCTTCTCTAGCCACCAAACGTCATGGTCATTCTCTTTCCGTCTCGTAGACACGAGCTGAGAAATTGCAAACGTCGAGCAATTGCTCAGAGATGAAAAGTGCCAGCACTGAAAGCTCTTGCTAGCCAGCACCCTTCCTTGGAAGCGCTTTTGTAGGCCTAAGAACACTGGGGCTCTGGGCTTCTCTAGCCACCTCATCTTCTGCTCATCCTCTCGCGCACTCTAAAGAGAGCTCAGGTGAGAAATTGCAAACGTCGAGCAATTGCTCAGAGATGAAAAGTGCCAGCACTGAAAGCTGTTGCTAGCCAGCACCCTTCCTTGGAAGCGCTTTCACAAGCGCAGTAACACTGGGGCTTTGCACTTCTCTACGCACCAAACGTCACGGTCCTTCTCTTTCCGTCTCGTAGACACGAGCTGAGAAATTGCAAACGTCGAGCAATTGCTCCGAGATGAAAAGTGCCAGCACTGAAAGCTGTTGCTAGCCAGCACCCTTCCTTGGAAGCGCTTTCACAGGCGCAGCAACACTGGGGCTTTGCGCTTCTATACGCACCAAACGTCACGGTCCTTCTCTTTCCGTCTCCTAGACACGAGCTGAGAAATTGCAAACGTCAAGCAATTGCTCCGAGATGAAAAGTGCCAGCACTGAAAGCTGTTGCTAGCCAGCACCCTTCCTTGGAAGCGCTTTTGTAGGCCTAAGAACACTGGGGCTCTGGGCTTCTCTAGCCACCTCATCTTCTGCTCATCCTCGCGCGCACTCTAAAGAGAGCTCAGGTGAGAAATTGCAAATGTCGAGCAATTGCTCAGAGATGAAAAGTGCCAGCACTGAAAGCTCTTGCTAGCCAGCACCCTTCCTTGGAAGCGATTTCACAGGCGCAGCAACACTGGGGCTTTGCGCTTCTCTAGCCACCAAACGTCACGGTCCTTCTCTTTCCGTCTCGTAGACACGAGCTGAGAAATTGCAAACGTCGAGCAATTGCTCCGAGATGAAAAGTGCCAGCACTGAAAGCTGTTGCTAGCCAGCACCCTTCCTTGGAAGCGCTTTTGTAGGCCTAAGAACACTGGGGCTCTGGGCTTCTCTAGCCACCTAATCTTGTGCTCATCCTCTCGCGCACTCTAAAGAGAGCTCAGGTGAGAAATTGCAAACGTCGAGCAATTGCTCAGAGATGAAAAGGGCCAGCACTGAAAGCTGTTGCTAGCCAGCACCCTTCCTTGGAAGCGCTTTCACAGGCGCAGCAACACTGGGGCTTTGCGCTTCTATACGCACCAAACGTCACGGTCCTTCTCTTTCCGTCGGTAGACACGAGCTGAGAAATTGCAAACGTCCAGCAATTGCTCAGAGATGAAAAGTGCCAGCACTGAAAGCTCTTGCTAGCCAGCACCCTTCCTTGGAAGCGCTTTCACAGGCGCAGCAACACTGGGGCTTTGCGCTTCTATACGCACCAAACGTCACGGTCCTTCTCTTTCCGTCTCGTAGACACGAGCTGAGAAATTGCAAACGTCGAGCAATTGCTCAGAGATGAAAAGTGCCAGCACTGAAAGCTGTTGCTAGCCAGCACCCTTCCTTGGAAGCGCTTTTGTAGGCCTAAGAACACTGGGGCTCTGGGCTTCTCTAGCCACCTCATCTTCTGCTCATCCTCGCGCGCACTCTAAAGAGAGCTCAGGTGAGAAGTTGCAAACGTCGAGCAATTGCTCAGAGATGAAAAGTGCCAGCACTGAAAGCTGTTGCTAGCCAGCACCCTTCCTTGGAAGCGCTTTCACAGGCGCAGTAACACTGGGGCTTTGCACTTCTCTACGCACCAAACGTCACGGTCATTCTCTTTCCGTCTCGTAGACACGAGCTGAGAAATTGCAAACGTGGAGCAATTGCTCAGAGATGAAAAGTGCCAGCACTGAAAGCTGTTGCTAGCCAGCACCCTTCCTTGGAAGCGCTTTTGTAGGCCTAAGAACACTGGGGCTCTGGGCTTCTCTAGCCACCTCATCTTCTGCTCATCCTCTCGCGCACTCTAAAGAGAGCTCAGGTGAGAAATTGCAAACGTCCACCAATTGCTCAGAGATGAAAAGTGCCAGCACTGAAAGCTCTTGCTAGCCAGCACCCTTCCTTGGAAGCGCTTTCACAGGCGCAGCAACACTGGGGCTTTGCGCTTCTCTAGCCACCAAACGTCACGGTCCTTCTCTTTCCGTCTCCTAGACACGAGCTGAGAAATTGCAAACGTCGAGCAATTGCTCAGAGATGAAAAGTGCCAGCACTGAAAGCTGTTGCTAGCCAGCACCCTTCCTTGGAAGCGCTTTCACAGGCGCAGCAACACTGGGGCTTTGCGCTTCTATACGCACCAAATGTCACGGTCCTTCTCTTTCCGTCGGTAGACACGAGCTGAGAAATTGCAAACGTCGAGCAATTGCTCAGAGATGAAAAGTGCCAGCACTGAAAGCTCTTGCTAGCCAGCACCCTTCCTTGGAAGCGCTTTCACAGGCGCAGCAACACTGGGGCTTTGCGCTTCTATACGCACCAAACGTCACGGTCCTTCTCTTTCCGTCTCGTAGACACGAGCTGAGAAATTGCAAACGTCGAGCAATTGCTCCGAGATGAAAAGGGCCAGCACTGAAAGCTGTTGCTAGCCAGCACCCTTCCTTGGAAGCGCTTTTGTAGGCCTAAGAACACTGGGGCTCTGGGCTTCTCTAGCCACCTCATCTTCTGCTCATCCTCTCGCGCACTCTAAAGAGAGCTCAGGTGAGAAATTGCAAACGTCGAGCAATTGCTCAGAGATGAAAAGGGCCAGCACTGAAAGCTGTTGCTAGCCAGCACCCTTCCTTGGAAGCGCTTTCACAGGTGCAGCAACACTGGGGCTTTGCGCTTCTCTAGCCACCAAAAGTCACGGTCCTTCTCTTTCCGTCGGTAGACACGAGCTGAGAAATTGCAAACGTCGAGCAATTGCTCAGAGATGAAAAGTGCCAGCACTGAAAGCTCTTGCTAGCCAGCACCCTTCCTTGGAAGCGCTTTTGTAGGCCTAAGAACACTGGGGCTCTGGGCTTCTCTAGCCACCTCATCTTCTGCTCATCCTCTCGCGCACTCTAAAGAGAGCTCAGGTGAGAAATTGCAAACGTCGAGCAATTGCTCAGAGATGAAAAGGGCCAGCACTGAAAGCTGTTGCTAGCCAGCACCCTTCCTTGGAAGCGCTTTCACAGGTGCAGCAACACTGGGGCTTTGCGCTTCTCTAGCCACCAAAAGTCACGGTCCTTCTCTTTCCGTCGGTAGACACGAGCTGAGAAATTGCAAACGTCGAGCAATTGCTCAGAGATGAAAAGTGCCAGCACTGAAAGCTGTTGCTAGCCAGCCCCCTTCCTTGGAAGCGCTTTTGTAGGCCTAAGAACACTGGGGCTCTGGGCTTCTCTAGCCACCTAATCTTCTGCTCATCCTCTCGCGCACTCTAAAGAGAGCTCAGGTGAGAAATTGCAAACGTCGAGCAATTGCTCAGAGATGAAAAGTGCCAGCACTGAAAGCTGTTGCTAGCCAGCACCCTTCCTTGGAAGCGCTTTCACAGGCGCAGCAACACTGGGGCTTTGCGCTTCTATACGCACCAAACGTCACGGTCCTTCTCTTTCCGTCTCGTAGACACGAGCTGAGAAATTGCAAACGTCGAGCAATTGCTCCGAGATGAAAAGTGCCAGCACTGAAAGCTCTTGCTAGCCAGCACCCTTCCTTGGAAGCGCTTTTGTAGGCATAAGAACACTGGGGCTCTGGGCTTCTCTAGCCACCTCATCTTCTGCTCATCCTCGCGCGCACTCTAAAGAGAGCTCAGGTGAGAAGTTGCAAACGTCGAGCAATTGCTCAGAGATGAAAAGTGCCAGCACTGAAAGCTGTTGCTAGCCAGCACCCTTCCTTGGAAGCGCTTTCACAGGCGCAGTAACACTGGGGCTTTGCACTTCTCTACGCACCAAACGTCACGGTCCTTCTCTTTCCGTCTCGTAGACACGAGCTGAGAAATTGCAAACGTGGAGCAATTGCTCAGAGATGAAAAGTGCCAGCACTGAAAGCTCTTGCTAGCCAGCACCCTTCCTTGGAAGCGCTTTTGTAGGCCTAAGAACACTGGGGCTCTGGGCTTCTCTAGCCACCTCATCTTCTGCTCATCCTCGCGCGCACTCTAAAGAGAGCTCAGGTGAGAAATTGCAAACGTCGAGCAATTGCTCAGAGATGAAAAGGGCCAGCACTGAAAGCTGTTGCTAGCCAGCACCCTTCCTTGGAAGCGCTTTCACAGGTGCAGCAACACTGGGGCTTTGCGCTTCTCTAGCCACCAAAAGTCACGGTCCTTCTCTTTCCGTCGGTAGACACGAGCTGAGAAATTGCAAACGTCGAGCAATTGCTCAGAGATGAAAAGTGCCAGCACTGAAAGCTCTTGCTAGCCAGCACCCTTCCTTGGAAGCGCTTTTGTAGGCCTAAGAACACTGGGGCTCTGGGCTTCTCTAGCCACCTCATCTTCTGCTCATCCTCTCGCGCACTCTAAAGAGAGCTCAGGTGAGAAATTGCAAACGTCGAGCAATTGCTCAGAGATGAAAAGGGCCAGCACTGAAAGCTGTTGCTAGCCAGCACCCTTCCTTGGAAGCGCTTTCACAGGTGCAGCAACACTGGGGCTTTGCGCTTCTCTAGCCACCAAAAGTCACGGTCCTTCTCTTTCCGTCGGTAGACACGAGCTGAGAAATTGCAAACGTCGAGCAATTGCTCAGAGATGAAAAGTGCCAGCACTGAAAGCTGTTGCTAGCCAGCACCCTTCCTTGGAAGCGCTTTTGTAGGCCTAAGAACACTGGGGCTCTGGGCTTCTCTAGCCACCTCATCTTCTGCTCATCCTCTCGCGCACTCTAAAGAGAGCTCAGGTGAGAAATTGCAAACGTCGAGCAATTGCTCAGAGATGAAAAGTGCCAGCACTGAAAGCTCTTGCTAGCCAGCACCCTTCCTTGGAAGCGCTTTCACAGGTGCAGCAACACTGGGGCTTTGCGCTTCTCTACCCACCAAAAGTCACGGTCCTTCTCTTTCCGTCGGTAGACACGAGCTGAGAAATTGCAAACGTCGAGCAATTGCTCAGAGACGAAAAGTGCCAGCACTGAAAGCTGTTGCTAGCCAGCACCCTTCCTTGCAAGCGCTTTTGTAGGCCTAAGAACACTGGGGCTCTGGGCTTCTCTAGCCACCTCATCTTCTGCTCATCCTCGCGCGCACTCTAAAGAGAGCTCAGGGGAGAAATTGCAAACGTCGAGCAATTGCTCAGAGATGAAAAGTGCCAGCACTGAAAGCTGTTGCTAGCCAGCACCCTTCCTTGGAAGCGCTTTCACAAGCGCAGTAACACTGGGGCTTTGCACTTCTCTACGCACCAAACGTCACGGTCCTTCTCTTTCCGTCTCGTAGACACGAGCTGAGAAATTGCAAACGTCGAGCAATTGCTCAGAGGTGAAAAGTGCCAGCACTGAAAGCTCTTGCTAGCCAGCACCCTTCCTTGGAAGCGCTTTCACAGGCGCAGCAACACTGGGGCTTTGCGCTTCTATACGCACCAAACGTCACGGTCCTTCTCTTTCCGTCTCCTAGACACGAGCTGAGAAATTGCAAACGTCGAGCAATTGCTCAGAGATGAAAAGTGCCAGCACTGAAAGCTGTTGCTAGCCAGCACCCTTCCTTGGAAGCGCTTTTGTAGGCCTAAGAACACTGGGGCTCTGGGCTTCTCTAGCCACCTCATCTTCTGCTCATCCTCTCGCGCACTCTAAAGAGAGCTCAGGTGAGAAATTGCAAACGTCGAGCAATTGCTCAGAGATGAAAAGTGCCAGCACTGAAAGCTCTTGCTAGCCAGCACCCTTCCTTGGAAGCGCTTTCACAGGCGCAGTAACACTGGGGCTTTGCACTTCTCTACGCACCAAACGTCACGGTCATTCTCTTTCCGTCTCGTAGACACGAGCTGAGAAATTGCAAACGTGGAGCAATTGCTCAGAGATGAAAAGTGCCAGCACTGAAAGCTCTTGCTAGCCAGCACCCTTCCTTGGAAGCGCTTTTGTAGGCCTAAGAACACTGGGGCTCTGGGCTTCTCTAGCCACCTCATCTTCTGCTCATCCTCGCGCGCACTCTAAAGAGAGCTCAGGTGAGAAATTGCAAACGTCCACCAATTGCTCAGAGATGAAAAGTGCCAGCACTGAAAGCTCTTGCTAGCCAGCACCCTTCCTTGGAAGCGCTTTCACAGGCGCAGCAACACTGGGGCTTTGCGCTTCTCTAGCCACCAAAAGTCACGGTCCTTCTCTTTCCGTCTCGTAGACACGAGCTGAGAAATTGCAAACGTCGAGCAATTGCTCAGAGATGAAAAGTGCCAGCACTGAAAGCTCTTGCTAGCCAGCACCCTTCCTTGGAAGCGCTTTCACAGGCGCAGCAACACTGGGGCTTTGCGCTTCTATACGCACCAAATGTCACGGTCCTTCTCTTTCCGTCTCCTAGACACGAGCTGAGAAATTGCAAACGTCGAGCAATTGCTCAGAGATGAAAAGTGCCAGCACTGAAAGCTCTTGCTAGCCAGCACCCTTCCTTGGAAGCGCTTTCACAGGCGCAGCAACACTGGGGCTTTGCGCTTCTATACGCACCAAACGTCACGGTCCTTCTCTTTCCGTCTCGTAGACACGAGCTGAGAAATTGCAAACGTCGAGCAATTGCTCAGAGATGAAAAGTGCCAGCACTGAAAGCTGTTGCTAGCCAGCACCCTTCCTTGGAAGCGCTTTTGTAGGCCTAAGAACACTGGGGCTCTGGGCTTCTCTAGCCACCTCATCTTCTGCTCATCCTCTCGCGCACTCTAAAGAGAGCTCAGGTGAGAAATTGCAAACGTCGAGCAATTGCTCAGAGATGAAAAGTGCCAGCACTGAAAGCTCTTGCTAGCCAGCACCCTTCCTTGGAAGCGCTTTCACAGGTGCAGCAACACTGGGGCTTTGCGCTTCTCTACCCACCAAAAGTCACGGTCCTTCTCTTTCCGTCGGTAGACACGAGCTGAGAAATTGCAAACGTCGAGCAATTGCTCAGAGACGAAAAGTGCCAGCACTGAAAGCTGTTGCTAGCCAGCACCCTTCCTTGCAAGCGCTTTTGTAGGCCTAAGAACACTGGGGCTCTGGGCTTCTCTAGCCACCTAATCTTCTGCTCATCCTCGCGCGCACTCTAAAGAGAGCTCAGGGGAGAAATTGCAAACGTCGAGCAATTGCTCAGAGATGAAAAGTGCCAGCACTGAAAGCTGTTGCTAGCCAGCACCCTTCCTTGGAAGCGCTTTCACAAGCGCAGTAACACTGGGGCTTTGCACTTCTCTACGCACCAAACGTCACGGTCATTCTCTTTCCGTCTCGTAGACACGAGCTGAGAAATTGCAAACGTCGAGCAATTGCTCAGAGGTGAAAAGTGCCAGCACTGAAAGCTCTTGCTAGCCAGCACCCTTCCTTGGAAGCGCTTTCACAGGCGCAGCAACACTGGGGCTTTGCGCTTCTATACGCACCAAACGTCACGGTCCTTCTCTTTCCGTCTCCTAGACACGAGCTGAGAAATTGCAAACGTCAAGCAATTGCTCAGAGATGAAAAGTGCCAGCACTGAAAGCTGTTGCTAGCCAGCACCCTTCCTTGGAAGCGCTTTTGTAGGCCTAAGAACACTGGGGCTCTGGGCTTCTCTAGCCACCTAATCTTCTGCTCATCCTCTCGCGCACTCTAAAGAGAGCTCAGGTGAGAAATTGCAAACGTCGAGCAATTGCTCAGAGATGAAAAGTGCCAGCACTGAAAGCTGTTGCTAGCCAGCACCCTTCCTTGGAAGCGCTTTCACAGGCGCAGCAACACTGCGGCTTTGCGCTTCTCTACCCACCAAACGTCACGGTCCTTCTCTTTCCGCCTCTAGACACGAGCTGAGAAATTGCAAACGTCAAGCAATTGCTCAGAGATGAAAAGTGCCAGCACTGAAAGCTGTTGCTAGCCAGCACCCTTCCTTGGAAGCGCTTTCACAAGCGCAGTAACACTGGGGCTTTGCGCTTCTATACGCACCAAACGTCACGGTCATTCTCTTTCCGTCTCGTAGACATGAGCTGAGAAATTGCAAATGTCGAGCAATTGCTCAGAGATGAAAAGTGCCAGCACTGAAAGCTGTTGCTAGCCAGCACCCTTCCTTGGAAGCGCTTTTGTAGGCCTAAGAACACTGGGGCTCTGGGCTTCTCTAGCCACCTCATCTTCTGCTCATCCTCTCGCGGACTTTAAAGAGAGCTCAGGTGAGAAGTTGCAAACGTCGAGCAATTGCTCAGAGATGAAAAGTGCCAGCACTGAAAGCTGTTGCTAGCCAGCACCCTTCCTTGGAAGCGCTTTCACAGGCGCAGTAACACTGGGGCTTTGCGCTTCTCTACCCACCAAACGTCACGGTCCTTCTCTTTCCGTCGGTAGACACGAGCTGAGAAATTGCAAACGTCGAGCAATTGCTCAGAGATGAAAAGTGCCAGCACTGAAAGCTCTTGCTAGCCAGCACCCTTCCTTGGAAGCGCTTTTGTAGGCCTAAGAACACTGGGGCTCTGGGCTTCTCTAGCCACCTCATCTTCTGCTCATCCTCTCGCGCACTCTAAAGAGAGCTCAGGTGAGAAATTGCAAACGTCGAGCAATTGCTCAGAGATGAAAAGTGCCAGCACTGAAAGCTGTTGCTAGCCAGCACCCTTCCTTGGAAGCGCTTTCACAGGCGCAGCAACACTGGGGCTTTGCGCTTCTCTAGCCACCAAACGTCACGGTCCTTCTCTTTCCGTCTCGTAGACACGAGCTGAGAAATTGCAAACGTCGAGCAATTGCTCCGAGATGAAAAGTGCCAGCACTGAAAGCTGTTGCTAGCCAGCACCCTTCCTTGGAAGCGCTTTTGTAGGCCTAAGAACACTGGGGCTCTGGGCTTCTCTAGCCACCTCATCTTCTGCTCATCCTCTCGCGCACTCTAAAGAGAGCTCAGGTGAGAAATTGCAAACGTCGAGCAATTGCTCAGAGATGAAAAGTGCCAGCACTGAAAGCTGTTGCTAGCCAGCACCCTTCCTTGGAAGCGCTTTCACAGGCGCAGCAACACTGGGGCTTTGCGCTTCTCTAGCCACCAAACGTCACGGTCATTCTCTTTCCGTCTCCTAGACACGAGCTGAGAAATTGCAAACGTCGAGCAATTGCTCAGAGATGAAAAGTGCCAGCACTGAAAGCTCTTGCTACCCAGCACCCTTCCTTGGAAGCGCTTTTGTAGGCCTAAGAACACTGGGGCTCTGGGCTTCTCTAGCCACCTCATCTTCTGCTCATCCTCTCGCGCACTCTAAAGAGAGCTCAGGTGAGAAATTGCAAACGTCGAGCAATTGCTCAGAGATGAAAAGTGCCAGCACTGAAAGCTGTTGCTAGCCAGCACCCTTCCTTGGAAGCGCTTTCACAAGCGCAGTAACACTGGGGCTTTGCACTTCTGTACGCACCAAACGTCACGGTCCTTCTCTTTCCGTCTCGTAGACACGAGCTGAGAAATTGCAAACGTCGAGCAATTGCTCAGAGATGAAAAGTGCCAGCACTGAAAGCTGTTGCTAGCCAGCACCCTTCCTTGGAAGCGCTTTCACAGGCGCAGCAACACTGGGGCTTTGCGCTTCTATACGCACCAAACGTCACGGTCCTTCTCTTTCCGTCTCGTA
This sequence comes from Sarcoramphus papa, assembly GCA_037962945.1. Taxonomy (NCBI): domain Eukaryota; kingdom Metazoa; phylum Chordata; class Aves; order Accipitriformes; family Cathartidae; genus Sarcoramphus; species Sarcoramphus papa. The sequence continues at coordinate 1,774,921 of JBBMRM010000108.1, forward strand.
GACACGAGCTGAGAAATTGCAAACGTCAAGCAATTGCTCCGAGATGAAAAGTGCCAGCACTGAAAGCTGTTGCTAGCCAGCACCCTTCCTTGGAAGCGCTTTTGTAGGCCTAAGAACACTGGGGCTCTGGGCTTCTCTAGCCACCTAATCTTGTGCTCATCCTCTCGCGCACTCTAAAGAGAGCTCAGGTGAGAAATTGCAAACGTCGAGCAATTGCTCAGAGATGAAAAGGGCCAGCACTGAAAGCTCTTGCTAGCCAGCACCCTTCCTTGGAAGCGCTTTCACAGGCGCAGCAACACTGGGGCTTTGCGCTTCTATACGCACCAAACGTCACGGTCCTTCTCTTTCCGTCGGTAGACACGAGCTGAGAAATTGCAAACGTCCAGCAATTGCTCAGAGATGAAAAGTGCCAGCACTGAAAGCTGTTGCTAGCCAGCACCCTTCCTTGGAAGCGCTTTTGTAGGCCTAAGAAGACTGGGGCTCTGGGCTTCTCTAGCCACCTCATCTTCTGCTCATCCTCGCGCGCACTCTAAAGAGAGCTCAGGTGAGAAATTGCAAACGTCCACCAATTGCTCAGAGATGAAAAGTGCCAGCACTGAAAGCTCTTGCTAGCCAGCACCCTTCCTTGGAAGCGCTTTCACAGGCGCAGTAACACTGGGGCTTTGCACTTCTCTACGCACCAAACGTCACGGTCATTCTCTTTCCGTCTCGTAGACACGAGCTGAGAAATTGCAAACGTGGAGCAATTGCTCAGAGATGAAAAGTGCCAGCACTGAAAGCTGTTGCTAGCCAGCACCCTTCCTTGGAAGCGCTTTTGTAGGCCTAAGAACACTGGGGCTCTGGGCTTCTCTAGCCACCTCATCTTCTGCTCATCCTCGCGCGCACTCTAAAGAGAGCTCAGGTGAGAAATTGCAAACGTCGAGCAATTGCTCAGAGATGAAAAGTGCCAGCACTGAAAGCTCTTGCTAGCCAGCACCCTTCCTTGGAAGCGCTTTCACAGGCGCAGCAACACTGGGGCTTTGCGCTTCTCTAGCCACCAAACGTCACGGTCCTTCTCTTTCCGTCTCGTAGACACGAGCTGAGAAATTGCAAACGTCGAGCAATTGCTCAGAGATGAAAAGTGCCAGCACTGAAAGCTCTTGCTAGCCAGCACCCTTCCTTGGAAGCGCTTTCACAGGCGCAGCAACACTGGGGCTTTGCGCTTCTATACGCACCAAATGTCACGGTCCTTCTCTTTCCGTCGGTAGACACGAGCTGAGAAATTGCAAACGTCGAGCAATTGCTCAGAGATGAAAAGTGCCAGCACTGAAAGCTCTTGCTAGCCAGCACCCTTCCTTGGAAGCGCTTTCACAGGCGCAGCAACACTGGGGCTTTGCGCTTCTATACGCACCAAACGTCACGGTCCTTCTCTTTCCGTCTCGTAGACACGAGCTGAGAAATTGCAAACGTCGAGCAATTGCTCAGAGATGAAAAGTGCCAGCACTGAAAGCTGTTGCTAGCCAGCACCCTTCCTTGGAAGCGCTTTTGTAGGCCTAAGAACACTGGGGCTCTGGGCTTCTCTAGCCACCTCATCTTCTGCTCATCCTCTCGCGCACTCTAAAGAGAGCTCAGGTGAGAAATTGCAAACGTCGAGCAATTGCTCAGAGATGAAAAGGGCCAGCACTGAAAGCTGTTGCTAGCCAGCACCCTTCCTTGGAAGCGCTTTCACAGGTGCAGCAACACTGGGGCTTTGCGCTTCTCTAGCCACCAAAAGTCACGGTCCTTCTCTTTCCGTCTCGTAGACACGAGCTGAGAAATTGCAAACGTCGAGCAATTGCTCAGAGATGAAAAGTGCCAGCACTGAAAGCTCTTGCTAGCCAGCACCCTTCCTTGGAAGCGCTTTTGTAGGCCTAAGAACACTGGGGCTCTGGGCTTCTCTAGCCACCTAATCTTCTGCTCATCCTCTCGCGCACTCTAAAGAGAGCTCAGGTGAGAAATTGCAAACGTCGAGCAATTGCTCAGAGATGAAAAGTGCCAGCACTGAAAGCTGTTGCTAGCCAGCACCCTTCCTTGGAAGCGCTTTCACAAGCGCAGTAACACTGGGGCTTTGCACTTCTCTACGCACCAAACGTCACGGTCATTCTCTTTCCGTCTCGTAGACACGAGCTGAGAAATTGCAAACGTCGAGCAATTGCTCAGAGGTGAAAAGTGCCAGCACTGAAAGCTCTTGCTAGCCAGCACCCTTCCTTGGAAGCGCTTTCACAGGCGCAGCAACACTGGGGCTTTGCGCTTCTATACGCACCAAACGTCACGGTCCTTCTCTTTCCGTCTCCTAGACACGAGCTGAGAAATTGCAAACGTCAAGCAATTGCTCAGAGATGAAAAGTGCCAGCACTGAAAGCTGTTGCTAGCCAGCACCCTTCCTTGGAAGCGCTTTTGTAGGCCTAAGAACACTGGGGCTCTGGGCTTCTCTAGCCACCTCATCTTCTGCTCATCCTCTCGCGCACTCTAAAGAGAGCTCAGGTGAGAAATTGCAAACGTCGAGCAATTGCTCAGAGATGAAAAGTGCCAGCACTGAAAGCTCTTGCTAGCCAGCACCCTTCCTTGGAAGCGCTTTCACAGGCGCAGCAACACTGGGGCTTTGCGCTTCTCTACCCACCAAACGTCACGGTCCTTCTCTTTCCGCCTCTAGACACGAGCTGAGAAATTGCAAACGTCAAGCAATTGCTCAGAGATGAAAAGTGCCAGCACTGAAAGCTGTTGCTAGCCAGCACCCTTCCTTGGAAGCGCTTTCACAAGCGCAGTAACACTGGGGCTTTGCGCTTCTATACGCACCAAACGTCACGGTCATTCTCTTTCCGTCTCGTAGACATGAGCTGAGAAATTGCAAATGTCGAGCAATTGCTCAGAGATGAAAAGTGCCAGCACTGAAAGCTGTTGCTAGCCAGCACCCTTCCTTGGAAGCGCTTTTGTAGGCCTAAGAACACTGGGGCTCTGGGCTTCTCTAGCCACCTCATCTTCTGCTCATCCTCTCGCGGACTTTAAAGAGAGCTCAGGTGAGAAGTTGCAAACGTCGAGCAATTGCTCAGAGATGAAAAGTGCCAGCACTGAAAGCTCTTGCTAGCCAGCACCCTTCCTTGGAAGCGCTTTCACAGGCGCAGTAACACTGGGGCTTTGCGCTTCTCTACCCACCAAACGTCACGGTCCTTCTCTTTCCGTCGGTAGACACGAGCTGAGAAATTGCAAACGTCGAGCAATTGCTCAGAGATGAAAAGTGCCAGCACTGAAAGCTCTTGCTAGCCAGCAGCCTTCCTTGGAAGCGCTTTTGTAGGCCTAAGAACACTGGGGCTCTGGGCTTCTCTAGCCACCTCATCTTCTGCTCATCCTCGCGCGCACTCTAAAGAGAGCTCAGGTGAGAAATTGCAAACGTCCACCAATTGCTCAGAGATGAAAAGTGCCAGCACTGAAAGCTCTTGCTAGCCAGCACCCTTCCTTGGAAGCGCTTTCACAGGCGCAGCAACACTGGGGCTTTGCGCTTCTCTAGCCACCAAACGTCACGGTCCTTCTCTTTCCGTCTCATAGACACGAGCTGAGAAATTGCAAACGTCGAGCAATTGCTCAGAGATGAAAAGTGCCAGCACTGAAAGCTCTTGCTAGCCAGCACCCTTCCTTGGAAGCGCTTTCACAGGCGCAGCAACACTGGGGCTTTGCGCTTCTATACGCACCAAATGTCACGGTCCTTCTCTTTCCGTCGGTAGACACGAGCTGAGAAATTGCAAACGTCAAGCAATTGCTCAGAGATGAAAAGTGCCAGCACTGAAAGCTGTTGCTAGCCAGCACCCTTCCTTGGAAGCGCTTTCACAGGCGCAGCAACACTGGGGCTTTGCGCTTCTATACGCACCAAACGTCACGGTCCTTCTCTTTCCGTCTCGTAGACACGAGCTGAGAAATTGCAAACGTCGAGCAATTGCTCCGAGATGAAAAGTGCCAGCACTGAAAGCTGTTGCTAGCCAGCACCCTTCCTTGGAAGCGCTTTTGTAGGCCTAAGAACACTGGGGCTCTGGGCTTCTCTAGCCACCTCATCTTCTGCTCATCCTCTCGCGCACTCTAAAGAGAGCTCAGGGGAGAAATTGCAAACGACGAGCAATTGCTCAGAGATGAAAAGTGCCAGCACTGAAAGCTGTTGCTAGCCAGCACCCTTCCTTGGAAGCGCTTTCACAAGCGCAGTAACACTGGGGCTTTGCACTTCTCTACGCACCAAACGTCACGGTCATTCTCTTTCCGTCTCGTAGACACGAGCTGAGAAATTGCAAACGTCGAGCAATTGCTCAGAGGTGAAAAGTGCCAGCACTGAAAGCTCTTGCTAGCCAGCACCCTTCCTTGGAAGCGCTTTCACAGGCGCAGCAACACTGGGGCTTTGCGCTTCTATACGCACCAAACGTCACGGTCCTTCTCTTTCCGTCTCCTAGACACGAGCTGAGAAATTGCAAACGTCAAGCAATTGCTCAGAGATGAAAAGTGCCAGCACTGAAAGCTGTTGCTAGCCAGCACCCTTCCTTGGAAGCGCTTTTGTAGGCCTAAGAACACTGGGGCTCTGGGCTTCTCTAGCCACCTCATCTTCTGCTCATCCTCGCGCGCACTCTAAAGAGAGCTCAGGTGAGAAATTGCAAACGTCGAGCAATTGCTCAGAGATGAAAAGTGCCAGCACTGAAAGCTCTTGCTAGCCAGCACCCTTCCTTGGAAGCGCTTTCACAGGCGCAGCAACACTGGGGCTTTGCGCTTCTATACGCACCAAACGTCACGGTCCTTCTCTTTCCGTCTCGTAGACACGAGCTGAGAAATTGCAAACGTCGAGCAATTGCTCAGAGATGAAAAGTGCCAGCACTGAAAGCTGTTGCTAGCCAGCACCCTTCCTTGGAAGCGCTTTCACAGGCGCAGCAACACTGGGGCTTTGCGCTTCTCTAGCCACCAAACGTCACGGTCCTTCTCTTTCCGTCTCGTAGACACGAGCTGAGAAATTGCAAACGTCGAGCAATTGCTCCGAGATGAAAAGTGCCAGCACTGAAAGCTGTTGCTAGCCAGCACCCTTCCTTGGAAGCGCTTTTGTAGGCCTAAGAACACTGGGGCTCTGGGCTTCTCTAGCCACCTCATCTTCTGCTCATCCTCTCGCGCACTCTAAAGAGAGCTCAGGTGAGAAATTGCAAACGTCGAGCAATTGCTCAGAGATGAAAAGTGCCAGCACTGAAAGCTGTTGCTAGCCAGCACCCTTCCTTGGAAGCGCTTTCACAGGCGCAGCAACACTGGGGCTTTGCGCTTCTCTAGCCACCAAACGTCATGGTCATTCTCTTTCCGTCTCGTAGACACGAGCTGAGAAATTGCAAACGTCGAGCAATTGCTCAGAGATGAAAAGTGCCAGCACTGAAAGCTCTTGCTAGCCAGCACCCTTCCTTGGAAGCGCTTTTGTAGGCCTAAGAACACTGGGGCTCTGGGCTTCTCTAGCCACCTCATCTTCTGCTCATCCTCTCGCGCACTCTAAAGAGAGCTCAGGTGAGAAATTGCAAACGTCGAGCAATTGCTCAGAGATGAAAAGTGCCAGCACTGAAAGCTGTTGCTAGCCAGCACCCTTCCTTGGAAGCGCTTTCACAAGCGCAGTAACACTGGGGCTTTGCACTTCTGTACGCACCAAACGTCACGGTCCTTCTCTTTCCGTCTCGTAGACACGAGCTGAGAAATTGCAAACGTCGAGCAATTGCTCAGAGATGAAAAGTGCCAGCACTGAAAGCTGTTGCTAGCCAGCACCCTTCCTTGGAAGCGCTTTCACAGGCGCAGCAACACTGGGGCTTTGCGCTTCTATACGCACCAAACGTCACGGTCCTTCTCTTTCCGTCTCCTAGACACGAGCTGAGAAATTGCAAACGTCAAGCAATTGCTCCGAGATGAAAAGTGCCAGCACTGAAAGCTGTTGCTAGCCAGCACCCTTCCTTGGAAGCGCTTTTGTAGCCCTAAGAACACTGGGGCTCTGGGCTTCTCTAGCCACCTCATCTTCTGCTCATCCTCTCGCGCACTCCAAAGAGAGCTCAGGTGAGAAATTGCAAATGTCGAGCAATTGCTCAGAGATGAAAAGTGCCAGCACTGAAAGCTCTTGCTAGCCAGCACCCTTCCTTGGAAGCGATTTCACAGGCGCAGCAACACTGGGGCTTTGCGCTTCTCTAGCCACCAAACGTCACGGTCCTTCTCTTTCCGTCTCGTAGACACGAGCTGAGAAATTGCAAACGTCGAGCAATTGCTCCGAGATGAAAAGTGCCAGCACTGAAAGCTGTTGCTAGCCAGCACCCTTCCTTGGAAGCGCTTTTGTAGGCCTAAGAACACTGGGGCTCTGGGCTTCTCTAGCCACCTCATCTTCTGCTCATCCTCTCGCGCACTCTAAAGAGAGCTCAGGTGAGAAATTGCAAACGTCGAGCAATTGCTCAGAGATGAAAAGGGCCAGCACTGAAAGCTCTTGCTAGCCAGCACCCTTCCTTGGAAGCGCTTTCACAGGCGCAGCAACACTGGGGCTTTGCGCTTCTATACGCACCAAACGTCACGGTCCTTCTCTTTCCGTCGGTAGACACGAGCTGAGAAATTGCAAACGTCCAGCAATTGCTCAGAGATGAAAAGTGCCAGCACTGAAAGCTGTTGCTAGCCAGCACCCTTCCTTGGAAGCGCTTTTGTAGGCCTAAGAAGACTGGGGCTCTGGGCTTCTCTAGCCACCTCATCTTCTGCTCATCCTCGCGCGCACTCTAAAGAGAGCTCAGGTGAGAAATTGCAAACGTCCACCAATTGCTCAGAGATGAAAAGTGCCAGCACTGAAAGCTGTTGCTAGCCAGCACCCTTCCTTGGAAGCGCTTTCACAGGCGCAGTAACACTGGGGCTTTGCACTTCTCTACGCACCAAACGTCACGGTCATTCTCTTTCCGTCTTGTAGACACGAGCTGAGAAATTGCAAACGTGGAGCAATTGCTCAGAGATGAAAAGTGCCAGCACTGAAAGCTGTTGCTAGCCAGCACCCTTCCTTGGAAGCGCTTTTGTAGGCCTAAGAACACTGGGGCTCTGGGCTTCTCTAGCCACCTCATCTTCTGCTCATCCTCGCGCGCACTCTAAAGAGAGCTCAGGTGAGAAATTGCAAACGTCCACCAATTGCTCAGAGATGAAAAGTGCCAGCACTGAAAGCTCTTGCTAGCCAGCACCCTTCCTTGGAAGCGCTTTCACAGGCGCAGCAACACTGGGGCTTTGCGCTTCTCTAGCCACCAAACGTCACGGTCCTTCTCTTTCCGTCTCGTAGACACGAGCTGAGAAATTGCAAACGTCGAGCAATTGCTCAGAGATGAAAAGTGCCAGCACTGAAAGCTCTTGCTAGCCAGCACCCTTCCTTGGAAGCGCTTTCACAGGCGCAGCAACACTGGGGCTTTGCGCTTCTATACGCACCAAATGTCACGGTCCTTCTCTTTCCGTCGGTAGACACGAGCTGAGAAATTGCAAACGTCGAGCAATTGCTCAGAGATGAAAAGTGCCAGCACTGAAAGCTCTTGCTAGCCAGCACCCTTCCTTGGAAGCGCTTTCACAGGCGCAGCAACACTGGGGCTTTGCGCTTCTATACGCACCAAACGTCACGGTCCTTCTCTTTCCGTCTCGTAGACACGAGCTGAGAAATTGCAAACGTCGAGCAATTGCTCCGAGATGAAAAGTGCCAGCACTGAAAGCTGTTGCTAGCCAGCACCCTTCCTTGGAAGCGCTTTTGTAGGCCTAAGAACACTGGGGCTCTGGGCTTCTCTAGCCACCTCATCTTCTGCTCATCCTCTCGCGCACTCTAAAGAGAGCTCAGGTGAGAAATTGCAAACGTCGAGCAATTGCTCAGAGATGAAAAGGGCCAGCACTGAAAGCTGTTGCTAGCCAGCACCCTTCCTTGGAAGCGCTTTCACAGGTGCAGCAACACTGGGGCTTTGCGCTTCTCTACCCACCAAAAGTCACGGTCCTTCTCTTTCCGTCGGTAGACACGAGCTGAGAAATTGCAAACGTCGAGCAATTGCTCAGAGATGAAAAGTGCCAGCACTGAAAGCTCTTGCTAGCCAGCACCCTTCCTTGGAAGCGCTTTTGTAGGCCTAAGAACACTGGGGCTCTGGGCTTCTCTAGCCACCTAATCTTCTGCTCATCCTCTCGCGCACTCTAAAGAGAGCTCAGGTGAGAAATTGCAAACGTCGAGCAATTGCTCAGAGATGAAAAGTGCCAGCACTGAAAGCTGTTGCTAGCCAGCACCCTTCCTTGGAAGCGCTTTCACAAGCGCAGTAACACTGGGGCTTTGCACTTCTCTACGCACCAAACGTCACGGTCATTCTCTTTCCGTCTCGTAGACACGAGCTGAGAAATTGCAAACGTCGAGCAATTGCTCAGAGGTGAAAAGTGCCAGCACTGAAAGCTCTTGCTAGCCAGCACCCTTCCTTGGAAGCGCTTTCACAGGCGCAGCAACACTGGGGCTTTGCGCTTCTATACGCACCAAACGTCACGGTCCTTCTCTTTCCGTCTCCTAGACACGAGCTGAGAAATTGCAAACGTCAAGCAATTGCTCAGAGATGAAAAGTGCCAGCACTGAAAGCTGTTGCTAGCCAGCACCCTTCCTTGGAAGCGCTTTTGTAGGCCTAAGAACACTGGGGCTCTGGGCTTCTCTAGCCACCTCATCTTCTGCTCATCCTCTCGCGCACTCTAAAGAGAGCTCAGGTGAGAAATTGCAAACGTCGAGCAATTGCTCAGAGATGAAAAGTGCCAGCACTGAAAGCTGTTGCTAGCCAGCACCCTTCCTTGGAAGCGCTTTCACAGGCGAAGCAACACTGGGGCTTTGCGCTTCTCTACCCACCAAACGTCACGGTCCTTCTCTTTCCGCCTCTAGACACGAGCTGAGAAATTGCAAACGTCAAGCAATTGCTCAGAGATGAAAAGTGCCAGCACTGAAAGCTGTTGCTAGCCAGCACCCTTCCTTGGAAGCGCTTTCACAAGCGCAGTAACACTGGGGCTTTGCGCTTCTATACGCACCAAACGTCACGGTCATTCTCTTTCCGTCTCGTAGACATGAGCTGAGAAATTGCAAATGTCGAGCAATTGCTCAGAGATGAAAAGTGCCAGCACTGAAAGCTGTTGCTAGCCAGCACCCTTCCTTGGAAGCGCTTTTGTAGGCCTAAGAACACTGGGGCTCTGGGCTTCTCTAGCCACCTCATCTTCTGCTCATCCTCTCGCGGACTTTAAAGAGAGCTCAGGTGAGAAGTTGCAAACGTCGAGCAATTGCTCAGAGATGAAAAGTGCCAGCACTGAAAGCTCTTGCTAGCCAGCACCCTTCCTTGGAAGCGCTTTCACAGGCGCAGTAACACTGGGGCTTTGCGCTTCTCTACCCACCAAACGTCACGGTCCTTCTCTTTCCGTCGGTAGACACGAGCTGAGAAATTGCAAACGTCGAGCAATTGCTCAGAGATGAAAAGTGCCAGCACTGAAAGCTCTTGCTAGCCAGCACCCTTCCTTGGAAGCGCTTTTGTAGGCCTAAGAACACTGGGGCTCTGGGCTTCTCTAGCCACCTCATCTTCTGCTCATCCTCGCGCGCACTCTAAAGAGAGCTCAGGTGAGAAATTGCAAACGTCCACCAATTGCTCAGAGATGAAAAGTGCCAGCACTGAAAGCTCTTGCTAGCCAGCACCCTTCCTTGGAAGCGCTTTCACAGGCGCAGCAACACTGGGGCTTTGCGCTTCTCTAGCCACCAAACGTCACGGTCCTTCTCTTTCCGTCTCGTAGACACGAGCTGAGAAATTGCAAACGTCGAGCAATTGCTCAGAGATGAAAAGTGCCAGCACTGAAAGCTCTTGCTAGCCAGCACCCTTCCTTGGAAGCGCTTTCACAGGCGCAGCAACACTGGGGCTTTGCGCTTCTATACGCACCAAACGTCACGGTCCTTCTCTTTCCGTCTCCTAGACACGAGCTGAGAAATTGCAAACGTCAAGCAATTGCTCAGAGATGAAAAGTGCCAGCACTGAAAGCTGTTGCTAGCCAGCACCCTTCCTTGGAAGCGCTTTTGTAGGCCTAAGAACACTGGGGCTCTGGGCTTCTCTAGCCACCTCATCTTCTGCTCATCCTCTCGCGCACTCTAAAGAGAGCTCAGGTGAGAAATTGCAAACGTCGAGCAATTGCTCAGAGATGAAAAGTGCCAGCACTGAAAGCTCTTGCTAGCCAGCACCCTTCCTTGGAAGCGCTTTCACAGGCGCAGTAACACTGGGGCTTTGCACTTCTCTACGCACCAAACGTCACGGTCATTCTCTTTCCGTCTCGTAGACACGAGCTGAGAAATTGCAAACGTGGAGCAATTGCTCAGAGATGAAAAGTGCCAGCACTGAAAGCTCTTGCTAGCCAGCACCCTTCCTTGGAAGCGCTTTTGTAGGCCTAAGAACACTGGGGCTCTGGGCTTCTCTAGCCACCTCATCTTCTGCTCATCCTCGCGCGCACTCTAAAGAGAGCTCAGGTGAGAAATTGCAAACGTCCACCAATTGCTCAGAGATGAAAAGTGCCAGCACTGAAAGCTCTTGCTAGCCAGCACCCTTCCTTGGAAGCGCTTTCACAGGCGCAGCAACACTGGGGCTTTGCGCTTCTCTAGCCTCCAAAAGTCACGGTCCTTCTCTTTCCGTCTCGTAGACACGAGCTGAGAAATTGCAAACGTCGAGCAATTGCTCAGAGATGAAAAGTGCCAGCACTGAAAGCTCTTGCTAGCCAGCACCCTTCCTTGGAAGCGCTTTCACAGGCGCAGCAACACTGGGGCTTTGCGCTTCTATACGCACCAAATGTCACGGTCCTTCTCTTTCCGTCTCCTAGACACGAGCTGAGAAATTGCAAACGTCGAGCAATTGCTCAGAGATGAAAAGTGCCAGCACTGAAAGCTCTTGCTAGCCAGCACCCTTCCTTGGAAGCGCTTTCACAGGCGCAGCAACACTGGGGCTTTGCGCTTCTATACGTACCAAACGTCACGGTCCTTCTCTTTCCGTCTCGTAGACACGAGCTGAGAAATTGCAAACGTCGAGCAATTGCTCAGAGATGAAAAGTGCCAGCACTGAAAGCTGTTGCTAGCCAGCACCCTTCCTTGGAAGCGCTTTTGTAGGCCTAAGAACACTGGGGCTCTGGGCTTCTCTAGCCACCTCATCTTCTGCTCATCCTCTCGCGCACTCTAAAGAGAGCTCAGGTGAGAAATTGCAAACGTCGAGCAATTGCTCAGAGATGAAAAGTGCCAGCACTGAAAGCTCTTGCTAGCCAGCACCCTTCCTTGGAAGCGCTTTCACAGGTGCAGCAACACTGGGGCTTTGCGCTTCTCTACCCACCAAAAGTCACGGTCCTTCTCTTTCCGTCGGTAGACACGAGCTGAGAAATTGCAAACGTCGAGCAATTGCTCAGAGACGAAAAGTGCCAGCACTGAAAGCTGTTGCTAGCCAGCACCCTTCCTTGCAAGCGCTTTTGTAGGCCTAAGAACACTGGGGCTCTGGGCTTCTCTAGCCACCTAATCTTCTGCTCATCCTCGCGCGCACTCTAAAGAGAGCTCAGGGGAGAAATTGCAAACGTCGAGCAATTGCTCAGAGATGAAAAGTGCCAGCACTGAAAGCTGTTGCTAGCCAGCACCCTTCCTTGGAAGCGCTTTCACAAGCGCAGTAACACTGGGGCTTTGCACTTCTCTACGCACCAAACGTCACGGTCATTCTCTTTCCGTCTCGTAGACACGAGCTGAGAAATTGCAAACGTCGAGCAATTGCTCAGAGGTGAAAAGTGCCAGCACTGAAAGCTCTTGCTAGCCAGCACCCTTCCTTGGAAGCGCTTTCACAGGCGCAGCAACACTGGGGCTTTGCGCTTCTATACGCACCAAACGTCACGGTCCTTCTCTTTCCGTCTCCTAGACACGAGCTGAGAAATTGCAAACGTCAAGCAATTGCTCAGAGATGAAAAGTGCCAGCACTGAAAGCTGTTGCTAGCCAGCACCCTTCCTTGGAAGCGCTTTTGTAGGCCTAAGAACACTGGGGCTCTGGGCTTCTCTAGCCACCTCATCTTCTGCTCATCCTCTCGCGCACTCTAAAGAGAGCTCAGGTGAGAAATTGCAAACGTCGAGCAATTGCTCAGAGATGAAAAGTGCCAGCACTGAAAGCTCTTGCTAGCCAGCACCCTTCCTTGGAAGCGCTTTCACAGGCGCAGCAACACTGGGGCTTTGCGCTTCTCTACCCACCAAACGTCACGGTCCTTCTCTTTCCGCCTCTAGACACGAGCTGAGAAATTGCAAACGTCAAGCAATTGCTCCGAGATGAAAAGTGCCAGCACTGAAAGCTGTTGCTAGCCAGCACCCTTCCTTGGAAGCGCTTTCACAAGCGCAGTAACACTGGGGCTTTGCGCTTCTATACGCACCAAACGTCACGGTCATTCTCTTTCCGTCTCGTAGACATGAGCTGAGAAATTGCAAATGTCGAGCAATTGCTCAGAGATGAAAAGTGCCAGCACTGAAAGCTGTTGCTAGCCAGCACCCTTCCTTGGAAGCGCTTTTGTAGGCCTAAGAACACTGGGGCTCTGGGCTTCTCTAGCCACCTCATCTTCTGCTCATCCTCTCGCGGACTTTAAAGAGAGCTCAGGTGAGAAGTTGCAAACGTCGAGCAATTGCTCAGAGATGAAAAGTGCCAGCACTGAAAGCTGTTGCTAGCCAGCACCCTTCCTTGGAAGCGCTTTCACAGGCGCAGCAACACTGGGGCTTTGCGCTTCTCTAGCCACCAAACGTCACGGTCCTTCTCTTTCCGTCGGTAGACACGAGCTGAGAAATTGCAAACGTCGAGCAATTGCTCAGAGATGAAAAGTGCCAGCACTGAAAGCTCTTGCTAGCCAGCACCCTTCCTTGGAAGCGCTTTTGTAGGCCTAAGAACACTGGGGCTCTGGGCTTCTCTAGCCACCTCATCTTCTGCTCATCCTCGCGCGCACTCTAAAGAGAGCTCAGGTGAGAAATTGCAAACGTCGAGCAATTGCTCAGAGATGAAAAGTGCCAGCACTGAAAGCTGTTGCTAGCCAGCACCCTTCCTTGGAAGCGCTTTCACAGGCGCAGCAACACTGGGGCTTTGCGCTTCTCTAGCCACCAAACGTCACGGTCCTTCTCTTTCCGTCTCGTAGACACGAGCTGAGAAATTGCAAACGTCGAGCAATTGCTCCGAGATGAAAAGTGCCAGCACTGAAAGCTGTTGCTAGCCAGCACCCTTCCTTGGAAGCGCTTTTGTAGGCCTAAGAACACTGGGGCTCTGGGCTTCTCTAGCCACCTCATCTTCTGCTCATCCTCTCGCGCACTCTAAAGAGAGCTCAGGTGAGAAATTGCAAACGTCGAGCAATTGCTCAGAGATGAAAAGTGCCAGCACTGAAAGCTGTTGCTAGCCAGCACCCTTCCTTGGAAGCGCTTTCACAGGCGCAGCAACACTGGGGCTTTGCGCTTCTCTAGCCACCAAACGTCACGGTCCTTCTCTTTCCGTCTCGTAGACACGAGCTGAGAAATTGCAAACGTCGAGCAATTGCTCAGAGATGAAAAGTGCCAGCACTGAAAGCTCTTGCTAGCCAGCACCCTTCCTTGGAAGCGCTTTTGTAGGCCTAAGAACACTGGGGCTCTGGGCTTCTCTAGCCACCTCATCTTCTGCTCATCCTCTCGCGCACTCTAAAGAGAGCTCAGGTGAGAAATTGCAAACGTCGAGCAATTGCTCAGAGATGAAAAGTGCCAGCACTGAAAGCTCTTGCTAGCCAGCACCCTTCCTTGGAAGCGCTTTCACAAGCGCAGTAACACTGGGGCTTTGCACTTCTGTACGCACCAAACGTCACGGTCCTTCTCTTTCCGTCTCGTAGACACGAGCTGAGAAATTGCAAACGTCGAGCAATTGCTCAGAGATGAAAAGTGCCAGCACTGAAAGCTGTTGCTAGCCAGCACCCTTCCTTGGAAGCGCTTTCACAGGCGCAGCAACACTGGGGCTTTGCGCTTCTATACGCACCAAACGTCACGGTCCTTCTCTTTCCGTCTCCTAGACACGAGCTGAGAAATTGCAAACGTCAAGCAATTGCTCCGAGATGAAAAGTGCCAGCACTGAAAGCTGTTGCTAGCCAGCACCCTTCCTTGGAAGCGCTTTTGTAGCCCTAAGAACACTGGGGCTCTGGGCTTCTCTAGCCACCTCATCTTCTGCTCATCCTCTCGCGCACTCCAAAGAGAGCTCAGGTGAGAAATTGCAAATGTCGAGCAATTGCTCAGAGATGAAAAGTGCCAGCACTGAAAGCTCTTGCTAGCCAGCACCCTTCCTTGGAAGCGATTTCACAGGCGCAGCAACACTGGGGCTTTGCGCTTCTCTAGCCACCAAACGTCACGGTCCTTCTCTTTCCGTCTCGTAGACACGAGCTGAGAAATTGCAAACGTCGAGCAATTGCTCCGAGATGAAAAGTGCCAGCACTGAAAGCTGTTGCTAGCCAGCACCCTTCCTTGGAAGCGCTTTTGTAGGCCTAAGAACACTGGGGCTCTGGGCTTCTCTAGCCACCTCATCTTCTGCTCATCCTCTCGCGCACTCTAAAGAGAGCTCAGGTGAGAAATTGCAAACGTCGAGCAATTGCTCAGAGATGAAAAGGGCCAGCACTGAAAGCTGTTGCTAGCCAGCACCCTTCCTTGGAAGCGCTTTCACAGGCGCAGCAACACTGGGGCTTTGCGCTTCTATACGCACCAAACGTCACGGTCCTTCTCTTTCCGTCGGTAGACACGAGCTGAGAAATTGCAAACGTCCAGCAATTGCTCAGAGATGAAAAGTGCCAGCACTGAAAGCTGTTGCTAGCCAGCACCCTTCCTTGGAAGCGCTTTTGTAGGCCTAAGAAGACTGGGGCTCTGGGCTTCTCTAGCCACCTCATCTTCTGCTCATCCTCGCGCGCACTCTAAAGAGAGCTCAGGTGAGAAATTGCAAACGTCCACCAATTGCTCAGAGATGAAAAGTGCCAGCACTGAAAGCTCTTGCTAGCCAGCACCCTTCCTTGGAAGCGCTTTCACAGGCGCAGTAACACTGGGGCTTTGCACTTCTCTACGCACCAAACGTCACGGTCATTCTCTTTCCGTCTCGTAGACACGAGCTGAGAAATTGCAAACGTGGAGCAATTGCTCCGAGATGAAAAGTGCCAGCACTGAAAGCTGTTGCTAGCCAGCACCCTTCCTTGGAAGCGCTTTTGTAGGCCTAAGAACACTGGGGCTCTGGGCTTCTCTAGCCACCTCATCTTCTGCTCATCCTCGCGCGCACTCTAAAGAGAGCTCAGGTGAGAAATTGCAAACGTCGAGCAATTGCTCAGAGATGAAAAGTGCCAGCACTGAAAGCTCTTGCTAGCCAGCACCCTTCCTTGGAAGCGCTTTCACAGGCGCAGCAACACTGGGGCTTTGCGCTTCTCTAGCCACCAAACGTCACGGTCCTTCTCTTTCCGTCTCGTAGACACGAGCTGAGAAATTGCAAACGTCGAGCAATTGCTCAGAGATGAAAAGTGCCAGCACTGAAAGCTCTTGCTAGCCAGCACCCTTCCTTGGAAGCGCTTTCACAGGCGCAGCAACACTGGGGCTTTGCGCTTCTATACGCACCAAATGTCACGGTCCTTCTCTTTCCGTCGGTAGACACGAGCTGAGAAATTGCAAACGTGGAGCAATTGCTCAGAGATGAAAAGTGCCAGCACTGAAAGCTCTTGCTAGCCAGCACCCTTCCTTGGAAGCGCTTTCACAGGCGCAGCAACACTGGGGCTTTGCGCTTCTATACGCACCAAACGTCACGGTCCTTCTCTTTCCGTCTCGTAGACACGAGCTGAGAAATTGCAAACGTCGAGCAATTGCTCCGAGATGAAAAGTGCCAGCACTGAAAGCTGTTGCTAGCCAGCACCCTTCCTTGGAAGCGCTTTTGTAGGCCTAAGAACACTGGGGCTCTGGGCTTCTCTAGCCACCTCATCTTCTGCTCATCCTCTCGCGCACTCTAAAGAGAGCTCAGGTGAGAAATTGCAAACGTCGAGCAATTGCTCAGAGATGAAAAGGGCCAGCACTGAAAGCTCTTGCTAGCCAGCACCCTTCCTTGGAAGCGCTTTCACAGGTGCAGCAACACTGGGGCTTTGCGCTTCTCTAGCCACCAAAAGTCACGGTCCTTCTCTTTCCGTCGGTAGACACGAGCTGAGAAATTGCAAACGTCGAGCAATTGCTCAGAGATGAAAAGTGCCAGCACTGAAAGCTCTTGCTAGCCAGCACCCTTCCTTGGAAGCGCTTTTGTAGGCCTAAGAACACTGGGGCTCTGGGCTTCTCTAGCCACCTAATCTTCTGCTCATCCTCTCGCGCACTCTAAAGAGAGCTCAGGTGAGAAATTGCAAACGTCGAGCAATTGCTCAGAGATGAAAAGTGCCAGCACTGAAAGCTGTTGCTAGCCAGCACCCTTCCTTGGAAGCGCTTTCACAAGCGCAGTAACACTGGGGCTTTGCACTTCTCTACGCACCAAACGTCACGGTCATTCTCTTTCCGTCTCGTAGACACGAGCTGAGAAATTGCAAACGTCGAGCAATTGCTCAGAGGTGAAAAGTGCCAGCACTGAAAGCTCTTGCTAGCCAGCACCCTTCCTTGGAAGCGCTTTCACAGGCGCAGCAACACTGGGGCTTTGCGCTTCTATACGCACCAAACGTCACGGTCCTTCTCTTTCCGTCTCCTAGACACGAGCTGAGAAATTGCAAACGTCAAGCAATTGCTCCGAGATGAAAAGTGCCAGCACTGAAAGCTGTTGCTAGCCAGCACCCTTCCTTGGAAGCGCTTTTGTAGGCCTAAGAACACTGGGGCTCTGGGCTTCTCTAGCCACCTCATCTTCTGCTCATCCTCTCGCGCACTCTAAAGAGAGCTCAGGTGAGAAATTGCAAACGTCGAGCAATTGCTCAGAGATGAAAAGTGCCAGCACTGAAAGCTGTTGCTAGCCAGCACCCTTCCTTGGAAGCGCTTTCACAGGCGCAGCAACACTGGGGCTTTGCGCTTCTCTACCCACCAAACGTCACGGTCCTTCTCTTTCCGCCTCTAGACACGAGCTGAGAAATTGCAAACGTCAAGCAATTGCTCAGAGATGAAAAGTGCCAGCACTGAAAGCTGTTGCTAGCCAGCACCCTTCCTTGGAAGCGCTTTCACAAGCGCAGTAACACTGGGGCTTTGCGCTTCTATACGCACCAAACGTCACGGTCATTCTCTTTCCGTCTCGTAGACATGAGCTGAGAAATTGCAAATGTCGAGCAATTGCTCAGAGATGAAAAGTGCCAGCACTGAAAGCTGTTGCTAGCCAGCACCCTTCCTTGGAAGCGCTTTTGTAGGCCTAAGAACACTGGGGCTCTGGGCTTCTCTAGCCACCTCATCTTCTGCTCATCCTCTCGCGGACTTTAAAGAGAGCTCAGGTGAGAAGTTGCAAACGTCGAGCAATTGCTCAGAGATGAAAAGTGCCAGCACTGAAAGCTCTTGCTAGCCAGCACCCTTCCTTGGAAGCGCTTTCACAGGCGCAGTAACACTGGGGCTTTGCGCTTCTCTACCCACCAAACGTCACGGTCCTTCTCTTTCCGTCGGTAGACACGAGCTGAGAAATTGCAAACGTCGAGCAATTGCTCAGAGATGAAAAGTGCCAGCACTGAAAGCTCTTGCTAGCCAGCAGCCTTCCTTGGAAGCGCTTTTGTAGGCCTAAGAACACTGGGGCTCTGGGCTTCTCTAGCCACCTCATCTTCTGCTCATCCTCGCGCGCACTCTAAAGAGAGCTCAGGTGAGAAATTGCAAACGTCCACCAATTGCTCAGAGATGAAAAGTGCCAGCACTGAAAGCTCTTGCTAGCCAGCACCCTTCCTTGGAAGCGCTTTCACAGGCGCAGCAACACTGGGGCTTTGCGCTTCTCTAGCCACCAAACGTCACGGTCCTTCTCTTTCCGTCTCGTAGACACGAGCTGAGAAATTGCAAACGTCGAGCAATTGCTCAGAGATGAAAAGTGCCAGCACTGAAAGCTCTTGCTAGCCAGCACCCTTCCTTGGAAGCGCTTTCACAGGCGCAGCAACACTGGGGCTTTGCGCTTCTATACGCACCAAATGTCACGGTCCTTCTCTTTCCGTCGGTAGACACGAGCTGAGAAATTGCAAACGTCGAGCAATTGCTCAGAGATGAAAAGTGCCAGCACTGAAAGCTGTTGCTAGCCAGCACCCTTCCTTGGAAGCGCTTTCACAGGCGCAGCAACACTGGGGCTTTGCGCTTCTCTAGCCACCAAACGTCACGGTCCTTCTCTTTCCGTCTCGTAGACACGAGCTGAGAAATTGCAAACGTCGAGCAATTGCTCCGAGATGAAAAGGGCCAGCACTGAAAGCTGTTGCTAGCCAGCACCCTTCCTTGGAAGCGCTTTTGTAGGCCTAAGAACACTGGGGCTCTGGGCTTCTCTAGCCACCTCATCTTCTGCTCATCCTCTCGCGCACTCTAAAGAGAGCTCAGGTGAGAAATTGCAAACGTCGAGCAATTGCTCAGAGATGAAAAGTGCCAGCACTGAAAGCTGTTGCTAGCCAGCACCCTTCCTTGGAAGCGCTTTCACAAGCGCAGTAACACTGGGGCTTTGCACTTCTCTACGCACCAAACGTCACGGTCATTCTCTTTCCGTCTCGTAGACACGAGCTGAGAAATTGCAAACGTCGAGCAATTGCTCAGAGGTGAAAAGTGCCAGCACTGAAAGCTCTTGCTAGCCAGCACCCTTCCTTGGAAGCGCTTTCACAGGCGCAGCAACACTGGGGCTTTGCGCTTCTATACGCACCAAACGTCACGGTCCTTCTCTTTCCGTCTCCTAGACACGAGCTGAGAAATTGCAAACGTCAAGCAATTGCTCAGAGATGAAAAGTGCCAGCACTGAAAGCTGTTGCTAGCCAGCACCCTTCCTTGGAAGCGCTTTTGTAGGCCTAAGAACACTGGGGCTCTGGGCTTCTCTAGCCACCTCATCTTCTGCTCATCCTCGCGCGCACTCTAAAGAGAGCTCAGGTGAGAAATTGCAAACGTCGAGCAATTGCTCAGAGATGAAAAGTGCCAGCACTGAAAGCTCTTGCTAGCCAGCACCCTTCCTTGGAAGCGCTTTCACAGGCGCAGCAACACTGGGGCTTTGCGCTTCTATACGCACCAAACGTCACGGTCCTTCTCTTTCCGTCTCGTAGACACGAGCTGAGAAATTGCAAACGTCGAGCAATTGCTCAGAGATGAAAAGTGCCAGCACTGAAAGCTGTTGCTAGCCAGCACCCTTCCTTGGAAGCGCTTTCACAGGCGCAGCAACACTGGGGCTTTGCGCTTCTCTAGCCACCAAACGTCACGGTCCTTCTCTTTCCGTCTCGTAGACACGAGCTGAGAAATTGCAAACGTCGAGCAATTGCTCCGAGATGAAAAGTGCCAGCACTGAAAGCTGTTGCTAGCCAGCACCCTTCCTTGGAAGCGCTTTTGTAGGCCTAAGAACACTGGGGCTCTGGGCTTCTCTAGCCACCTCATCTTCTGCTCATCCTCTCGCGCACTCTAAAGAGAGCTCAGGTGAGAAATTGCAAACGTCGAGCAATTGCTCAGAGATGAAAAGTGCCAGCACTGAAAGCTCTTGCTAGCCAGCACCCTTCCTTGGAAGCGCTTTCACAGGCGCAGCAACACTGGGGCTTTGCGCTTCTCTAGCCACCAAACGTCACGGTCATTCTCTTTCCGTCTCGTAGACACGAGCTGAGAAATTGCAAACGTCGAGCAATTGCTCAGAGATGAAAAGTGCCAGCACTGAAAGCTCTTGCTAGCCAGCACCCTTCCTTGGAAGCGCTTTTGTAGGCCTAAGAACACTGGGGCTCTGGGCTTCTCTAGCCACCTCATCTTCTGCTCATCCTCTCGCGCACTCTAAAGAGAGCTCAGGTGAGAAATTGCAAACGTCGAGCAATTGCTCAGAGATGAAAAGTGCCAGCACTGAAAGCTGTTGCTAGCCAGCACCCTTCCTTGGAAGCGCTTTCACAAGCGCAGTAACACTGGGGCTTTGCACTTCTGTACGCACCAAACGTCACGGTCCTTCTCTTTCCGTCTCGTAGACACGAGCTGAGAAATTGCAAACGTCGAGCAATTGCTCAGAGATGAAAAGTGCCAGCACTGAAAGCTGTTGCTAGCCAGCACCCTTCCTTGGAAGCGCTTTCACAGGCGCAGCAACACTGGGGCTTTGCGCTTCTATACGCACCAAATGTCACGGTCCTTCTCTTTCCGTCTCCTAGACACGAGCTGAGAAATTGCAAACGTCAAGCAATTGCTCCGAGATGAAAAGTGCCAGCACTGAAAGCTGTTGCTAGCCAGCACCCTTCCTTGGAAGCGCTTTTGTAGGCCTAAGAACACTGGGGCTCTGGGCTTCTCTAGCCACCTCATCTTCTGCTCATCCTCTCGCGCACTCCAAAGAGAGCTCAGGTGAGAAATTGCAAATGTCGAGCAATTGCTCAGAGATGAAAAGTGCCAGCACTGAAAGCTCTTGCTAGCCAGCACCCTTCCTTGGAAGCGATTTCACAGGCGCAGCAACACTGGGGCTTTGCGCTTCTCTAGCCACCAAACGTCACGGTCCTTCTCTTTCCGTCTCGTAGACACGAGCTGAGAAATTGCAAACGTCGAGCAATTGCTCCGAGATGAAAAGTGCCAGCACTGAAAGCTGTTGCTAGCCAGCACCCTTCCTTGGAAGCGCTTTTGTAGGCCTAAGAACACTGGGGCTCTGGGCTTCTCTAGCCACCTCATCTTCTGCTCATCCTCTCGCGCACTCTAAAGAGAGCTCAGGTGAGAAATTGCAAACGTCGAGCAATTGCTCAGAGATGAAAAGGGCCAGCACTGAAAGCTCTTGCTAGCCAGCACCCTTCCTTGGAAGCGCTTTCACAGGCGCAGCAACACTGGGGCTTTGCGCTTCTATACGCACCAAACGTCACGGTCCTTCTCTTTCCGTCGGTAGACACGAGCTGAGAAATTGCAAACGTCCAGCAATTGCTCAGAGATGAAAAGTGCCAGCACTGAAAGCTGTTGCTAGCCAGCACCCTTCCTTGGAAGCGCTTTTGTAGGCCTAAGAAGACTGGGGCTCTGGGCTTCTCTAGCCACCTCATCTTCTGCTCATCCTCGCGCGCACTCTAAAGAGAGCTCAGGTGAGAAATTGCAAACGTCCACCAATTGCTCAGAGATGAAAAGTGCCAGCACTGAAAGCTGTTGCTAGCCAGCACCCTTCCTTGGAAGCGCTTTCACAGGCGCAGTAACACTGGGGCTTTGCACTTCTCTACGCACCAAACGTCACGGTCATTCTCTTTCCGTCTTGTAGACACGAGCTGAGAAATTGCAAACGTGGAGCAATTGCTCCGAGATGAAAAGTGCCAGCACTGAAAGCTGTTGCTAGCCAGCACCCTTCCTTGGAAGCGCTTTTGTAGGCCTAAGAACACTGGGGCTCTGGGCTTCTCTAGCCACCTCATCTTCTGCTCATCCTCGCGCGCACTCTAAAGAGAGCTCAGGTGAGAAATTGCAAACGTCCACCAATTGCTCAGAGATGAAAAGTGCCAGCACTGAAAGCTCTTGCTAGCCAGCACCCTTCCTTGGAAGCGCTTTCACAGGCGCAGCAACACTGGGGCTTTGCGCTTCTCTAGCCACCAAACGTCACGGTCCTTCTCTTTCCGTCTCGTAGACACGAGCTGAGAAATTGCAAACGTCGAGCAATTGCTCAGAGATGAAAAGTGCCAGCACTGAAAGCTCTTGCTAGCCAGCACCCTTCCTTGGAAGCGCTTTCACAGGCGCAGCAACACTGGGGCTTTGCGCTTCTATACGCACCAAATGTCACGGTCCTTCTCTTTCCGTCTCGTAGACACGAGCTGAGAAATTGCAAACGTCGAGCAATTGCTCAGAGATGAAAAGTGCCAGCACTGAAAGCTCTTGCTAGCCAGCACCCTTCCTTGGAAGCGCTTTCACAGGCGCAGCAACACTGGGGCTTTGCGCTTCTATACGCACCAAACGTCACGGTCCTTCTCTTTCCGTCTCGTAGACACGAGCTGAGAAATTGCAAACGTCGAGCAATTGCTCCGAGATGAAAAGTGCCAGCACTGAAAGCTGTTGCTAGCCAGCACCCTTCCTTGGAAGCGCTTTTGTAGGCCTAAGAACACTGGGGCTCTGGGCTTCTCTAGCCACCTCATCTTCTGCTCATCCTCTCGCGCACTCTAAAGAGAGCTCAGGTGAGAAATTGCAAACGTCGAGCAATTGCTCAGAGATGAAAAGGGCCAGCACTGAAAGCTGTTGCTAGCCAGCACCCTTCCTTGGAAGCGCTTTCACAGGTGCAGCAACACTGGGGCTTTGCGCTTCTCTAGCCACCAAAAGTCACGGTCCTTCTCTTTCCGTCGGTAGACACGAGCTGAGAAATTGCAAACGTCGAGCAATTGCTCAGAGATGAAAAGTGCCAGCACTGAAAGCTCTTGCTAGCCAGCACCCTTCCTTGGAAGCGCTTTTGTAGGCCTAAGAACACTGGGGCTCTGGGCTTCTCTAGCCACCTAATCTTCTGCTCATCCTCTCGCGCACTCTAAAGAGAGCTCAGGTGAGAAATTGCAAACGTCGAGCAATTGCTCAGAGATGAAAAGTGCCAGCACTGAAAGCTGTTGCTAGCCAGCACCCTTCCTTGGAAGCGCTTTCACAAGCGCAGTAACACTGGGGCTTTGCACTTCTCTACGCACCAAACGTCACGGTCATTCTCTTTCCGTCTCGTAGACACGAGCTGAGAAATTGCAAACGTCGAGCAATTGCTCAGAGGTGAAAAGTGCCAGCACTGAAAGCTCTTGCTAGCCAGCACCCTTCCTTGGAAGCGCTTTCACAGGCGCAGCAACACTGGGGCTTTGCGCTTCTATACGCACCAAACGTCACGGTCCTTCTCTTTCCGTCTCCTAGACACGAGCTGAGAAATTGCAAACGTCAAGCAATTGCTCAGAGATGAAAAGTGCCAGCACTGAAAGCTGTTGCTAGCCAGCACCCTTCCTTGGAAGCGCTTTTGTAGGCCTAAGAAGACTGGGGCTCTGGGCTTCTCTAGCCACCTCATCTTCTGCTCATCCTCTCGCGCACTCTAAAGAGAGCTCAGGTGAGAAATTGCAAACGTCGAGCAATTGCTCAGAGATGAAAAGTGCCAGCACTGAAAGCTGTTGCTAGCCAGCACCCTTCCTTGGAAGCGCTTTCACAGGCGCAGCAACACTGGGGCTTTGCGCTTCTCTACCCACCAAACGTCACGGTCCTTCTCTTTCCGCCTCTAGACACGAGCTGAGAAATTGCAAACGTCAAGCAATTGCTCAGAGATGAAAAGTGCCAGCACTGAAAGCTGTTGCTAGCCAGCACCCTTCCTTGGAAGCGCTTTCACAAGCGCAGTAACACTGGGGCTTTGCGCTTCTATACGCACCAAACGTCACGGTCATTCTCTTTCCGTCTCGTAGACATGAGCTGAGAAATTGCAAATGTCGAGCAATTGCTCAGAGATGAAAAGTGCCAGCACTGAAAGCTCTTGCTAGCCAGCACCCTTCCTTGGAAGCGCTTTTGTAGGCCTAAGAACACTGGGGCTCTGGGCTTCTCTAGCCACCTCATCTTCTGCTCATCCTCTCGCGCACTCTAAAGAGAGCTCAGGTGAGAAGTTGCAAACGTCGAGCAATTGCTCAGAGATGAAAAGTGCCAGCACTGAAAGCTCTTGCTAGCCAGCACCCTTCCTTGGAAGCGCTTTCACAGGCGCAGTAACACTGGGGCTTTGCGCTTCTCTACCCACCAAACGTCACGGTCCTTCTCTTTCCGTCGGTAGACACGAGCTGAGAAATTGCAAACGTCGAGCAATTGCTCCGAGATGAAAAGTGCCAGCACTGAAAGCTCTTGCTAGCCAGCACCCTTCCTTGGAAGCGCTTTTGTAGGCCTAAGAACACTGGGGCTCTGGGCTTCTCTAGCCACCTCATCTTCTGCTCATCCTCGCGCGCACTCTAAAGAGAGCTCAGGTGAGAAATTGCAAACGTCCACCAATTGCTCAGAGATGAAAAGTGCCAGCACTGAAAGCTCTTGCTAGCCAGCACCCTTCCTTGGAAGCGCTTTCACAGGCGCAGCAACACTGGGGCTTTGCGCTTCTCTAGCCACCAAACGTCACGGTCCTTCTCTTTCCGTCTCGTAGACACGAGCTGAGAAATTGCAAACGTCGAGCAATTGCTCAGAGATGAAAAGTGCCAGCACTGAAAGCTCTTGCTAGCCAGCACCCTTCCTTGGAAGCGCTTTCACAGGCGCAGCAACACTGGGGCTTTGCGCTTCTATACGCACCAAATGTCACGGTCCTTCTCTTTCCGTCGGTAGACACGAGCTGAGAAATTGCAAACGTCGAGCAATTGCTCAGAGATGAAAAGTGCCAGCACTGAAAGCTCTTGCTAGCCAGCACCCTTCCTTGGAAGCGCTTTCACAGGCGCAGCAACACTGGGGCTTTGCGCTTCTATACGCACCAAACGTCACGGTCCTTCTCTTTCCGTCTCCTAGACACGAGCTGAGAAATTGCAAACGTCGAGCAATTGCTCAGAGATGAAAAGTGCCAGCACTGAAAGCTCTTGCTAGCCAGCACCCTTCCTTGGAAGCGCTTTTGTAGGCCTAAGAACACCGGGGCTCTGGGCTTCTCTAGCCACCTAATCTTCTGCTCATCCTCTCGCGCACTCTAAAGAGAGCTCAGGGGAGAAATTGCAAACGTCGAGCAATTGCTCAGAGATGAAAAGTGCCAGCACTGAAAGCTCTTGCTAGCCAGCACCCTTCCTTGGAAGCGCTTTCACAAGCGCAGTAACACTGGGGCTTTGCACTTCTCTACGCACCAAACGTCACGGTCCTTCTCTTTCCGTCTCCTAGACACGAGCTGAGAAATTGCAAACGTCGAGCAATTGCTCAGAGGTGAAAAGTGCCAGCACTGAAAGCTCTTGCTAGCCAGCACCCTTCCTTGGAAGCGCTTTCACAGGCGCAGCAACACTGGGGCTTTGCGCTTCTATACGCACCAAACGTCACGGTCCTTCTCT